>CAKASE010000074.1:6250000-6875000 GCA_916720795.1 Danaus chrysippus
TATAAATCAAGTTTATAAAAGCGAGTAGAACGTCTTCGGAGGAAACCGACGATTTGCAACGGATATGACCATTGGGTCTTGTAGAGCATGAGGACTAGCCTGATGAATCGAGTTATTACACTCATTAGACAAGTTTAACTGGATATAGTGATGGATTGTCGGCGAACACGAATCACTAAATACATTCGTATACACTATTGTAGCTTGTTCTTATACATAGGCAAAAATACTTCATCTATCCGCACTAAAATTGGAGTTGCCATAATTAAGATCGACGATGAGATTCATTTATCAAGTATCATTAAAACAGTAATTAAATGTGACACTTGAGTTGTGGTGTACAGTTACCGAGTACTTGATATATCTATTGTTCTTAAACTGACAAAACGATGGTAACCACGAGTTAATATAAAATAATTAAAGACTAATTTATCTAATGTCTTTTATATAATATATTTATGCGTCGTCGCGATTATAAAGGATTTGATTCATGTAAAAGATGTCATTAAAATGTCATCATATAAATAGGGTACCTAGATATGTTTCCTCCAAACGAGCATTTATTTATGGAAAATGCTTACGTTATTGTGATCATCACAAACATTAGTCCAAGAAGCGATTTTTAGTGAAACGCACTGACATCACGACTATAGCTATAAAATAATGAACCGGTGATCGAAATAAAGATTATTAGCACACAAACACGGCACTGAAAAAAAACTATGAAACATGTTTCACTGCGAACGATTTTGTAAACTAGGTCGTTACTGCGATAAACTAAAAATGTATACAAGCCGCGTGACTGTCTCCATTGATGGGCAGTGACAAACTGAAGTACACTATACTTTACGAACCCCGCGATGCGCAGGCGCACGTGTCTCGCTTACACTTACGTTTATTTACTTGACGGTTTTAAATATGAGCTAATAATATTATTACATCTATAACATACGTAACAGCGATACCTTTTTATAGATAATTATATTATTTGATATTAACTTTTAAATTAACCTACTAAATGACTATATTCTTAGATTTGTCAAATAAAATGAAATAATAACGGAGTTAATGGATTTCCATCAAATATAAGTATTAAATAAACACATTCAAAAAATATTATAACATTATATATTTGTAAACAAAATAAATATTAAAAAATAAGTATAAGTTTATCTGTCTAAAACTTTACTTTTGATTCAAAGCACTTTTGTAAGAGTGAAAGTGTTCATAACCCACATTACCAATACCCAAAAAGCTTACAAAGTGTAATTTTTACTCTGAATCTAAAAACAAGCAGGTAAGTGAAGGGGAAGGAACAACGAACTCTAGAGGGTTGACTGCAGTACACTTGTGTAATTATTTTAAGCCCGCTAGACGAGACGAGCAAACAGTAGTGGAATGTAGACCGCTTTGAAAATACACCCACAAACACGCTTAAATAACTTAAGCATCTGTTTAATAGTGATAACAATAATATATAAAATATATATATGTAGAATATTGCTTTAGGATTCAGTTAGGATATGTTCCATGTCTTTATGATACAGTTTTAATGTGCATTTTATTATAATTTGAAATCTTATTTGCATAATTAACGGTTCTAACTAAAACGGATTGATGCGATTTCGCTGTTTCGTTGTTGCATTCTGCAAAGTAAATTTACAGAAGTAACAACTATATTGACACAAGATAATTGAAAAATTAATTAAAAAATATGTATAATTGTACATTAAATAAAATTTATGAAGAAACATAAATAACTATGAAATTTAACTATCTTTAAATGATCATTTTTAATTCGTAGATTTAATAGAATTTATTTTATTGTTAAACAAAATAAATTAACCAATAACCAGACGGTAACCTTCGATACATGTTACTCTGCGGTTACAAGATTGTCAGTTCAATACAACCGACAGAACAAAACTATAACTTAGTTAATTAAAAATAATAAATATTATTTTTGTATATAATTAAATAACTCTTCACTTCCATGGCTTAGTGAGTTAGTAAGGAAAAATAACCTACATACCTTATACATATATTTTATTAACCGGCTACTGAGATAATCTTATTTGAAAAGAACTTAATCCGTTTTATTTATACTCATTTAATTATATATTATTAAAGTACATAGGGTTAAGTGTAACTGTTTCAAAAGAAGTTAGAAAAAATAACTGTTTAAATATTTGTAATAGATACTCAATTCTTTGAACAATTTCATTTCATTTTCTGGAACGCTATATAGTAGATACAATTTCGGAAAGTGTTCCAACGATTTCCATTTAATTTAGTGTGTGAGGATTTAGGTTGTTTCGGTCTAGAAAGGTTTGATTTTGATACAATTTGTATCTTTTCGGGGTTACTTTCGTGGAACCGTACTATCAATCTGATCCTACATACTCGTATATCCAATGAGTATACTGAACCATGTTTATTGCTATGTGAAAAGACCCAAATTTTAATGCAATTCTTTATTTTGATATATCCTCCTCAGCCTGGCAATTTCCCAGCTTTAGCCAGGGTTTGCCTTACATGTTGTAAATAGTTTTGGCTAATTGTTTTTTACGACCAGTCGCCTGCCTGACATCAACCCTCTTTGGGAATAATTTGATTTTATTTTGATATATATAGTAATAAAAACCTTTCAATATTTCAAAATGTGTTTATCCAGTGTTAGTAGTGTGTAGGTGCTGTCGAGGCGGAGGGTGGGCGATCTTGGCACGTCGAACAGTTTACGCAAGCCGCTATGCCCTTTCATAAAATATTGATATTTGATACAATCTGAAGTATCATTACATTAAAGAGATTCTATCGAAAAACATTGCCGTATAAAGAACACAACTTTGTAAAATTATGTTCTATTAAATATAAATTTCATATATATTCTATTAAACATGCAAAAGACCTAATTAGCTCCTTAAACATCGCCTAGTTTTTTTGTCGGGAGACAAAACAGTTATAATTGAGAAATAATTGAACTATACTTCCATGGTTAGTAAAGAAAGCGCAAAAACTGGAATATGTAACTTTCATTGGGATTAAGTGTGCCAACAGCGTTCGCTGCGTGGAATT
The DNA here is from genome assembly GCA_916720795.1 of Danaus chrysippus. NCBI lineage: Eukaryota > Metazoa > Arthropoda > Insecta > Lepidoptera > Nymphalidae > Danaus > Danaus chrysippus. Next base: position 6,253,076 of record CAKASE010000074.1, read on the forward strand.
AAGACGAATAACTGCATGTAATCACAGAGCCGCGGTTAGTGAAACTGATTGATTGGTTGTTCTCATTGTAATACAACAGCAATTGAATTAATATGTTTTATCAGTATATATGACCTATTTGACTTTGTATGTGAGAACTCAAACATTCAAAATTCATACTTCCTTAGTAGTTAGTTATTTTATTGCACATAACCTATATTTAGTTTTATAAACTCTTAAATAACAAAAGGAATAATTCCAAAGTCTCACTATAATTCATTACGTCGAAAGAAAATGTCACCATAAGCCTGTTAGGTATACTATTCTGAACTTGGACTGTGTTATAGTGAAGAATAACAAATACCTTATGATTTGGTTCAATGTCTAACCATAACTCCGTACTAAGATTAAGCACGATGCACAACGATCCGCTACAGCCCACACACTGACATACTTTCCGGCTTCGATGTAATGAGATCATGTCTCGCTAAGGAGATCTACGGCAGCCGGTCAGAGGAAGTGTGACATCCTGACTCAGCTCATATCTACAGTAAATAGGAAACCATTCCAGAAAAGCTTGCAGAGTTGCCGATAAAGCGTAACCATCGCTTATCGCACAATCCGCTTGTTAAAGTTCTTTCATAAATTACAAACTTAATGGTACGTTGTTTGAAATAAAATGACTTAGAACCAATCATTTGAATTTTAGAATGTCCGTTTCTATATTTTTTAGCCATTATTCGACATTAAAGCAACGGTTATCGTGCTACAAAGCAACGGGTAATATTTTTATTCTATGTGACTTGTAAGTTTTTACAGCATCGAACCAAACTACAACGCTAGTGAGATTTCTATTTGAAATTTTTCGACAAACATTATGAACGGATCTCAAAAATAGTTTATCTATGATAGCCCAATAACCACCTTCTCTTAAGTATTCATGGTTATTTTTATTAAAATATTACGGTTCTAAACTTTTTAACTTTTTGCCTGTCTAACTTTTTTCTTGGATATACTATGAAATAGACGAAACGAATTTCATAGGTGATGAGTAGACAATAGAAAAAACATTAAAAGAGAAACTTTTAGGGTTCCATGGTAAAATGGAAAACCGTCTAAAATTTTGAACTGATGTACATACCACATAAGAGACCTATTCCTGTTTATATTATAAGCTAGTCAGTTTTCAAACTTATAATATTTCAGGAAATAATCACAATTGAATTTAACTCCAACTATTCTCTAGAACAGAATATACGAACCGTGTTACGAAGTAGTTGACAAAAGAGAGATTTTCAGTCAAAACCATTAAAACGTCAGTTTAAGATGACGTTGTGATGTCATATTAAACCTCCTATTAGTTCTATGTACGTCTAGAGTACAATAGAGTGCTGTACGACGTCAGGTTAACCGAAGCGTTTCTAAATGTCGTATATACGTACTGCAGAGGCATATTTCTGATGCGGCGAGTCGGTAAATTGTGCTATAAAGCGTTGGAAGAACGCCAGCACTCCAGATCACAGCTTCCAGTGTGATTCCAGAGAATCGTTATTGGAAGCGATGTATATAAAGTTAATTTAATATATATATAGCTCGTGCCTGCTACGGATTGAAAATATGCAGAATTATTTGAAAGAATATATTGCTTGAAACCTTAATATACATATAAAACTTTTAAACATTTTTACTATATAGACTTGCAAATTTTATCACTAAGTCTAATCGTTATTAACTGATATTTGTTTTTGAGTCTCTTAATAGTACCGTACGAGATTATATTGTTGAAAGCGTACAAATTATATAAAATCATAAACGTGAACATATCTAACATACAAAGAAAGGGTATAGTATTTTTTTAATACAATATTTTGCCTTTCATTAAGCTACTTATGTGTGTTCTTTAAAGAACTTAAAAAGTTTTATACTATTAAAGTACTCTCTGTTTAGTAATTTCTATTGTTATTATCTACGGGTGTCCGGTTTTAACGTGACTCGCATGCTCAATACATAGGCCCTTTCTCTCATAAATGTATGTGTACAAATTTGCATGCATTTTTCACTGTCAAATATTTCAAACAACTATTAACTTTGACGGTAAGATATTATAATCATAATGATTCTACATTCTGTCGTTGCTATTTACATCTTATCATAAAAACAGTTTTTAACAATATTATACTTTGGATATCATCTTTTGTTAAATATGAGAAAAAAATATTCACTTCAATACAACATGGTAAATTTGGATGTAATTTTTAAAAAGCTCATTCAAAACATTTAATTTATTTATAAACAATGTATCACAGAAGAGGTTTCACAGGCTTTCGCAAAAGTCGCGTAAAAAGAGAAAGTTGATTGCGTAAACGTTGGACTTGAGGGTCCCAGGTATTAAAAAAGTATAAATAAGTGTTACCAGTAAGATAATTATTTCACAATTTTAATATTTAAAACCATCTGTCCAATAAAAAGTTCGTTATAATATATCTAGTATTAAAAAAATCAGTATTAGATTGCTCTTCAGTCTTTATTTGAATGGATTAAGCATATTTTGCAAGTCTTTGGTATTATGGCAAAATAAACTTCTTACAACTAAGCCTAAGGAAAGTTGCTTCCGCTGAATATAACGAGCACAAAAACTGGCTATCTAGCATACTGTTATTTTAAAAGTTAATCTATTGCGCAGACTTCCTTACTACGAGGAACCTGTTCTTAATACTAGAATATGTTTATTATTGACAGGACATTGGCCACCAGTGGGTTCTGATGTTGACGTCGCTTTGAATTACATCATGTGAAATACAATGTCTTTGATCCATGATAGAAAATGAAAGAAATTACAATGACACTTTCGTGCTTTAATCCAACATATTTAAGTCTTGGTTTTTTCAAACAAAATATCACATAGACATTTCAATTTATAGGAAAATGTTCATTTTGTTGGACATTTAATTTTTTCCGTATATAAACGTGAGACAAAAAGCAGTAACTGATACCGGAAACGCGGAACGACCGCAGATTCGTCGGTCTTTGTCTGTGGCATGTTAATAAAAAACAATTGTACTAGAATCAATTCAAATTAACTCGTTTGTTTACTCACTATAATTTCAAATTGCTATCAGTGTCTTTAGCTCAACAATCTCCAGATTATGGTTAAAAATTATGTACTATTTTATAATTTCTTACGAAGAAACTGTATCCTAACCATGTATTTTTTACATAAAATAAATTTTAATTTCTTAGCTATAGATATACTGAACTTATTTCTTACTAATATATGAAGACTATCCAATGAAAACACATGCAACCGTCAATGTATATATTGCCTGTCTCTTCAGCAGAAGTTTAAATCATTCCACTACATGTTTATCCAGTTTGTCATTTAGCAATCTATTTACATCTTGTATCTATATATTATATGTATAGATTTATGAAGAACTGAAAATTCGCCCTATGTTTTTTGGACTCACCTATAGCTGTTAGCCCTATTGACTTTGACATCACCGGGTAGACACTTAAGTAGTATAACCAAGAAAACATGGGGTAAAGATAGATTTTACAACCATACTCATTTTACCGTTAGACGCGTCATTTATCAATTATTTATAATGTTTAAACGATCGCAGTAACTTTTTATATGATCATTATTAATCCGTAGTAAGGATGCTGCTTGCTATTTTAGCTTGAATCACCTCTCACTTGGTTTACTTTTAAAATATATCGGTGAATAATATATCCAAAAATAGCCGAGAACATTTTTTGGTTGTGAGATTCTTTTTACACGTCAATTGACAGATTAAATTTTATAAAAACATGAACAATAAATAGAGGTATTCGAGGACACGGCGCTACTCGACTGTGAAGACCACCATCTCACAGCATATCAGATAACATTTACAAGTTAATACCAATCAAATATTATGAATTAAAATATAAGTTTTCATATATCTAATTGATTATTTGAATCTATCTTTTATATTTTTTTATATCTCAGATTCAAGATTATCCCGATCGCATTCTCACGGCTTGTTATCGGCCACTAAGGTAATTCCTAGACGATAACCACACACTTATCTGTCCCCACCTAACAACGATTTATATATGTTTATTCACTACAAGATTATAAGGATCTACCGTATGAAAAATATACACTTTGAGAGAAATGTAAATATTATTCACTATACAAACGTTTCTTTCTTACTGAAAGTTTAAATTACCGTCAGAGATTTAAACAAATTTTGTGTTTAGTACAGAAATGAAAGTTCAAGAACTCGGTAAGGAAATCTAATAGGTACCTGAAGTTTTTATATGAAAACCTGAAGGTGTTACTTCGAAAAAGTCTATCAATCGAAACTTAAGTGAAGTTCCTATCTAACAATTGGATATTAAAACTATGATTAAAAAACGGTTATATTCCATCACATGGAAAATTACTTGATAAAAGCACAAGTTATATTAAACTCACGAACAAGGACCTAATATCGTAAACGTCGTTATTGTTCAAAGCATGTTTTTTGAGCATATTACGACAAGGTTGCCACTCTTTAGTCGTGTAACGGTGATTAAAATTCCAGACTATGGGGCGATTGAAATGAAATTCTCATCGCATTCAGCTATGCACGCTGTGTTAGAAACGTGGACGGAGTTAAGAATACTGATCCGGCAGAATACCTGGCTTTATTATAAACAATTTAATATCAAAATATAAATCTTTAATATGTAAATTTCAAGGATAAATTTTGTGGCCTATGTTAATGGTTCAATTAAGGATTTGGAGTACCAAACACAAAAATTCCGTAACAAATGTTTTCACTTGAGCCTAACACCAGACTAAAACAATTATATCGGTCTCGAGTGTTGTAATGAGTACTTGGGTGGTTCAAGTGAACTTTTTTGTGTTTCTTAGAACAAAACAGGGTTAGCGAGTGTCTATTGTGTAAATAATATTACAATGGCTGCCAAGCAGGTAGCGAGATGCGGGCCCAAGACGCTTGGTAGTACATATGCGATTTCTTACTCGCCACCCGGCATGGCAGATGTTTGAAATTCAGTACTCACGATGGAATTTGATCAGCGACTCATCTGTTCCTATAATGATGTAATTATATTATCGATGCTTTGTTATTTAACAAAAATTAAATATGATAAATATTAATATACAAATAAATGGATCAAAATTTACATCTAAAAGGGTTACGTTCGACATAAATATAGTTCATTAGCGAGTTATAACAAGACCAGCTGATGAGTCCCCGTACAGCTTTCAAAGGTGAAACTATGCACGTATTAACATGTGAGAATGAAGTTGACAACTTTTGCTTATCGTCAGAATGATATCTGCGAATGTAGGTAAAAACGTTACAGGCTTATCTTAAAAAGATAATTCGTTTACCTCGTGTTATATAGAAAGAAATTTTACAAGAGAGTCATTTTTTGGATGTTTGTTCGAGGAAGTTTGTTGTGTAATAATCAGAATTTATTATGATGATTAAGTAGGTGTTAGTTGTCATCACATAAGGTGGACCGAGCGGAATCCTCGCTATATTTAGTTCCTTGCAGCGGTCCAACGATGTGTACCGGTTAAGGCCACGTTAATCAATATATTATTAAAAGACACATTATTACCAGCATTATGATTGATTAAACATACCGCAACTCAAAACTTAAGATCCAACGTCTATTTAATAACAAAATGATTCATATATGAACGTACAAAAGAACTCTACTAACACAGTAACAATTCGTTTGAGGAATGCCTGCGCCAATTTCATACACAATGCGACCGCTAACTAAAACACAATAGTTTACACTTCACAGACGCAGTCCCAACACAGAAGCATTCGTACACAAAATAACTTCAGAATGATCGAACACACGACACGCTCGCTACACGATCACCTAGCAACTGTTTACAAAGTACTAACAACTAACCGCCTCGCCACCATCGAAACACCCATGCCTTATTTATATAGGAATAAGGTTTATTTTAAGACGAACCTTTAATTTTTTATACAATCATTTCAATGAAAGTAATAATCGACAAATGTCATCACAGCATCCGTACTTATGGTGCGTTTCATGTTATTCGAAGTTGTCACGAAATACATTGTTAGTGACGCGAAACGGGTAATTTATAAAAAAAATAAGTATTCCCCATTGGCATCGAATAAATATTATGAATACTACAAGCACAAGTTAACTTGAAATGTGAGTAACGCATTCGTTTAATTCAACGAATACATTAACATAGCAGCTGCGGAATTAGTACAGGCGATAATTTAAACATATAACCAAGTAAATATGTATATTGCAACAAAAGAACCATACAAAATATAAGGAAAAATAATACAAACACTTTCGATTATGTCTTTCTCAGTACCTTATAACACACTGTTTAAAAAAATCCTAAAGTTTTTCACACGATTTTATGGTTATTTAAAATCCGGTACGGTGTTCTGTTTTAGCTTGACTAAATAATAAAGTTCCGTGACTTAATTGATTCACGATAACTTATAAAAATATTAGCCGAATGTGGCTTTTGTTTCGATTTGTTCGTCAGATAACTTAGATTACTCGATTACACTTTCAATAAGGGAAGTGTTATCAGTTTTAGTTGTTGTATGATATTTTATTTAGATAGCCATATAATAACAAACTTTTAACTGTAATAATTATTAAAGATAAAAATATTAAGCTAACATTTAATAAAGACAGAAATAAAAAGTCACATATAATATCTTAATAAAGTCTTAAAAGAGCTAACTAATTAAAATCTTAACGTTCTCGTTGGTACGCGAAGGAGATGTAGGAACGTTGTTTATAACCTCCACTGATTTATCGCGCTGCGAGACGGAAATAAAGAGTAAACATAGCTATAATTAAAAGCAAGGAAAACTCAGAGTCTTATTCTCATACGTAGTAAACGATTCTTCAATTCCAGTTGATCACATCGAGCTGCAAATAACGCAACACGTGGGCAAGATAAAGTATGTGTGATAGTATAAACACAACTCTACACCAAGATAAGGGACCCGCTTTGAAACAGATTGTGACACATTCACTGTAACTACATATAAACTATACATATATATAGAGCGACAATATTACGAAACTTCTTCGTTTAGTATATTTTTTATTTTATAATATTTTTTACTTATCACAATTCTAATTTATGCGTCAATCGATAGACCTCTTCATATCTTACGTAAGAACACGAGCGATGTTTGTAACCCAATTAAAGCCGTGAAAAGAAACATCTGCATTGCTGTTAAATGCATTTATATCTGTTATTTACGTTTTAATTTTTTTTTTGGCAGTCATTTTAGGTCACGTTTGTAATAAGGAACTTCGACTATGTTATTGAAATGGTTTCATATCCTACATTCATCTTCTTACGAAACGTCTTCATATAAATCAAAAATAGGTACGCACCCCTTTAGTTAAAACTATAACCTAATAATAGGTAAGGAGTAGCTGAGAGACGTAAATATTATGATATCAAGGGGTTTCCTAATTGATTGTTTAACACAAAAAGCGTTAAGTTTCGGCACCAGACAAAAATTCTCGGAAAGAAGGCATTGATTTCAAAATAACTTTATAAACAAACATGGCGTTCACGCTTTAAAACGGCTTTGGAAAGGGTTGTCAACTCAGCGATATAGTCTTAATGATTTTGTATTTTAATCAAAACTGCCTTATTTAAAAAATACCAATTACTTAACCCTACGACCGTTTTCTATATTTTCTACTAGTAAAAACAGCTTTACTACTAATATTGTATTAACAAACAGGAAAAGTCGAGAAATGAGGAAGGAATCAATTAAACAAAACCCCATTACGCAAAACACAGTTTACTACTACGAAATGAGTTAAACCTAACTGTATAAAAACAGTAAGTGGTAACCCTATTTGAGAACGGATGCACCGTAACGGTGGACCCAGCATCCACATCAATGCAACATCCGGTGCACGGTCAGTTATACAGGATTAGGACAATAATTAACTCGGCACTCTCATTAGTACACACGCTTGGATCTGGTTGAAACACCCTCTTCAACACGTTTTACTCTCACGTACTTTATTCGCCCGAGTCGGTTACTAAAATAAATTGCTCAGTTTCTAACATAATTAAATAGAAATTCGCTTGATACGTAAAGTTAAAGACGATACGGGGAAAGTGTTTTTTTTCCATTTCGTATGTAATTTAACGCCACACACTTCACATACACACTCCATGCGTTATCATGTTTAACCATGAATTAACATAATTAATGGTCACGTTTTGATTTTGAGAGCGTACCTAATATGCAGCATTAAAATATAACCCAACTCCGCACTCACCCGTGTAGTTTGTTATTTAGTCGTCATTAAAACCAGCTCAGGACTTACCTGTAACAGAAAAAAATTATGTCATTTAAATAGTAACACTACTGAAGTAAAAAATATATTTATAATATTAGTAATAAATATTAGATTAGTAAACAGAAGTGTATACAAGACTTCGTATGGCAATCCATTACCATAAGTGGAACAAAAGGCGTAATTTTTAAAGAGTAAGTAAGAGTGGGTTGGCTCATCTTTAATGCCAGCAGTGATCCGGCCTCCAGTAAGTCAGTGACTCATACATAACGAGCACTCTGCTGAATCATTGTTTTCATCGGCATAATGAAAAGATCTATATTTGTATTGAGACGTGTAGGCCGTCGCGTTGGATCATTATAGTTATTGTTATAATGTTGGCAAATTAAACATCGATCTTTACAAAAACGATAAAGCACTTCCAGCTTTTGAAATTGCTTCTGAGATGTAAACATATAAAAAGCCATTAAAGAATTTTGTAATGATCGGCCTCTGTGCGCTGACAACTAGTTTTTTCGTAAAAACTTGCACGCGCTCTCATCCCTAGGGTTGAGGAACGCTGTCTCGTTGACATGTGACGTTTTCCATAATAGGAGTAGAAAAGTAAGAAAATCACCACATTTATATTAAAATGGTATGAATAAAACAGGTTTATTATACTAATGTCCCATGTATAATATATGTACGTTTAACAAGAATTATACGTAAATATATCAAGTCGAGAATTCATATTAAATTAATAACAGCATCTACCTATACTCACGACTCAGACTTCCTTGAAATGTTTAATCTTTAGTCACTTCAAGAAGTGTGTAAGTAAATTCTAGACACGTTTCTATGATAATGTATGAGATGTAAATAATGTTAAGAATAGTCTGTGAAAAAGTTTACTACATTTATTACTTACTATATCAGTAGGAACGAATTTAATTTACAAAATAAATAAAGATTTCTAAATTATTGAAGAATATCAAACTTTTGAATTAAACAAATTTTCCTTGCTTTAACTTTCATCTTGTCTTTACGAGATCACGAATAGCAATAAAGAAATCAAAACGTAAAATAGAAAAGAATAGCAAAAATAGCCTAAATTAAATTTCTTAAAAAACACTCTTATAGGTAGGTATGCCTTTTAATATGACACATGTCAAGGGCTATAAATATAACCAGCTTCAAGAATTCGCTTCATACAATTTCATCAATTAACGCAATTAAGTCTAGATATTACATATTGGTCACTTGATATTTGATAACAATATATTACAGTCAGTGTAATATTTAATATGACCGCCAACCCTGGAGTAATGAGGTCAAAGTTGTGAAACTTTCAGACATCCGCTTGTTGCGTCAAACGTGTCCATGGATATTCGTTATATATTATTAAAACCAATATTCATATGGCACCATTGTTATAAATATTAATATTTATATTCATACATTTTTAAATCATCTTCTATATATATAAAAATGGATTGCTGTTCCTTAGTCTCGCTAAAACTCGAGAACAGCTGAACGGATTTATCTTATCTTAGTCTTGAAATGTTCGTGGAAATTCAGGGAAGGTTTGAAAGCTGAAAAAAATTGTTTCATTTCCGGGAAAACCCTAAAAACAGCCCTTTTCTATTTCCCATACAAACGTTTTCTTTGACATTAGATTTGACAACTAACTAATATGTCAATCATTCTGTTCGATTGAAACAGGAGAAACCTGATTATTAATGGCCTCTAAAACGGAATAGAGTTCGCCCGGTCAGCTATACATATATTACTAATGACGAAACTAACGCGGACGAAGTCGCGGGCAAAAACTAGTAGTTAATATTTCCTTAAATACATTTAAGGATGACGAAAAACGTTTGTTAGACTACCATCATGATTATAATCTTTCAAAGGTTCGTCTTTATAATTCTAAGAAAGACAAAATTTATATAAAATTAATTTTCAAACAATAAAACATAAAATTATTATCTATATAGATTTCTACGAATCTAATGAGGTATTAGCCATAAATGTTTGTGGTTATTTTTCATAATGCTCACTATTGTGTAGGCTGAGAGCTATCTATTGAGCTGGTGTTGGTAATTAGCTGGTTTACGTAAACCCGTGGAAACCGTGTCATGGTGGGTGCATTGTATGAAAACAATAATGAGATGCTATAAATATGTGAGCGGTAGGTAAAAAATATTTTGAACAATTTTACCGTACTGTTTATAGCTACGAACACAGGCTGTATTTGATTCAATTAGATATAAAAATAAGTATTATATATTGAAGATCGATAATTGAAGGAAGTGATTATATTCTATATTTATTTAAGGAGCAGTTACGTCTTATTCTGTGTTATGATTCCCTTTTGGTAAACTTATTGTTTCAATGTAAAACACAATATACCGGACTGCCAAGTGATGTCCTTTCACGCTCCTTGATCCAGACAAAGACTATTGTAGTCGTATTAGTTTACAGGCCTCTAAAGGAACAAACAGCGCACATATTACAGCTAGTCTAGAATATCAGTCCATTTATCTTAATGAATTAAGTATTTATTATTGACTTTAATGATGGATATTTAACAAAAATTGAATGAAAATTGTGATTTAATAAAATCAAAGGGGCTAACTTTCGTTTTATCGTAGTAAGTACAATACCTATCGCTATTCTATATCATGTTATTCAGCAACGCTTTTATAAAAAGTAAAGGTCTCTCTAAAGGCGGACTCGACGAAAATGTCACGAAGATTAACCTTAACAAGGCGTTGTTATTGTTATAAATACAATAGAATGATTCATATTTTCATATTGTTTTCTTTAGCCACGATGGGGAAATGCGTTTTTAGAAGCTGCATATAACTACAAAAATGTTACATTATATTTTGTTTATTTTATTGAAGCCAAGTATATTATTACTCTTGTATTTTATCTACATACTAGTACAAACCCCTCTATTGTTTAGTTTTAATAACATTTATTTTTCTATAAAATAACATAAAGTCTTTTATAAATGACAGAAAATATTTTAATAGAATTCAAAACTACATTTGTTTTACTTAAACAAAGCGTTGAGAGCGCTATCTAGTGGGCAATAGTGGCAATACTTACATGCTCGTAATGCATCCAGAGATGGCGGTAGTGTCGCGGCATTACCTCCTTTCATCGCCGACAGGGCGGCGTAAGCGTCCGGATCACACGGAAGGACATCACTGTATTTTCTCTTCTTATTTATTATTGCCTTCCACATGTTAAATTTAGTCCTCTTTGGCCTTTGTAAGCTCATTCACGTAACTAATATATTAAATTGTATATCACATTTCAAAACACATTGGCATCTCCAATAGAATATTAAAATAAGCCTACAATATTTTCAATGTGAATAATAAAGTTTAGCACCCTATTTTTACTGGCAATGATAAGTTACACGTGAAGGGATACCGCTCTATTGTAAGAGCCGTGTTTAAGTGCGTCACTCAAGTCTCCAACCGTTGACAATTGACGGTTAAATCACTGGTCAGCAGTGCAACAACTCGGTAACAATGCTCAATGAACATAGGGGCACTGCCCTTGCGATATCTGCGTACATTTCCTTACCGAGTTCTTTATTTGCATGCGTCAAGGTAATATTTTGTTTTTTAATTGACTCTGAGCGTCACTATCAAATGAAATATCAGTAAACACTGCATGTATTTGTTCTATTTTTATTGTACACTACTGGCGACGGCCAGTCCATTTACGGAAATGAAATTCTAGTCCGTAAAACGGTTCGTGACACTTATAAAAATAAGCTGCAGGTGCAGGCTTCGCCTTAATGCGAAAAAGGGGTTTCTAAACTCACAACTGTAACAGTAGCCTTCTTTGGTATAGAAAAGGAACTATAGATATATTAGCTAGCTTGTGACCACAACCTCGCTCGCTTTTAAGATGTGTGTGGATTATGTAATATTGAATTACAAATGATACACACGAATACATCAAAACAGATACAGTCACGTACGCATGCTTGATACACGTTTAGAAAAATAAGCAAAATCTCTAGGATTTCTTTACTAAAACATAATTACACTAGAACGGAAATTATATTATAAAATAAAATTTTTGATCCTGTACATCGGTTAGCACGATAACTACCAACTAACAATCAAAATATTTTCAATAAAATAAATATAACATTTACATAACTTAACAAGGAACAAAATGTAAAATACTTCACCGATAAAAACGAATATAACAAAATACTAGAATGGATTTTTAAAAGCTTTCACTTTTATAATAAAGATTATATGTAGATGACTTTGAGTTTTATTCTGTGAAGGTTTATTCTCATTAATTAAGTGCATTATAAGCTAAAACAACGAACGTTATCTTGAGAGAGTCTCAAACATTGTGATTGGGACAATGATGAGAATTTGCAAAATTTCGTAAATATGAATCCTGTTAATAAATATGAATACGAAAACAATGAATATTGAAATATTTGAAAAAAAAAAATATTTTTTGATTTCAACAATAGTATTTTTTTTTTCTTATACGTATATTTAATTTAATAAAAACTAACATAATGTTAGCACTATATGTATATAATATATATACACAAATAACATTAAAAAGTACATATAAATATAGAAATTAATAATTAATTATAACGAGTATGAGTCAACACACAGACTACAAGTATCAAACACTGTTTGAGGATGTCAGGAAAATTAAATACAAAATAGCACAGAAATAATCGTTCAATGTATATTTTAAAACCCTACAATACATTAACTTGGAAAGTTTGTTTTGTAATTATACACACTTTTTGACCGACATCAAAATAGGAGGTTCTCTATTCGTCTATATTTTAGTGATAGCTATACATATTAAATGCAAAAGTACACTAAATAAAGCTTAGTTAAATATAGACATGAATATATAAAGATATATTAGAATAAATGAAATAGGTATTACGTATTAAGTAGGTTCCATAGTATTTATATAAACTTTCTCAGAATCAGGTTCAATTTCGAGGACAAATCAAATTATTAATATTTATCATAGTGCCCCATTGTTCAAACCTTCGTAAACAATGACATTCATGACGTGATTCAATGGTAACAATAATTGTTGGTTTAAATATATTACGCAGCTGTTAAATTATTTAATTAATGATACAAAATTATTTATATATGATAAAATTAATATAATGAGAAATATAAAGGATTTATTATAGTTTAAATGCTTTTTTATAAATGCATTGGTAAACGAACCAGATGTTTTTATTGGTATTTTGGATCAGTGGCTTATCATTACAGTGTAGATTTTTTTTTTCACAAGCAAACAAATTGGATGAATATTATGCAAGTGGTTAAGTTCTAAATCTTTTATACGTATATAAACTAAACTATAATAAGTCGAGTGAAAAAAATACACGTCTTATATTTCAAGCAACGAAATTTATTTTAATAAATACATATGTTATAGAAAAATACTTATCCTCTCCCAGAACCTATTAAATTTAACAAATCGTAAAACGTGTGAAATCACATAGGTGTATGATCTAAGCCTGTAGTGCATACATTTTTAAGAAATTACAGAAGAAAATATGACGCACCGAAAGAAGAAATGAACAGAATAGAAGAGAATTAGATGAGCTAGTTATACTTGACTAGTTACGTCTCATTAATATCTGAGACGCAGATTATAAAGCCGTTTCCACACCTACGTGTAAAGTATCATAATTCTCACAAACTGATTAGAAAAACGTTTAACCTTGCATTGTCTGATGAGCAATAGACAGTATGGTGGGTGGCACGAGTCCAAGTCAATTGTTTACACCATCACAGATTTAATGGCAGCGTACTGTATAAACTATAAATAAGGATACGTAACAGTTCATTGTTAATAGAAACCAAACACCGGAGTCCGGACGTATTGAGAATATTGACGTAATCCACCAATCTATATAATTTTATGAAGCAAGACATTAAAGATGAGTAATTTAGTTATTATAGAACACGTTCCAAGACTACGTGTAAAGAATATTCAGTGAAAATCCGTTGTAGTGGTCATCCTTGATATTTCCAATGCTTGTTTATAACTTAGATAAGACAAAAAACGTTATAAGGAGCCTATTTAAATTCCGTATAGACACACCCATTCTACACTAATGGACACAAAAGATACGTTTAAGTATGTATGAGTAACTAATACTAAAATAATATGTAAATTATATCGGAATGAAAGTAAACAGTTTTATATGGAGACCAGAAACATAAGCAGGCTGCCCTTGGAGATGATAATTAAATATCTTTTGCGATATTAAATACATTTAAGACTGAGTCATATTGAAATCCGATGAAGCAAATATATTGTAATGAAATCCTTATACGTCTTAAACTTGATTGTCAATACTCAATATTAAATAAGAAAAAAATCATTAATATAATTTTTGTTTTCAATATATTTGTTAAGATACAGTTAATTTTATAGTGATTTTAAACTACGTTCTATGGACGTGAGATCATTCTGGTACTAAATGTAACTTCATAAAATATTTAACACAAAATTTTATGTATCCTATCGTGTCATCGCTCTATGCATATTCCTTATGGCTCTTATGTTAGCTGAACCAGCAAAATCTTCTTTATAGCTGACGTCACTACGAGGACTAAGGCTATTGATTCAAGATGCACTTGTTTAAATCCAGACACCTTTTAAGGAAGCTGGTTTAGTGTTTGTCATAACTGTTCTAATATTGCTTCGACCGTTATGACCTTGGCATCGTTATCTCCGTCTACTGCTAAGTAATATTACGATTTACAATGTTAAGCTTTATATATAATAATATATATAAGTAATAAAAATAAAATGAACTTGTCTGTTCGTGATATGTATATACAATTCATACTGCGTATGATTCAAGCAATATTTTTTAGATACATTGTAATTATTTTTAAAAAGGTCTATTTAGAGAAATAGCAACATATTGAAAATAATTGAAATTAATATTTTTCGGATTATATTACGCCTATTATATTATTGTAAAAACTATATACATACTACCGACGTTTCGGTTATTTTTATATATCCGAAAGCTATTAGTTTAAATGAATACTCATGAAAGTCTTAGATCTCATTATATATTATTTAAAAAAATACAAAATTAAAGAGGAAGTTAAAATAACTAAAGTACTAAGGTCAGATAATTAAGTGCTAAAATAATCAATGCTGCAAATAACAGCTAGTGGTTTGAGTGACTTATAAATAAATATATAGTGCATGTAAATATATATTATAAAACACATGCTTCTATCATTATATCATTATGGCATTATGATTATATTTATATAATAAATATATGTATTATCGTGTTATATAACTGGAGAGATCGATATAGCCGATGGCCATTCATTAAAATTATATCATATAATATAATATATGTTTTATCAATCTGATTATAGGTATATATATTTTTAACATTCTATACTTAATTTGTTGTCAAATTTAGCACAAATATAATTTATTATAATTTGATATTCGTTCAATAAAATCTGCTTTCATATTTGTCATATGTAAATTTCACATTGGTTGTATGTTATGAGATATGAAGATATTTTTAATTTTTTCAATAAATTAAAAGGTTACATTTGATTGGCGACTTCCAAGTGCAAATATATATGTTACGGTCCCGATGACAAATTTGGCATTACACTAAATGCCCAGTCATTTCTACTAAAACGTTCCTTATTTACTTAGAAATTGTTTCGTCACAAAAGTTCCTTTCATTTTCACAAAAACACTTTAGTTTTGTATGAAATTATGAAGTGAAAATAAAAAGGATTTTTGTATAGTTGCATGGAGGTCATTGTGATGAGTGATGACTAACAACGTCGCCAGTGTTTCACGCCACTCACAAATAAACGCAGTACCCTTAATGCTCATCTTACCCTGCACTTTAATGTATTCAAAAAGCATCCCTCACAGGTTTAAAAGGGGTGCCTAGGACTCCCCTCGTTATGGATAGTGCCTAATGAATTCAGGGGATATGCCGGAGGGGTTGAATGAGCTAAGTCTGCAATTTAGACGTTTGAGCCCTAGCATTCATCACACCCACGTTTAATTAGTACCAAAAATCGCTTAATCACTTTAAAGCCATTAAAAGGCGCGTGGGTTACAGATTAAAGCTTTGCATTAAGCTGAACATCATTATTTTATACGACAGCAAATTTTTACAAAAACAAAAATAGTCTATAAGAAAAAATATACAGCTCGTACCTAATATACATATATATGAGAATTAAGACGTAACTCAATATACATTTTCTCCAATCTCGCCACTGTCTGGAACCATCTCATATATCTTTTCGACTTAGGCTCGACGCCAACCCCCCATTTTATTTGGGTGCAATATTTTACCAAACCGACCATTCGATGTAATTCGGACGTGAACTCACGTACATAATATTTGTTAAGTCTTTTGTTTTTTGCTACGAAATAATGAGATTCGCGTTTTATTGGTTGTCTTGTAATATATTATATATGTATGTACTTTAATAAATATATTGTCGGAAAGAATATATTGAATGACGTTTGGAGAAGCAACGATGCAAGAGATTAATTTTGTTTACTGAAAATGTTCACAAAATTTATGTATTTAAGACCTTAAAGTCAAGTTTTCCATCATTCCATTTAATCACATGTTAAACGCATAGAAAAACAGTATTTGTCTAAAACCTGAACAAAATATAGACGGTGAACTTTCACAAATTATGAATATATTTTTTACAGACAGCTTCTACAAGCCTTTGGCGCCGTCATTTATACATATATAGCTGTTCTGTCACACGATTTTTACTATACGCCTACACTACTATGTAATGCGACATGCAATAGTTGGATAAAAAAATAATGCGTTGTAATAAAATCATGATTTTAATTAAGTAACCAATACTAGATAGGATTCGGTCGCTATTTTAAACCAAGAAAGAGGATATATCATATAGGATATATTTTTAATTAAACTTACTTTACATTTCGATAAAACACGGTCACCTTACTCATGGTATCGGCATTCCATTACAAGAAAGTTCAATCAAAGCGAACGACGTGGAAAAGAAAACAGGAAAAGCAATTATGCCGAGACGCCATGGAATGTTATGGAAGGAATAGAACTATTTAACGGGCATTCTCGATTTCTACCGACTTCAACGTCTTTCAATATCCTTCAGTACTTCCCTCTCCTATCTTTTTAACCCGAAGATAAATATTTTATATTTATTGACAAAACAAAAATCGTGATCAAATTTCATTACTTACTATGAATGAACGTATTAGAATTTACAAATAAAAATTATTGAAATTGTATTTTATATGTAAAGCTATTTAGCTCATTGTATCATAATATAAACTATATAAATTATTGTCACACATTTTTTTTTCATATTTATGGAAATTTCGGGTATTCGTAATCAGGTAGGGAATAAGAGAATATAAGTAACAATTACATATATGAGCTTCCATTAAATATTCTACAGTTTAATACTACTTATTGTAGTGCTACTAAACTTTAAATAATCTTAAATCTGTTTTACAACAGATTAGTTTGTTATATCAAACGACCCTGTCTTTATTGATACAAGGACGTGCGATATTTTATTATCTGATAGACATCAATAACTTTTTTATATTTACCGTAAATGTTCAGAATTGATTTCCATCGATTTCGATAATATAATATATTACGATATTTGGATTTTTTTTTATTGTTTAGCGATAAAAAAACAATTCGTTTAAGTCATTAATTTCTCAATTTGCCCCCAAAAATTTACTTAATTTAAAATTGATGAGTGAATTGTCGAATATCATAATAAAAAAGTCTACAAATAACTGAAAGTTAAAATTGTTTCTTATTTTTTCTAAATCAATTTCATTTCGGATACATTTTTTAATAATTTTTGTATTTTAAACTTAAGGGATAAAAAAAAATCAATAGTATAGAGTTTAAGTTTTTTTTAAGGTCGCTGAAAGTGTAAAAATAGATTATCTATATTTGAATAATATGTAAAAATATGTATTTTTTTTAAATTTTAAAATTACAAAAAATCTGTTAGGCTACTTCCATACATTTATCAAAATTTAAATCTTTACTTTATTTTATATGAAATCACTTTCTCCGTCAAGTTTCACTAGTTGTTTGACAACTTCTTTATGACAACTGTTACTCAACAACAGCTGATTTATTTAATTACTGACATCAAGATACTCTGTGGCATATACCTTCAAAAGTTCATACCGGAAATATTTTGCATTTGAATCTAAAATTACTATAAATAATTTAATTACAATTGTTAATTTGGTACATCAATTAAGAAATAATTCTGCAGCGCAGTATCAAATAAAATATTTTTCAAATTATTGTTTGTTTCAACTGAGTCAACAAAAAATATATATTCCGCCAGTTACTATTTAAAAAAAATTGCCCTGTAAGTTTTACTTTTTGCGTTATCCCTTGCCTAATTTGAGACAATATGTAGAATGTAACTCAATTTGTTTCAGCAAAATTAAATTTAAATCACAATATTGAATACTATTTATTAATCAACATGCAATTTATATTATAAGATATGCAATTATAAATTCGTTAGCATTATGATTAATGAGACAAGACAGTATTACGAATCTCAGAGACTGATCACTTCTAATCAATTGGTATATTACAACACAACAGGAAGCGCATCACCTAATCAATATAATCTATTTAGGAATATTCTGCCAACACGAAACTTTTATGCAATGAAAGTTTTACATAAGTGGAGTATGAAATCTATAATTGTTAATACAGTTCTATCTTGGAATCTCAAAATTTGGTAACAATAACGTCTAACGGTTTTATTATCCGTAACTAATAATTTGCAGTAACCGTACATGGAGTGTTATATTTTTATACGCTGATAGAAAAGAAGCTTGTTAAGGATTCTCTATATCTTATTTGCCATTTCTTTGTATGTATTTTTAGTATCACTGAATACGAATTGAAGTATAGGAATAATAAAAACTATAGTTTTAACAAAATACAAACAATACCAATGAAAAGTTGACTATTTTCACTAAGCAGTTATTGTAAGATGAGCAATACATAATCCAAGGCAAATGTGAATTTTGTATAAGAATTATCTGATTTTAACAAAAGCTTTGCAGGGATTACTAGGACCTATTAAAAATTAAACTTAAGAAAACAAGACGTAAAAACTTGTGGAGAGATCATAACGAACGGTGTTCTGGAGTTTTTGCTTCTATATTGATTTTAATTTTACATAGTAACGTTATTAAAAGTTAAAGTTTGGTTTAAAATCTAGTTTTTCCATTGGTGGATATTTTGGTTCATCTCTTTCTAGAATAGTACTGATTGGTTAGTTGGAGTGTAGATGGACAGATGGATTGGTTTACAGAATAATTTGGATATATATCCTCAGTGTAATTGATTGATTGAACTGCACAGTAATCCACGGTCCGGATTTCAGACTGATTGATAGACTGGTCTGCAGACTGGTAATTAGTTTGATTTTCAGGCAATATAGATCAGTTGGTAGACTAATCTATTGACTGGTTGGTAGACTGATCAAGGAAGAAATCTGCGACTTGTTAGTGGATTTATTTACAGATTTATATTTTTTATATGAAAATTTTTAACAAACATCTACTTAAGTATTGTTTTTTATTATTAAATTTCAATGAAGGATTATTGTAAAAATAGATCTTTCAATATTTACCTATAACGATTTGATCAATGAACAGTAATTTCTGGATTAATTTACAGTTACATTATAAGCGTTCGTCTTTTATCCTAGAAAATAAAGGTTTTTTTATTTTTATTTATCTGAGACAGAAACTTTGTTTATTAATTTGAATTTGTTTTGAGATTCATATTTCAATACATAATATGTATTAATAATGAAGGAGCCATGCAGCGGCAATAATTCGTATAATACAGGTTGACTGGTGAATTACTATCGATACTTGAGGACGTGATATTTGACGATCATAAATGACAAAATAAAAATTAATATAACATAAATATTAATAAACTTCTAAGTAAAGTTAACCAAAAGTTATGTAATTAATTACGCATCGTGTGAACACCCTACAGATTAGGTATACACACACACACATAGGCGTGCGGCGGCGTGGTGTTGTATCAGCACGCCACCGCACCCGTCCACACTTGGAACACTTGGAACGTGTCCACACTTAATTTATTTATACGGAAATTTGGTCAAAAATTAAGTACCTATTTTTTTTCATAATTCGAATGAGAATCATGTACCGAGTATTCCTCCTTAAATATTGATAGTAATTCACCAGTCACCCTGTATATTTTCTCCTTCTGGCTCAAATGTCACTCCAATCTTTACTACACTGTTTGAAACGTATAAAGACCGTAACCGTATAAAACGGTATAAAATATATCTTCAAAATTCAAATTTAATCTTCAAAATAAATATACAATAATTATGTTTCATTTGTCCATAAAATGACTTACATTTTCTGAATACAGGACTTTTCCTGATATACGTTTTAATAGTCACCTAATCTAATCATAGAATAAATATTGCTTCATGTGCAATAATATTACAACCTCCTTGTATGCATGCGCTCGTAAATCATAAGTATTAGTTCTTAAATTTCATATGTTTTTCATTGAAAACACTTTTCAAATTACCTATACTAATAATTTGACATTGTATGAGCATTTCAGTATTTTTAACTATCGCTATTGGAGGTCCTATAGTATAGATATAATTTTATTTATAAGATACAATATCTGTATTTTATCTAGAGATTATCTCGTTTGTTTTTTATGCAACTGTGAAATATAAATTTACTAAATTAAATATATTTTTTTAAGCCAACTATAGCTATGAATAGCTAGTAATGTATAGTGAGGGAAAAAAAATCCTTCTATTCTATTATTCATAAATACTCATAGCTCATTACGACCAAAATATAAATAAAATCACATCATTCTTTGTTTAGATTTGAGATGACGCATTAATTAAAAGAAAACCGTAGAAACACATTCATAATTAACAACTGTAGAAAATCTCAAATTATAAATAATTATATGGTTTTTTGCATGCATTACTTAAATCATATGATTTTTTTTATATGTAATTTCAGAGTTAACTTACTTATTTAATTAAAACTTTGATAGGAAACGCAGTTTTATTTAATAAAATCAAAACATATACATATACATCTATTACTGTTTGAAATGCGAGGTTTTTTTTAATTATGTATATTCTAAATAAATCTACTATCACTCATGACTAAAAGGTCATATCCTTAACTGTGAATAGGAAGTATCAGTATGTTCATAAATATTGTAACTTATCATTGCCATATAAAAATATTATTTAAAAAAAATACCCATAAACTTGTAGTAAAGATATCCAAAATCTATACACACTTCACTCAACAAAACACATCACAACTTCAATATTATATATAAATAATAACGCACAACGAAAAACTTTTTCCAAAAAGCGACGCGTGCGTTAATTTTTTCTCAGTTATAAAAAAGGCGCTTTAAATCCGAATCCCATGTCTGTCGAGTCGGAAGCGACATAACGCACTGACGTGAACAGAACGCCGCGACTCTGACAGAGAAATGCAGGGGCGTCGGATATAATGCGATGGCCCTCTGTAATTTTCCGCTTATTAGAAAATTCATATTCAGAAACTAAATGACTTTCATTTGTCGCTATAATCAAAGTGTAGTTAGCGTTATTGTTACATACCTTAGAAGTTATAAGCAATCAAATGTTGAAGCCATTAGTTTGGTATAAATATAAAGCGTAGTGTTGGGATTGCATTTTTTGTTCAATACAAGTTCTAAGATGCAGCCCTAGTGTAGATTGCAGTGCAGACAATAGACAGTAGACAACGCCGGTGTCTGATATGAATCGCATACAGTTCATATCCGATATCCAGACTCGCAATGAGCTCTTTATACCGTGGTATAGTTTCGACTGCATTGCGGGATTTTGCATCCATGATAAATAAAGCGACTTTTGTTGTATGACGAAATGATAGTGACAGGTGTTACTAAAATAATATTTTAATTATATCTTAACAAGGTGATGGTCGGTTTAACTAGTTTTTTTCTTTCCTTGATAATTCTCAGCTAACTATCCATAGCTTTTACATTATATCAATTCTAATCATAATAATTCTCATAATAATAAACAATTATGGAATCAACAACTGTCTTATATCTAAGATATTTTCAATACTTTATGCCCTATTATTAATTTATATAAAAAGTACTAATTTGAACACAATCTGATTCATATTTAAAGTTGCCAAATTGGCATACGGAGCACTCAATCAACAAGATTGATTCGACACTCGGATGACAATTCGTAATACCAATTCGGGAAGAAAAAACGGAAAATCCAGAAATGCAAGATAAATATTTAACATTGAAAATCTCTCTCCTCTCATGAATTGTAATGACATAACTGCGTTGTGTTTTGTAGACAAAACAAATAAATAGTAAATATTTATTTAAGCGTATGATACATCGAGTAAGTCATCAAATGTTTCACTATGTGTGGTTTTCCTTGTTACAGAATCGGATGGATTTATTGACGTTTTTATCATAACTCCAGTATTCTATATAATAAGAGGATGTTCCTTATATTATAAATATGTATTGAATAAAGGGAAAAACGAAGGTCAGAATAAATTATTGAATTCGTTCATTAATTATATAGAAATCAGTTGGACTGTTCTTGAGGCAGATTGATACACCCACACATAATAGATGTTTATCTTGTTACTGAGTAACTTAATTTATGATTGTAAAAAACGAATTTGACAATTAATACGATATTTTATTTTATTTTCATTATATAAAATACGTCACCAAATAATGTTGGAGATACATATATATTGTGCCCTTTTATTTGAGGGGAGAGCGTACTGTATCGATGGAATGAATATTTAATATTTGACAGTCAACAGATTCACGAACAGTGTGTATGTATAAATGATTTTTCGTCGCTTTTTTGTGATATTTTCAATAGTTATGTTGTTATTTGGACGATGAAATATAGGTACAATAAATCAAATCCATGGAAATCGGTTTAAACGTTCCTGAGTTAAAATTGTTTAACTTCCAAGACTTTATACATGCATGTTTATTACGTTATGAAAAGAGACAAAATTATAATCCTAACAACACGAAATTTGGAACAAACTCGTAATTATTCTATATTGTTGTTTAAAAAGAAATACTCAAATTATTTGACTAACATTTAAATAACTTTCTGTGCTATAATCTTAGTTATAATTATCAAAACCTAAATATCATTAGTATGTTTTAAATTAAGAGATTTTTCTTGACATAATAAAGATATCTGTTAAATTCTTCCTATACAGACGATACCAACTATGTTCGACATTACAAAGTACAGAAAACCCAATACTAATCCGTCGTGCTAAATAATTTTTTGGAACAATAATTCCCGCATGCCGCATGCATTGTTAACCACAATCTATAGTGTATGCTATTGTAATATATGCTTTATGTGTACTATAATAAAGGCTACATAATGATTCTTTGTTTCATTAGGCATGTATTAATATTCAGGTCGGACGTCGGCAGCGTTTATAGGAACCGATGTGTAAGCCTCTACACTCGTTGAATTAGTTTGACCACAATGACTCATTACACCCTAACACTGTACTGTACTGTTATTATAAGCGTTCTAATGATGTAAAAAATATAATTTTCGTTGATACGCCATTACAGAGATCGCTACCGTACCTAATTGACAGAATGTTGTAGCTTGAACGTCACCTCAAATATTTTAGTAAAAAGCGAAACAAAAAATATAACTCGTTACCAAATTAGAAATGCTGTTTCTCTTCTCGAATTCAGCTACATCTATTTTTGAAACCGTCAATACATTCCTTGTTTAATATTCCCGATATTCTAGGAATATTTGAAATATAAATTTCGACTTCAAATAGTAATAACTTGTTTATGTACATCGTATAACAAACAAGTATCCGGCTCTAAAAATAATTGAAACTCGTCAGCAATATAAAATATAAAATTTAATAATTAACAAAACTGTAGTTTAAGGGTAAGTTTAGTTTATTTTTAATTACCAGAACTATTGACACAATATTGGAAACGCTTCAAGGAAGCAATGTCAATTAAAAACGGCCGGGCCCTAATTGTGTCCATTTGATTCGATTGCGCCAGACGGGGAAGGGCTGTGGTACCGGCTAGTACGCGATAAAAAGTCTGGTGCTTTCTAACTAGAAATGGACTGAGAGACAGTATCAATAATAACGTATAGATGTTTAAAAATGTTTAATAGGTAGTTATATACAAATAGATGATGACTAGAAAAATAGTACATAGAACAATCACAGTAATAAACAATATGTGCAATCATTCATTTAACCACATATACTAGTCGTATTTGTGTTATTATTTATCGTTTCTTGTCCAATGTCAATAGTTTTATATGACCCATAAAATGTCTAAAGTCTAAACAGATTTTCATGCGAATTAAGCCATAATGTTAGATAATAACGTTCAGAAGTATGCAGTTGATGCATGAAGCTGGTTGTAATCGATTGGCACCGGATGGGTGCGCAAGCGTCACATCGAATCCATTATCGTTGCACACAGGGTTGATACACAAACATACATAATCTATTCTAGTTTGATATCACTAACAAATTTATTATATTAATTAACAAATATGTAGTGTTCACGTTGCAAACGAGTAAGACTTTTAACAAGAAAAAATATGATGTACCCACTGCGATATTATGAGTGTGAACCCTGGATCTCCCTAAGTAATTTAAAAATGTCACCATTTGTTACAAAATGCCAGCTAATCGTAATGTCATGGCTAATAATGCACTGATGATTAAAACTGTCATTTAAGAGTATACAATAAAAGCAGGTCAGATAAATAATAACATTTAAAAAAATATATCATGTGTGAAAAATTGAAATCTTATTGTAAAATTGAAATAAAACTTAAGCTTCAAAAGTACGCCCTCTAGCGTGAGGTAGCGACATCGCAATAGCTATAGCAAACTAGTTACCGTAATAATAGATGGCATTGGTTCAAATCGTTCCGTAGACTTTTAACACTAGATGGCGTTGTATTATTATAATAATTCTTACCTTGTGATGGTAGGGCCCGTAATGAAACTGCATCTTCTTCGATCTCGTCCTCTGCTTCTTCTTCTGTAATCGAAGGAGGAGCCGCCCAGCATCTTAATCTGACTCCATTTCCGACGTTAGTGCCGCCATCTATTCTCACTCGGGGTAAACTGCGCGTGGCGTATTCCCCGTTATTATTGGATGCCTAAAGAAAATACATTAAAAGATTAAATAACGCCCTATTCGGAATAAGTTACAACACTTGTTTGGATATCAATTGTACCTCATCTTGTTTGTCAAAGTTAAGAGATCCTATTATAGAAGTTTATTATAAGTTATTACTTGTCCTTAGATAAGAAGCTTCTATTTACGGCCACAGACTAGACTCTAGAGTGTGATTATGTATTGAATATGTCCAAGTATAAAACATATTAATTACGGCCTTTACAATCAAAGGAGTTTCGTATAAGTTACAATAAAACTCAATATTCTGACGATATTATACATATATTAAATTATAAAGAATTAGAGGCGCAGTTACTTAAGTAGGTACTATTTTATGAAAGAAATGAAATTAATTTATTTTAAAGAATCGGATAACTCATATCTTAATAGAAAATTTAAGCTTCAACTCCTTTGTTAACGAAAATAAGTACAGAAATTGCGGAGTGAAAAGTACATATGTAACAGCAAGAAAAGAAATAATCAAGAGATGTACTTAAATAATGATACAAATATATATTTTATACATATATACATATCTATATAACGAGGTGGTATAAAAAGTATTAGGTATAGGAAGAAAACAGCAAGAGATTTAAGTTAATAAGAACAAATTTTTCATAGATTTTAATTTTATTCCGACCCTACAAATTAATCCATCACGGACCACGTAATCCATACATACTTCCTCATAGTATAAATGTTTGCACATGCATAAACAGTATTACGGGATCATGCGCAATGATAACGTCATTTGATCCCTTCAATATAAATTAAAACAATAATTACAGTATTTGTTCCCACGTCCTTCTATCTCCTTTCCAATGTGGCCTGATTCACTTCAATAATGTTTGCGCTGAATGTTATCGCACCTAGCATAACGCTATCAATGGTGTATTCTTAAAGTATGTTGAATGTTAAGCAACCCACAATTAAGGGATCAAAACAACCAAATACCTGCTCAGTATAAGACATATTAGTAACTAGCATTCCGCCCGCAGCTTCGCCCGCGTGGAGTTCGGTTATATCGCGTTTCCAAGAGAACCTTTCAAAAGTCTGGGATAAAAACTATCCTATGTTCTTTCTCAAGGTCAACTCTATATCTGTACCAAATTTCATTAAAATCAGTTCAGTGTTTTAAGCGTAACAGACAGACAGAGTTACTTTCGCATTTATAATATTAGTAGGGATAATTGAAAACAGACTGATCTCTGAAGATATATATACTACCTTATTATAAAACGTACTTACTCATTCAATTAGACCTATTGTAGTTCCGAATATAATATACTTATGTTTCAGTAAAACAAGATACATCAAATACATATTAGGTACATATTCAATATTATAGAATATTAAATCCTTTACACATATAACAAAGCACTCAAACAGAAATGCATGCAAACCAATAAAACTTAAGTGTGAGAGCGCGTTAAGTGAGTGATGTCTAAAACGAATCCAAACGAGCGTGGCCCAATTACACGATGGTTACAACAAAACAGTATAAAGGGAACAGACGGACGGACAAACAAAGAGAATTAACGTGTAACAAGCTATTAATAGGCGGGAGAAAGCGGCGCTTACGAAAAATATCTGCCATGGTTTATTACTAACGAAATATATTAAAAAACAAAGCTACACTTAACACTGATTAAGCGAAAACTATAGGTAGTATATTGTAATATTGATAATTTCTTATAACATATAATGTAATCGTATGTATGTTAAATATATTTAATTTTACTATATGATCGGAACTAAATAATAAAAATGTGTACTTTATATAGTAACTAGATAGTATGATAGAATGATGTCACTTAAATTATGTGATCTCAAAGCAAAATTGAGGTCATAGCAATTAATTGAGCCTCAATAATGATACCGTCTTTCTATTTACGCATACTGTTTGTAAAGCTATTATTATTGAAGACCATTACTAATAAAAACTAAGGGAAATTAGAAGTAAATAGTTTATTTAAGTCTTGTTATGTATACATTTATATGTTAATAGGTTTTCGATATAAAAACATCGATGTAGGTCATCTTTTAACTCTGAAAATGGTGTCAACCATTAGTCAAGCATTTGCCAACAGCTGCTCCTTAACAGCAGACTTAAAAATAACATTTTAAAGGCCTGTACTAACCTAAAATACCTTACTTTATCAGTCGATTCATAAAAATTGGGCATTATTTAAACGGTTTATTGGTTTTAAACATTGTTCAGTTATCGTAGTTTTTTAAATTACGGAAACTACTTCAGATTTATAAAACTATTTAATGACTAACGAACGAACTTAACGTCTTAGTCATGCCTAGTGATTGTATAACAAAAACACGCGTAAGGAGATTGTGTTTGTGACCCTTAGTTATAATGCTATTAATTTGATACTCCTCTTAATACTTCAACTTATATTAATAAACTGGATTCTAATATTATAAAAACCAATAAATTATCGAATAGAATTCTATAGGTAAATCTCTTTAAGTTCTTTTTGAAAGTGAACCTTAAAAACTACTCGTCTTCTACATATATAAAAGTATAATGATAGTGACATTAAATACATATATCGTTAAGTTATAAAACAGGATAACACTTTATTCATATATTCTAAACAAAACATGAAAGCACGGGGTCCATACAAATGCTAATTCAATGAATCCACATAGACCTCCATAGAAACGATCTTTTGTTTGCAATCATACTTGAGGTGCACAGACAAAAGGTGTCTACAGTATTAATACATTCTAATGCACACGTGCAGTTACGATAAGTTGGAAATAATAATGTAAAATGAAATAAAGAATTAATAAATAATATATTTGTTCTGGAGCGCCTTAATTTATGTTATAGCAAATTATTTCCAGTTTCAATTAAACTAAAAAAAGTTACTTATCGCCTTAACCGTACTGAATTGTAATGTGATTTTCATTTTATATATATAATATAGTGACTTCGGTTCGTTCATAAAAACTGAGTCTGTAGACTAAACTCAATGACTAATAACAAGTTAGGCGCCAGAAACTCTTTCTGACAATTCTTTTTTCGAAGGTAAAGAGATTATTTTATTAAACTTTACGACGATTTACTATTGAAAAGTATAATGTTCGATCAATATAAAATCATAATGGATAATTAGTAATTTTATATGAAAGACACATTCATAACAGGACCCCACAGGATATTATTTTAGGGCGTTGTAAATAACTTGGACATAAAAACGAACGATCCCGACAATTATAGCTTTCAAGTAATGACCGCCTCTTGGTACGCTACTTGGCAATCTAAACATCAAATTACAATGTTACATGGGCACTTCGAAATATTTACATGCGGTGAACAGAAGCTATGTTACTCGAAAATCTTTACTAAATGTTTGCAAGATAAAATAGGATACGTAGAGTGTCCTGTTTCATAATATATTAAAATCTGCGATGATTTTCGAATATAAAATTTTAAGTAATATCAAATTTTACTATGGACTTGTAGTAAGTGTATTAAGCAAGTTCACCGACACGTGATTCAAAGTTTACTTCGTTATTCTCTCGTTATCTTTGTATGTGGATGTAACGCTTCGAAGCCGTTATACTATTTAAATACATACACAATTTGCACTTCTCTATGTGCTACCACATGTTGATGAGAACGCACTCGCGTGTGGTCTCTCATTAACGAGAGGATTCACTGTTTAATGTATTATTTACTATGTCATAGCTTAAAAATGTTAAGTCCAAATCCAGAGAACTAATGAATAAGCCTCATATAGTTGTTTTAATTAAAAATATACAGCATGTTCTTAGAATGTTACCGAAATAAATATACGGTGAATGACATCAGTCAATGTGGTTTAATTTAGGACACATGTTGTGTTGGACAGTTTTGAGAATCTGGACTGCTTATAATAAATGTCATACATTTTATTTATGACTATATATACATACATATATGTAAATGTATATTGTACACACTCACTATGGTTAATAACTTATGTTTAATGACACGCGAATGAGAAGATTTTTTGCCAATACAAATAACTAAGACCTCCAGAAAATTCTGTCATTTTTATATATCGATAATCTAATTCAGACATTTACTTTCGAAATATTTGGAGAATTAAATCAAAACGAACCTTACTCACATAATATTTTGGTGCATATTTCTTTAAACTGTTATTATCTACGAACGAATTACGAAAATGATTTATATCGATGCTAACTACAATGAATAATGTAAGGAAAATTTAATAGGTGAGTACAATTTACTAAATTATTGTACCTTTAGCACAAGTTTGAATGGAAAGATGGAAACTCTTGGTATGTAGTGTGATGTTATTTAGCCATGGGTAAAAACTACAAAGCAGGGACAGGTGCAATATTATGTATTTCATACAAACAGTACTCGCTTTGATTAGAGCCGTACCATATCGAAACAATGACTCACGGACTCCACAATGGGATAACAAAAACGAATGCGTTCAACAAAACATACCAAACTATATTAAGTTTACAAAACATCTAATACGAATGAATCTTACCTTGTAGTCCAAATAGAAGCCAGGAAACGACTGCATGTAAAAATAAAATTAATGTTTTAATACAAATCAAGTAATAAAAATGTATGTTGATGCTAAAGAATTTCATAGGAATTTATATTTTGTGTTGTTGATCAAGTAATTCTAAGTGTTAACATTTAAATTTCGACATTGGCTATTCGCATAGCGTGAGGACTGGAGACTTCCAAGTCAATTAACATCGCTTTTACTGGGAATCGATAAAAGATCACTCTTCCGTAGTCCTAAGTGAGCGTTGTGCTTTTAGAAACAGATGAATCACGATTTTTTCCCTTTCTTTGAAACCACAATTGACGTTAAATTCGATAGTATACAAAAAATACATAATCATTATTCTTGTTACTTTTCTATGTTTTTTATTCTTATTGTGCTTTAAACGCTTATTAACATGGACAGTTAATAAAAAAAAAATTGAGGACTAAAGTAAGCCGAAATAAAGTTTATACTAGAGTTAAGTAAAGACTACTTTTAAATCAATCTCACTTAATATTGTACATACTCTATATATCATATTTATTTATTAATCTGTTATGTTTTTTTATAAAACCTTTTACTGGTTGCCATTTATATATTGTTCACATGACTGGTATTTGCAACTTCATGTGTATAAATGTATTCATTCAACTTAAGTATTTAATAAACGCAATCATATAACAAACATTTATATAAAATAAATAATCGCATAAATAACGTAATATATATTTGCTTTATAATATTTATTACGAACGTTCTAATAACAAAGTGATTACTTTAATACGAGTTGTTTGTCAAATGTATTACTATCAGTTGTGATGAATGACAGAAGAAGAAACTGTCAGTTTTAAGTTAGTGTTATAACTAGTACTAAGGGTAGTGGTATATTCAGGAAACTATCGTTACGCCTACATACAGCCGATCTTTATCCCGATACGTTCAAAGATCGTGGGCACTATTTATTCTGACGATAACTAATTTTATGACGAGAAGTCTTGTCATTAAAATTGTGAAAGTTTTAACATCTTGATGATAGGTTAATTATAATTCTTGTAAAATAGCAAGTTTTTAATGGTATCATTTCATGGTTTTAACTATAACTCTTAGTCCAAGTCAGCAGCATTACTATGTATGGAATGATAAACATTTTTTCATTCAGAAATCTTATCACATTATATTATTTGCGTAGTTTAGTGTATGAGAAACAGGAAATGTTTCGTATGAGGTGCATGTATAATTATTTTAAGTATTTACTCCTCAGTTTATTAGAAATATACATATTTATGTATCATAAAGTTGAAAAATACGTCAAAACCCTTTATGTGATAAGAACTCAGTTATTTTTATATTATTTATACTCTCTAAACTTTTTGTTCAATCGAATTTTGGACTCTATGTTCTTAATTGCGACGAAAATTGTAATCTAACTAAAAAGTAAAAACACCATAACAAAAAAAATAACAATCGAAACTTTCAAGAAAATATAAATTGCAACAAAAACTAGGAAAGCGAATCTATTGACCTAAAACAGCCCAATTATAGGTGAGAAAGAAAATAAATTAGTGTTCATTTTTATTTTGCAGTATCATGCGATGCGTTACTTAGTGAAATTTATTATACTAATGATCATATTTTGTTCGTAGGCCTTGGTTTGTTTGTATTTTGCAGACATGAGAATGAACAAATCGTTTTAAAAAGGCCTACATCAGTACTAGATTTATGTATAGTGAAATAGTTCCAGTGTTACGCTCTATTGATGTCAGATATAATTACCTTCGCGTCCGGTTTATGTAATGTTACAAAATATGATACGCATGTCATATTTATTATATATATTGATTATTACGACTATACTTTATTTCGTATTATGTAATTCATTAAATAATAATTGATTTAAAATGTAGTACGGAAGTAGATAAATGCTTTAGGGTGTACGATGTTAGAGAGAAAAAGGATAGAGAAAAAGCAAAAGAAATTATAGAAAAGTAATAAATAATTTTATGATTCAATGGAAATATCAAAATTACAATATTTGAATACAACAAAAAATCATAAATGAAATAAAATCTAAAATACCTATATATAGAAAAGATCCTATATGATAAAAATTTGAGAACCTTTCCATTCTTTCTATATCAAGTACCAGGATATCATAAAGTGAAGGATACTCACAGCGAGTTCTTCGCTGATGTAAGCTGTCAGCGTGCGACGATCCTGTTGTAACACGCAGTAGAATGGTTCCCATGAGAGAGGCACTCCTGTTGATGCACCACTAACAGCTGTGCTTGCTGCATCTGATGAAAAGACAAACAATACATTAAAAATCATTACCTACAAGCAATTACTTGACTTTGATTGAATGTACGTAGAGAATAAAAGAGATTTCACTATCATTTCATTTGTAATATTCAAGCCACATTGAATACATAAAGCCGTTTTCTAAAACACTTTGTATTATTAATTAAATTGCCGCCATTAAAAACACAGTCACCATTATAAACATTCATTGCTATACTATATAGATAATTAAATGTGATTAGGTTCACTTCATACAGACTATGTCCCGCATAATTTAATGGCTAAGCTATTTGAGGCGAAGTAACAGGTGTTCTAACTGTTTATAATAAGTTTAACTTAACAAGACCCATAAGCGTAAGCCGATTATATAAATGGTTATAACATTTTTACCCTCCATACAAATTGTATGGAAAATGGAATATTTTATGCTATCTTCTTCTTCTACCTGGCAATTTCCCAGTTTTGGCTAATTGTTTTTACGACCGGCCGCCTGCCCGACATCAACCCTCTTTGGGAATGCATTAATCAGTGATGTCTAAATACTCTTAGAAATTACATATGACTCGGAAAAATCACATTGGTACTTGCCAGAAGCCAGGTTAGAACCGGCGCCCTCATGCACAAGAGGCGGGCCTTTTGACCACTAGGCCAACACTGACTACAAATTATATGGAAAATGGAATATTTCATGTTATGTGACCCTTTAAATGTCTACATATATATGAAGACAAGCAAAGAAATTATTTTGTTAAGTTCATAGTTTAAAGGTATTTTGAATATTATTATTTAAAAGTCAGTTGCGGTAAAACTCCAAGGTTGCTGTGAAATAAAACACGTCTTGTTCAATAAGCGATTGCATTACAATATTACAGTGTACAGGATATTGCTAATAAATACCGTAACAAAACTGTTAATGAGGTCCTGCCAATAAAAATCAGCTGTATACATATTAATAATATTTGAATAATACTTTTAAAAGACTAAAGACATATTAGCGGCATTAGCGATTTAGTCCACTTTGTTTGCTAGATTAAGATGCTTGCGAATTTATAAGAACACACTGAAAAGATAATGCTTATAACATTTATTTTTCTAAAAAATATTGTTATTTATAATTTTACATTTAATTTATGTATGTTACAATATTAAGTAAAGGGTCAAATGTCCAAGTAAGAAGAGGAATAACAAAAAAATTTCAAGTAATTTATACGCAAATCTATTTAAGCATTTGTTTTTCTAAATATATTTTTTTAAATACATTATCTTTTGGAATTGAAACATTTTATTATTTTTGTGAGATATGTCACTAATATTTGAGAAAGACACTACAATTACTCTAGTATTGTTAGATTTTGATTTAACGAGATCATATGTCCCAATATTCACCGTAACTAAGAGAAAAAACATATTGAAATTACGAATATAAACTTTCTAAATATAACAATGTTAGTTTATTAAATAAAAGTCACATATAGCGTACAATGGACGCAATTGGAGTATGTAGTTATTCAGCTAATAAAGGAGTCATGACGAGCACGATGTAACTTGGATTAATGCGTTCCATCTATATTAATCTATTAAAATTATCATACAGCTGACAAAAAGAAAATTATATCAGAAATATATAAAAAAAAATACTGAATTTTTAAACGATCTTATTTATATTTCCTGCTTGAATGGATAAATAGGAGTAAGGCGTAATTTTTAATGGAAATAAACAGCATTTATACTCTTACTAGCTTTCCGCCCGCAGCTTCGCCGCGTGGAATTCGGTTATATCGCGTTTCCAAGAGAACCTTTCAAAAGTCTGGGATAAAAACTATCCTATGTTCTTTCTCAAGGTCAACTCTATCTCTGTACCGAATTTCATTAAAATCAGTTCAGTGGTTTAGGCGTGAAAGCGTAGCAGACAGACAGACAGACAGACAGACAGAGTTACTTTCGCATTTATAATATTAGTAGGGATTCTTATTGATTTTTTTTTCTACATAAAGAGTCAAGTTCAGGTATCTTAATACAATACCATATAAAATAAAACTATGACAGATTTTGCCGACCGTACATAATAAAAACGATGCAACGGATATGTAAATTAAAATTTATCTCAACACTCGAGACTTCTTTGTTGTACGCGGACGACATCATTAATGAGAGTTATATCTATTAATTATTATAACAAGCTATCAAGCTTACTTCGCGAATAAAGTTAAGCCTTACAGATAAAATAGTTAAAATTTAAACTAACAATTTAGAATAATTTAACTATGCATGGTTGCGTATATTATCTGGCATTTATGGGGGTATAAAATGGAATCGACTCGTTGAAGCGGCCCGGGGCAATCTACGTCCATCTCAAGAAGCGGTCACGCGCGCTCAGTTTCCAACATCTAACATCCAACGAAATAGCCTCGAGACTAAAGAATTTAGCATTGTGAGTTTTAAAACATGCGTGTTACTACATTTAGTAATCTGTTGCTTCAAGTTTTGTATATATTTTATATATTAAAACGATACACATCGATAAAGTCTATAAAACGACGCTCAAACATTTTTAGAGAGAAAACTAATATGGTAATTTTGTAAAATATAAAAACTTATAAGTATGTATGTAAAACTTTTTATCTTCTTTCAATAAATAAAAGTAAAGATTCGGAGAGGATTTTCATAATTAATAAATGTTCTTGAGACAAAATAATATCAAAGAAATATACTTTTGTATCAATATTTATTTAAAACAAAGATTTTTTCATAAATCGAAAATGAAAACTAATTGCAATACTTTCAAACTTTAATTAAAGTTGTTGCGGGATAAAAAAAAATGAAACTAATATTTACTTTGAAATAATCATGAAATTTATGTCTATAGATTTTTTCAAATATTATATGATAATATCTTAAATAATATATTCTACGGGCGAGATATATACGTATTATATTACGAACATCGCTCACAAGTTGATACGAACAAGAAATACTTGTCTCTGTACGGTATAATAATTTTACGTGTGACGCTGACGCTGGGACGACTTGGAATGAATTTGATCAGATATTAATAAATAATTCTAATATCAAACATTGGTAACCGGTTTAAAGCACGTTGGATGAAAATCAACAAATTAAAACATTGACAACCTAGCACACTTCTTTTATTATATCCTTAGTACAAGTTAACAAAGTCACGCTACGTTTTCGCGTTAACAGTTTTACATTCATAAATCTTCTCACATATAGCATTTAAGTAGGCTATTGAATGAGAAACGGCTAAAACTTATGTGACGATCCAAACTTGGACTAAGCATACTGATCTCGCTTATAATATAATTCTACACATGTTTTAGCTGTTTGTTTAAGTGGAAAAATGTATACGTATTTCTATAAATAGCTCCGAAAATTATGAGAGGGTAAACCCAAGAAGTTCCTTACCATTGTCTATGAAAACAAGCAAAAAATTCATTTTCAATGATTTGTGGGAGACCTCTTCGACATTTTTTTTAGTATTTGTTATAACAGAAACAGGAATACATCACTTTTAAAATATTTCACCTGTCTATCACGGTTAATGAGATACAGTCTGGTTAGAGACAAACCGACGGAATGACAGACAGCAGCGTCATAGTAAAAAGGTCCCGATTTATCCTCTGGGTACGGAACCTTAAAAAGTAAAATTGATTTAAATGAAACTAATAGGTACCTATTTTCGGATTTTTACTTGGCGTTTTTATTTTTGATTATGAACTACATACTCCCGATGCTTCGGCTACTTTTCAACAACCGTGATAATAAGTAAAGTAAAAACCGTGATAAAAAGTAGCCGAAACGTCGGGAGTATGTAGTTCATAATCAAAAATAAAAACGCGAAGTAAAAATCCGAAAATATTAGTTACATTTAAATGAGTACTCGCGAAAATCTTAGATCTCATTAAAATTGATTTATTTCCTTATTGCCTATTTTTTTATTAAGTTCGTTTAAAACATTCGTAATTCGTTTAAAACAATTATATTATTAAATAACTTATGTTTGACATATGTGTAATGAAATTGATAATATTGCAGCTGTACAACAGTCATAGTGTGGATAATGTTGCCATTTACTATAATATGCATTTAATAACGACAATTAAATGCATTGGCAACATTCACACAGCATTTTAAACCGTAAACGGAGATATGAAATAGTATAATTTAATAATGTTTCAACTATTTACACTATAAAATTACTATTTAGTTTATTTTGTTTGTGGTATCGAATAAATTTTATTAGCAACAAGAAGAGTGGATTACGATCATAGAAACATTCGACTAAATTGCAAACCAATTCCAATTCTACAACTCGTATTTTGTTCAAATCAACAGATATTTCAAAATTGCGTTGATATTTACATATATATTTTTAAATGTCAAACGCAATTGCAATGTTATGTAATTGTTTGAATTGTTACTCTCACCTGAACCGGTTATGTTTACATTTTGTATAAAAATCGACGAAATTAAAAATTGCATTTGGAGGAAGTAAAATTTGCTTCCCGCATATAAGTATGTAAAGGCAATAATTTTTTTTTATTTTTTTTTTGTCAGTTACATTAGCTTTATACGCATAAAGGTATATTAAAATTTTAGTAATCATAAAAGATAATATTAAAAATGCTATCATATGTATGTTACTTTAAAAGATCGAACTACGGTAAATCCTAAAATTTTCTAGTATAACATAAGATTTACCAATTCTTAATAGTAAATTGCCAAAAAGGTATTATGTAGATTGGATTAGGTTAAGTGAAGTAGAGAATTTATAAATACCTAAAACCAACATTTACCATCTGACAGCAGTAAAACGTAGCATTAAATGTTTTAATATCGCAAAATCGTCTTATTTTCAACAATTACCAACTCGTTTTGGTAAATCGTAAGTTTTACTAGAAAAATTATGATTTTCCCTAGTTTAAACTTTTACAGTAACATCTACAAAGAGTTGGAAAGATTTAAAGATTACCTCCTTTTTGATAAAAAAAACCGTTGGGACTTCAAAGAGATTACAAATGAAGTTTGATATGATCATAGGGATTTAATTGTTACAGCTGCTTCATTCAATCGCTTTATACATTTCTTAAGCTTAAAAGTTAATATAGCATATAAATATAATAAGAACTGTAATATGTTTGTCATTTATTTGAATCCACTTTAGTTTATAGCAATATAATATATACAATAAATGAAAATATATATCTAAATTGTGAGAAAGTATGTAGTATTCCTGTCTTTTTAGTGTGATTTTAAGTAAATATGTATTTACTATAATAAGTCAAAATAAATATATTAATAACCAGACCAACTGACAGACACACATCTCGTTTGCCCGTGATCACGGTTGATGTAAAGTAGCCGAAACGTCGGAAGTATGTAGTTTGTAATCAAAAATAAAAACGCGAAGTAAAATCCGAAAATATTAGTTTCATATGAATATATTTATATATTTATGTAATAGATTATGCAAAAAATACAAATCTTATTCATCAGTGAGTAACAAATTATAAAGTGATATAATATATGTTAACTCACAGAATATTTCAATATATCCTTTAAAGTATGAATGAATGACAGTGTCTTTTGTATTTTATCTAATGAAGATTATACAGACATTAAAAGGTATCTATAGACATGGAGGTCACAATTATGAGAGTCAAATATTGGTAAATTATATATATACATGAGTGTATGTCTGTGTGTGTGCGTGTGTGAATGTTTTGAATAATTAAATTTGATGCCCACATAAATTTGATTGGTAGGAAGGTTACAATTTATCATCTTGAAGATGTTACATTGGGATTAGAATATATTAAGTATTGCGTACTATTTTATTAGTACAGGTAAAATGATTTTGAAACTGGAAACGATATTTAAGAACAAATATTATTTTATACTTCTACAAAGACAGGTGAGGCTAAATGGTAGCCTGTAATAAAAGAACGGTTCTTCTATTTACGGGGGATAATATAAAATAGAATTACCCATAAATGTACTTATAGTTAAGAGTATTCCTGCGTTCCCCAGACCAGGTAAGCTAAAGGTCACTTGTCGACTATAACAAGGGCCATCGACATATTGACAATACATCAGTTAGTTTGAAAATATTAAAAAGTCTATACAACATTATAATAAGCTTCTACAATAAGTAACATTTCATTTGAAAACTGTTTCAGTCCATCATTATTATCAGTTAATTATAAGTTTATGTTTAATTTGTAAGCTCTGGGAATACTTTCTTAATGTAGGCGTGTCAACAAACACTTAATGATCTAACGGTAAAATCCAGTAATCTTCATTTATTTGGATGAGAAATACCTTTTACTTTTCAATTGTGTTCATATGATATTTATTAATTTAAACACATATTTTTATACTGCTGTAAATAAAATTAGTTTTAAGCTTCTCAATTTATAATGTTAGTAACGATTGAGTGACTAGTAGGTTTTAGATAATGAATATTTTGAGACAGTTGCAAATTCTACTTCAGTCAGTATAGAACTTCAATTCCACCTTCCAACAGGTAGAATGTCAGTCAAGCTTTGTTCAGTATAAATTAAAAAAAAATCGCCAAATATGTTAAAATACATTCAAATTAAGAACAAAATAACAATATATAAATTATGATTAATAACTTTCAAGTTTATTACACGAAGTTATAACAGTCGTAACGTTATTAAATCATGACATTGAACTGGTTCATATCGTGAGAAAACAAACCCAACAATATCAACGGTTTAAATCGTGTCCGGAATTCATTCATACAATTATGGTCTTTAAATTAAACATGAAGTCTTTTGTAACTCTTTCATACCAGCCCAGAGAACAATATGCATGTCATGTACTATAGCTTCCTGCGGTGTGATTGTTGTGTGGGCGACGGTATTCGTATGAGACTAACTCACGCCTTAAGACCAAATTGCTTAGCATAACTATCTGAACCTTTGACGCTCAGCTTGGTCATCTAACTGTTTGCTATTATGAATTTAGTACATTGGATAAGATCGTGAGAAATACGAAATGATTTCTTCCTTCGTGATCTGAGAATTTTCAATGACCATAACATTTTTTTCTATGTATTTAAAAAGTACAGGTTTAATTCATTTAAGTAATGATTTATAACATGATGTGTGACTTTATCGGGTGTCATTAATACTCAAAATATTTCTTTTTACCGATGTCGTTCTTACACGAACCTTTGACACAATGAAGCATTGAAAATCATTCAGTGCTCCAACCAGATAAATAATTGTAAATAATTGATTGCTAAAACTAAGTCTTAAAACTGTTTCAAACTCTTTTCTTGTAAAAGTTATAAATAATTATATAAACCATTTTCTATTTAATTTTAAAATAAGCAAAACAAAATTAAAATAATTCAAAAAAACACAAAGAATAATATCATAAATAAAAGGAATTGCAACAAGTTTTTCACACAGTGAACTTGAAAAATGAATTGACATTAAATGTCTTTTTATAAAATATATATTTGTAGGATATTCATTATTGGTATCATTTACAATAAAATAGCCTTGTTTTTGACATTCTTGGTCACACCTCTAGCTTGATAATAAAAATAAAGACAGAACGCTACTGTCTCTAAAGAAAACCCAGAGTAATCAATTCTTTTACACACAGGTTCATAGAAAATTTAAAAATATTTATGAAAGACGTAAAAATATATAAAAATTGGCAAATATCTCTTGAACATTGAACTTACTTATGAATCAATTGATTAATAAATAAAATACAATTGGGTTAAACAAGAGACGTACTTGAGTGTCAAAGGTCAAATTACTCAATCATTTATGTTATTAAATAAAATTAGACATATGTGAAATTAATTGACATTTATTAAAAAAAATATTTACTTTTACATTGTAGATATTAAAATTTATGTTTCATCAATTTAAATATGTTAAAAATTGTAAAATACGTAACCTTTACTCTTTTTAACCCCCCTAAATACAAAGAGGGGTGTTATACGTAAATAGTATTAATAAGCTTTTGTATCTATCTGTGGCATCGTATATCTCAAATAGATTGACCGAGCTCAATACATCTTTTTTTCAATTAAAAGCCAATTAACTTGCGGTAGGTCTTAACTAGATTTGTTTAATATCGGTCCAGTAACGTAACAGTATCATCGTTTTTCCAAAACCATGTAAAGTTGACCTATAACTCGATTAAGTTCTTCAGGTAAAACGAAAATGAATAAATTGGTATCATAAGTTATTAATCAATAATCAACAAATAACATCACATACATCTACATATGTAATAGGTAATACATGATTACGTTTTAAGTAATATGAGTAAAAACAGTACCCAACGTGGAATCGCTCCATTGCGCAAGCTACATTGAGAGTATGTGAATCATTTATTATTCTTCAATGAAATGGAATGCTAACAGCTATGATCTTATTACCTAGAAATCATAATACCACTGATAATACATACGTACAAAGATTCCCACAATACAGTGTTGTATAACGAGATCGATGTTTATGAACAAGCTGAAAGCTATTCTTGTAATGAACAAACACTTGAACAACTTCTATAAAACTAGAATCGTATTACATTCAACTTTAAACGATCAATAATTATTTAGACCAATCTGTGTATAATATATACAACATATACCACAGTACTCATAATAATAATTGGTCTCTTAGTATAAAACAAGCGACAAAACTTTAGTTGGATGGTGTATTTGTATAAGTTATAGCAAATGTATAAAAAATCGCATGAAAACAAAGAATCATATTTGTCAATCGCGAAAACTGAAATGTTGAAACCATTGTAAAATTTGTAAGAGATTTTTCAAATCAAAGTAATGATATAATATAAAAATAATACTTCATAAAGAACAATAAGTTGACAGCATTGTTAAAGTTCTCATATTCGAGTTATGTCACAAAGCGATAGATACGCTTACATCACACATCTAGTGCTAAAGAAAGAAAAATACAACACTTTCTCTATAGACATCAGTCTATCACCGGATATCCGAATGATTGCGCACGCGCAGGTTCCATGGATTACTATGAAATAAAAAGCGACTTCCTTTGCTTTATAATTCCTATTAATTTAAAATGTCTATTAAGATCTATGATAAGCATTTGAATATGACAAACATAAAAAATAATTACTTAGAGATATTCCGAACCACTGATTCCATTGATATCATATGAAAAGAAATATTTATACGCCACTGCTATTCAATAAGTTAATACGGTCGACGTAACCCAATAGGAATTAAAATTTATTATTCGGCTCTCAGTCCGAGTCACGAATCTAGTGACGTTAAATACACTTGAATCGGCTTAAATGCTTTTGTATTGAGATTGAAAATGAATATCAAAGCCAGTAGCTGTAATAGGGACGTGTTTAAAGAACCCTCTAGTAATAACCACTCACATTTGTTCGGCAACACGCTGTTATGCTTTTCTGTGTTAAATTGAGTTTCCTATTACCCTTTTTAACATTGTAGTCTGTTTCCTATTTTCTTATAACCTTGTTGGCATTTTTCATTGATGAAAAAGTGAGTTCTTGTTGTTTAGTTTAACGATAAGCATCGTAAAGTTACAGGACTATTGAAATGTACAGAACGCAGAAATTTGAGGATTAATATATTGACCATTTACAAGTGAGCCTATATATGAAGCTATTACAGATGAATATATATTTGATGTAATTTTTAATACATATGTATAAATAAATTTTAATATCATTAAATCTTTTAAAGCATTATCTCTTTTTAAACGTAGATATATTATATTTATATAACAGGTTAAAAATTCTGACCTTCTATTATATTTATGCAAATTTATACATAGACATTGAATTGTCGAAAACAGCTAAAAATGCAATATATAAAAAACATTTTATATTCTGATTTATTTATGGTACTGATAACATAAACAACTGAATTTTATTATGGATGGAAAAACACAATATTGTATACAAATTAAACAAATTATTTTATTTCTATGCTGTTAAAAATAGATTTAAAATTTTGAACATATTAATTAATTCAAAATCAGCACAATTACCACAAGTTTGCATCGATAAGTCTAGTTTTTCATCCATAGATCTTCGTACATTAATCTTAGTTCAAGAGTAAAAAATTAAAAATGCCCCATATAAATATGTAATGCAGACAAATGGTAGACGTATTATTTGCCTATACATAAAGTCTAAAACCTGGTAAAATAAAATATATATACATAAATAAAACATTATATATATTTTGTCAAATTCGATCTTTCATTATTTTTCCGGCCTCTGTTTTTCTATACAATCAAGATTAAAAAAAATTATAATTGGAATGGTTAATCAGTGACATAACCTTAATGAATCGAATTAAATTGCCGTATAAGAGAATCATATATCAAAGAAATATCACCAAAGATACATGTGGAAGTACAAATAAAAGTTTTGGGCCATGTTATGTTCAATATTTGTTACTTCTGTTAGGTACACGTATTAAATATTATGAAATTTCTAGTAATATATATAAAAATCGTAACAAGTCTTTGACAGTTATCATAGCCCGTATATTCTTTAAGCGTGATAAGTTCGCATGCATCTACTTCGTAACACGTTACATAATAAATCTTCTAACACTAAGTGAAATCGTATCATGAAATTGACACAGAAAATAATAAAAAAATTAAATAAATGTATCATTTATAGATAAATGTATTACTTATACAGAAAATGAAAGCCTTTTTCATTTAAAGAAATTTTCTTTTATCGAACTTTAAAACGTCTTTCATTAAAATCGAAAAAATATTCTAGATTATTTTTATTTTTAAATTATTATAGACATACGATATTTCTCGAGTAAAATAATTATTGTATTTTATATAAAAACTAGTGTCCGTATTATTCTGTTTTTATAAAGTTATTAATAGACATTAATTCATACTTATTATTTTTATAATCACGTTTTTCCACAATACATTTCTATACCTCTTTATTCTAGACATTTTATAAGCTTAATGTCAAGGAATTATCATGCATACATTAAATATGCACTTTTTTGTACTTATTGATAAAAAATATATTTAATAAGATTTTTACTCACTTTTAATGGTCGTTATAAAGAACGTTCCTTATACTAGGAAGAAGCTGGATAATAAGAAAAAATTAAAAGCATCAAGAAGAATATTTTTACGATATATTATATGAAAGATCAAACAAGATAGTATCCATACTGGCATACTCAACTAATGTGCTAAGCTAATGACAATGACGTCAGATGCTCGAACCGGGAATCGAACCAGTCAAGCGGGTGATGCAGGTGTGAGGCGCGTGTCAAACACTGGTACCATATTTTACTTCTATAAATACACATACTTTATATG
The DNA here is from genome assembly GCA_916720795.1 of Danaus chrysippus. Classification (NCBI taxonomy): domain Eukaryota; kingdom Metazoa; phylum Arthropoda; class Insecta; order Lepidoptera; family Nymphalidae; genus Danaus; species Danaus chrysippus. The sequence continues at coordinate 6,297,031 of CAKASE010000074.1, forward strand.
CTTCTATGCAAACTTTTTATATTTCGTCCTGAATAACCTTAATAAGCATTAAATTAACACATAAATGTATAACTTGTTTTGTAATACGTATGAAAAATGCATAAAAGAAATTGAATATCTAATTCTCATACACAAATTAATGTTCCTACACTGTTATGGAAAACTGAAAAAAAATTACAAAAATATCAAACATTCAACAAATTTAGTCAAACCAGAAACTTTCCCACGAATATCCATACCTATATATTATTGGAGTCTTGGAATCTTAAACCACTTACGTTGATAACTTAAACAGTAATTGAATTCCTATCGTCTGTTCGAAATATTATTTGTCCATAAATAACGAACTATAGAACTATAAACTTAAATGTTACATAATAAACATGTTCTTTATATTAAAACTACTCAAACTAAACATTTTTAAGTTCGTTCTACCGATGGATAGAACAAAAACTACAGTATAAAATATGAAATTTACCAATCTTTTTCTTAATTGATACTTATAGCTTTAACTAAAAGCTAGAGAATTCTTTCCTAATAATAATACATAAAAAAACTCAGCATTGATATTTAATTGTAACTTCATTCGAATTGCAAAGAAGATGCAACACAAATATCCAATTGTAATAAGTATGAAATGGTATAGATGAAAACTTGTCAGACAATCATAAAAGTATATCGTCAAGCTTTCATACATTGTCATTTAAATGTATGCACTGAACTCCAAGCTCATGTGTGTCGATAAGCAAACTTGTGATGTATTTGTGGGCCAATGACCAGTCACCTTCTTTGCAAACCATTCTCATTGCAATACGCTTAGAATACAAATAAGTTCGAATAGTGTTTGCTAATTACGAATCACCTTTGTCCCATACAGTCCTATAAACAAATGAAATAAAGAAATTACTTGTTTTATTTCATAGAACTTTGATTAATACGTACTATGTATATCTAAAGCAATGAAAGCATGTACTGTAGCTCATACAAATAAATAATGTAATTATTATCTTGCCTCGCGATAAGTTGACTTAAATTGCTACTCATTCTGACTAGTGTCATATTCTACTTAATTTAAATAGGTCAGTCATAGATCATGCAAAGTCCAGCACCGCTATGATTGTCACCCAGTTCAACTCTCTCCAAGCATCGAGGTCCAAAGAGTAATTACCAGCGACGGCCTTCTTTTAAGTAGGCCCCGTATAGGTATGTCACGTTAAATAATCATAATCTCTATGAATACTTAAACATGTTATTTTTTCCAAGCGCTATTTAACTAATACCACACCTTAGATTTTCGAGTGTACACATTTTAATGAAATTAAGTTTTTTCAAACTACATACGTGTTTTTTATTTTATATCTACGTACTCCCACGTTTCTAACACATTGTTGTGAAGGAACTTATACTTCGAAATTATGTAGTTATAAAATAATACAAGACTTAGTTTTTTTCACGAAGATACATTATATGTAGCATTGTTATTGAAATACAACTATAATAATGATATACAGATTTCTATTGAAGTTCATATTTAGTTCTTAATTATAAAACCAGAACAACTAACTGATGTATTTTCTCAACATCGAGCTATATAATTTTTCACAAGTTTTACTTGAATTCTGTTATATCTACATTATCGCCCAAGTACTGAATTAAACGATTTATTTTAATATAAATATCACAATAACTGACATCTAAGAACAATAACATTGTCATAAGAATCATGAATGAATCTTTTGGAATACATGTTTACAAAGTGTCAAATTTCACTAAACAGATCACGTCTTCCTATTTGGTTTCTATTCAAAGTTGGAGCCAATGACCGTTTCATTCAAAACATAAAAGGAATACTTGTGTTATCAAAATAAACTTTTAATCTCTCATAAGAACTCACGCCTCATAATTAAGAACACTTCCTAAGCGTGTTCATATCTCGTTATTAATAGTAGATAATAAATAATAAAGTACATTACATAAAAGAAATATATATTAAAAATAAAACATGATGTTTAATTATAAACTACAGGCTCACCTTGAACTTATCAGAAACCCCATAACGTAATCTTATCTCGAGTTGATTCAACAGTACCCTTCTATCTTTGCACAGTTTATTTAATATTGACTGTACCGACGGCTACGAAAGTAAACATTATTAACTACCAAAATGTATAAATATACCAATTTCGACCATAAGCTAGTGACATATTAAATTGATTTTCCAATGACAACAGATTAATGGATTTTATATATCGTAATTTATATAAGTTTTCTTAGCGCTCTATAAGTTATGTACAAAAATGGTACGAATTATCTGAAAGTGTAAAGAAGAGGTAAGTAGATCTCGTTTTAATACTATCAAGTACATTCTGCCAATATCGCAAGCATTAAAACCTATGAAAACTATATTTCAACAAATACATACGAAGTCATTGTAACATTTCGTTCTCAATTCAAAAATTAAAAAAAAAAATAGATCAAAATCCGCAGAATTAATTAAAAAAAAAACAATCTGATAGGAAATCAGCTCATAATTATCTACCGTAACTCGAATTGAGTTTCCATGTCCGTATTGTTTCCCACACAAATTGCCCGCCATTAAACGAAATGGCGACCGCCGCGGCAGAGATTCCTCCCAGTTTGTTTTATTATGTTGTTATTTGTCGTCTCAACGTCAGCTAGTACCTTTTTCTATTATTGTAACTGTAATGTAATAGCTTGCGAGTAAAAAACAACATTCCACATCCATTGTGATCATTTGTTACAATGCTGTAACCGATTGTCTGTATCGCGAATGCTTTCGGACTTACCGACCTCTCGAAGCTATGAAGAAATTACAAAGTAATCTAAGTAGGTATACCACATAAAACATTAACAGGGAAATTTGAGATTAATTACTTGACTTGCAAAGAAAATTAAGAATAACGTAAAAGAAGGTTTGACTTAAACTATTTCAAATTTAATTACCAAAGTTTTGAAGTAGAGTTATTAAAAAAATTAAAAAGAAAACACTGCTTACAAACAATCAAGTAATTCCTATAGCTATCGTATGTATATAAAATCTTATTAAGACATAACAAACTTCTCTAATTGTATAATATTAAGAAATAGGAAGAAGAAAGAAAAAAACGAGTCGATCATTTACAGTATCTAATCAGTATGAGACGAAACAAGTAACATTCTTGGCCGTGTAACAGTTATATAGAATGTTCATTGACAAGAATCAGGAAGGACGCCATTTGTAGACTTAAAATATCTTTGATTTTTTTACATATAACGAGTGTACTCTACACTGCTATCAAACGAAATATCAAAGTAGGACGAATGCTTTAAATTATATTATTTTAAGAGATAATATGAAGTATGGTGAAATATTGCGTAGATTTTGATAAAGATCTTTTAAAGATATCGTCACAATAAATAGGACCATGTCAAATTGTCAGTCCTTTTTGATAATGATTGTCGAAACATTAATAACGAATCACAATAGTACCTTAGATATATTGTTTTGTAGAAAACACATTCAGTTCAAAGGTTTTAAACGTAAATATAATATTTCACATTGACCGTGTAACTTTCTCAGTTGGTACATATGTTAAACGCAAATGTTTTTACGGTCGGCCACGTCGCGGTCATAGCGGTCACTCATAATTCTTTTTTAACAATGGGACCACAAGCATTGTTACAGTAAAAATATTGCAAGGATACAACTATGTGTTTTACTCGTGAAGTCTGACAATGATCGCAACTTGTGTACACGACTAAAGATATATAATAAGCCTGTGTTCCTGTTTTTTTAATATTAGTGAAACAAAATATGAAGCAAAATTTTTTTGCACAAAAGTATTAAAATAATTTCTCCACAACACAATAATGTACAATAAGTATATTGTTAATAGAAATGGGAATTAATTAATTGGCAGACCCTAGCTTAAGCTGGGTAAATTGCCAGGAAGAAGAAGAAATGGGAATTAATATTAAATTGATTGAGCCACAAAGTATGGCATTCACTAAATAAACATCAAAATTACTTAATATACCAATATGAAGCTATTAATTGTTTATATCAACCTTTTCTGACAATAAACTTTTATAACATGTTTAAGTAACATAATATCAAGTTAAAAAAACCAGAGAAACCAGTTGTAAAACACACAATGAAAGTAAAATTTAAATGGAAATGTTCCAACAAGTACAACTAATAATACCTTATACGAAAATAATAGGCGGAAAACAACTTCCAAAACTATACAATTAAAATTAAATCAAAATATTATGTGGTACATACATTTACATGGCTAAATAATCTCTAGTCTTCATACATAATGTTGTATATTCATGTAAGCACATAACGCATGCAAGAACATCGTTTTGTATCGACTTATCTGAACCAAATCTATCGAATTTGCATGTGAGCTAACAATCGCTCTCCATCTTTGTTGGTAATTAGAAACTTACTAGATGATAACGGTATTTGACCAACATATAAGCTGAGTGTACATTATTTTTTTCAATAGATCAACCCACAAACATGCATCGGAATATTAAGTAAAACATGGGTCTAATAGAACAACTAATAATTTCATTATGAAGCCATTTCTTTCATGTAAAATTGAAGTATTCTACTTGTATATCTCTATAATACTTGTTGTAACCTAAAATATGCTCGTTACTGCATCTATGACAACGTCTGACTGTATATGATTGATGCGACAGTAATTTCGCTCACACCGTTGTTTGTATCAGATACGATGACTATTGTAGATGATCGGTGACCACAAGGCGGCGAGCTCAGAGAACCGTTAAATATTTTCCTGTACAACTTACCCCAATATGAAATTCAGTCGTAATGCGAAAACATTTGTCATACTAAAACTATAAGTATTTCTTTAAACTGATGAAACTAAACTCACCATTGATATATGGAAGTGAGTGTAATATTCCGCATACACTTGCCGCAACGGATACTGAATTTTGGTCAAGAGAATCTTCGCCACATTCATTAGAATCAGTCTGTGCTGGTTCAAATAAAGCTAAATCCAGACCATCCATATCGCTTCGTGCTGACACACGGTCTTCTTCCACCACTCGATCACTGAAGTGTTCGGGGGAGTCGACATCTTTGGGGCTACGGCTGCAGACACCATCGCTCAGAGGATCACAACAACAAGTGTCTGAGAACGGTTCAAAGTCCCGGCAATCGAATTCACATCTTTCAAAACTGTCACAAGTACAAGAGGACAGAGCATCTGAATCCGATCCTTCAAGAGGAAACAAGTTATTGTCTTGCACGACTTTGTCAGACTCTGATTTCATAGATACATAAAAGATTCCAGAATTGTACGGCAATTTTTGTACTTGCACTCTTACGCTGCCATCTGTTTTGTCAGGATCTTTGATTGGTATCAGAGGATTATCCAACTGCGAGCGACAATCCTCATATCGAGCAAAGCTTGAAGTGTCCGTGAGGTTTGAAGAGCGGTCGACTGAAAATGCATCGCCGTACGGATCGCTCTCACTGTGTAATGGTGTTTGGTATGGAATGTTAGATCTTGTTCCAAGAAAAATGGTGGTGTAGGGACAAGTATGGTGGGGCCGGGTGCGATCTGTTCGACGAGGGTAGCTCGCCGCGAAGGGATCCCGGGGAGGACCTCCCTCGGCGTCCAAATACGCCTCGCTCGTTGACAGAACGTTGTATCGCCAGTCCGGCATCGCGATTTAACAACATCACTATTTTAATCACTATGATTGACGTTTCTTTTCATCACATGTAAGTATGAAAATAACACAATTTCACTTAGGTTGTTTAAACTGATTTGATTTCTTATTTTATATCGAATCATTCAAATGCTGTTTACTGTCTCATAATTTAAGTATAACTGTTTAATTCTCTTGTTATTTACTTATAACATCTAAATATAAAGAGCTATTATTATTACATCAAAATGAAATTTGTGGTAATAATTTGTTATTGATAACTTTTGGTGACGAATAAAAATCAGGTTTTTGTGGAAAGACGTACGGCAATCAACATTTTTTTCATTATTCCATGAGCGAATGAAGGGTCAATGGCTGGGAATCGTGCTTAGGAAACGCAATTATTTTGTAAGTACTCTGAAATTGTTATAGCGGCTTAATAATAACAGATGCGGGATCGTGACGGCTGAAGTACAATATATAAGAAATAATTCAAAAATGTTTATAATGCCGCCTACAAACACGAACAAAAAAATATCTCAGAGACGTGAGCTTTAAATCAAATAAATAAAAATATCACTACCTATTAACGTTAGTAATGTATTTTTTTATTTTATTATTTATATATTGTGTCACTGAAGTCTCTAAGGATTTTTTCGTTTTTGTTTACACGTCCGCAGCCCTGACAAATAAACAAAATTTACGAAGGTGCTAAAACTAATTTTACGGAGCGTATAACAAAGGTCTTTATACAAAAAACAGAGAACCAACGGTCAATGATCGAAAACGATGAACATACTTCGAATCGTTAACATTATTTGAATATCTGGTGCACCTCGAAAATCCGTTTCGACATCTAATAAGCGTGAAAAATGGAAGTGATAAATTTAAACCGTACCACAAATCGATTGATAGTAACACTTCCGTGGAAATACATGAAAACTTTTTTATTAACCGAAACAAAAGCGTATAATATATACTAAAACCGACGGTCAATTGTCACAGGTTAATGCAATTTGAATAATAATTTATGACCACTATGAGAAAGTATGAAGAGTAATGTTTTAAGAATTATGGAAATATTCCCGAGAGATGTAAGTCGAAAGTGCCTAGAGGCATTGTATGCTTGTATACTTATTACTTAGAGATCCAATGGACTATTGAGGATTATAAACCAGGTTCATAGCAGACAAACTAGAATGCTATACGAACTATTGTTATGTTTGGTGTTATTTTGAGTTGTCTTAGAGCTTTGTAAACAATCACGTTGAATGTTGTTTGCAGCATGTTAAACAAATATTTAATATATTCAATAAATCTCGTATTATATATTTCACAGAAAACAGGAAACCTCATTTGAATTCCAGCTAATTACGTACATACAGAGATAACTTAGACAATCCGATTAATGGAAAACGGCTGAATTGATAAAAAAAACTGGCACTGCTCAAAAAACTGGCAATGATAATACTGGCACTGGTCACAATTATGTCACTATAGCGAAGCGTGTAGAGGTGCGCTTGACGGGTCGCGCGGTAACCGACTAGCGACTTCGACGGACCGGCACAAACAACCAACCATGAGCCAACTACACACTACAGAGTAAAGAACACAGACTACACTGAGGGGCGACCGGGCTATGACTCGCATCTCACAGATGCAAACTAAAACACCGTTAAAACACGCAAATTTAAACAAATATGTTACAAGAGTATTTGATCAAAACTAACACACTCAAAAACCTGATTAGTCCAAGATAATATAAACATAACGCGTTACGCGAGCAAGAATTATTCACGGACGGCTGGTTAAGATATAATCTATAATGATCTTTTAAGTTTTAGTTTAAAGAAAACTCCATTAATAAGACAAACAGCTGTCAACGAAATATATTATTATAAAATAAAATGATATCACCGGGGTTAACAGCCCGGTCGAGTCGAGCGCTGACAAAACAGATGGTCCCTCATAAAAATTGTGATTGTTGATTTACAACTAGCTTCTAGGGGAGAAGGTTTTTTATCAGTTTATTATTGTCATAGGTTACCAAAGGGTCGCACACAATACCCCATGGCTAATCAAAACCCATCGCGTAGATTGTATTTACGACTATCGCCTTATCATTTAAACAAGGACCGGTTCGATTCTGTTGTATTTGCATTTCGCAGAGCTTCAACTAGTCGAGTCGCCCGTTTTGCTGCCCTTCGCTAGATTTTATTCTATCCCACATAAGCGATACATAAAATAGTTTTAAGCATACCTTCATTGAAGTTACATATTATTTAATTAAAACCGCGCTATTGATTTATATGAAGTTTTAAAGGAAACTTTTTCATCATTTTTGGTCGATAATAGTTTTGAAATTGACATAAAATAGACTTAATATATCCGTTGTAAGCTCTTAGAAACCCGCCAATTCCAGTCTCTTATTCTCACGGGAAGCTACTGCTTGTAAAACTGGCAACAACCACAGAAAAGTCAACATTGGAACCGAGGATATGTAAATAATAACCGGGTGTTTGTTTAGACCAGATAACATCCATAACACTTCATCTTCTCCTTTAATAGTGAACAGTTTGTAAGGAATACTCCTAATATAGACGCGAAAGTTATCAATGATGAATGGATAATGTCAAATTAATACGTAATGTCTGCTTAAAAAGTTTTCAAAAATTGTCAGTCATGCTATCTGTTGCATCATAATGTTTGTTTAGCCAACTCCTTGTGATATATTGGTTATACTTAAAGCTAATATCATAAAATATTTATTATATAATAATGTTATACTATTATTAATCATTAAAGACAGATTTTAATTTAATTAAAGTAATAAAGCGTGTCTTGACTGTGAGTCAAAATTGCATAGTATTTTGTCTCTGCAGCATGTGCATCGTTCAAGGTGACCAAGTTAAGCTCTTGTATAAATCTTTTACTTATATCCAGTATCCCTGGAATGGAAGTAATGTATAATTAAAGTTTTGCAATCATTAAATACAAATGCCTTCGACTTTACCAGAAGTAGTTTTTCAATACACCGGTATTTATACCTAACGAATTTTAAATTCAAATTAACTATGTCTAAATTTAACGAATTCTAATCGTTTTCTATATAAGCGTAATGTATAACACACCAATATTATTTATTGCAAATAATGTATGTATAAAATCGTCTTCTCACTCGAAAGAGGAAATATATATTTTGACCAAACAATTCGAAAAGGTATGCGAATAAAGTTCGCACCGATACAGTACGCGAAATACTTAATCACACATTTCAACTCTCAAACGATTATTTATGAAGCAATCTAAAATAATTTGAAACGAGATTATATCCGCGTAGGAGTTTGCATATTTTAAAACACAAACAAAGTTCTTTAACCCTATGATGATCTGGTAACAATGACTCCCACGCGGGAACCTTTGCCATAACTGTTATACTCTATAATTCAATCATAAGCCTCAGGATAGACGAAGTCTGTGTGTACTGTATATATTAATACTGAAATAGCGAATATGACTAATCTTTTATTACTTTAACGAACTGTTTACCGAACCAAACTTTGTTCATAACATGTAAATTTAATATCTTGAATGAGTTTGTGCAAAAAAGTTACTTCCCGTTTCGATAATTATCTATTTTTTAAATGCTATATTTGTAGTAGAGAAGTATACAATTTAAAAAATACAATAACTAAATGCCTAATAGGCACGTAAATATTTGAGAACAATAAAGAATGCCATTAAGGTTAAAAGAATGTTTCGTAAAGCACAATTGAAATTTTATTGCAGAGACACCTAGTGGTCAATAGAAGAACTAACTACTATGTCATATAAATTGAAATTGTTGTAGTAAGTCCAATGAACAACAGATGGCGCTTTAGTGAATTATAAGTTTTTTTTACGATAAATAATTAAGGAACAGTAATACTTAAAAGAACAAGTAATTTTAAAATAAAAGACAGACTTCAGATTCTTTTAAATATAGGGACGCAGAGATGTAACTAGATATATTCGAAAAGCAGAACAACATCACATCTTAAATAGGTTCAAATACGTGACTCATCCAAACAAACGAAGTGTAATAAATTTCCAGTGTCAGTTATGTTTAAATTGATTTAATTGTTCATTTCGTCACTCCTTCATCAGCTGCTGATTCATATCATTGTAAAGCATTGACCATGAATTATAGCAACTACAATCTCTTTAGACTCACATATAAGATCCGAACCACTACATACATTAAAAAAAATACAGGTATAAAATCGATATTTAAATTTCATATACCATATATAATGGTCAAAGGGTGCGCTTGATTTGTCAACTGTTAATGTATGCACAATTAGTATGCGCGATGATTTAGTATGAGATCACCGTTTTGGCGAAGGCCTACAGCGGACAGGACGCGGCCCGTCCTTCCTCACCCATCCGGTACATATATGTTACCAAAACACCGTTACTATTTGCACTTCGTGACTATATTTTTTTAGAACTAACGACACTTGTATTCCAGTTTAGAATATTAGTACGTTGAACCTGCGATTCCATTATACGCTGTATCTCTTATATTGATCGGTAGCAACTTCCAAATCTAATTTCGATATTTAAAAATATAAATAAAACATTTTATAAAAGAATAATAAACAAATAGTATATAAAAAGTTGTCCATAGATTAAATAAATTACTCTACCTTCGTATAATGTACAAATAGCTTGGATCTCAGGCCACCCACGATTTCTTTAAGTAATGTATTCATCATAGGCACATAACCCGTTATTTTGTCAAAGGTCAACCTAGACTATGTTATTATTAGAATAATATTATATAAAGATATTTATACTAATGTTATTTCAAGAATAATTTCAATATTTTTCACTAAACTTGCTTGAAATTTTAAGCAATGTAATAAGTTCTCACTATAAGAAAATCAGTTATTACAAGTCTACCAATATAAGGATGATAAATTATATGTTTTATTACTCCTAACTCACAAGTGTTTAGACAGAACAAATAAACTTTTAGCGTATACAAAGTCAATAAAAATGATTTTATATTAAATATTGACGATTCTGAAATGCTTTTAAGTTTAAAATAAAGAATAAGCAATTTCAAAAATAAGTATTAAATAAACGTTATGCCTTAAACAGTAAGGCTTATTTGTGTTAAAATATAAGTATCTAACATTTTGTAAAAATAACACTTTGATTGCAAATATAAACATAAACGCAGACGTTCGAAGGTAATAAAATAAAATTTCAATTGGCAGTGACATAGCGTCGGTGGGGACTAGGGAGAGAAATGACATTACAGGGGCGGCGCATCTGCCTCCGTAGCGACGCCGGCGGACGAAGCCTATCTCAGAATTATATCGAATTATCGACAAAAGTACACCATTAATATAAGCAGAGGTTAATAATTAATATTGTGTTATACAAACCGCAAGTTTTATCTGAATGTGCCGTGGACATGTAAATAGAAAATAACCTGTTGCTAGAAGTCGTCAAGGACGTTTTGAGCACACATTGTTATTATAAAAATAATTATTACGCAATAATTATTTGATTTAATTTCACTAAAAGCTTGCCCTTTACCTAATAACCGTGTCCTTTTCATTGTTTAATGTCATAGTTATTCACCAAAGCTGTTGTTATTGGAAGCCGATGGAGGTCATTCCATATTCGGTGGTGCAAGGCGTCTGGTCATTACTGATATAACGTACATACTTAAATTACAACTTTTTTTTTGTGTCAAGGTCCACTTGTCAGAATATAATATTTCCGGCCAGTAATTAATATTGATGTAACATAGATAATAAAGATTAATAGAAATCAGTGCATAATCTGTATAATCATTCGTCATTTTATGAATCTATACCACAGATAATGCAAATTAAATAAGAATTGATCTTAAAATGAATGTAAATAAAGTACAGCTGACCTTAATTACTCTCAAACAGAGATAAACGTTGCCGAATCCTCGTTTGGTCAGATTGCCGTAACAGAATTGATTATTAAATGGTTACTTGCATATTATACTATTAGTAAACGTATCTAAATACCTATTTACTCAATAGAAATTATTTGACATATAAAAAAAAGAACAAAAAAATCGGATACTTGTAATGAAATCCGAAAATATTTCTAATAACAGTTTCAAATAAATATCATTAATATAATATTAAAATATAATAAGTAACTTGATAATGAAACACGAAACTTTCATTAGTATTTTAAAAATAATACCGATTAAGAAATCCGAACCGATGAATTAAAAAATCGTAATCGGATTGTGCCGAACGAAATCAAAGCTTACCTAAATATAACAGTAACTAGCTGACAAATGGGTCGAAATGGCGCCGTAATTTAAACTTAATTTAATTTGATTAAATAAACATTGATTAAAGTGACTAGTTCCAATTGATTTACTATTTGTCTTATCAAATAACGCGTTCCTACAACATTATAAATACCTACGTCTTCTAGAGTTTTGATTATTACTACTTATAATTCAAGAAAGAAATACTTAATATTAGCATATACTAAATCACAGTATAAAAATTCTATATGAGTATATTGTTAAAAGTTGACTACCATAATGCATACTTCAATCTTTAAACAACAATATAGAATACCGATTAATTAACAGATAATAAATCCCCATACCATTATCACAGGAGCAGTAACTTATACTCTATAATGACGTCATTATTGCTGAGGGAATTAATTGTTGATATATATCGAGAATCGAGATGGGAGTTCTATAAGGGTTGCTTCCCCGTCTGGACCGTAGTCGTGTCAATATTTTCGCGGGAACAGGCGTCGCCATGGCAACGAGGGTGCACTCTTGTTACGGTCGCCGCCCCCGTGTATAATGCATCGAAAAACGGAGGGCGCGAAACTAAAAGAGGCCTCCGTTGTCTAGGGTTTTGTTCAAGGGAGCCGAGTAGATTGCACTGCATTGTACCTTAATGTTCTATAAATATAAAACGGTACGCAAATGGAAGATAGCGTTTATAACTGTAGGTTTAACCATAGACAAAAAAATATACTTTTGAAACGTAAAAAAGTAGACTATAATTATAGAACATACAATATATCCTGCTACATTAAAACAAATATTTAAAAAAGGATATAAAAAATAAAAACATTAGCCTACATGACGTATAAAAAATTCGAAAAAAAACTAAAATTATAACAAAACATTTTATTCTTTTTAATATGCCATATTAAAATCTGAACAATATTTCCTTAAACCCTCTTGACTTCAACCGATTACTGCTAAACAAAACAAATCCAAATTATGACTTTTGTCACGAAACAGTATGACGTGCGGCCATGTTGTGGGAACGAAACAGTACCGTGTAAGATATTCAACGTGTGTCGTTTGATTTACATTAAGATAAAACTAACTTCAATACACTTATGAAACTACCTAATTAGGTTTCGTTAATTGAAGTTTTTTAATTTTTAGCCAACAACATTTTGAATTTTATTAGCAAAACAATAAGGTGTAAGATAGGTACAAGCAAATGCTAGTGCTCAAGCAATTCTTTTGCAATTAACTGCCTCTGAGAACAGAAATGAGTTAAGACCACAGGTTAAATAATAAAATATTTTCTCACAGTAATGTGAGAAGTATCATCCCGATGTCTCGCTGTACTGAGTCTGTGAGACAAAATTGAAAAAAAAATATCATTACCTGTACCACGATCAACATCTACAAACACTCATATGATGAATATGATGATTGATTGACAAATTTCCGTGGTACGAGGTTATAACAAATCTCCCGCCATTTTAAATTCTATAAAAATCGAAATACAAATTATTAAATTTATAATGAATTAATGAAATGAAAGCAAATATTGCAACTAAAATCTATATTTAACTGCAAAATATTTTATATTAACGATTACACAAGCTTATCCAATGTGATATTGATTCTATATTAATTTATCCTACGTGACATCGCGGCAAATTACATTTCAAGCGATCATTACCTGCCTACAAATACAATATCTACCGAATAACTATTATCACGCGCTAAAACACGTGCATAATAATTGCATTTTTCATTACTGTTCATTCTAGTAAATGTTTGAAATTTCTTATACATATAAAACCTCCTCGCTATGTAGTGTTGTCACCCTGATTTTATTTTTAAAAAAAACTTTAAAAGCCTATCAGACGCTTAAAATGTATAAGCACTCAGAAATGTTCTCACATGTATGAACACCCAAAAAAACGCCATATTATTTTATAAATATATTATTTATATGGTATGTATGACATTTCTGCAATGCGTTCAATAACTAAGATGGGTTAACGTAAAAAAAATATGCTAAATAAATAAAATTTCGTTTTTAAATTATGCTACATTCAAAATAAAAACAGATATTTTATTAATAATATCCAACTCTGAAGCACTTAATTATTACTCGAATATTGTTATCTATCATTTAAAACATATTTGTACAGACTGCAATCGTAAATAAAAATTAATTATAATTAACAAATACACGTAACAATCTATTAAGTTCTCACACAGATTATATCATTTATAAATAATGATGAATTTAATTAAATTACTTGTACGGAACAGAGATGAACCTCTTTTGATTGTACGATTCTATTGCTGATCTGTGCTGACATAATATTTAATTATTTTGAACGATTTGTCAAAACGGTTTAAGTGTAATTTTATTTCTTCATTGGAGTTGAAACTATTCATATATGGATTTTATTAAATATTACAGTTTACACTAGCGAATTTATCCACGTTCCGGTAGTGTTACCATGTCCAAAAATTTCAATTGGCTGACAGAAATCCGCGACGTCGGCTGTATAACGTGGATCCGCGCCTGTAGTCAAATTTAAAAATCGAACTGTCGTAAATAATTTGACAGCAGCGAGTTCAACGTACAATACCAGAAGGTTCCCATTTCAATGCGATTAGTTACGTAACGGAAACAAATGATTTGAGAGTATTTACGCTGTTATAACAATTTGATAAGGTTTAATAAACGTACTTTCTAAACGCCCGTTTGATTACAGATGATTCGTGCAAATAATACAATTTCTGGAATAATTATATAGTAGATACGTGTTAGATGATAGACATAAGTAAACGCGTTAACTAATTAAAATGTTCGTACGTAGTCTTGAATATTTATAATTAATTAATGATGTATGATATTATCTTATTAGAAATCATTCTAATTTTATGCATTTTCATTCTAAGTTGTTTGATTTAAATACTTATAATAATTTTAATGGAATATAATTTTTGTTTCAATTTACACGACTCTTCATCATCGTACGAAATAGTACAAATATTTGATTACACTTTATACTTAAAATATATATATATATACCTCTACCAATATTGTTTAGGTAATGGCAAAAACAGTATTATTGTACACAACTTACAACTGTACTACATTTATTTACGAAAGAGACATTAGTTAGAACATTTTCACAGTTTTTTATACTCATATATATGAACACCAGTTTGTTAAGTTGCATAATGTATACTGACACAATTAATTAACATAAAATGTATATAACAAAAATCAATGATTGGCAACTTACAGGTTTCTATACTATCTGGTGTAATATCCTTTAAAAAATCACTATAAATTAGTCTGATTTTTTAATGGCATTAAAGCAATCATATGTAAGATATAGAAAACACTAAAATAAAAAATAATTACACTAAGATAAAAAAAAATCGTTTAAATGAAACATATTCATTTGATCTTAGTTTTTACTGTGCGAGCAACATTAATGAATTTACGATGTTATATTCCAGAATTCTACATTAAGTAGTATATATATATATATACAGGGTGACTGGTGAATTACTATCAATATTTAAGGAGCATACTCGGTACATGATTCTCATTCGAATTATGTAAAAAAAATAGGTACTTAATTTTTGACCAAATTTCCGTATAAATAAATAAAGTGTGTACACGTTCCAAGTGTTCCTAGTGTGGACGCGTGCGGCGGCATGCTGATACAACACCACGCCGCCGCACGCGTCTGTGTGAGTGTGTAGTGTAGAGTAATCTGTAGGGTGTTCATACGATGCGTAATTAATTACACAACTTTTGGTTAACTTTACTTAGAAGTTTATTAATATTTATGTTATATTAATTTTTATTTTGACATATATGATCGTCAAATATCACGTCCTCAAATATCGATAGTAATTCACCAGTCACCCTGTATATATATATAGTCTTCATAATATTGCAGTTAATAGATCGTATTATAGAATGCATAACAATAGCAGAGTATGCGGGACTGACCCGTCCCAGTTCGAGATAGCCGCTGACCGTGGGAGGCAAGCTTCCCTGACCTCAGAACTCAGATCCTCTAATTGAATGATGAACCACTAAATATTTGAAGTTAGTACCGTACAAAACAACGATGCCATTGAACCTAAGACACATTGCATACCGGTATCTTGTATTACAACTTTAGGAGAAATCTACTCTCTCTTTATCTGTGCAAATATGTAATAATGATTATATAAATCATTACGTACATACGTAGATAGTTATTATTATTGGTAATAAATTTTGTTATTATGAAAAATATTTACTTATGAAATCACTTAGTCATTCGAAATTAATTGACTTTATGGATAATGGTTTAATAAAATTTATATTGGTTTATTTAAAATGTTTTACAAATATTACATAATATTGAACATTGTCTATTTGCTTGGTGTTGCAAGACAGGTGCAGTAACACATGCGTACATATTTATTCTCCTAAAATATTTCTGAACTAAAACAGTACCGTTATATTAACTCTTAAAGTCTATTATTTAAGAGTTATTCAAACTAAAAAGAAAGACAGCAAAAATGCTATAAAAAGATACTGTAGTGGTTCATATAAAGAGAAAACTAATAATACTTTTAAAACTAATAAAATTTATGGATGAAAATTTCTATAGAACGTGAAATAAGTCATTTATTTGTAAGACCATTATGTCCATGTTTGTATGTACCATACGAAAAAACTGATTATTATAGGGTATGTATTTACGGGAGAAGGTAGATATTCGGTCCACCACTTTCAGAATTCAGTATTATTAATAGAACACAGCAATGACATCAAAAACTTACCTATGTTTGTAGTTCAAACTAAACATGGACAATTTTTGATCAAAAATTCTGCTATGAGCTTTGATTAATTAGAAATAACTAATATATTTGTTGTATTAAGAAATATATCTCATTATTACACTTCCATGTACATCCACGATACATTTTCAATTAAAGAATCGACGTAAAATTATTTAGAAATGGAAGTTCGCATAACAAATTATCTATATGCCGACGGGCAGTTATCCTGATTTATAGCTATGCCGTCTGAGCCCTAATGGAGTGACTCTTCTAATTCATCCCCGGAAGGCAGATAATTACGTGCTCACGAAAGTCCGAGGGCCGGTCTAAACTGTCGCTGGTAAAACGCATTTACTCTCTCCCCGTTAATATTATATGACTATTCTACTTTAACTTATAAGATCTCAAATCAAAGTAATCAAAGAGAAAAATCACAAGTCGGAACAGATAACGGTGTTGACCGGATGAGTTAGTTAGAAAGTTACAAGTTTATTTAACAGGCTGTTCACGTCCTTGGTACCGAATCCTTATTTTGTAGAAACTGTCTGTAAACAAGCAAACAACCTACGATAAGTATTGAGTGTTATGTATAGTGTAATTGGCACAAAGGAAGTCAACTTGGTACTATATAATACGATTAATATGTAATGAAATATAAATCATAATATATATATAAAACCTTTTAAAGTGTTTTATGTTTTTCATTGAACATAACTAATGACTTAATCTATGAATACGCCAGATATTGATTTCAGGTCATGAACCTCGGTCAGAAATAAAACTGTTTATTTACATTTACTCATCCTGAATATCAAAACATCTAAGTGTTCTATCTCGCAAAAACTTTTAAAATATCATGAATGAAACACCCATACATAAACAAGATAAAATCATTTTCTAAGCGTATCCGCGATCCGCATATATATGCTACTGTTTATGCCACGCTGGTGGAATATCTTTTTTATTCCGATTTTTTTCATCAACATGTTAGACGTGCTTTCAAACCTAAACCGTTCCACCTGTCACGAGGTCAGAATGACATCACGCCTCCAAGAAAGTTGTGTGCCGATGTGTTTATGTAAAACTCGTTGTTAATAACCACTTTGCAATTCAGGATTTGGAAACTTAAAAGGCTTACTCCGAGTTTTAGCTATAGGCGCGGCTGGGTGTGGAAGTCTTGTAATTACAAAGTAACTTAGATATATCTGCTGGTATTGTTCTCTTGTCAATAGCATTAGAGCGTAACTAACGCCTACGTCGTAAATCTAAATGAAATGAAAAATAGTTACATGTTAGTCCTCTTTAATTAGTGAAGAATATATGAGCTCATTAATGACACATACATTCTGAACATAATTACACTCATGAAGTGCCACTAACGTTTTTTTTAAACGAAAAAAAATATTTACTTTGTAAAGTATAAAATATACAAAGACGTCATTAACTGGCAAAGTTTCTAAAACATACAAATGTTGAATAATTTAAAACAATAACAATGGAAAGAAAATGCAACAATGATCTGCTTGATTAGGTATGCCGTCTAGATATCCATTGGCCTACAAGTAAAACAGTTTTTATCAAGTGAGTATGCAAAAATAGTGATTGGAAAACTACGTACATTTCCCTATAAACTACTTTCATCGGTTAACTAGAAAGCATGTCCATGAGATCGGCCTGATGAACCGTAACTGGGTAGAAAACAACTACTGTAGGTATACTTCTCACTGTATGTAGGATACACGCTGTCAAACTGAACGTCATCAAGCAAACATCTATACCACCATACTTATAAATAATAAATATATAAACGATTTCAAATAATACAGTTATTATCAAAGAAAGAATTTACAAAGAATTTTTATGACGAGAACGAAATCTAAATTATAAAAAATAAAATTACAAACAGTACTCTCATTTAGTTTTTGTACGTAGAGAAAAAGAATGGTGGGAAAAAAATACCGGATTAATTATAGTCTCATTCCAACATTGTCACTATTTTTAGCAACTTTGTCAACGACTCAGTATCATTTTGAAATAACTTTCTTTATTTTCTGTTGATATTAAAAATGTATTTGCATGAAAATGTTGGAGATTTTATCATAACGGACAAAATGAAGGGAAGAACAGAATAATATTTTAAAGTCAATGGAATTTTATTTCTTGAAATAAAAAAGATTTCTTGCATTATGAATGAAATATTGGATTGAGTAAAATGTGTAGGCGAAACGGAAGTTCCTACTTTTACGTTTAACCAGACTATGTAGGGTTAATAGTCGCTGTGATGCTCTGTACCGAATTGATTTCCTTCGACTAACATTGAACTAGATGTATAAAGACGATATTATGAAAGGGCTAACTGCATGTGATAATCCTTTTAACTTTGTGGTAGTTTTAGTATTTTTTTCTATTGAAGATAACAAGGAAGGATTATACAAATATATAATAGTATTTATATTAAAATATAGACGTACTATACCTACCCATACCTATGTATGTACTTCTGCCTTTATTAAGCCTTTTATACTTTTTTGTATCTAAATCTTGGTGACAACAATTTTTGTCATAAACATTAAATTTAGAAACATAATAAAAAAAAAGTCCTAAAACAACTGTATCATAAATATTTTTGAATCTAATTAATAATTATCGAATATTGAATGAAAAACGTTGTTACGTTATCAACAGGTAAAATAACTGTGAAGTTATGTTTATGTTATGTTATATATGTATATGTGTATGTACATTGTATGCAAAATAAAAGAAAGTATTATTTCATAATTGATCCGTGTTTTTCAATACATTTTTGATGCTATATAAAAAAAATGTAAAAAAAATCAATTCAAAACTTGTTGACGTTATTATAATGTAATCGTTTCAAAAAAAACATTTTTGCATCACTGCAAAATCTGCACACTTACGTAAAACGCCCTAAATAACTCGCAAATGTGTGCATATAAATAGAAGACAAGGCTCACAATAACATGATAACATTGTTCACATACAGATATACACATAAACACTTACCGCATCTATCCAGCCACCCTTCAGCACGACACGGGAAGGGGATACCAATGGGAATTTCATGATACATCTTGGCCACAATCACACTAGAACAATCACAGCCGAAAGTTTCGCGCCCACGACATACATCACTACAATTCACACGCGCACCGACTGCAACTAATCAGTCGCACAGTTCACCAATTCACAATAAGACTCCACGATCGCCACACACTTTCACTAGCTGCCAATAAAAAATTAATTCAGTTGAACAATATAAAATTACTTGTTGTTGTACTTTTGAGTTTGTTCTTGGATGAATACTGCTTATTAATTACTTAATAGATGAATAATTGAAGAATTAAAGATACAAATTTTTTTAGACGAAGAAATCGTACCAAAATATTAATAAATTCTCGCAATAAAAAGAAATGAAAAAAAATTTGCAACGGTATTTAAAAATAATATTTAAATCTTGATCATAGTATTAAAACGAAACAATTTGGATTTAATATTATTTTTTTATTACGTTTCCAAATTATGTTTTTAACAAATTATTTGTTATGTTATGTTATTTTATTTTGATATCAAGTATTATATCCGAAATGAATCGCAAGATATAGAATTAAATTTGAAAATACCGCAAAAATGTTCGCGTGAACACTTTAACAACGATTTGACACATCCGTCACCAAGACCCGCACATAAAAAACTGATTCGCTCATGGGTTTCCGCTAAGGCGCCAGTTCACTAATGTCAAAACTATTATGTTCTGAGAGCAGCCAAACATTGGCTAGACATTATCTTTTTAAACTCGGCTTCCTTCGTTCGAACTAAAAGAGATAGCAAAACTTTTATGTCCCTTTCGTTTATTATCGACCAAAATTGCAGAACCCTCTTGTGCGCGCGCATAAAATATAAAATTATTTGTTGGTGCTTACTGCTTAAAAAATATTATTACATAGTTATTATTTTACTAACAAATCACCACAAACATTTTTAATGATATCATACGTCTATTTTATATTAAATTTATAATAAAAATTATCAAAACATTTAAAATTATTTAAAATTAAAATTTTATCACTAAAGACTAATTAAATCAGATTTATTCAGTTTCTTTTAAATAGTTGACTCGAAATTTTATGATATTATTCTTGTTTAAATTATTATAGGTAAGATACAATTTTTTTATGCAATACATTTCTACAACACTCTTTTATAATCCATAATCTAGACTACTCCTTATGTCACTTTGACGTATGACAAGTAGAGGCACTCCCAAGTCTGGATTCTGAAAAACCAAATACTGTGTAAAGTCAAAACGACAAAGAAAAGTCAGTGCTTACAAAATGGCTCTGAAAGCGCTTGTGGGGCAAAGTAAGTGAAAAAATTATTTATTTCATTACATTTCTTAACATATTACAGTTTTATTGTGTTAAAAATTATAGTTAGTATTGTATTGCAATAATATTGGAAATGGTAGGCCAATCAACATCACTTGAAGAAGCCTTATCAATGACTAATATTTTTGTTAAACTGTTCATTATATTAAATAAACCTTCCTAGAATCATATTTTATAAAAAAAAATTGTGGTATCAAATTATAAGACGACTTCAAAATATAATAATTGATAATATAGTTAACTCGCAATTCTCTATTTTACTTTAACATTTTAATAATATATTTGAATGTATAATCTTTCATTAGGTCCCCTCTAAATGTTGACCGTGATTAGTCATTGCATGCTATAGAATTTATATCCATGTAGTTGACCTAGGTGTTTATTATTGATTTTCTTATGTCACTCAGTGGGGTGGGTACTATAGCCTACATACGTCACGGCTTGCGCCTACGAAGTACTCCCACGTCCCATTTATGATTGAGATAACATTTTAATTTAAGTAACATGTATATATTTATACATGACATTATTTTTAAAACCTTTTTAATTTTGGCTGTCTGTATAGTAACACTCACAATTCCATGTAATGTTGAATGAATTTATGGCTTTAATGTCTTCTGGTTGATAATATTAAATTGAAAAAACATATTTAACAATTACACAAAAGTCTTACATTAGTCAACAATTTTAAATGCTCTCTAATATATCGAGGATCATATGAAAAATCTAAAAATACTATACATATACATGTCATGTCATGTCATCAGCCTATCAGAAGCCCACTGCTGAGCAAGGCCTCTTTCTCACATGGAGAAGGTTTGAGCATTAATCACCACGCTTGCTCAAGACGTTTTGGTGATTTCAAACTTATAATTGTGAAACTATAACTATACATATATAAAATTTATGAATTATTCCAATTTATCCTATTATGTGATTATGCAATTGACTTATTAAATATTATATTTTTATATTTATAACTTGTAATATAGGTAAAGTATGAAAGTACTCATTCTTTACAGAGCCTTTGCTGAGCATATTTTAGGGAAAATGCAACCTATTTTATACTGAGTACATTTTATAGCTAGCACATGATTAAGTAACAAAGCCATATTTAAAAATATATAAGCGGGACTGGTTGTGAATAGAAATGAAATAGTTTCAAAAGTATTTGTTCAAAATGAATCCCAAACTCCCATTATAATATAACAATGCTTCAAATTACATTTTTTTGTATTAAATTTTTAAATTATACACAGAGTTATTGTTATGTATTTTATTACTTAAACTGAGATTCTTATTTTTCTTATTTAATATAAGCCAAAACTTGCTTGCATACAAAATTTTATAATAAAAAAATATCAAATTATGTTTCAGAAATCTATAGTCTTATTATAAAACTCATTTCCAATATCTTTCGCCAAGTTAACTAATTATCTTTATTGCTAATGTATAAAATGCACTATTTCAATTCATTTAAAAATCATTTTTACTGGAGTGTATACAATTCTTGTCTATATTATTATTATTATAGCAAAGGAAGGATTATTGAATTTATAAAAACACTCATTGAGCTGTCAGTCTATTTTTTTATTTTATTTATTTGAAACACCATTGGCATATTCACAATAATACTTATGTAATAACTAATAACAGTACACGGACCAGTGCAGTGTGATACACCACTACAGGCATTTACAGCACTGTTAAATTAAATACAAAGTGATACAC
Organism: Danaus chrysippus; assembly: GCA_916720795.1. Classification (NCBI taxonomy): domain Eukaryota; kingdom Metazoa; phylum Arthropoda; class Insecta; order Lepidoptera; family Nymphalidae; genus Danaus; species Danaus chrysippus. The sequence continues at coordinate 6,319,996 of CAKASE010000074.1, forward strand.
TCTTAAGTAATATATTAAAAACTTAAATACTATTAAAAAGTATTAAAAGTAAGTAAAAAGTATTAATATACAGTAAGCTGCAGTACAAAAGTAATATATCAAGGAAAAACTGTAATTAAAACTAAATTTGTTACAGAGATTATGAACGAGGTGATCCGCTATCGCGGACCCAAAGGGAAGGAAGCACAGCGCATAGAATGGAGGATCCTCATAGTGGACCAGCTGTCTATGAGGATGGTGTCGGCTTGCTGCAAGATGCACGACATCTCGGCTGAGGGAATCACATGTGAGCATATCTTGATATATATAATTCTTCTGTGAGTGTATGTCACTGAACTTCTCTCAAACGACTGGCCAGATTTTGATGAAATTTTTTGTGTGTGTTCAAGAGGATCTGGGAATGGTTTAGATTCACAATTTTTTTCCACTGGACAATGTTTTTTTAATTAATTTTTAATTTATTAGTACCTACATAGTTGTTGATACAAACGTTTTTTTTTTGTGACATTAGATTTGACAACTAACTAATATGTCAATCATTCTGTCGCACTTCAAAACACTGAGATTTATGGCTTTAATAGGTAAACTCCAAAAATATAAATTAAAAAAACGTAACAGATATTTCTTGATTATAGGGCGATACGAAATTCGCCGGGTCTTCTAGTATCTTATATAATTAATATAAAATTTTCAAACTTAGATGTACCACTTATTTTGTTCACCTTAACCAATTCACATGATTAACACCTGATGCAAATAATTAGTGTTATAAGTCAATGCCTCTATGTGTGTCTGTGGCATAGCTTCAAACATATCATATTTAGATGCATTTTCTTATCTGAAAATGAGTTTTCTTGAGGTGGATCTTACATATGTTTAGTTAATATGAACCAGTATAAGAATATCAGCTGTTTTCCAAAATAATGAAAGGCATTTTAGGCATATTATTACCTCTTAAATGACAATTAATGCATAGGAAGTTTGTTCAAATTTATTTTTTTTTTACAACATAAAGTAAATGTATCTCATTTGTTAGATCTACTATGCATTATGTAATTCAAAGTCCATACTGTCTTATAAGAAAATGTATCTTTAAATCTCTATATTCATATAAAAAATAAATAAAATAGATTTAATATTTGGTTACCAGTGGTTGAAGACATCCATAAGAAGAGGGAGCCTCTGTACACCATGGACGGCATCTACCTCATCACACCATCAGAGAAATCTGTTCACGCTCTCATAAACGATTTTTCTGTCGGTAACCGCATTATGTATAAAGCAGCACACGTTTTCTTCACTGAAGGTAATCCATATTAATATATGATATAACATTATTAATAAGCTAGATTGTATTATGCTTTTATTTTTTAGTTGCATCATTTTTTGTTTTATTTATTTCCAGCTTGTCCCGATGTTCTGTTTGACGAATTATCACGTAGTCACGTAGTTAAATATATCAAAACGTTAAAGGAAATCAACATAGCTTTCATTCCGTACGAACAACAGGTTTGTTCCTTTTGTTTTAACAGAATATTAACGAAAACCAATTGGCTCTATTAAATGTTATACGTGAAGTATGAAATGTAAAATGTTAATGTACTGTATATAATGTAACTATAAGGATGTAAATTTAATAAATTAATGAAGTCGGCAAAAATAAGAAGAAAAAGTATTAAAAAATCTACTAAATGTCAAGAATAACGTTTATATGAAAAAATTGTATATGATAAAGTTATATTTAAATAAGAAATGTATAAATACAATATAATAGGAATCGATTGTATTGTGTATGGAATAAATGAGTACATTTTTTGCTTTCAAATAAAGAATGATAAATAATTTCACTAAAACCATAGTTCCTAGTTGTACCTGCCATGAAACCTCATTGCTTTGATAAATTGTATATGCTTTATTATTAAAGTGTTATTATTAAACCTCGGTACAGACAAATGTTTAAGTTATGATATTATTTTACACGCTGCCATTATAAAGTGTGTCCTGAGGAATTGTTCAATGAATTGTGCAAATCATCAGCCGCTAGAAAAATCAAAACACTGAAGGAAATCAACATTGCCTTCTTACCTTACGAGAGTCAGGTAAAATAAAATGTATATAGGAAGACTTCGTGCATCTGTGTTCATAACTTTGACAAATTCGAAATATTTTTTTAATTTAATATACTACTTTTTCTAAATTCAAAAATGGAATCGAAAAAAAATATTGGATAGAAAATTGTATATGCCGACGAAATAAATCATTTTTGGAACAGCTGTAGAATTATTGCTAATGTTAAATATGCTTATAAATATATATATTTTAATCCAGGTATTCAGCCTGGACTCTCCAGACACGTTCCAGTGTATGTACAACCCGGCGTTAACACAGACACGTAATGCCAACATGGAACGGATCGCCGAACAGATTGCTACTCTGTGCGCCACGCTTGGCGAATATCCCTCCGTGCGTTATCGAAGGTACAATGATAATGGCCACTCTATAATTAAAAAAAAATCCGCTGACATTCTTATTTTAAAATTCGAATTTAAAATTTAGAATATATGGTCAGAACTCAAATGTAAAATAGAGTTCGTAATTAACTGTACTGATGAAATTGTATTAATTTTTATATTAACAATTTATTCGTATTATTTCAGCGACTGGGAGCGCAATGTCGAACTCGCGCAGCTGATTCAACAGAAGCTGGATGCTTATAAGGTATTATATTTTTAAAAATCTTTACATGAAATAGTAATTCCAAAGGCTAATTTAAAAGTAACAAGTTTTCTATCTGTACTATTGCCCATTGACTTACGACAGCAATTCACATAGTTACAATTTTCAACCCTTCTCCTCTTGGATATTTCGTCATAGATTTTCTTTTTATCAAATAGGAATAATAATATAATGCAAGCAAGATTATAATACATACATTATTATAAATTATTTTATTATTTCTGACCATTGACACAAAGTTCGTCAAAATTTACATGGCCACATATAATATGTATCTGTATATTTGTTTGTGAGTGTGCGCGTATATTTGTTACTTCTTCACGCTCAAACGGCTGAACCGATTTTGATAATATTTTGTATACAGGAAGCTGACGTCCAGGAATAACACATAGGCTACTTTACAACCCGGAAATCCGCAGGTAACACCGCGGGGCGCAGCTAGTATTATATATATCTTATTCAACAGGCGGACGAGCCGACTATGGGCGAGGGTCCAGAGAAGGCTCGCTCTCAACTACTAGTGTTAGACCGCGGCTTCGACTGCGTGTCTCCATTACTGCATGAACTGACGCTTCAGGCTATGGCCTACGATCTTCTGCCTATTGAGAACGATGTGTACAAGTAAGTATATACAGTTAACTGTTGTTAAGTTAAATTACATTCATCGTTATTTTTCTTACTACTATTAGGAGAGTGAAAGTTTGATTCAATAGGTTCTCGTTAGTTAATTCTGCTAGAATACAGTTACTCTTGAATAACATTTTTTGAAGCCTTTTTTACACAAGTACAGTAGTAAATAGTTTGACTTTATTCAATAAGTGGCAGACAATCTGAGAAGTATTGTCTAATGAGAATTTTAGCCATGCTCTGACAAAATAAAAAAATAGCTCAGTTATGTATGTACTTTAATATGTTAAATAACCTCAAACATTTCAAACGTTTAATTTTTTCGGATCTTCCATTTATTAAATATATATAATAGTTTCCAAAAATAAGTTCATATTTATTTGAAATTTAATATCAGTGTATGTTTACTTCAGTTAAAAATATCAATGACTGCAATTCAACAAATTACATGCAATCCTAGGTCCGTCAGTTATTTCAATTCATACTTAATATATAATTGGAGGTTTGAGTGGGTGTATAAGTAATTTCAATTAGATACAAGTATGAGTGGACTTGCAACAAACTATAAAGTGGATTTGCTGTATACATGCGCCTTAGATAAGTGACGTCACTAATCCCGCATAATATTACAGAGACATGTTATTACTGCTTTCCGCAATATATGTATCAATTGAAACTGCTTACTGAGAATAAATCTATAAATAGCTAGGTTTTTTTAGACTTTTTTGTATGGTTTATACTAATTTCAGGTACGAGGCATCTCAAGGTCATATGAAGGAGGTGCTTTTGGATGAGAACGATGAGTTGTGGGTGGAGCTCAGACACCAGCACATCGCTGTCGTGTCCACTTCCGTCACCAAGAACCTCAAAAAGTTCACTGAATCCAAACGTATGGGAGGAGGTAAGAATTATTTATTATTTCATAAAATAGTTTCTGAACGCAACTTTACACGCGTTATGTATAGAATTAGGTTCATAGATAGTGTATAGTGCTTAAAAAATTATATGGTAATTAATTCCAGCGCCATCTTTAGTTTCTGTCGTGTATACAATTATTGTGTTCTGATCCAGTGAGACCTACACGGAATTTTACGATAAATATATCCCACATATTATTCTGTTGTCTAAGATTCAGTATCGCAAATATAAATACTCCAATCAAGAAACGTCTTTGCGTCCATATAGGTATAGCATTTATAATATCAGTAGGATTATTGAACTATAAACGAGTACAATTTATAGATTTAGTCTAGTGCAGTGATAAAAATAATTTAATAGAAGTGAACTTTAAGTTAAGAAAGCAAAAAATTAACGTTTTAATTTTTTTTTGTCTAACAGGTGACAAACAATCCATGCGTGATCTATCACAAATGATAAAGAAAATGCCTCAGTACCAAAAAGAGCTGTCGAAGTACGCGACTCATTTACGCCTAGCCGAGGACTGCATGAAGACTTACCAGGGATATGTGGACAAGTTGTGTAAAGTGGAACAGGTAAATTATGACATTATTTTGACCTAACATACAATGTACCATTGATGTCAATGGTCGCCTAGTAGTTAAAAGTCCTTTCATGCATGAGGGCGCGGGTTCGATCCTGGCCCTGGCCAGTGTAATTTTAGCGAGTCATATGTACGTTCTAATAGTATTTAGACATCACTGATTAATGCATTCCCAAAGAGGGTTGATATCAGGTTGGTAAGGCTGGTCGTAGAAACAATTAGCCAAAACTATTCACAACATGTAAGGCAGACCCTGGCTAAAGCTGGGAAAAATTGCCAGAAGAAGATACAATGTACCATTTAACATTTAAAGCTGGGGTCACATAGTAACATCAATGCGTTTTCGATCCTATCTCGTGACGAGTAGAGTTGTAAAAAGTAATGGAAACTTACTGCAATAGAATCCATATCAATTCGTTTCATGATGACGAAATTTCCAATGGCTCAAGTTTATTCGGAGTTCCTGCAATATCAAAACTAGACTCTCTGACTACCTACTTTCTGTAGCAACCTGAAAAGAAAATGATTTGTTTATTCATCTAAATCGATTGTTGTTGAGTCCCAATTATAATTCTCCCAGAAACTCATTAGTTGCTGAGATTTTATTTACACCTTTGTTTTAGTTTATTTAATACATTGGTGTAATAACAAAATTATACAGAAAAGTTGAATCAAAAAAAATTTTTTTTTTTTTACAAAAAAATGTACAAAGGGCGGTCTTAACGCTATAAAAGCATTTTTTACCAGCCAACCCAGAATAGTGTAGGAGAGTAGTAAGTAAGATGTGCACAGAAGTTAATGAAAAAAATTAAATATATACATAGTATAAAATACATAAATATACATAATATACATAAATATGCACAAACATATACATATACAAGTACATAAATATTTAACATATATTCATTAAAATTAGTTCATATTTCAATTGTGTAAGGTTTATATTATTTAAATGATGTTACTATCCTCAGGATTTAGCCATGGGTACAGATGCTGAGGGTGAGAAAATCAAAGATCACATGAGAGGCATCGTTCCAGTACTACTCGATCAGGTAAACACCTTTCATTTTCCCTAATATTATTTTATTTACATTAAAAGCACTCAAACAGTTCAAATTATAATGAAAGTAGTATTTCTTTTCGTTATTAGTTATAGAAAGTGGTATAAAAATAATTAATACTCATTAATACTTCGGAGCTAATTCTAATAGCGTTATTAATACTATATAGCACCTGTGACTTTGTCCCAATAAATGTAGAAAATTTGACATATCAGCGCCATCTATCTTACGTTGAGATTTCATTCAAATTTCAACTGTTTCGTCAAAAATGAGAGCTGAAATTGAATTTTAGAATTACAGTGAAATAAGTGGTGAATTAATGTCTATATCATTTTGATGCTTTACCCTTATTGTTGTTGAAAAAATGCCATTCACTAGTTTTCAATTGAGAAACTTTCATTTATATTTTGTGTGTGTGTACGAGAGAGGTATATATTATACTAGTGTGTGTTATACATTCTATTAATATGTGTGTTATACTAGCATGAAGTACGGAAGGATAGTTTTATCATGTATATGTGATTTAATTTCAGTCTATCAAGAACTGTGACAAGATGCGTATCATCGCGCTGTACATAATGTCCAAGAACGGTATATCAGAAGAAAACCTCAACCGCCTGGTGACGCACGCGCAGCTCGAGCCGTCTGACAAACAGGCGCTGCTAAACCTCGCCAACCTGGGACTTAACGTTGTCGTTGATGTACGTACAAATTATATACATATTACTATCAATTTATAGTCTTTGACCTAGTTAGTTCTTCATTTTCCTATTTGGAACTGGTTTGGTGTGGTACTTATTTCCTACGCTATATATTTGTCTTTTTTTGTTCAACTAAGGCCCTTCCTCTAAATGACCAACAAAGTTAAAAAAAAACTCTGTCCCAAATTTGATGAAATTCTGACATTAGTTCACATCCATAAGCAAAATCATTGATGGTACTAAGAAATTGTTAGTTTTCTTCATTGGAGTAATAATTAATGTCATACTTATCTTACGTTAACATCAATAGGGCAATAGGAAGAAGCAGTACCAAGTACCACGGAAGGAGAGAATCACTGAACAGACATACCAAATGTCAAGATGGACTCCAGTTATCAAGGTACTGAATATTTTACAAATAATACCTCATAATGTTGCAACCTCAAAACACTTGAGACTTTATTACTGTCAAGTTTTCACGATTACATTTTAATCTGTTCAAGAAAGAAATGCCACAGTAATTTTTCATGATATTCCTCTTTAAGTTTAGAAGAATTTTGACTTTTTAATGGTCCCTGCTATTTGGAATCTGATATAAAATTGTAATAAATTCTTAAGCTAATTGAAGTCAGTACAGGTTCCCATACGAACATATTTTTTTTATATAATATATAAAATAATATGGGAACCTATACCATATTATGGTATGCGTTATAATTTTTGCTACTTCCAGGACATAATCGAGGATTCCATCGATGATAAGCTCGACCAGCGTCACTTCCCATTCTTGGCCGGTCGTGCTCAAACATCTGGATATCAAGCACCTACTAGGTTCATAATACAAACATCTGATATATATTATGTCACGAACATTATCATACAAAACTAGCTAGTTAAATCCGGTTATACATATATTGAAAATATATCATGAGAATTTATGTTATTTTTTAAATGTTATAATGAAATGTTGTATTCCAGCGTCCGCTACGGTCACTGGCATAAGGATAAGGCACAACAAACCATAAAGAACGTTCCACGTCTGATCGTGTTCGTGGTCGGAGGTGAGATATTAAATAATTTCATATATTAAGTATTCTTAGTTTTCACACTACATACGACGCGTTTCTCATTAAATAACATACATACTTTATACTACATATAATGTGTAAAAATGTATGAGTAAAACTGTTAAAGCATCGTATTTAGTGTGATGTAGACTTAAACTAAACATACTAATCAAAGAGTCTTGTGCAGCTTCTAATTTACACTTTTTTCTAGTATTGTCAGTCATTTTTACCAAAACACAAGATCGAAAAACATGAGGGGCATATAAAAATTGAAACATTATTTATATTAAAGTTGGACATTAATTTATTTATAGGATCAAGGTCACACAAACAAATAACAATATGAGCGTCTCTCATTTTGTAAACATCATTTCCCCTTATCATTTGCTAGAATTCTCTTAGCATCAAAACTATATGGCGATACGTATTTCGCCGGGTCTTCTAGTATATATATGTATGTATAAGTATTTATATTGCAAATGTATGTATGTGTGTGTGTTTCTAGGTGTCTGTTTCTCCGAGATTCGTTGCGCCTACGAAGTGACAGCTGCTCTTAAGAACTGGGAGGTCATAATCGGTTCATCTCACATCCTCATCCCGGAGAACTTCCTTTCAGATCTCAGCTCTCTCACTGCATAAATATTTCACCCCAATTAATGTTATTTGGTTAATCTTAGCTGGTGTTAAGTACCATATTATATAGTACTACTTCTATAATAGCATTGCTTATAAACTGTACGTTAAATTATTTTTCCTTTATCCTATACATTGTTTGTGATATAGTTTGCTATGAATCAATGTTATAATCATTTAGCAGTGTCTATATTGTTGATTTTTTGGAATATTTAATATATGACTTATAGTGATGTTGATGTGTACTTTAGTTGGAACTACTATATCTGTACCTATTTATTTATTATACATAAATAATCCTCTAAATATTTCGGATTGTTAGTTGTTATTTTGGGAATGATTTTAATAGTTTAAATATGTATAATTAGTATTATTATTTTTAAGTTTAAAAATTGCTTTAATGCCAAAAGCTAGAACTTAATCAAGTGTGGGCATGAAACAAATATATAAATTGAATTTGGATGTTTAGAGATTTCTAAATTTCGAATATTGCAGGCCATCAAATAAACATTTTGCTTGACACTAGAGAAACTTCCTATGTACTTAACCCAATGTAATTCCTCATCATGAAATTTCATAATAAATTTAATTTGTTGAAAAATACATAGCAATATATTTTTTAGATGTAAACAATCAATTCTAATACTGTATGTGTGGTAGTTGATATAGTTTTCTCTACATTCCATAGGAAATATAGTTATTTACGCCCTCTATATAAATTGTTGAACCATATTAACTACTTACAAAATATTCACTTGAATTATAAAGGTCTGTGTGGAAAACATATATTAATAGCTAGTATGGATAGTTGGCATATAAACATATCAGAAATGATATGATCTATATAATTATTATGTATTTAAGAATAATTTTCATAGAATTTGACCTGTGAGATATAAACTAGTATGGTTATCGATGCCCATGTTCGTGCAATTACATAGGATGTATGCATTTTTTTAATCTATTATCATACATATTTTAATCGTTCAGTATTGTTAAACTTAATAAACATTTCATTCGTCAGTGTTGTTTGATTTTCATCTTAGTATTATATGACAAATATTAATTGTACATTGAACGTGACTTGTGTGAAATAAACATACAATTAATGGCACACGAACTATATATAAAGGAGGTTATAAAGCGTAACAAAAAAGTATATAATTAAAGACATTTTTGCAATGTATTTGACTTATTTGGTAGTTTTTAAGTATTTTGGAAGTTTTTATTTCACAATTTGTTTGTAATTACTTTTTATAAAAAAGTATAATATTATAATATAATTGATTGTTTATTATATATGGTTTAGTTCTCTTAATATTTTCACGACTAATATTGAGTTATTCGATAATTAAATGCAAACAAAGACGCGACAAAAACCCATTAAGATATATTCCACGTGATTGGATATAAGACAATTATTATTCTTACAGTACAAAAAAACCCGTAAATTCACCGAAATATAAATACTGTGTTGATAAAATAGTAAATAAACGTTATCTTGGCTTCTATACGGACGCTATGTAATACCGATTGTTCATAAATATAGTATATCTCAAATATTTGTTGTATCTTAATGTTACTCGTGACATTAATATATAACAAATATACTGTGACCTCGCAGGTTATCATGAGATTCAGTGAAATAAAAGAGAGCCAGTCGCTAGTGTATCACACATCCGAACATTGAACCGATCGGAACAATGAGTAGAGATCTAGTTATTTTAGCCTACTCCGGCGGTTTGGACACCAGCTGTATATTAAAATGGTGAGACAGTTATCATTTTTCACAAAAATAAAAATATTTTGTAAAAGTTCAGTGATAAATAGCGAAATGAATAAGAAAATACTATAACAATTAAAAAATATTAATAATTAAATTGTTTTCCTATATTATTATTATGTTTTAGTAGAGCGAATAATCGGCTTTTGACAATGAGCTGTCCAGTTTCAGGCATTACTTATATACCTAATTATAAAATAGCATATTTATTAACTTCTGTTATATCTACCACTAATTATTATTGTGTTACAAGAAATGTGTGTAGTGCTGAAGTACAATAAATACACATCCGTGCTATGGATCTCATATTACCAACCCATATTGTCCATGGGCGACGGTGACTACTTTAAAACAGGTTAACCGTCTGCCTATTTGTCCCTTTGGTTCATATAAAAAACCTGTAACTAGCAAATGATAAAAATATTTTTCAATAAAACTTTGATTACTTCTATGACTATACCATATCGAACACTAATCTTTTTCCAATATAATTGTATGTTACAATTGTAGTTATTTTAAACATTTTAGCCATAGAAAATATTTGACATGAAACAGTGACAAATAGATTGTTTTATCATATTTTCGTACTCTTTTATTATATTTTATAATAACATTTCCTCTAGTATTATTAAGCCTAGGGCTAATCGGAATACAAATATGTACAATTCCTCGTAGAATTCATGGAAGTTTCATCTAAACAGGTCTTTGGCAAATATTTTAACAATATTTTCAATGTCTTCTACAAAAAGAAGAGTAAAAAATAAAATACTTAAATGTTCAGAAACTACTAAGTTTTTTACTGCATAAAAGTTTTTTTATTGATACTCCACAAACTCTCTTAAGTCAATTTCGACTATAATCACCGTATACCCTTAACAATAATTCAAAACACAGTGTAATATCAGAAAGCGAATTTTTTGTTATCTCCAATAATAAACGAGCTTGGTCCTCAGTATGGTTTATCGTCGTATATAGTTCGCTGACTTTTAATAAAGTTAATTCGTTCCTAGGCTTAATGCTTTCAGAAAAAAAATAAGGGACCATTGTTGCTTAGCTTGGATACCTTGTCTAAGATATTTAACAACCTTCTGACGATGCCATCACAGAGCCTGCCTAAATAGTTAAGTGTAGAGTTAGCTAGCTAATTTCTCTTATCGACTAGTCGTGAAGATCATTGTTCGCAGTTCATATTCTGTATTCAAAGCCTAACTTATTATCCTTACTACTTATGGAGCGTTCACAATTTATTTTTCAAAAATCTTGTCACATTATCTATACTCTATCATTGATAGGTTTTGAATGAAAACCGGAAAAACTTAATAAGTTTACCAGGCAATGAAAAGCATAAGTATAGAACATTTAAAATTTCTTGTCCAGCTTCATAGCTAATTCAGACAGAATTCATTCCTGATTTGAATGTTTTGAATTTTGCTCTAAAATGTGGAATAGATTTTCAACACTTGTAAAACAATATCCCTCAAGAACAAATAGAATATTCTTAATAAGTCTCACGACTTAAATTATAACCTTCAATTAAATCTACAATTGAAATGAAATAGATAAAATAAAAAAAATCTTTTTAAAAAAATATGCATCTGGATTTATAACGTAATAAATGAAAAATATAATTTTTAAGGTTAATTCAAAAAAATTACGATGTCGTCTGCTACATGGCCGACATTGGACAAGACGAAGACTTCGAAAAGGCACGCCAAAAAGCAAAACTGATAGGAGCAAAGGATGTAAGTATTAGGGATCCTTAAGTATATCATATTTTGGAAACTTGACTAATTTACAGTCTTTGATACTTTTTTAGGTCATAATTGAAGATTTGCGCAACGATTTCGTCTCCAACTATATGTTTGCCGCTATTCAGATGGGTCTGGTTTATGAGAGTCGATACTATTTAGGGACCTCGGTGGCACGGCCTTGCATCTCCGTTGGAATAGTAAATGCTGCAAAAAAATTGGGTGCCAAGTATGAATCACCTTTATCTTATATATAAATACTTTAAACCTATTTAGCTTACTACAAATAACCACTACAGTCTCGTGACTAGTTAAATATTTATGTTTACATTGGGATTATGAGTTTATGAATATGTAAATACAAGTTACCTATATTAAAATATGACACAAACTTATTTAAGTTTCCAAAATATGTTGACAGATATATTTCTCATGGTGCTACTGGCAAGGGTAACGATCAAGTACGCTTTGAATTGAGCGTATATTCGTTGTGGCCGGAAGGGAAGGTACCTACTACTAACATAACTGAAAAATTTGCTTTCTATCAATATTAAAATATATAGTAAAAGTATAAAAATTCTGGTCATTTTACAGGTGATCGCACCTTGGCGTCAACCGGAATTCTTTAATCGATTTCAAGGAAGAAAAGATCTAATCGAATATGCTAAACAAGAAAACATACCGGTGTCCGCTACACCGAAGGCCCCATGGTCAACTGATGAAAACATTATGCATATCAGGTATAAGCTCCAAAAATACTTTATTCAAACATAACATCTGTTTAAATTTATCAAGACAATTGCACCCATATCTTATGAACGTTGAAGCTAATTCTATGAAAGGTAAACATTATTATCAAAGTCGAAACATTTTCATCTAAATTTCGTTAAAGCACCTAATATTGCATTCATAAACATAAACATCCCTCATAACTCTGTAAGTTGTAAGAGAGATTTTTTAGTGTTACCTCAACATAACTTGTTTTTAAATCGAATCTATTAGTGTATGAATAAAGATGCATACGTATGACATATACAATGTCGAAAATGAAAATATTTTAGTAAAACTTTGCAAACTCGACAGTTATGAATCGGGAGTACTAGAAGACCCCGCAGCGGAACCTCCAAGTGGGATTTACAAAATGACTCGCGATCTGAAGCAAGCTGAGGACTATCCGAGCACCATGGATATAACGTTCGAAAAAGGTGAAATAAAATGCATATATTCAAAACCTTCCATGACCACAGATTTTTTTAAACAGTCTAATAACATTGTTTTATTGTAGTTTGGGGCCGTTCGTAAATTACGTGAGATTTTTTTTCATGGGGGATGGTGGCTTCGCAGTCAGTAAATGTATAACGTCGAAGTATAATTTTTTTTTACGAATTAGGGAATGATCTTCATCGTATAACGATTACGCTTAAGATTAAATCTTATATGTACCTACAATTTTTATGGATTAAAGAGCCAATATATGTAGTATGTGTTTCATACAGAAAAAAATTACGTGATATTTGACTCGACTCCCTCCCCCTTAAATATCTTGAGTATTTTATGAACGCCCCCTTTCTATAATTGCAGAATCCTTAATTTAATAAAAACGTAATATTCTGCTGAAATTATGTTTTGTTTATTTTTATTATTAAATACAGGTTTGCCAGTATCGGTCAAAATTCCCAGTGGTCAAGAGAAAGCTCTTATTATAAACGATCCTCTAAATTTGGTGAGGACGTTAAACAAACTCGGCGGTCAACACGGCGTCGGTCGAATTGATATAGTGGAAAATCGTTTCCTGGGGTTAAAGGTACTTTACACATAGATGGAAAATACTTTTGAAAGAATTCGTATTATTATTATTAAAATGCAAATACAGCATTTGATTCCTAAATATTATTATATCTTATTACAGTCTCGAGGACTCTATGAGACCCCGGCGGGAACAATACTTCACGTTGCACATCTGGACTTGGAGACTTATGCTCTTGATAAGGAAGTTTTAAGGTAAATGTTATTAAATATTTAACTATATCTTTATATATATAATTCTTCTCTGTGTGTGTATGTCACTGAACTTCTCTCAAACGACTGGACCGATTTTGATGAAATTTTTTGTGTGTGTTCAAGGGGATCTGGGAATGGTTTAGATTCACAATTTTGTCCGCTGTACAATGTTTTTTTAATTTATTAATAGTTGTTGATACAAACGTTTTTTTTTTACATTAGATTTGACAACTAACTAATAAGTCAATCATTCTGTCGCACTTCGAAACACGGAGATTTATGGCTTTAATAGGTAAACTCTAAAAATATATATAAGAAAACGTAACAGATATTTCTTGATTATAGGGCGATACGAAGTTCGCCGGGTTTTCTAGTACCTCTATATAAAATACACACGATTTTATCGATAACATATGTATATGTAATATTATTACAGGTTAAAAAAATACCTTCAAGATAAAATGTCAGACTTTGTGTATAATGGATTTTGGTTCTCCCCCGAAGCGAGATATACGAGGAAGTGTTTAGAAATGTCACAAGAATCGGTTTCTGGCACTGTTACAGTCCAAGTCTTCAAAGGGAATGGTAAGAACAGACCTATAACAAATATATCATGAACTAAGTTCGTGTCATGTTAGCAATTTTTTGATGCTTTTTATAATATAATTAATGATTTTTTGTTTTTACAGTTATTGTGTTGGCAAGAAAAAGTGCGAAAAGTTTGTACAATCAGGAATTGGTTTCCATGGACATTGCTGGTGGATTCTCTCCTGAAGACAGCACTGGTTTTATTAACATCAATGCAGTGAGACTGAAGGAATACGCTCGTTTTGCTAATAGCCAGGAGTTTTAAAAAGTAATAAATAAACAAAAATATTTAATTTGTTCTATTTTATAAATCACAACTGAACGCTATATTATTAAGTAAAATGTTTTACTACAATTTATAATTAACAACATAAGTATCTACCTCAGGATTTCGTATCCTAAAAATTTAGTATAACATATAAAGGATAGTAATATCAGTAAAAGAAATTTGTTTTGAGTGAATAATCAATCCATTATAGACTGAATACATTGTCACAGATGAAAAATGATCTCCAAGAAACACAAATTCGTAGGTAGGTATCTTTTTTAATTTCTATAAAACCAGTCACTAGTGTCATATCTAAAATAAAGCACGTCCCCAGGAGTCAGGACTCATTTTTAAATACCTTTCATATAACAGAAATAGCAAGTAAAGATGCTATTACTCCCTTCATTTGAGTCTCCCCATTCGATTTTTCTACAACTTTTCGTCCCCAAATTCCGAAAGGAATTTTGACTTTGATATTTATACGTACGTTTCGTCAATCTCCTATATTTGTTAATTAAATTATAAGCTTATTTTTTATGTTCAGGTTCAAGTTATGCTTTTGCTCTGCATATGCTAGGCATTATTAATGATTTATACCTATATATGTATACGTATATTAAGTACCTACTCATTCAAAATCCAAAAGCAGCTACAGACTTTTTATTTTGGTCTTCGTCGCTTGCCATACAATTATCGTGAGAGATTTTTCGAACATTCATGATGTTCACCACGTTTTCATTGCTCATGTATTGATGTACTGAAATTAACATTTTAAGAAATCTCTACCTGTACCTACCTTCTCTTGTACTACCTCCCTAAAATTACTCTCAATTCGACGAGTCCATAATAAGAATGCCCTATTCTAATTTCTTACTATTACCCTTAACGTGCTCATAGTTTAAATACTCGATAAGGATAGACTTCATTTTTCCTTCTCTTTAATGGAATAAAATTCATTTACTTCCTTATAAATTACTAGCTTTTGCCGCGACTTCGTCCGCCTAGAATAGTGACTTCCGGCAGATTTTTGGTTCTTCCCACATAGTTCCCGTTCTTGCGGGGTTTTCGGAATAGTCGAGTTCCCGTAGAATTTTCAGGATGAAACCTATGTTTTTTTTTATTCACAATGAAGTACTCTTAACCAACAACATATTTATTTGTTTATTTGAATAAAGATTATTATTATGTTTATACAACTTAAACAAATTATTTCGACCAAATTAGGTACCATAAAAAAGGGTTTTGGGAGTTAATCTTAAAAGATAGACATATACTGTCGCGGACTGTTTTTTAGATCATTAAAAGAGCTATTATTCTTTAATACATATTTTTTATGTATCTTGAACCGTTTTCACGGCGCACGCAACGGAAGGCTTCAAAGATGAAATAATTTCTCCCGTTTTTTACACATTTACCACTATATCTTTGCTCCTATTAGTTGTAGCGTGATGTTATATAACCCAAAGCCTTCCTCGATAACTGGACTATCCAACACAAAAAGAATTATTCAATTCGAACCAGTAGTTTCGGAGATTAGCGCTTTCAAACAAACAAACAAACTCTACAGCTTTATAATATTAGTATAGATTCTTTTTATTCTCAAAAGAAAAAAATCCTTACAACTAATATCTAAAATTATTGAATACTTAATGTTATAGAATCGTTTCGAAATGCATGATGAAAATGAGAAGTATTCTTAGGTAACTCAAATAAGTTTCAAATTGAGACCTGTATACAATTCTGTAGACAAAACTGTACATTGTGAACTTTTTACTAAATTTACATAAAATTACAAAAAGCATAGAAATATAATGAATAATGGCAGTGTAACCTGAAATCTTAGTCTATGTTGAAGGACGAATATTAAAAAACAACTCAACTAATTGACAGAACACAAGTGTCAATTTGACAGCTAGAAACCAAGAATTGAATTGTGAAACAGCATCTTTATTTGTAACTTCTGTGATATCTACTACTAATAAATAATAATTGTGTTAGAAGAAATGTTATAGTGTTGAGGTACGAGAAATAACTTGAATTAAAGGGCTGTCAAAGGCAGCGCATACTGCTAATAAAAAAAATTGCAGTAACATTTTCTTTGAATAGTTTAATTTTTTAATATTTAGTAAAACCCTATAAAATGCATCGAAACTTACCACAAAATAAAGAAGCTTTATTAAAGTCTTATACTACTCGTCTTAAAGAAGATGTTAAAAGTATGTTGGAAAATTTTGAAGGTAAGTCATTTCTATAGAATAAACTGAAAAAATCTTATCGTACTTATTTTTGATAGTAATTTTAATGTAACTCTTATTTTTTAGAAATAATAAAACTGGCAAAAGGTGAAAACGAATCACAATTAAACAGGATGACACAAATAGAACAAGATACATTTGAAATGCAAGTGAGAGCTGCAAATATTGGTAAAATTTTATATCTAACTTTAAAACATACTAATATATGTCATGAAGATTGTTCTCAATTAATAAAACATTATTTTTCAGTTAGAGCTGGAGAGTCTCTGATGAAATTAGTATCAGACATTAAACAGTACTTAATACTAAATGATTTCCCTTCCGTTAATGAAGCAATTACACAAAATTCAAAATTATTCCGGACAAAACAACAGGAGTGTGACCAAAAACTGATGTCGCTTCGGGATGACATAGCAGCTGATCTCTATGATTTAGAAGATGAATACTTCACCAGCATATATAAGTGAAAATGTCTAATAAATACCGTTAAGCAATATTGTTTAGATAGTTAGTCAAACAACTGATATCAATAATTTTTTGTAAGTGAAAATGTATTATAATAATTTTGGGGTTAATGTGTGTAGTTCTATAAGTATTGAATTAAGAAAAGGACAGATTAGATACATCTTGTGACATAAATATTGTTTTTTTTTTATTTACCTTCGCCTGTGTTACTCATTACAACATAATAAAAGTATAAATACTATATTATTGCCAATAATTTACATAAATTCTAGATGCTTAGTCTTAAATAGCGTTCATTGGTTCTTTAATGGTAAATAAAATCTATTTAATATTAAATACCATATCATAGATGTACATGATTTAATTAAAAATAATTTATGGACAGGTGTACTAGTTTATTGAATCTTCTAATAAAATAACAATCAACAAATTTTATTTTTTATTACATATAAGCACTACACATTCTCCTTTATGTGATATAAAACCTCATTTAGGGCAGAACATGTAATGTGGCCCTTCTTGTGGGTATTGCTTAGCGACAACTGGTCTGCCAATTTTGTAATCATCCAAATACCTATACAGCATGTAACTCCCAAACATAACTCCCAAAAACCAGGTCCATTGTTGCCACAATGGAATCCTATGCTTGACACTTATGTTAAATCGATCTTCACCAATAATTTCGGATGCGACATGAAACTGAAATATAATATAAAATTATTTTAATTAAATCTCAATAGAATTGCTCATTGGGATGAAATTAAACTTACAGGTTCATTAAAATTTCTTTTCAAGTATGGTAAATCGTAGGGATAGTGAGGATCTTTGGAATCGGCACCAATATCAGGCAGTTTTGGGTAGTCGCCATATCCCATTTCTTCTGGATATGGTTGATATTCCTCAATACTCAAACCATATTTTTTTGCCGCGGCCTGCCTCTCTGCCATTGTCTTAGGATAGGGACCGGGTTTGTATTGATAATTCCAATCTGAAAACGTTATGACGTAACAATCACAACAAAATGTATATTTTTCGTTTCATGAATGCATTACAAACTTACGGTTCCTTGCAGCATTGCAAAATACTCCAACATTTTTGCGGAGAGAATGGGGATTGGCTAAAATGGCTTTCTTCACCAAAGATAAAGCCATTTTTCGCGTAAAAGATGATCACAATTTTTTAGTGGCGAGTGTCACTTTGACACACATATTTATCGTAAATTAAGACAGCTGAAGGATAGGTTAGATTTAAAAAAAAATCTATAGTAAAGTTTGTTTATATGTTGGATAGTATCACTAATATATTTATTTTTGCTACAAATGGATTGAAATAATATTAACCACCATATTTGTTAGTTGTACATTTTTCTTTCACAAAATATAAATGCTCCCAAAAATTATTGCAACCCTTTAATAGTAATGTCATAAAGATAGTGTTTGATAATTTTACAGGAGGTTTATGTCAAATGTAGAAGTAAAAGGCAGGCACGTATTAATTAATAAATACATGTCAAAATGTTTTAAAATTTCATTGGGGTCGAATCAAAAACTTAATCTCTATGATGGGAAACGAGAACTCCCAACTAAATGGTTTGGAAGTAGAAGAGAAAGCGACAGAAATTACAGATTTTTGGTCACATTATCAGGCTACTATTAAGGATAGTTGTAGATATTTTAGTTTCAAAGGTGATGGATCAGTATCAGTATTCAAAGGAGAAACAGTTTTAGGGCCGTTATGGAATATATCAAGTCCACTGGAAAAGTTCTCCAATGTGAGTTTAAATTTGTGCTGTATTTAATATAAGTAATTAAATTTAATTTGCTTCAAAGATACATATATTATTATTATTATTCTCAAAATTGATTCGTTGTCTCGGATGTCATAAATAGATAGTATTACTTATACCATACAAAAATCTTATTTTTCCAGAATCTCTTGAAATACCGACACCCTTGTATTGTGAGATACATATCATCATGGCAACAGCGATCTACTTTTCATCTTGCCACTGAATATGTACAGCCTCTTTCACATGTTTTAAGTTCTCAGACGCCTTTACAAATTTGTATAGGTCTAAACAACATTCTTCGGGCATTAGTTTTTCTTCATGATCAGGTGAGGTTAATCATTTCCAAATAACATGAATAATTAATACAATATTAAATTTAAAATTTAGTTTAACAAATCAGCATTTGTTAAGGTATTGTTAACTTATATGAAAATATAATGTTACAGGCTGGTATGTCACATAATAATGTGAGTGTATCTTCAATTTATGTATCGGGTGATGGTCAGTGGAAATTAGGCGGCCTGCAGTATCTCTGTCCCTTCAGTGAACTTAATGCAGCATATTTGAAACATGCCAGGATACACAGGTAATAAAATATATTCACTTACAAAATACATACTTAATTTTATCTTATAATTTTATATATTCATCTTCAGATATGATAAAGCGGTTGATCCTAATGAAGATGCAACTGAAAGGAACTCTAAAGTTGACCAATATGCTTTTGCTGTACTAGTTGATGATGTTTTCAAAGGCTGTAGTGATGGTACGGAAATTTTATATATTTTCAGCATATAATAATTAATGGACACATACTAATGCTTCCTATTTTAATTTCAGCTTATAAGCAATTAGAATTAAAAACTGCATGAAGGTTCTAATTTTGTTTTTTTTTTTTCAGGAGAAGTACCGCACTTAAAAGAGTTTACAAATTATTGCAAACAAAATCTTCAAAATCCAGACTGTGAAAAAAGACCGAAACTATCAGAACTATTTAAGGACAATTTTTTTAATCATGAATTTATATCTATTTATAAGTTTTTAAATTTTTTACCAATTAAATCTGATGAAGAAAAGAGTGAGTTCTTTGCTAATGTGATAAGAAACCTCAAATGTTATGATGAAGTTACTGTAGCAAAGCAACTCGGAGGATTATTATTATCAAGGCTAACACTTCTGGACTCAACCGCCAGGAGAGATGTATTACCATTCATATTAAAACCAAAAGATGGTAAATATTCTTTACTACAACCACAATATGATGAAAATAAGTAAAAATACTGTCAGTCCCAATTAGTATGTCATATTAATATTTGTGTGGTGTTAATAGTTGAGTAATATTATATTTCCCTTTAATATTTGTAATAAGAACTTCTTCATATCTAGTATGTTTAAAATTTAATATAATATGTCAGATGCCTAAAAATTATTTTACATTGTGAAAGAAAAAATTCTTTCGAAAATTAATGAAAGCAATTTTAACTACATTTATTAATAATGAATAATAATTTTTTCAGATAGAGTACAGAATGGTGAACACACAGGATTCTTCTGTTTAAATGTATTCAAAGAACATGTAAAACCCAGACTCTTGCAATTGTTTGGTGTGAGGGACAGTCAAATAAGGATGTTGTTATTATCACATTTCAACAAATTTGTTCATGTGTTCAGTCACGAAGAACTTTCACATCATATATTACCAGAGGTTGGTTGAGGATAAAATGTTCAATACATTTTATTTATACGTTGCCATTTGTATATAAAAATATCCAAAACTTTTTGTGTTTCAGTTACTTCTTGGGATCAAAGACACAGATGACAGTCTAGTTGCATCAACATTGATATGTTTAAGTGAATTAGTACCTATATTAGGAGCAGACACTGTAGTGGGTGGCAAAAGATCCAAATTTTTCACCGATGGCAGACCTAAATCTAAATCAAATCATTTGAAACCAGAAAATGATTTGTATTTAGCAAATAAATCACTAAGAGACCTTCATACTACCGAAAACAGATTTCCTGAACGAAAATTAAGTAATTACGAAGAAAGTATGGCGCTTAATGAAAGACCAACTCCCGTTGGTGGTGAATGTTTAGAAATTGAAAATATATGTGTTCCTGAACAGAACAATGTAGTAGATTCCGAAGATGACTGGGATGATTGGGATAATTCTAACAGGCAGTTAGTTATGAAAGAGATTGAATCAACAAACATTGAATTTACTGAAGAAAAGATAACGACAGAAAACAATTCTATGGAAAAGAAAGAAACTATCGGTGATTTGACTGTTGAAAACATTAAGCCTTCTAAACATTCCGCGTTATTGCAGAAAGCTGCTTTAGAAGCTAAAAGAAATATTATTGACATATCAGAATTGGACATAAAAAATCAAAAGAATGATTTTTCTAAGAAAAATGATGATTTTGATTACTTTGCTGACATGATGCCTGTTATTGAAAAACAACAAGTTGTTGTGGAAAAGATACCAGATATCAGTAATAAACTTAATTTTGTACCAGCTAGTAGTGATGACAATGAAGATTGGGGGGAAAATTGGAATGAATAGGACTTAGGATTTTACCATATAATGTATATGTATAATCAAAGAAATATGTGCAGTGCATATATTAAATAAATTTAATATATTTTATTCCACCTGTGCATACTCTAGATCTAAGGCTGTAAGTTGATGCATAATTTATTTTAATATTGTTAATATAAGTTCAATGTAAAAATAATTACACACTACATTATTCATAATGCCTTTATTTTTAAAATTGTATGGAGTATTTCTTAAATATCTAAGGAATAATATTATATAACAAATAGAGGAAAAACATTATAATCAATCTACTTGACTAGCAATAAAATGATTGAATAATTGTGTATTTAAAACTCATAACACAAATATAACAAATATATAATGACTAGAAATTAATAGGCTCGATTTATTTAAAGCACATGTACACTTAATAATAATGGTAACTAATATTTTTGGCAGAAGTCACTAGGTAGGTAACAAATGTGATGATGTTAACGTGTGAAGCAAATCATAGTCTCCAAGATCAAAGTTTTTTAAATTGCAATCTTCTTCTGCTTAACCAGATCCTTTGAACTCTCATTAAACACTTCAATCATTTGATTTCGGACCATATCAGAGAGGTTCTCTAAATCATTCCTGGTTAATCCTTTTGTAGGTATTGGTGGCAAAGTTGTGATTACCACTTTCCCTGTAAGTCATTAGTTATAAGTTAATTTTATTAAAGCAATGTTATGTAATTGTGTTTATTAATTTACCTGGCTCAAAGGTCTTTGATTCATTATCCAGAAAGTAGTATTGACTAAACACAACAGGCATAATTGGAATTTGGGCATCTATAGCCAAATAGAATGCTCCTTTCTTAAATGGTTGTATACTTCCCTTATTGAAACGAGCGCCTTCAGGAAATATCCACAATTTCGTCTAGAAATAAAATATAATTTAAATTACGCCATTGAGTACATTTAACATTGAAGTGTTTAAGTAATACCTTTTCATCAATAACTCTTGCAGTGGCTTCTCTCATTAACTGGCGAGCTCTTTCAGTTTTAAGTCTATCAATAAATACTAATCCCGATAACCAAGCACCAAAACCGAAAGCTCCAGCAAACATCAACGGTCTTTTAGCGACAACTGTGCAACGTTTCATTCGGGGCCACATTTCGAACATACCTTATAAAATAAAAAATATATTATAGACTCTAAAAAAAATATAAAATATTATAATAATACAAAATATTCACAAACCCAGAATATCCAAAGAACTCTGATGATTAGAAATTACGATACAACATTGTTCATTATCCCAATTCTCCAAACCCCGTAATTCCCATTCGATTCCCACAATGTGGGATGCATAGCGGCAAAAACGGGATGCTACTCTGTAATATAAAAGAAATATATAAATTTGTAAGTTATTTTAGCGCAGTCAAAATAATCAATAACTTACATTAGGTTCGTAACGTCGCGAGGATATAATAAAACTACTGGTAATAAAATGGTACAAGTTATCAAGACATAAGCATAATAGAGGAAAAACTTTAAGTAATATCGAAAAACATTACTTTTTTCATACAAAAAAGGCAAGGTAAATATAAAACCCGCCAAAAATAATTCAGGATATGAATAAGAGGAAGCCATAACGAACCACAGACAAAAGTCAAAAAGAAAATCTACTATAACATTGTTACCATATTATGTATTAGGGTAAAAACTATTAAATAGACCTCTTTCATATTTAATATTATTTTTTTTAAATACTTCACTTAACTACTTCTCTAACCCTGACATAAATAGTCAATGAAAGGGTTACTGTTACTTGGTTTAAAGTTATTACTTTTGTTATGCTTTTCCAAGTCCTAGTCATATTTTTTTGTGTTATAAAAGAATTTGCTGCATTACATTGAATTATAAAAAAATATTTGGGCGATTTTTAATTTTTCGGCACTTTGTACACTATAAGTTATTTATTTCCAAACCTCCTGTCAATGTCATACAATTTATTTTAATCTGTGTTTGCAAAGAGAATCCCTTTTTCTCGGTTACCGTCATCGGAGTAACCGAGGTGTAGGATTGTTCTTTTATTATTAAAATGGTGAGATATGTGTATAAAATAATACTCGAAGTGATGTTATTACAACACAATATTTGTTTTTAAAATGTTATTTCTATGGTATTTATTAAGATCTCGGGGATAAGTGTTGATATAAAAACCGCAACGTCCATCCACTCATCTAAAGTTGGTCTTGTTATTCTCTATTATATTTGCTCTTTTGTAAGAAAACTGCATTCATGTTTATTAAATATAGCGTTAATTATCTAGAAGCAAGTGTAGTGAGCGAATATTACTGTAATTTAATTTATAACCTAAATGATGAGAAACCGACACATGCGCGTCATCTGATGTTGCCTATGATACAAACGTGATTGGTTTTGCCATGTTTTATGTGCATTGCTTAATCTATTTGTATTCAGAAGCAATATTTTTGATTATAAAGTGTCTCTGATATCGTTGTTAAGACATTCACTCGTGCACGTATGTTTGGCAAGTTACTAAACCGGATATTTCTCATTGTAGGCTTTCGTGAAAGTGGTGAAGAACAAGCAATACTTTAAGCGTTACCAAGTTAAGTTCAAGAGGCGTCGCCAGGGAAAAACTGATTATTATGCACGTAAACGACTGATCGTTCAGGTATGTACTTTCTCACAAAACTTTAAAATTATTAGATTAACCTAAATTAATAGAATATTAACACTTATTTTAGGACAAGAACAAATACAACACTCCCAAATACCGCATCATTGTCCGTCTCTCAAACAAGGATGTGACCTGCCAGATTGCTTACTCTCGCATTGAAGGTGACCACATCGTGTGCGCAGCTTACTCACATGAATTACCTCGTTATGGTATCAAGGTTGGTTTAAAACCTTATTCATACTCCTCTCTTACTTATAAAATAATTTAAATGATGATTTTGAACGGGCGGTCTGAAGCACTGTACAAATGCAATCCCCATGTTGCTATATGTTCAATTCTGATATCTATTTATTGCTCTATAATCTATATACCAGTATAATTATGTTTCTAATACAGTCATAATTGTAGGTGGGTTTGACCAACTATGCCGCTGCCTACTGCACTGGTCTCTTGGTAGCCAGGCGTCTTCTCCAAAGGCTGGGGCTCGACTCCTTATATGCAGGAGCCACCGAAGTGACTGGTGATGAGTTCAACGTAGAACCCGTAGACAATGGTCCAGGTGCATTCAGGTTAATATAAACATTATAATATTTAATATTAAATTTGTATCAAAATGATGATATATTACGGGCGGACTGACCACATCTTAAGGGACTTGTGTATATGTTGCATTGTAATTAACTGATAATCTTATCATTACATAGTTTAACTCAAGTTAATGAGAGAAAGTTAATTTAATAAATATTATTACAGATGTTACTTGGATGTTGGTCTTGCAAGAACTACGACCGGTGCCCGTGTGTTTGGGGCCATGAAGGGTGCTGTCGATGGTGGCCTCAATGTTCCCCACTCCATTAAGAGATTCCCTGGTTTTGATGCCGAAGCAAAGAAATTCAATGCTGAGGTTCACAGGTATTTTTATTCATTATTTCTATACAGATATATGCGTGGTGATCACACTAATTATTTTTCAAAATTATATAATAAATTTTAAGTGAAAAAATATAGCGCGAACATTTTGAGTTATGGTTGCAAAATTTAATACATATTAACACACATTTTTAAATCTATGGCATGTTTTGAATTTATCAGATACTTCAGGGCATGTTATTTATTAATCTCTTCTCATTTTAATCTTGCACATCTTTCATAGATACTTTTTTCTGTAATGCTTACATTAAATATAAGCATTAACAAATTGAATACTGTAAATTTTCCTAAACAACATGTGGCAACATTTTAGTCTACATATATTAACCCATTCTTTTTTTCAATAGAGACTTTATAAGCCAAATAATCAATTAATAATTATAAGTCAAATAAACAACCATGTTCTTCATTTTGTGTTGCACATAACTTTCTTTAGTTAATTATTTAAGTTCAATACCTAAGGAGTATAAACATCAGTTCTCGGGAATGAAAACTTATTAAAATATAGTGAAATTTTTTAACCATGGTCATATTTCTTGAGTCTTTAAATTATTTGAAACAGTGTGGGTATTGAATAATTATAGAAAGACTATTATTTCTTATGTAAAATCTGTATCACGTCTGTCCTGTATCAAGTAAAAGTGACCTCAACATATTCTTGTAACTTCAGTTTATTATTTTTCATTGTCATTAATGGATTTGATTTATTCTTCATTAATATTTAACCAAAACTTAATAAACCAGGCCTTCATCTCATTTGTCTCCAATATCAAGGCCATTTATTATTGAATAACTATTATCACAAAGTCAGTCAGGAATTTTATTAATATTTACCTTCAGATCATCTTGAATCTAACAGTTCACATTGCTCCTATCATCCTTCGGTAAATAGAACCTCTATTCATCGAACAGCCAATTTTGGAGCAAAAGGAAAAATCAAGGTCTATGGTTGTGACAAGAAATTTACCTAGAATTTTTTTAAACCGACCTTGAAGACAATTTCTTATACTCAAACTGTTCCATTGAATTCTGTTAATTGGTAATTGCTATTATTGAATGCTTATTTATGATATTTTTTTAGGGCTCACATCTTTGGTCTTCATGTGGCAGAATACATGAAAAATCTGGAACAGGAAGATGAAGATTCATTCAAGAGACAATTCGGAAAATACATCAAGCTCGGAGTGTCTGCTGATGCTGTAAGAATTTGTAAACAGTATTGTTACGTCCAAACAAATTACTGCATAATTTTAATTTTATGCCAGTGTCGAAGTTGGACAAAATTAAAGCAAAAATTGTATAAAAGTACTTCTTATATAAAAATTGTATTAAAAGACAAACATGATTGCAACATTTTATTAATTATACATAGAAAAGCGATTATTTGCTTATAATAAATAATATGTATAACATTATTTAATTTAACACCATTCCCAAAGAGGGTTGATGTCAGGCAGGCGGCCGGTCGTAAAAACAATTAGCCAAAACTATTCACAACATGTAAGGCAGACCCTGGCTAAAGCTGGGAAATTGCCAGGTAGAAAAAGAATATGTATAACATTAATTTTGTTTTTATTTTAAGATCGAGAGCCTGTACAAGAAAGCCCATGAGTTAATCCGTGCGGATCCTTCTCACAAGAAGAAGGAGAGCAAGAAGGACCCGGCCAAACAGAAACGCTGGAACAAGCGCAAGCTGACGCTGGCTGAGAGGAAGAACAGGATTAAACAGAAGAAGGCTTCCTTCATCAAGAGGCTCCAGGCTGAAGCATAAAGAGCTCTCAATAAATACCATTGAGCATATAAGACTGTATATTATTTTACCATAAATATATAATTATTTGATACATATCACATTATTACCTTTTTTATCTCTTTTCGATTTTCTTTAGTCAAGTTTTTTAATAAGAATAATATTTTTAGGTCGGGAAATAATACCTCAATAGAACTATAAATTCAAATTGAATGCATGTTAGCGTCACAGATTTATAATGTTCGAGATATGGGTTATAAATTATTTCTTTGAATGTAAAAATATTTCTAATGGATGATTACGTTAATAACATTTAATGGGGTGAAGTTCTAAATACGTTTAATGGCATATTTGAATTTTCTCTATGCAAATTAAAATACATAATATTTTGTACTAGATGAAAAATCAGACCTTTTTTTCGGTCAAGATGCTTCCGTTCAGAACAGGTGAAGAGACAAAGCCTATCGTATTTTTGTGTCTTTAAAAACCATAGACCATAAATTTGATTTTGACAAGTGACAATACCTAATGAAATGTCAAATTGCCGTATATTAAACAGTAAATAGGTACTAAAATAAATAAATAGTCAGGAGTGTTATCTGAAGTTTTAAATAAAGATTGACCATAACAAAAGCAATCATATAGCTTTAAGTATAGATTCTATTTGTTCGTTGAAATAATGGATTTTAGTTTTACAAGTAAAGTACAGACTGATCTTTTAAATATGTGCAGGATATGCTTACAGAAAATTGAAACAGAACACTCACCATCAGAAAAAACAAACAATGTAGATTTGTTAAATAAAATTTATATTTGTTTTGAAATAAAATTAACGTTAGGCAACTGTTTACCTTCATTAATTTGTGAACAGTGCGTTACCGAAATAAATATAGCTTATAATTTTCGTTTAAAATGTATTGCTGTTGATGCTAAACTTTACAGTTATTATAAAACGTTTTTAAAATCTGAGAAAAACTATAAGAATGATTTAGTTAATGAAGAACAGAATTCATCATGGTTAATGAAAGAATCACAGGAGGCAATTTGCGAGAATGGTCCAAAATGTTCAGGTAAAAATATTTTAAAATTGTGGGATATTTGACATGAACGAGCAATTAAAACAACAGCAACTCTTTATATGGATCATAATTTTTCATTGAATATTATTTGTTTTTTCAGAAATTGGACTGAATGGTAAAGAAATAAACGATTGTGGTGACATTTTAAATCCCTGTACATATACTAAGGTATTAAAAAGTGAATCTTTATTAAATAAGCCTCCGATTTTATCAAACAAAAGCAACACAAAGAGAACAGTTAGAGGAATTGGAGCCAACCGTCGATACTACTGTACCGAGTGTTCATACAGCACCCCTCACAGCCAAACATTAGTAAATCATATGAGGAGGCACAATGGAGATCGTCCATATCAATGCAAGTGTGGGAAGAGTTTTACGCAATCATCTAGCTTGTCAGCACATCTCAAAACGCACAGCACTACAACATATTTCACTTGTTCAACTTGTGGTAAACAGTTTAAACATGCCTTTTCACTAAAAAAGCATCTCAATGTTCATAATTTGGGTCAGTTCTCCTGTGAAATTTGTTATAAGCAACTCAAATCTAGACAGTCTTTAAATGACCACATGTATCGCCATTACAATATAAGAAATTACAACTGTGAAGACTGTGGCGATACATTCATCACAAGCTCTGAATTATTCAATCATAAGAAAAAGCATGTTGATGAAAGGAAAGTTGAATGTCACGCTTGTGGTTATACAACACGCCACAAAAGGAATTTAATTATACATTTAAAAAGGTATGTTTTTGTAAATAAAATTATTTAAATCTGTTAAATAATTTGATAATATTTTAATACTATGTTTCAGGCATGCCGGGGAGAAACTATTTAAATGCATAACATGTGTTGCATCTTTTTATACGAGTGGTGACTTACAACGTCACATGCGCGTCCACACAAGAGATAAACCATTTCCTTGTCCCACTTGTAAGCAAAAGTTTGCTCACAGTACAAGTCTTAACAAACACATGCATACTATCCATGGAGTTGATTATAAATGGGCAGATTTAAAATTATTGGAATCAAGAAAAGAGAAGCCACCTTAATCTATTGTCTTAAAATAAAACAACCATTTCTATTATATTATTTTATTTTCTTAAGCTAATGATTTCTACAATCCATTTATATAAAATTAATTGTATGTCTATTAATAAAACTGAAACCTCATATGATATATATAATTATAGGAAAAATATGCTTCATTGGAATAGTCAAATAAGTGTGTGCACCTACAGAGTAATCCAAGTTGAAGGTCATGTTTTTATTACTTAATCAGTAGTCCTATTACAATGAGAAATTAACTACGTAATATGCTTAGGAATAATTCAAAATATTAAACCTATTAGAGTTATATTTTTGTATCTCTTGAGGATGGGTACATATAAATATAACTACTAGTTTTTATATAGTCATACTGACAAATGTTAATGATTTGATTGAGATTTCAAAGTATAAATTGTTCTGTTCAATGTCAAGTGTATAAAAATCAAATATATTTTGGAACCGTTCGTCACTAGGATGTGATTATACTTATTGTAATATAAAAATCGTAGTACAACGTGCTTTAGTGACATGTGTTGGTTAGTTTATGAAGAGAATTCTGGGTTACAATAATCTTAGTACACTGATTAATTAATCATCTTCATACTCATCGTCGTCAGATATACATTTACGTTTCTTCCCTTTCCTGGACTGTGCGCTCTTAGACTTGTTCTTCAATTTGATTTTCATTTTAACCGACCGATTTGATTCCCCATCGGAATCGTCGTCATCTGTAAAATAATTTAATACACCTATATTTGTATGTATATAAAGAATGAAGTCGTTGTTAACTAGAGGTTAAAAAGGTGCCTTTCGTGCATGAGGACGCGGGATCGAAACGTGACAAGTGCAAACGTGATTTTTCCGAGTTATTTGTACTTTCTAAGAGTATTTAGACATCACTGACTGACGGTAAACGAAAACATCGTGAAGAAATGTGGACTTATAATTTCACAATTATAAGTTTGAAATAACCAACCCGTCTTGAGCAAGTGTGGTAATTAATGCTCAAACCTTCTCTACGTGAGAAGAGGCATTTGTGCGACAGTTTGCTCTGATAGACTGATGATTTATGACGATGATGTATATAAAGAAGGGGTAAGGTTAAATGTAATTGTTATTAGATTCGTAAAATACCTTTATCGTTTTCATCCGAGTCGTCAGAGTTCTGACCGCTGTCATAGCGTCGTCGTATTTCTACAAAAACGTTCCGTAAACGTACAGAGTCCTCGTAAATAAGAGACGCTTCTTCATTATAAGTTTGAGCGTTTGCACACAGAGTGAAGAAATCCCGCTCCAAGTCTGATATGTCAGTGTACTGTAAATAAGACAAAAACAGTAAGTGTTATGTAGAATTTGTTTATTTTTATGTATGAATTAAGTTTCTCACCTTTCCATCCTCAATCCTGTTCATAATCTTCTTGATGTCGAGCGGTTTCTTAATGACATCATAATAATCGGGAAGCTCACGGCGAGACGGCAGCTTCATAAATGGTTCTGATAGTACGCGACCATTTCTATGAAAATAAAAGATTTTATTTAAATATAACACATATATGGAATTTTTATATATAATCTTTATTCTTTAGTTAATGTTTTAGTTATTTATTTCAGAACTCACTCATCAGAATAATCAATGACTTTCTTCATAATATTCTTCAAACGTTTCTTGAGCTGATTAAGTTCTGTTTTGCTTTTTCTCCTCGAGGTGCACGGCACTTCGTCTTCGTCAGAATCATCTTGATTTCGTCTGCAAAGCAAATGAGGATGATAGATCAAGCAACATTATAAATCAATAATTACAACTATTTTGATTATATACATATCAGTCATCACTTTTTATTCTAAAGTTATTTTGGCCAATAAATTGCTAAAAATTTGATAAACGGAGTCATAATATTGAGATACTTAACGCTAATAACAGTTTCATCGTTCACACTGTATTTAAAAATGGACCCTGAACACATAAAAATTCTGTGAGCCAATAGAGTATTATATATACAGGGTGACTGGTGAATTACTATCGATACTTGAGGACGTGATATTTGATGATCATATATGACAAAATAAAAATTAATATAACATAAATATTAATAAACTTCTAAGTAAAGTTAACCAAAAGTTATGTAATTAATTACGCATCGTGTGAACACTCTACAGATTAGGTATACACACACACACACACATACGCGTGCGGCGGCGTAGCGTTGTATCAGCACGCCGCCATACGCGTCCACACTTGGAACGTGTCCACACTTTATTTATTTATACGGAAATTTGGTCAAAAATTAAGTACCTATTTTTTTTACATAATTCGGATGAGAATCATGTACCGAGTATGCTCCTTAAATATTGATAGTAATTCACCAGTCACCCTGTATATACATAATTATACAATACTTTTTATACATATACAAGAGTTGTATATAGAATGAGATCTAAGATTTTCACAAGTTTTATTCATATAAATGAAATCAATATTTTCCAGAATATACTAGGCGACTTTATTTTCGTAAAAAACTACATACTCCCGACATTTCGGCTATTTTTCAGCCCCCGTGATCACGGGCAGACGAGATGTGAAACTGTATGTATGTATATATAAGTACCTACTGTCGCCTGAAATACAGGTTTATACCTAGTTCAGGGACAGTAGACTTCTTTTACATATAATACCTTTATGCATTGTGATCAGATAATGTTAATGTGTATACAATTGTAATGTGTTTGGGATAAATAAACATTATTATTATTTCCTATATCTCCCTAACAAAAGGGTCAGATATTACCGTCACGCGGGTCACTGACCAAGTGTTTCTGGGATGGGAAAAAAAGTCAGTCAGTACAGTCAGTCACCTCATCGGATTCCAAAAACTTACGTACTATTCGGCAGGTATTCAGAATTGCAGCTTTTTGCATTGTGATGTATGCGAGTGGTGGTAAATCCAGAATTATTAAACTTATTATTATATAGTATGCTCACCGTCGTTTCCTCCCCCGCCTCCTCTTCTTATCCAACACTTCGTCGTCATCGTCATCGTCATCTTCTTCGTCCATATCTTCGTCTATAGCCTGCAGCAGATCTTTCTCAGTCAGTGAGTCAGTATAGTCCACCTCCTTGCGCTGTCTCGACCCGCGACCGAGTGTCTCATCCTCGTCGGGATAATTCCAACCTTGACCCTAAAATATTTATATAGAAGTTTATTAAAAAACATATAACATGCAACAGATTATCACAAAATAATAACAGAGAAGTATTTATTTATAGGAGACCCTTTAAGTAAGAATTACGATAATATCTACTTCCTACTTAACTGTATATCCCTACTAATATTATAAATGCGAAAGTAACTCTGTCTGTCTGTCTGTTTCGCTTTCACGCCTAAACCACTGAACTGATGTTAATGAAATTTGGTACAGATATAAAGTTGACTTTGAGAAAGAACATAGGATAGTTTTTATCCCAGACTTTTGAAAGCTAGTGTATACATATACTAAAGTAACGTATGATTGTTGTATAGTCACAGTAATATAACAATATCTATATATAACTAACCTTATTACACACAACTTCGTCATCGTTCTTCACGAGCCAGTCCGGTAGTTCCGACTCGTCAATGAGTCTCGACTGTGTCTCAGTCTTCTTACGCTCGAGGTCGATCCGTCTGAATATCTCTAATTCTTCTTCGGAGCGAGCTATCATTTCATTGATCAAATCGTCATCTGGCACTTCGTTCTCTTCCTATATAAAATTTATCAGTAATTATTAGTAATTATTATTTCTTAATCATTTTTCAGCCATAAAATCATATTTTAAACAACAGACCTCTTCATCATCCCCGTCTTGATGTAAAATGCTCTGCAGGAATTGTTGACGTTCAGATCCCGTGGACTTCTGATCGAACATACCAGCTTGAATAACTTTTTCGTCCATGTTCAGTTTGTATCTGTAAATAAACAATTTATTTTAACCGTAAAATCATATTAAACAATTTCTTCTCTTAATATCTGTGTACACACCTGGCCGCTGCTAAAATTCTTTCTTCAACAGAGTTCACAGTCATGAGACGTAGTACACGCACTTCATTTCGCTGTCCAATACGATGGGCTCGATCTTGTGCTTGTAGATCCTACAACAATTAAAGAATTTGTTGAAATAATGACGTTTATTAGATTCACTTATATCACATAATGACCACTACAGAAAGAGAAGACAATCTTATACAACCTTAAATCAAAGTGATGTACAGTTTCTGACAATTAATGTTTCATAACTCCTGTTGATATTTAATATATATAATATTTAAAGTTTATGTATTATACAAGAAACATAAATATATATGTATAATCTTACTATATGGTATTCAATAATAATACGTCACAAAGTCAGTACAATCTTTAAATAACTTTTAATCTTCCATATACCTGATGTGGATTCCAATCCGAGTCAAAGATGATAACAGTATCAGCGCTCTGCAAGTTGAGACCCAGACCTCCGGCGCGAGTCGACAACAAGAAGATAAAGTAATCAGACCCCACGTCATTGAATTTCTTCAGCAATTCTCCACGATCCTCGGCTTTCGTCATACCGTCCAACCTAAATAACAAGAATATACATATAATATATTCTAAATTATATAAAACAATAATATAATACATATAAACTCTACACTACTCACCTCAGATACTGGAATCCCCTCCAAGACAGGTAATCTTCGATGATAGTCATACATTGTGTCATTTGACAGAACACTAACACTCTGTGACCAGTTTGTTTCAGTTTAGGCAAGATGCGGTCGAGAAGTTCAAATTTACCAGAAACACGGTATAGATCGGGTCTGAGAAAATATTAAACATATATTAATAATACAGTCAGTGGTGGCCTAGTGGTTAAAGGGCCCGCCTCTCATGCACGAGGGCGCGGGTTCGATCCTGGCAAGTATCAATGTGATTTTTCCGAGTCATATGTACTTTCTAAGAGTATTTAGACATCACTGATTAATGCTGATTCCCAAAAGAGGGTTGATGTCAGGCAGGCGGCCGGTCGTAAAATCAAATAGCCAATACTATTCACAACATGTAAGGCAGACCCTGGCTAAAAGCTGGGAAATTGCCAGATAGAAGAAGAAGAAGATTAACTATATATTTACCCTGTGACAATTCCTCCGCCGGTACCGATGTGGTCGCAGAACTTCTCCTCAATGTGTTGGAACATGAAGGGATGGTTACACAGTTTCCGTAGCTGTACAATGGTGTTCATGAGAGCCTTCGCCCCGCCCTTGCCCTTGTTGCCCTTTTCAGAGCCGTCAGTCAGTAACACGCCCTTCGACTGCATGTGTCTGAAAATTTTTGTCAAGTATCAGTACATTTGACATAGATTCATTTGTCTTGAAATGAAATTATCATAGGCCATAATATAAGTGAAATTAAATATATTTTTTGTAAGATCTAAGGATTAGTAATTACAAAGTTGTACTTGAAAATTTATTCCGACACGACCTTATCTTTTCAAAGATCGCTTAACATATTATTTTTTAAGTCTCTAATTTTCCCATTAGTGTATAGACTATAGATCCATGTTCTAAAAAATTACTGTGTACATATTTATTTCTAATTTTTTAGTCTAAACTTACTTATATAGTACTCTCTGAAGGCCGCTCATCTCACACTTAATGATGTATTCCACTTTATCGGGCAGCTGGCTCTCCACCTCCTTCTTAAGACGTCGTAACAAGAACGGCCGCAACACTTTGTGCAAACGACGGATGATAAGTATTGTTTCTTCTTCATTCAATTCAACCTTAGAATTTAAACATATACATATTAATTAATATGCCATCTATGGATTACTATGTCGATCTATGGATAGTTGTACAATATGTTCATTGGAGAGAAATTTATGCAAGGAAATATGTATTGTAATTTATATCTGAACCAAATATTTAATTTCACACAATATTACTAAAAGAGAAAGGTAATAATACGAGAGAAACATCAAGGAAAGTATTAGGAAAAGATTGTTTCCTATAATTTCTGGTGTCTCAAATCACAATAGACACCATAATTAATACGAATTACGTAGAAAAATGTTTTATACCTTTTCTCCCGTTGTAGCAAACGGAGCGTTGAACCATTGCTCGAAAGTGGAGCAGCTCTTGAATATGGATGGAAGTAAGAAGTTGAGTAACGCCCACAGTTCAGGAAGTTTGTTCTGCAGCGGAGTACCAGTTAACAGCAGTCGGTGAGGCGCTACGTAATGAGTGTTCAACACCTGGGTCAACTTACAGTGGTGATTCTTCATACGATGACCCTCGTCGATAATCATGTACTTCCAGTGTATCTGGAATAAAGATTACAAGGTTTAGTGTTTAGGGGTTGTCCATTAATCACGTGATCTTTTTTTAGCATTTTTTAACCCCCCCGCTCCCATTGGTGATACGTAGTGAGGTTTCAGACCACCCCCCCTCCCCCTTCTCAACATCACGTGTATTTTTAATACCTACAACGAATCTTAAAATTTTCTGAATATTATCTTAATTTAAATACAGGTATAAACTATAATCTTATTTTATTCTGAAATTAAGGACCATAATAAAAATGTCTACACCAGGTTGCAAGTTTTTTTTTATTGCCATAACAATAATAATAAACGAAGAGTGTAATCATAGGAATATCATCCGTTGCCTGGACGGCGAGTCGAGGTCACTACACGCCGCGCCGTGCCGCTTAATATTTCCTTAAAAATCGCGCGTTAGACGAAAAAATAAATACACGAGATATCTTACTACACCCCCCCTCCCCCTTGTGTTATTTTCGTGATTTTTATCAAACCCCTCCCCCCCCTTTCAAGCCTCACGTGATTAATGGACAGCCCCTTATTATTATAATCATAATGAAATCTAAGATTTTCGCGAGCACTCATTTAAATAAAACTAATATTTTCGGATTTTACTTCGCGTTTTATTTTTGATTATAAACTACATACTGCCGACGTTTCGGTTACTTTTCAGCAACCGTGATCACGGGCAGACGAGATGACAAACGTAGGGAGTATGTAGTTTCTAATTAAAAATAAAACGCGAAGTAAAATGCTAAAATATTAGTTTCATTTAAATTATTATAATCATTTGTTCTATTCACTATACCAAAGTTATAATGTAAAAGAAAAGTAATGAAAGTAATCCAAATAAGAACATATAACGACATCTTTGAAAATTTACTAGCTGAATTTTACACTGTGATCATGGTGTTGAAAAGCAATTGAAACATTTAGTTAAATAAAAAAATCACATATTTTACGTAGTTACGGAAACTCTAATATTAATAAGGATATCTTAAAAAAAGCTTGTTTTAATATACCTTTGCCAATGTGCTCTTATCCTTGATGACATATTCATATGTAGTGAGGAGGACGTTGAACTTGGACGCTCTCAGCTGACTCTGTGAGAGTCGTCTTGATTGAGGCGATCCTTTGTATGACACCACTTGAACCGTCGGCGCCCACTTCTCAAATTCCAACACCCAATTTGAAAGTGTACTAGAAAAACAGATTTGTTTGTTAATTGATGGGTTTCTATATTACAATTTTATTATAGGCATACATCACTTGTTTTAATATTACTAAGTAAGACATAACAAATCATTTAATGTAATTGGTATTTAAAGTCTATTTAGAAGCGAAAACAAAATGTGTGTTAATAAGCTTTTTATAGTTTTAGTGACAACTAACACGATAAAAAGTGATGTATTATTTAAAATTTAGACCACTCGTCCTAGTTATTAAGTACATATAAAGAATGTTACACCCTTTGTTTATAATAGTGCCTACCTCAATGGTACAATAATGAGGAATGGTCCATTGACTTTTTTCTTCTCCATAAGGTAAGTAACCAATGCTATAGTCTGTATAGTTTTTCCGAGACCCATTTCATCCGCCAAAATTCCATTGAGGTTGTTATTGAATAGAGAAACCAACCACTCAAGACCCTGGAAATAACAATACTCTTGTAGTACTACAATAAAAAGTAAATACTTATAATGAATGATTGCTCTTTTCATACCTTAATTTGATATTCCTTTAGATTTCCATTCACAAGTATACTAGCTTGTTCTGTGACGGACTCGTGGACAGTGTGAGCGATGCTGCAAATTTCATATATACGTATAAAATAAATTTGAAGGTAAAAACCTCTGATGTTATATAATTGTAAGAAAATTTATATTATTTTACTACTTCTACATATGTAAAGGTATAAGTATATTGAACACACCTGTAGTACGTCTGTTCCTCAGTCTTATATTCGTCGTCCTCAACCTTAGCCTTCTTAATCAACTCGCGATTCTTTTCTTCCTCACTCTTCTCTTTGTTTTCAGCCTTGTGACCTCCCTTACGACCTACATATATAATATTGAAACAATATTAAAAACATGCACTCATTTCTACTAAATATTATATTATTACTGTCATTGAATAGTGGGTTCTATAAGAAACTGTAGTAAATAAGAATTATATCATCATGACAGAATTTTTTTATTATTTAATCTCTCTAAGAAATTTAAACCATTGTATAGCATATAATATTATAATTGAGAAGTAACCAATTAAAGATATGTATATGAGTAGCACAGTTAATATATATACCATATTCATCCTGGCTGTCATCTCCAGAGTCGTCCGAGTCTGACAATACTTCCCAGCCCGGATGTGTCTCCATCCAGTCCTTTAACTGAGACAACAACGGTGCCTCTTCACCTTTCAGTACCTGTTACATACATATATATCAGTAATATACAAATATAAAGTTCATGAAGTAAACAAGAATATAGAATAGTATTACAAAAGTGAAGAGTTAAATTTTCATAGTAATTTCTATATGAAAATAGTTTAATGTTAAGTGTATTATGACAATAATAGGATAATTTGAAGTACAATGAGTACTGTGTAACTATCATACACAAATATAAAATTTCAGTGTCAGAATTAGGGAAGGGCTTAAAGAAACTAGCAAAAATTATTAATGAATTTTGTTGTAAGCCATGTGTATA
The DNA here is from genome assembly GCA_916720795.1 of Danaus chrysippus. Lineage (NCBI taxonomy): Eukaryota > Metazoa > Arthropoda > Insecta > Lepidoptera > Nymphalidae > Danaus > Danaus chrysippus. The sequence continues at coordinate 6,358,310 of CAKASE010000074.1, forward strand.
TGAATTTATTAATCTTTGTTATAATATAATAATATGTACCTCTCCACTCTTAGGGTCCATAACACTGACTCGTGAGTCAGATGTTTGTGAGCTATCATCCAAGGCATCTATCTCTCCACCTTCCAAGACCTTCTTCTTGCGTGATTTCTAAAACAAAAATTATGCATTAGTACACCTTATCTTTATATATATAATTCTTCTGTAAGTGTGTTTGTCACTGAACTTCTCTCAAACGACTGGACCGATTTTGATGAAATTTTTTGTGTGTGTTCTAGGGGATCTAGGAAAGGTTTAGATTCACAATTTTGTCCGTTCGACAATGTTTTTTCAATTAATTTTTAATTTATTAGTACATAGTTGTTGATACAAACGTTTTTTTGACATTAGATTTGACAACTAACTAATATGTCAATCATTCTGTCGCACTTCAAAACACGGAGATTCATGAATTTAATAGGTAAACTCCAAAAATATAAATAAAAAAACATAAAAGATATTTCTTGATTATAGGGCGATACGAAGTTCGCCGGGTCTTCTAGTGGTTATATATATGGTCTAAGATTACTATTTAGATATATAATGTTATTTATCCTTTCTGTATTAATATCTGATAAACATATAATAATCAATAATACTAACTCTCTTCCGTTTCTCTTCCTCTTGCTGTTTCTTCCTCTGTTCCTGTTTGTGTTGTTTCACCATTTCAGTGAGGCTGGCGATGTACTCGTCCGTCTGTGATAGTAGGAAGGCTAGACGCTTATCTTTCTTCTGATCAATAAGCTTCCTATAGCCCTCTTCATCTTCGGCCATCAAACTGTGAATGAGGAACATTTATAATGTGGAACATTTTATTTAACAAATTTCACTCATAGAACACAACTTATAACATGTATTTAAAAAGTAATGAAACTATTACAAAAAATTTCACCAACTCATATCAATCATATTGTTTATAAAACATTTTCTTAACATATTTATTAAATATTGCAAAGTGACTAATATTTAAATGTGTTTACTTAATACAGCCATATACAGATAATAACTACATATTATAAACTTCAAAAAAATCATACATTTTTCATGTCATCGGGGATAGTGCAAATAAGCGTAACTACCATTGGAAACAGATTATGAGAAGAAGATTAAGCTAAAATATTTTCTAAATTAACGACTTTTAAAGTAATTTTTTGCACAATTAGTAATAAATTAAACAATAAATAATTACTAATTGTGAAAAAAATTACCTTAAAAGCCGTTAATATAGAAGATATCCCAGCTCAAACTTTCTTCTGATAATAATCTGCAAAGTAGATACGCGGAAGTATCCAATGATAGTTACGCGGATTTTTACTATCCCCGACGATATGTGGAGGTAAAGTTTTAGTATAAGTTTCAATATAAGTATGTAAGTGATCAATATAATTATTAATATAATCCGTACCGTCTCATACGCTCCTTTTCTATACGTTCCTGTTCTTTCTTCTGTTCCTTCTCGGCGTTCGCGTGGTGTGTCATGATCGCCTTGTTCAACCTCGACAGCTTAGCGATGTTGTTGCGATGATACTCTTTGAAGTCCTTCGCTGTAATTTTTATTATATAAAAATGTCAATAAAATACAGAACATCGATTTGAAACATTGAGTTGTATTTTTTTATTAAAAAAAAAACATTTAAGAGGATGCTGACCAACAAGATTAAGATGAATATAAGCGTTTACGGGTGTAGTGCGTTCGATTTAAGCGGAGCTTTACATTTGTGTGAGTATACACGGATAGTATAGGTGTGATGTCAAATTTTTGAATGCCACGTTCTTTTCTAGTTTCGAACCGGTTTATTCTGCTTTTACTCCGCCCCTCACCATTCTCACTTCACCCTTTGTACTGATAGCAATGTCAAATGTTGAAAACGCAATGTCAAGTGAATAAGAATTTGTATAGTTTTTCAAAATTTCAATTAATTAATTTTTTTTCATAATATTTCCATATGTCCTTTTACAAGTTCTGCTTATTTTATTTATAATCTTAAATAGCTCTAGCACTTATGTTATATGTCTTTTAAAAATATAAAAAATAATAATTCTAAAAGTTTTTTGTCTAACTCTACTTTTACTTTCACTCACACAAATGCAAAGCTCAGCTAAGTCTAACGAACTATACTACGCGTTTTTTAATATGTTGTAAGTACATATACAGGGTGACTGGTGAAATACTATCAATATTTAAGGAGCATACTCGGTACATGATTCTCATTCGAATTATGTAAAAAAAATAGGCACTTAATTTTTGACAAAATTTCCGTATAAATAAATAAAGTGTTGACACGTTCCAAGTGTTCCAAGTGTGAACGCGTGCGGCGGCGTGCTGATACAACACCACGCCCCGCTCGCGTATGTGTGAGTGTGAGTGTATACCTAATCTGTAGGGTGTTCATACGATGCGTAATTAATTACATAACTTTTGGTTAACTTTACTTAGAAGTTTATTAATATTTATGTTATATTATTTTTTATTTTGTCCTATATGATCGTCAAATATCACGTCCTCAAGTATTGATAGTAATTCACCAGTCACCCTGTATAATCCCGACGTTTTGGTTCCTTTCAGCAGCCGTGATCACAGGCAGATAAGAATCATATTCATATAATATATAAAAATATTTCTGAAATAATAACGTTATGATGAAAAATACTAGGAATTGTATTTACCATGTTGTAAGACCGTCTGCAGGAACTCTTGGTGTTTCTGCCTCCGTTTCCTCTCAGCTTCTAGCTTCTGTTGCTTCTCGAGTTTCTCGGTAGCTCGAGCCTCACGTAATCCTTGCCGCTTTGTACGTTTGTATGCCTTTATATTCACAGCGGTTTCCAGCGTTGTATCGCGACGGACTTGTCCTAATATCTGAATTATAATGATTTTTATTATTATTAATCTTCCTTTATTAACAATATTTTTGCTGTTTTATGGTGTATTTGTTAAATGATATCTAAACCTCTCGTAGTTTCTAAACAGTAATTATTAAAATACTATGATTATTTAAGTTTGGTTAATTTTAATTTCTTAATCATAAAGTCATAGTTAAGTAAAAATAATGTTTATTGATAAGCCATTTACTGAATTTATTATTTAACTCAATCATTAAACCCAACGAATTCATTGTGAAAGTTATTTTAATTACTCATTATTTACCTCTGCACGCAGCTGCTTTTGGAAATTGAGCACCCTTAGAGCACGTAGTTCTATTTGTGCTTGTAAGCGAAGATCCTCAGATATGTTTGCGGGCAAATTTGATAACACCTCCATGCGGTGAGCGATACGGGCAGCAATTCTGTTAAAGCAATAAATTTTTAAATACAAATATTTGTAAGATATTGCACAAGACTATTATTTCATTTATATATATTTAATTTTTACCTATTCTCTCTTTCATTGAGTATTTGTAGCGGATCAATACCGACGGGCTTAGGTATCGCTGTTATACGATTTTGTTTCGCTCCCGGAGTTGGAACTCCTGGCTGAAAATATCAAACGAAAATTAGATATAGCTTATAGAAAATACAATAAAAAATATTATGTGTTCTAAGTTGTGTTTTGCTAGGTTTTTGAGCAAAAGAAAGATGTAATAATATTAAATATACATACTCGTACATATTTAAATGTACTAATAATATATTATACATTTTATTAAGTACACTTTTTACAGACGCAGGAATGATAACAAAGCAACAAATATTAGTTTAAAATGTTTATTAAGTTTAATTAACACAAGTTTAAAAAATCCATTCATCAAAGTTATCTGAATAAAGGCTGTATTATTTGTTATTTGTATATATAATGAGATCTAAGATTTCCGAGTCATATTCATTTCAATGAAACTAATATTTTTCGGACTAATACAACAAAATGATTGCTGAAAAGTAGCCGAAACGTCGGGAGTATGTCGTTTTTTATCAAAAATAAAATCGAGTCGTGCATCCGAAAAATATTAGTTTCATTTAAATTATTTATATATGTATATTTATACAATATTCACCTGTTGTTGTGTCTGTTGTTGTGGACCCCCGGGGCCGGGCGGACGTGGCGCTGCTCCACGGATAGGACCCGCAGGACCCAAAGGCTAGAATATATATTAATATAGTACTACTATAAAATATTGTGTTATATTTATTGCATTTAATACACTACATGTATGAAATGCAATAATATTGAAGAAATATCATATAATATCTAATGAAAACCTTATATTTTTTATATAGTTTTTCAAAAGGTTGGAAAGTATCAATTTGAAAATGAAGCCCATTGATAGTCATAAGAGAAAACAGTTTATTTACATTTTTAAAGATAGTTTAAATATATAGAGAATTTATACTTTATAGGGACTGAGTAACACTTAACACAAATGTATAATTGTCACTTTTAAAAACTTCTAAATGATTTTTATAAGTATGATGAGAAGACGGAACCAGTCTTAATTATATAAAATTATCGTTCCTAATTTGCAATTTTAAAAAAATAATCAAACAGAAACAAACTTTCAATTTAAAAAATTGATTTTCGATTAACAGTCTTTTACTAAACATAAAGAGACTTTTTTTTATTTTCAAATTCAGTATTTGAATTACAAAAATGCTCTTATAGAAAAGTTGAGACGTCTTGACATGGTACTTTCACTCAAGAGAAGCTAGCGGAACGCTATACTAGTCATTCATCAACGAAGATGAATCTCGGCAACCAAGAGTCCCATCGACTCTAGGTTTCTTTTGTTCTGGCGTGATTTTTATTAAAAGAAAAAATTATATCGCGCGACAAATTAAAATTATAGGGTAGGAAAACGGAACCCATGTCCAAAAAAAAGGATCGGTACGGAAACCCTGAGGTCGCTTCACTCAACTTGTATCTAGAGGTTATTTTATCGAGTGAAGTTATAAAAGAATTCGAATTAGTATTTTTACTAACTAATTTTAATAGTAGTTTTACCGGATTGACCAAGGGCGGTGTTGGTTGTGTAGGTGGCGCCATCTGCCCCGTCATTGGTAGCGGTGTAGGAGGGGCTCCTCCGCCGCCCCGGGCCGCGTCACCCGCTGTCCCCTTCCCACCGGCGCCGCTCTGGGAGCCGCCTTGACTTAGTCTGGATAAATATTATTTCACGTTATTACTTGTATACTGTTAATTCAATGGTTGAGATTGAGAGAAAGTTTGATATCAATTGCAACCTTTTTAAACATACTCAATTAATAGAAAATATAAATTATTTGAATATGTATTACTAATGTTAATTACCCTTGGCTGTATGGTGAGGGCGGCTGTGCTGGTGGTGTGGGACACTCCGGTGGTGAGTCTCCAGTACGTTTGCCAGCTGCCATCATTGCAATCTGTTGTGTGATAGGCTGGTTGCGAGCCAAATTTCTGTAAGCTGCTATTTGGGCCCTACAAAAAACAGCCAAAATTATCTCAAGTATAATTAAAATGAAGTAAATATCAATATGCATCTATTAACTTACTTCAATTGACTCAGCTGGGTGTTTGAAAACAGTCCTTTGCTTGGATCCTGGGAATTCGAACGAGCTCTAATGGCTAATAATTGTGAATATCGCGGATCTTCTTGCAGGCCTTTCTCTTCCATTGAGTCGATAGCACGTTGTAGAGCGTTTAGATTATCTGGTCCGGAGGCAGCTAGGGAGGCTTGCATAGGGGAGGACGATGGTGCACCATTGGCTGACGAGGTGGGAGGTGGTGCGGAGCCGTGAGGAGGGGTTTGTGCGGTGGGGGGCTGCTGAGGGCCTCCCGGAGGTGTCTGGCCTGATGGGGCGCCGGGCGGGGTTGGAGCACCCGGCGAAGACGCATGTGAATATCCACCTTGAGATGACATCATATGGTGTGGTGGCATAGGGGGCATACCCTGATGTACCCCATGCGGCGGAGGTCCACCAAGGGGCAGAGGTACCCCTGATGGACCTGGGGGACCTTGAGGCCCATTACCAGGCGGAGGCGGACCACCCCCAATTCCCATGGAACCCTAAAATAAATATATATAAGTCATACTAACATTATCTTAATTTAAATTTTGACAACTAAATTGTACTGATCAGTGACAACCATCTTGAATTATTGTCAGTAAAAATGAAATGGACTTCATATCTGTCATATGGCATTATTTTAATTGTATTCGCAAAAGCACAATATATTCTATATGAGGTAACAGCATTTAACCCTCATGAGAGGGAAGTTCTGTATTATCTACATATTAAAAAAACTGCCATCATATTCATGAATGGTGTATCAAATGAAGCCGCCATACCTATGGATGTCATAGTGAGACGGGACGCATCTCAGATGTTTGAATACAAACTAAGAATGTTTGATATACAGTTTTTATATGTAATGGATATAACAAAGTACATAAATCATAAACATTGAAATATTACTGTCTTATTGGTCATACATATTTAATTTATATAAATTATTTTTATAGTGCACAGTTGGCCTACACAGAAAGAACAGAATTTGAAATTAATATCACAAATGCATTTTATGATTGGATGAGTATACAGACATGGGTTGATGGTTACAATGACAGAAACTTTGATAAAGACGATATAACATTTGATAAAATCGTTATAGGGAAAACATTTGAAAGCAGGGACATATTTATACTGAAGATAAGTAAAGGACCACAGAGACCTATCGTTTTTATAGTGGGTGGAGAGGATGGCAAAGATTGGCTATCATCGGCAATTATTCTTAATGTCATGTACGAACTATTAGATGGCACAAGTAATTTAAGTTATCTTCTTGATTTATATGATTTTTATCTCTTGCCTGTATTAAATCCGGATGGATTTGTTTACAGTCGAGAAAAGGTGAGAATTACTTTATAATTTAGTACTTTACTGTTAGTACTGATTAATTTTATTGACCATAATTTTAAATTCAGTATAGGTTGTGGTCGAAAAATAGACAAATTAAGCAACAAAAAGATTGCAATGGATCCGTTGCTATAGGTGTTAATATTGATAGAAATTGGTTCTTACAGAAATCTTCAAAGAGTGAGTTTTTTATGTTTGACTATTATTGACTTTGATTTTTCACACCTTATTTATTTATAAAGAATTGATAGAGAAATATTACTATGAAATTATACATAAATATAGTAAATGTCTTAACACAGTTCCATATACATATGAGAATGTTTTAACTTTGTTAGAAGGTAGTAACTATTTAAGATGACAGATATTTAGTCAATAATCACATATAGCTAATAATTTTAAAAAGATCATTATATTTTATTATGTTTATTTTATGGTGAAGTTATTATTCTTATTAGTCTCTCTTAAAAATTATTTATATTACAATATGATTACATATTGAAGAAACATTTAATTTTAAATGACCTTTATTTAAGTGTTTGACGAAGAATGTCATTCAGTATACATGGGACATAAATCATTGTCAGAGGAAGAAACTCAGACATTATCATATGTTCTCAATAATGTTGCCCTTAAAATGCTAGCATTCATTGATGTAAGAGGTTTCGGGAGATATATAACACTTCCATATGCAAAACATACAAAGAAGTCTAATAATCATGACATTATTGTAAGTAACATTTGTAAAATTCCAATAGTAAGGTAACATACTTAATATGTATTTAAAATTGCAGATGGAAATAATGAAATTGGCTAGTACTAGAGTCTATGAAAAACATAACGGTACAATTTATTGTGATACAACAGGAAGTTACTTTTGTTAGTAAAGAATTTTAATCAACAACAAATTTCATAAATTATCACTATTTTATTATTAAAATTAACTATTTTAGATAACTTTTCTGGTAATATGGCAGACTGGGTAAAGAGGACATTGAATACCCCTCTAGTTTTCACAATGTACTTAGAAGATATTGCTACCATTCTACCTATGCCCTACCAGATTTTACCACTTAGCATAGAATTCTATACCGTTTTATATGAATCACTGACCATTTCAAAACAAATGTATGGACCACTCTTCAATGGCATTGATTCAAAGTCATTCAGACATCTTCAAATACAAAACCTGTCTTTTAGTTTGTTACAAATAATTTTATGGTCATGTCTCTTAATAAATTTTAGTCAGTATTAAATAAAATATTAATAAAGTTGCTATAACTTTATACTACTCTTAAATAGGAATTTATAATGCACTAACCTGATTTGGGGGCATATGTCCAATTTGATGTTGCATATAACCGTGAGGAGGTCCTTGTCCAGGCATGTTTGGGTGTTGTGGGTTACTCGGCATATTGGAATGTCCATTTGGACCAGGTGGGTGAGACCCAGAAGCACCCATTGGATGTCCTGGAGGACCAGACATGTGTGGTCCTACCATATGTGGTGGCATTTGATGTCCGCTTGGTGGCATGCCAGGATGTTGCACCACACTTGGAGGTCCATTTGTATTTGACGCAATAGTATGTGGCGGACCGGGGGGCATATGATTTTGCATTGGAGGTGGTCCAGAACCGGGAGGATGAGCTGAAGGTGGCGGTCCATTAACATGCTGCTGATTATATGGACTATGCGGAGACTGCGGCGGAGCGGGGCTCTGTGTTGGTGGCCCCATTGGACTTGGAGCTTGTGGCGGCGGCATAGGACTACTTTGCGGTGAAGGACTCGCCATCTTAACACAGAATGTCGGTGACGAAAATACTAATCATAAAACACAATCAAACTTTTTAGTATGGCGGAACGCATTCGCATTCCCCAAACGTCTTTTTGTAGCACTTTACATAATTAACAAGAACTGTTCATTTATTTTACAAATTTTATAACTATGAACCTTTCACATACATAATCTGCATCGAATATGCATATCAAAATTAAATAAATCAATTGGATACTAAAATGGTACCGTAAAACTATACATGCAAACTCGCGCAGTCGCTAGTCTATGCGATTGCTGGTATCCACAGAATAAAAAACTGTAAGGGTTTAGTTATCAATTAACTTATTTATTAACATTTTATTAGAAGACTTAAATTAAATCATTGATACATTAAAGAAAGTTGTTTTAATTTAAGTATACACTAACATATTCAATGTTTAAGAAATGTTAAGGCAAATGCAAATAGCAAAGAAAGTAGCTCGGCATTCTGAAGTTCTAAGATATGATATTTTCTAGTATCATCAGAAAGAAAAGACAAAGAAAGCCAATGCAAATTACAATGCAAAAAATAAATTTACAAAAAAAAGTGAGCGATTAATAATTTATCTAAATGTGTAAAATACATAAAAATTTAAAATGTTATTTATAACCTGGTGTAAATAGAATGCTTGTTGGTTATTTAGTTCTATTGAAATTGCAACTATTTCCATTTTTTTACTAGAAGATCACACTTAACATATTTTATTTTTGATGACTAGTTAACATAAAATGATGCTTTAAAATATATTGTTTGTTTTTCTCTTAAAAAAAAATTCGATATTTATAAAACTTTGAACAGAGGATAAAATAGACATATAGCCTATTTTACATTACTTGGTCAGTTAAAATTGTATTATTTGTTTATTTACTACGCTTTTATATATTTACCGTTACAACTAACTAGTTCCTGTAGCTATTTCTTATATTCGCTGTCAAGAACTGTACTATAGGTACTATAATATAGTAACGGCTTGCGGATTGCGGTTAGTCAGTGACAATGTGATATCTACTTTAAGGACTACCTACCTACTAGTATTATTTTTTATAATGATCGTTTCAAATTATTTTAAACAAGATCCATTTAAATGTGTGAAGAGAAATATCCTCGAAAACATTATAATCATGTTAAACAGTTTTCTCAACTATAAATAACATATAACTTTTATTATATTGTTGTGATATATCCTCGTTCAAGAATTTAAACTTTAGAAATGGAAGAAGATGAAGAATACATTGAAAACACCTGGACTTATGTTACATTATGTGGTGAACCAACTCTCTATGAAGGGCTACGATTCGCAAAAGATTTAGTTTTAGCAAATCTTTGTTTACGTTTTCTTATACAGTACATTCCTATGCCTCAAAATGTGAGACACAGTGTTTCGCTGGTTTTGGGAAGTTTTCTGTTGTACTTCAACATTGGACCTGCTTCAGTATGGACTGTAGGAATAACTGTTGGGTCATATGTTTTAATTACTTTTTTATCAATGTTTACAAAAAGATATAGAGGGCTTATAGTGTCTATTTGTGTAATTTTATTTTTGTTGCTTTGTGAAGTATATGTAGTAAATCCGAAGATGTGGCAGCAAATCAGGGGGGTACAGATGATAGCTGCCATGAAAATTATTTCAGTTGCAATTGAGTTGGATAGAGATTTATTTAAACAAATGTTAAATCCAATAGAGTTTGGTGGATACATAGTCTGCCCAGCTAATTGTATTTTAGGACCATGGATATCATTTCATACTTACAATCAATATCTTGATATAAAATTCCTATCAAAAAGGTGGATAAAAATAATTTTATGTAATTTATGTCTGTCAATGATGTTTTTAGTGCTATCAAATTGTATAGTGCCTTGGTATATTGATGATGATGTAACAAAATGGCTAGTTGCCTACCGTGATGCTCAAGCATTTAGAATGTCACATTATTTTGTATCGAGCATGTCTATTGTATCCATGACTAGTGCAGGATTTGGTTTAACTAATGATTGCCATTCAGAGCTACAAGTAACTAAGCCTTTTTTTATTGAACTACCGAGATCATTAGTACAAGTTGTTATATTTTGGAACATTCCTATGCACCAATGGTTAAAGAACTATGTATTTAAAACTTGCCAACCTTATGGCCAGTTTATTGCTATCTTTACAACATACACCGTATCCTCTTTGCTCCACGGCCTTAACTTTCAATTCTCTGCTGTTTTATTAAGCATTGGAACATTCTCATATGTAGAGTATAATTTTAGATACAAAGTCGCATCTGCCTTAGAAGTTTGTTGTCTTGCAAATCCTTGTGTAAAACAATGTGAACATAAGTATAAGAAAAACAGTTTTTTGGCTGTATTTGTCAACACTTTGTTCTCTTTGATAACTATGATGCATCTTGCTTACCTTGGTGTGATGTTTGAAGCATCTTTCTCATTACAAGAATCCGGTTATTCTTATTTCCATACAATAAACAAATGGGAAAATTTAAACTTCTTCAGTCATGGTCTTGCAGTTTTTATGTATGTAATATACTTAATGATGTGATAATATAAATAAGCAATAATAGAATCTCTTAAATTACTCTTTTGTATTAAGATTGCTTGATCTCATTATTAAGAATTTATTTTTATAAATTAAGATGTGAAACATATGGACCTTTTTTATGATCTTACTTATTTCATTTTGTTTTTAATTTTTGGAAATCTTGTTTATAATCTATTATGAAATTTATCATAATTAAGAAATATTTGTTTTTACATTTTCTATGATATGTGGATTAGGGATAAAATGTTTTAAAAACTTCTCTATAAGTCTAACACAAATTAGTGCACTTGTAATAGTTTTGTATTTCTTACAATTTAGAAGTGTTCTTATAAATGGACCACATAAGATTAATTAGTTAGTTTTTTCTCACTACTATGCAACTACTATTTTTATTAAGTAGCATCAATCTGATATTTCAGTCTAACTTATATATTTCAACTCTTACTGCCAAAATAAAAGAATGTAAAAATGCGAAACATTTTTATTATAACCAACATATTTCATCCTCTTTCAACAAAAACTCTTTTCTAGATTGCTTATCATGAGTTCTTATGTTGACGTGATTAGTGCCATTTTCATTGTATGCTATTTGTATTCTGTAGTTCAAAATTGCTTCTTTTGACTGTTCACCGCACATTTCTAGGTTTTCTATGAGTTCCTTACTGCTACTGAAATGCTCTGATCTTGTATACATAACTGTGACATTATAATCTTTAATAATTTTCCATATAACATTCAGAATTTTTTTAATATACAAATCCATTTTGGTTATTTTGAAAGATTGTTCACACCAGTAAAAAGCTGTAAGTGTATCAAATACCACCAGAGATATATTTGAATTGCTACTTAACAGATTTTCTAGGTTCTGAATGCTAACATAAAATTGAGTTGTATCATAAATATTTAAGAAATATATATTTCTAAGAATAGAATGTACCAAAGTTTCAATATTTGATTGTAGAATTTGATCCTTATTTTTAGAAAGATTTTTCAATTTATTTTTACAAAAATTGAGTATATAATCTAAGTCTAAATTTCCATCAGTACTAAATATGACTACACTGGCTCCAGATCCACCTAATTCAAGTGGTAGCAATGATTCAGATATTATCTCGGCAAGTAAACAATTTGTGCTGTTTTCACTATATATCTCAATGATATGTCCAGCTTTAGGTCCAGGGCCGAATAATAAAGGGTAGAAATTCTCTAATTGCGGTTTTTTTGTCAATCTAGCTAGTAATTGTAATCCAGACTCCACTTTTACCTTAGATGTCATTGTTAAATACAATTTATCCGTAAATATTAACTATTTGTAGACATTAAGGGTAACACAAAAATAGTTAATTGTTATGCTATTTTTTGTTTTGTTATTAGCATAATATAACTTAAAAGAAATATTTTATCTAAGAATCTGATATATATAATGTCTTAAGTAACAGTTTAATACATTTAATCAGGTTCACAACGAATCACTATAATGAGCGATATAAACGGACATCGACACGGATTAAATTTAATTGACGTATGAAACTATAAACATTTTGGTTATCAAATGTCAATATGAAAAAATACTAAATTAGATCAAGAAAAAAGGTTTATTCTTTTAATGCGGGTGGGTATTATATATAACGTATCTATAATTTTTGTTAAACCTAAAAGGACTATTTTAAAAAAATCTTTGTTTTATATATTATTATACACTTGCTCATTTTTTAAAAGATTATGTATAAGCTACAAAAAGTTAACAGAAACGAAATGTATGAAAAAAAAATGTTTTCCGCTATCGTGATATAGTTATCGTTAAAATGGTTACGAAAAATATATAAGGGACAAAAAAACTATTCTTTAAATATATAATACACATCATTATTTTGAAATTTTCACTGGAATTTTTGTTTATTACATATTTGAAAAAAAAAAACGAATTCCCGTTGAGTTTAAACGTCAACTGCTTCATGTTCATGTCATTGCTATTTGAAGGAAGTAGGACTGACTGGAACTTATAGTTCAAACTTGAAATTCATATTTCATTATTCAGTCTGATGTCTAGTTTGTTTAGCCGATAGTGTTTAATATGTAGTGATAATTTGCGAAATTAAATAAGGATATCAATTTCATTATTTAATACATTTTAAAAGGCATTTTAATAATCAATAATTTACTTTTAAATGTACAATACTTCAAGTCATAATGAACATAAAGGGCTGTTTATTTTTTATATTACAATTAAAAGTTGTAAGTTCGGAATTAGTTACGTCTTTGATCATTGGTGCTACTGCAGCTAGTGGTTTTTTTGGTTGGGATTATGTTAAATCAAACACATATTGTCGTTATGTTGAATGTTGTAACGATAACTACGTTAATTTCGATATAGGAAGTGAGTTTCTTTCCTAAGTTGCTACCAATTTTATTTTCTTTTATACAATGATTTATTATATTTATAGAACTAGAGCAATCCTTAAAGAATCAGCTGTTTGGTCAACCACTTGTCAACGAAATACCAAAAATATTAAAAGCACATAAAGAAAGTTTAATGGATAAAACACAAAAGAATAAGAAAGCCTTGGTATTAAGTTTACATGGGTGGTCTGGTGTGGGCAAAAATTATGCTACAACCTTTATAGCAGAATCAATATTTAAAAAAGGTATGAAGAGCCAGTTTGTAAAAGTTTTCATGGGTAAAAAAGATTTTGACTGTTCCAATCTTCAAGAATCTCAAGTAAGTCCACTGTTAGAACAATAAAGAAATTCATATAATAATATAATGAAAGCATTGTTGTTTTAATTATTATAAGGGCAATATTTTTGACAGAAAAAACTCATTAAAGATGTGAATGAAATTGTAAAAAAATGTTCAACATCACTGATTATATTTGATGAAATTCATGAAATGTGCCCTACGATACTGGATTCAATAAAACCAATGCTTGACCATCATCATGAAGTAGATGGAGTGGATTATAGGTAATTGTAAATTTTTAAAATGTTACATTAGAAATATCTCAATCCTTAATTCGTTTTTGTCATAATTGCATCTGTTATTTATTGTAGGAATGCAATTTTCATATTTATATCAAATATTGGTGGTAAAGAAATTGCAACAAGTCTGCTGGACCTGTATAGTCAAGGAATTATGAGGAATGATGTGGAATTTCATAATTTTGAATCAATCATAAGAAGAACTGCATATAATACAGGTAACATTTAATGACTAATTGTTAATATATTGAAAAAGTTTGAGAGTACCTTACTCTGTAAACAATCATTCTTATATTATGTTAAAAATGTATCATCTTTATTTAAAAAAATACAAGGAAAGAAACAAAATCTAGTGAAATTTAAGATATTTGAATATAACATATAATCTATTAAACAAAAATTATTTAATTCGAGTTTGTATAATGATCAGCTATGTATATTTCTAGGTGGATTTGAAAAATCCTTAACAATCGCTCAACATTTAATTGATCATTACATCCCATTCTTACCCTTGGAACAACATCATGTCCAGATGTGTGCATCAGCAGAATTCAGAGCTCACGGAATATATAACCCATCAGAAGAAATGATGTCGTAAGTTTGATTTTACAGTTTATACTCGTAAAACATAGATAAAGACCTGGTTATATATAACTTGCCCCTGTTTTGCATGTGTGTCTCTCAACAAGATTGATTATATTTTGTTTCTTATGTTTTTTAATACTGACAAAAGTATATTCATAGTTATGTAAGTATGTTGTCCCCTATAATAATATTTTCTTCATACTTTTCAGTGACGCATTGTCAGTAATTACCTATGGACCATCTGAAGAACAACCAATATTTGCAAATAATGGTTGTAAAAGGTTTACAAAGCAAATACCATACATTATACAAAAACACAAACAAAAGAATGATGAATTATAGATAACTCTAAACAATGATGAAATGCATTGTTGTTGTAAAGTCTTTTTAGTTAAGTTTTTTTATAAAATCACTTTTATGTTGTGAAACCACTGATATTTTCATTGGTGGTTAGGTACATTAAACATCTTAAAATTATGAATAAATAATAAACAATCAATTTAAATTATCTTTATATACATGGATCCTGCAAATAATAAGTCTGCAAACAGGAATGTATTCATTTTATCAAATTTCAATTAATTATATATATATATTCAGCACAAGCAAATATGTAAGAAATTGTCTGGATAGCTCATGTGTTCAGAAAGCCATTGAAGAGGTGTGTCCGCAGGTAGCAGTATCCCATGGGTCCTTAGTTTAACTGTAAAATAATATTAACATGTGAAACTTTTTATGTATAGACTGTTTTGTAAATAGATATATTATTATTAAACTTATTTATTTACCATCAGGCTTATCAGGATATAATTCTGATATTAATTGTTGGATGATCTTCCGACTTCCATCACTATTCCTTGGGCTGATTAATCTTTGTCTACAAATGCCATCATCTGAATATATCCTTATGGGAATATGTTTGAATCCTTCGTTATCACCGTGTGATTCCATCAGTCTTCTATTTATAGCCCAAAATTGATCAAACTTATCTGTGAAATATTTTTAATACTTGTTAATATTTGTGTTTCCTTAATGTACTTTAAAATCATTATCAATATTAAAATACTGTGTTAAAATGCAGTTAACAGTAAAATAAAGTAACTAAAGCCTTAAGATTTGCCTTTTAATTGAATATTTCATATGGAAACTTAGAATTGGATTGAGTAACAAAACCTTCTTCACATTTTTTTATTGAAGATATTATGAGATGTTTAATAATATGGAAATTAAAATATAAATGCTATACCGTTTTGTAAACCCAACCACAGTTGGTTGTGATCTTTCTTTTGCATTGTAGACATCACTTGTCCTCTATGTTTAAGAACATCAGCCTCTTTAACAGTAGACATGAAGTGTGCTTCAACTATATCCCTGAAATACAAGATGTAACTGCATAATACATTAAAATACAACTAAATAACTAAAATTATTCTTATCCTGTAAGTAGTAGTTTTAATTTTTTTCTCTTATGAGTTATTTTCAAAGTCAATCAGACTTAAAAGATTAGCCAATAGTCAAATTATATTTATTTGCCAATAGTAAATGATATTATTGTTTACTTGTTTGAACAGTGAAGGAGGATGTGTTCTGGAAACTTTGTAAAATGTACAGTTAAGTTCCATGGCAGTTGAGGATCATTCCCACAGAAAAGGTCATAAAGAAATCCAATTGGATAGTGCCATTTAAGAGGCTGCCCATTGTAGTCCAACCACATTTCGTTATCGGCATTTTCTTGGGATATAAAACGTAAGAAATGTCTCTTCATCTAAAAACAAAAATTATAACAATAATAATTTTCCTATGATTTAGGAATGAACTAAAGTATGAATGAGGTAATATACCTTGTCTATAACAAGTGGAAAGTAACTCAGTCGCGGTACCATGACATAGAATGGATCAGGCTGTTGTATATCCATGATTTCTTCTTGGTCTAATTGAAAGCATATCGGCAACTTTCCATCCCATATTTCTCTTAAGACTTCTCGGTCGTTTGCCATTCGTATTGATTAAATATCACCCTAGAATTCGTAGCGTATTATACTCTGATTTTATTAATGACTGGCACTGTGTATAAGATACTAATAGCTATAAGAAATTAGTACTGTGATATTTTTTCTTGGAGGCTTTGGACTACTATTACCCTTAGATGATATTTTAAACTCTGAGTACATCTACCCATATAAATAAGCAAATGTCAGAAATAAGCTGTTTTTAATGTCACTGTCAAATGTCATTGGTATAGGATATAAGGTACCTGTCTAGGTATTTAACCAAGAGTTTATTGCTCTAATTATGTCTAAAGGATGAACACCTAATGAGTGTTTCTTAAAGATGACATATCTATTTGAAAATGTAGATGAATTAATCGTGTTGTAAGACAGGATAAACTGTATATTTTAAAAAACTAAAACTAAATAGTTTTTTGTGTCTTTAACCATACATTTTTTTGCAAATTTTTGTCTCTATAGTTTTAATTGGACAAAGAAGTTGTTAATTGAAGAATATTAGATGGGTATTTGTTTTTAAAATAGACGGGGAATTTATAAGCTGCCAAATTATGGTTTTGATGCTAAACAAAAACTACTAAAATAACTTTAGTGTCAGAGTGGCTTTTTATCATGATTTGTAAAGAAATTTTAGTTTCAATATTATATTTATTTTAATCATTATATCTTACGCTAATGTGTAAAGCATATTCCACGAATGTTAAAGAGAAATAATATTCTAGAGTATATAAATTTTTAAACGTTTTTAATCAAAGTCTCTTTTGACAACTGACAATGATGTTCATGTTTAATGTTTATAAAGATAGATTTCAAACACACGTGGTTTGAAAATTTATTGAAACTTTAAACCAAGTTAAATAGTTATATTTCTTAATTAAATCGGATTTTTGTCGTGGCGGTCATGGGCAAGAAAAGGAAACATGAAGCTAATAACGACGATTTCGAATTTGATCCTATTCCTCGACATTTGGTTACTTCACATATAAAAAAACAGGAAAAACGTTTAATTGTTATTCTTGAAAACGCGCATTTGGAAACAGTTAAAGTAAGTAAATTTATTTGGTAGGTAAAAAAATTTGTTGTCTTATATTCTCTTATGGTTATATTAATTTATTTAATAATAATTACTGTCATAACTACAATCATTTATATTTTGAGTTGTTAGTATAAGTTTATAACGAAAATATAATATCACATCGACAGAGTGGAAACAGCTTCGAATTACTTAATTGTGATGATCATGGTCATATATTAAGGAAAAACGACAGAGATCCTGGATCATGTCGACCTGACATCGCACACCAGTCTCTTCTTATGCTAATGGATTCCCCTCTCAATAGAGCAGGGTTACTGCAAGTTTACATTCACACCGAGAAAAATGTTCTCATTGAGATCAACCCACAAACAAGAATTCCTAGAACATTCAAAAGATTTGCTGGTTTAATGGGTTGGTATTTCTTACTATCTATATATAAGGTTGAAAATCATAGTGTTATTTTTTATATGGCATTCATATAATTCTTTATTTATTCTTTATGTTTTCCAGTTCAACTACTTCACAAATTTGCGATCAGAGCATCAGACGGACCAATGAAGCTGTTAAAAGTCATCAAGAATCCAATAACATCACACTTGCCCGTTGGTGTAAAGAAAATTACTATGTCATTTAGCTCAAAAATGGTGAAAAATTGTAGGGAGTTAGTACCTCAGGACGAGCCTATTGTATTAATAGTAGGGGCTATGGCACATGGAAAGGTGGAAGTAGATTATTCAGAAGATGTAATATCTATAAGTAACTACCCTCTGTCTGCTGCATTAACTTGTGCGAAGATTTGCTCCGCATTTGAAGAAGTATGGGGAGTTTGTTGATTTGTATATAAATAGTATTAAGATGTATTCAATTAATACAAAAGACTTTACAATATTAGACAATTTTTGATTTATCTGGCACTACAATATATGTAGTTGTATTTTTAATTGAACATTATATATAAGTAAAAATTTTTTTGTGCACTATTGAAGATATTTTATGTTATGGGTAGGTAAAATATTTTTAGGTATTGAATACCTTATAATATATCTTGCATTGATATTGCATATTAGAATTTTTCTCAAGTATTAATTTAGTTAAATGAGGAAAAGACATTGATTTCATATACAGTAGGACCTCGTTTATCTGGACTAATTGTTGTCGGTAGCCATCCGGATAATTGAAAGTCCGGATAATCCAATATATGAAGAAAAACGGGCTTTTTGCATATGTACATATGTAGTCATTAACATACATATGTAATGTTAGGTGTTTATTTAAAACAACAAATACATATGAGCGAAAATCAAAGTTTATTAAGAAATTGTACATAATGTACGTATAAGTGTTATAAGTGGCGTGGCGTTATGCAAGTTCTGACATGTTAATCTATACATATAATAAAATTGTAGAAAAGTGCTGTCGGTACATTGAAAATAAAAATAAAAAAATAGCAGGGATATTGTTATGTCGATGTCGAACCCAAAAATATAATTAACTTTTTTTTTGTCTGTTTGTCTGTTCACGCTAATCTCAGAAACGGCTGATCCGAGTTGGATGCGGTTTTCACGAATATATTGTGGTATGCTTCAGTTATGCTTTAGTGTTTGTTTCATGTCAATCGGTTCATAAGTAAAAAAGTTATGTCAAATTAAGAATCATATTTTAAAAAAACGCTGCTCATAGTCACTTCCACGCGAACGAAGTCGCAGGCACAGCTAGTGTTAGAATAAACTCGTCGCGATTGGCAGTCCGGATAATCGCGAATTATTAGAAATATTGAAGTAAATTTTTCTCTGATTTAAGTAAGTTTTATAATATGACTATATTAACTATAGCATCAAAATAGAAGGTATATTTATAATTAAGGATGTCAAACATTCTTGCCAAAATAACTTTAATTCCAAAAGCTTCAGCATTTTATATTGACTTATCCATTGGTAACATTGTCAGTACCAATATTAGGTTAGTTTTTTAGATGTCTCACAGGAACTGTGGGGTAATTCGGAGTGATGGAATTAGTAGGGGCCTGTTAAAGGTGGTTGTAGTGCAGGCTTGCAGTATTGTGACGTGTCGTGACGTCATCAGCAACAGTGCTGTATTGCTGAAGTGATGATCACAAAAACTAAGCATTGAATGCTGCAGTTGTGAAAATAAAAGTTTAGCTACTCCAGTACTAGATGGTGTGGCGGTCGCTGAAGGTGGATATAATCGTGCCGTATGAGATCAAGAGTTGTGTAGTCATAAATCTTGCCACTTGATCAGCCATTGGATGATGATGATAAAGACCTACTTATTAACATTATTATGGAGAAAGATATTGCTAATTATAGAAAGGGAATTTCGTTTATATGTAACAATTTATAACCAAGAATGATTATTATTAGACTTTAAAATATTACTGTAATTGGTTCTGAATAAAGCATGGAAAGGATAAGTCCTTGCGCTTCGCTTCGATCGTTTTTGTGTCAGATAATGTGTCGTCGATACTAAGTTATGAGACATTTATACTGGTGTAAAATCTAAACACTAGCAATTTTGTCTCTGAGCCCGTAGGTTTGTGATAAAGTCCGAAATTAGAGAATATGAGATTTTAATTAAACTTAGTAGTTAGTACAATAATTTCTTTTTTTGGAAGCTATCAGATATTTAAGTAAAAATTTGGGACCTCAGACTAATCCAAAAAGTGAAAAGATAAAACTGATTTATCATGCTTCTTTAAAATGCATGTTTCTTCAAAATAATTATGACCCATATGGGATATGATTTTTTTTTTCTGTCATGTCACTGGTATTTATTTTTAACATGGATGCAACTGCTCTCCACATTATATAAGATGGCCGGTAAGGGTTACTCACAGAAAGTAAGTAAAAAATGGTGAAGTCTAGCGTGGTGCATACGCAATGTTGAGTTTCTCCTTTCCAAGATCGTTTGTGTGCAATATTCTTCCTACATACTTATTTTCTCTTACAACATTGAGTACTACACACGAAAAACTTATTGGTGACTCTTAACAAGTTCGCAATACTTTTAGTATCATTTGCTCTATCGACCCTCTCATTCAAGGTAGGTCATAAATTAAATTTTATAGACCATCTCAAATATCATCAGTGGATTTCTGCAAATCAAGGGCGTCTATCATATGTTTCCTTTATTATTTTGCCACCATTTTAACATCTTGAAGACGTACATTCCCGCATACCCTCTCAGACACTACTAGACTTAGGTTTGCCACACATTACCTAACTTATTTATGTGCCTATCCTACCCAAATGTTTATTCCAACCAAATAACCGCTCACAATGAGTGCAGTCGCCACTCGCCTGTTAACTAACTACCCTCCTCATCGTTCAACGGAGCGTCGAGCGGTCACAGTGTCGGAGTTAAGTTTATGTAAAACACGCTCATGATTGAGCAATTATATAATGAATTACCACATTCTGTAAATTCATTCGGAAAGTCTATTAATTAAAATTGTTCAAGGCACTGCCTATTCCACTCCGTTTGCTTCTAATTTTTTCACCTCATTTAATATTTTTATTATAAACTAGTTTTTGTCCGCGACTTCGTCCGCGTTAGTTTCGTCATTAGTAATATAGGTATGTATAGCTGACCGGGCGAACTCTATTCCGTTTTAGAGGCCATTAATAATCAGGTTTCTCCTGTTTCAATTTAAACTGTTTCGATACGAAGGAACAGCAATCCATTTTTATATATATAGAAGATTTACACAAGCAACTGACATCTACCGCACAGAAGCGACGCTTAATAAACATAATACCTACATATGTTTTTATTTGGCGGTATCAAAGTGTGCATGTGGGAGTGTTTAAACTTTAAAGATTGCATCCTTAATTGAGACCTCTCTACCGAATCCATTAAATCATTAATTTTTGTATTCTTCTTTATGCAGGGAATATTAATAGAAATACCTATTATAAAGCTAAAGAAAAACAAAACTAATGTTTTAAATTCTATTTCACATATAGGATTTATAATTGCCAACACTGTAATGTTTATAATAAAAGATATAATATCTTGGTATTTAGCAAACAAAATAGATAAAAACGCTCTTAAACAAAATAAACGGTCCGAGACATGGCAAAATAAAAAGCGCGTCATCGTTTTTTAAACGTTTTCTTTAATATAGTTCGCTCATTAGGCAGTGGGTATTTACTTTAAAAAAAAAAATATTTTCTTCTGTATACTTTTTCAATTGGCAATTTATTTACCTAGTTATTTGATATGAAAAAAAGATTAACTTAACTGAAAATTAACACGCGCTAGTCTATTATATGAACTTTTATTATGTCAAGCGGCTACTGTTTTCTTCTTAAAGTCAGCATTACATACATATATATAAGTAACATGTGTTGTTTTTAAACCACGTGTCGTTTCCACGCCCTTCACGATGTCGACAGAACAGTGGCGAAATATCTCACCATGTGAATGTATTTCTGTCTTCATACTTTATATTAGCCAACTTTTTTTTAATATTTAAGTTATTAAACTTTCTCTACAGTGCAATGTGTATTTTCATGTTACATCTATTGCGTCGAATGTCAATATTATTTAAGAAAAAAATTTGGCTAGTGTCAAATCTGTGAATCGAATCTGTAAAACCAACATATTAGGTTGGTGCGTATGAAATGTCGGATTCTTAAGTGATTGTATAAAACTGCATATCTTTCTTCAAAAGCTGTTTATTCAATCAAAGTATGCTCCATTCGCTTCAATACACTTCTCCCAACGAGATTTTAAAGCGTAGATGCCTGTCTTAAAAAAAATTTGGTCTTTAGAATTAAAAAACTCTGATATCGAGTTTTTTAGACTGTCTTCATTTTCATAGTGTTTGCCCCTTAAAAACAGCTCTAAATCTTGAAAAAATGAAAATCGGTCGACGAGAGATCCGGTGAATATGGTGGATGCTGCAAAACTTCATATTCCAGTTCGTTCAGTTTCGCAATTGTTTTGTGCGATGTATGCGGCCGAGCGTTGTACCCACTTGTCCATCTTCTTAACCTTGCCAATCTCAGAAAGGTGTCTCAATATCGTTGTATGGTCAACTTTTATCCTGATAGCAAGTTCCCTCGTGGATACGGCTGGATCCGCTTCCACTAGAGCCTTCAGGTCATCATTTATCACAGACGTTTTGGGTCTTCCGCGTGGCTCATTTTGCAGTGAAAAATCGCCAGTCGGAAATTTTTTTTAACCAACTCTGCACTTTCCGATTGTTAATCGTATTCTCCCCAAAGGCTTGGTTTATGTTGCGTGCAGCTTTTGCAGGAGTATTACCAAGTTTGTACTCATATAAGAAAATGACGCGAATGTCCCCAGAATTCATATCGGCAATAAACTCAAATAAATAACAAAAGGGAAGACCTTCGAGAAAACCTATTTTGCTGAAATGAGTCTCTGGCAATGGACAATACGACTGTGAGTGAGGTTATGCCAAAGACGAAAGTATAACGAAAACAGGGAGACAAACGTCCGCATGTAAAGAGAATCCGACATTTCATACGCACCAACCTAATATATGAAATGCATGTTGTTACCTATTTCAGTCACTATATAAACTTTTTATTTTATTTCTTTGTACATGATCCTTAGATATTATCAATAAGAAACACATTAATTAATAAGTCAATATTTTTCAATAACCGACTTTCATGGCTACAAAAATTCTATGTCCTTTCTATCTTTAACATGTCCTGTATAAACCTCAGTCTATATTTTATAATCATGTCTAGATATCTGCCACGCTGTATCTTAACAACGAGTTTCCAGAATCCACCTAAAACCGTCAGTTTGATGTTTTTTTATTCAGGTATCATCTTTTCTATTCGCGTCGTTCAAAAGCTCGTTAGGATTAAGATACGGCGGCACGTTCTTTTAAGTTAGTCGGTGCAGGAAAAAAAAGGCATTCCCCTCGCCTGGCGGAAACGTCGCGACATCCGCCAAATTAGTAACAGCCGTCAACTAAACGATACTCACGAGTCCCGAGTCCCGAGCACCGACTATCACGACGCTACTAGCGTCCAATTAGTAAAACTTGATGCGGATATTTGAACGCACATGTGCTTGGAATGTATTCACATACATTAAACAACAATTTGTTAATTTCAATTTTTGTCATTCAACTTGGTTATTGTAAAAATAGATTTGTTAGGCACATTCTGTAATATTGAAAAATTTCGTTCCTATTTCCTAGTAAATGGTTCAACTGATAGACAACTGAATGTGAGCTAACTGCTAATTACAAATGAAAACTGATTAATTTCCGGTACCAAATATCCCGTTAATATATTGTAGCAAAAGGAATTCAAACTATGTGAATCTCTCTTTAAGAAATTATTCCTTATGAATATAAACTGCAAAATATATGAATAATATACTAGTAGCTGACAAATATATTGCAAATTGGGCCTTATAAAATATATAAACGGTTTGCGTACTGAACTAAATACAATTAATGAATCGAATAGTAACCCTAAACTACACGAAATGTTTTCTCATACATTAAGCAAATTCGTTCCAATCTACGACCTCGAACTATATTATTGCTTGTTCCGTACAAACTTTAACTGACTTGTTAAGAATACTCGCGTTCATCAGATGCACTATACTGAGTAATATTTTGTACATTTCACATTTACTCTATTGCAAATAGATTTACTATCTAGTTGTTGGAGGGAATCAGATGTTGGCTTTCGTACTTGACATAAGAATACTTTGGAGAGAATTAAAGAGACCGTCCATTTTGGACTATAACGTTTTGAAACTTGAAACTTAAATCATATCTTTTGTTTACATTTCTGTTAACTGAGCTTAAAACTACGAGCATCAAATATCAGTATAATTATACGAGGCAAATTATAATTATTTAATTATATTATTTTTATGTTACGTGACACGAAATGAATATGAACACAAATTTCATTTCATTATATTTTACAAGATTAATTTGCATTAACATATAAGTTATTAAATATTTATATTTTGATTTCTTTTTTGGTTTGTAATAAATATTTTATAAAACATTTCTTCTGTAGCGATGCTGGAGTAGATATCCAAGTAATATTATAAGGAAACGTATCATTGAAAGCGGATGCCAACTACTAACCGCCTATGTTGCTAGATCTGGTCTCGGCAACATGCCATAAACAGCTTACGGCTTTAGTTACTGTATAAACCAATTAGCTTTGCAATAACATAGACAAATGGTATTAACAGAATATTATATAACTACGTACAGTTTACTCGATCAACAAGGCCTTTATATATTGTGAATGTAGGTATTGTATCTTATGAATATTCCCCTTTTATGTCATTAAACAAAAAAATTGACAACATAAGCGACAAAAAATCGGAAGATATAAAAATACAATGAAAAACTAGTTTCGTTGAATGTTCTATAGGCGTTTTCTACTTCTAAGAATTCTAAGAAAAAAGAAGATACATACATATACCTATATACGTTTTTGAATATATAAAGTTTCTAGACTTATGTAAATGTTTTATTAGTCAAATAATTAGATATACCTTCAGTTTTCAATGTTTAACCAAACTCTTGTTAACTTTATAACAGCGATATGGACTATAAGATCCTGTTAGTTAAATAAAAATTAGTATAATTTGTAATTGTAGTTTATTTGTGCTTAACAACTGTCATAAAAACATCCAAAGTTCCGTGTCCAATAAAATATAACTGTACAAAGGTTTTAGATGAGCGTCATAAAAATAAATTAAAAAACAGCGGCCTAAAGAGGTTTTCACAAAATAAAACCGGTTAAAAAAATGCTTACATGGCAACATTATTTATTATAACTAATAGGTACACATGACTATTTCGGTTTTTGTTAATAAATTTTTGGAGACGAACCCGTCACTAAAACATTATTACATTATTTAAATATTTTTTTATGTGAAAGCTAAGTTAATATTGGATACTTTTCACTCATGACATAGGATGTAACCACTTGAACTAAATATGTATGACTACGCATTCTTATCACAAGATACATGGAAAAATACAGGAATTTTATCTTTGTGGTTGCAATCTAGTCATTCAAGAGCTTAGAATTTTGTTATGCTGAGTTAGATCTTATTACGATACACACAAATACCATAATGGAATAAAAAAGTATAAACACCAGTCTCAGAATTGGAATGCCTATAATATAAATGTATTTATGCTTGCATTCACGCAATCGAGATGGCGTGATGTTATGACTAATAAACAAGACTGCGAGACTCGACCTAGGGAGCTATTGGATAAAATATTCATAAACGTTTCATATTACTGCTGCCAATTAGTCTTCTTGAATCAAGGCGTCCTTAAAAAAGTTACAAAAATGCAAATGTATTTAAGACCCAAACCATGATCACGTAATGCAATCTAGCGAATTATAATATATTTATTTATAAATGTCGTAGCTTAAATAGTATTAGAGTAACAGGTTCCTGAGTATAACTTTTGAATAACCTAGAGTAAAATGTTGTTTATGTCTTTCGCTGTATTATATACTGTTGAAGGGACTGCTTTATGTTATATATATAATGAACGTATTCCCAGCGCTCCTTCAACAGTAGCGGTCGTTCTCTTAATGTCGGCGGATTAATTTCGCAAACGATCATCGTCACCGGAGTCGAGTCAGGCGCCGGTGTTGAGGCCGCTCCTCTACACGGTACATCGTACAGGGTGCGGGTGTGTGTGTGTGTGTGTGTGTGAAGCCCACACGTCTCTGCTGCTCGCTTGTTGTCCCTGTCCGCGTGTCATAGGATAATGGTCCGTGTGTGGAGCGTATTGGGGCGAAAGTCGTGTCCGTCCCTCACAGACCAGTCGGCGACGGCCCGCGCGCCGCCAGACCGTTCGGCGCCTGCTCACAAAGGGCTCATTGTGTTCCTCGCCGACCGATTCTATGGAAGGGTCCTCATATATTTTTTTTAACTAAAATTCCTGATACCAGAACGACGACGAACAATGGGTTTCCGTCCTTTTATTGGCACCTTATTTTTTTGTAACTCCTTAAATGGACCTGCCTAAGTTTCAATAAAATCTCAACCTGTTCCGACTTTATAAACGTTTTGTATGACGCCAAAAGTAATCGATTCGATGATAGTCCATATTTGTATCATGTGTGTATACGAAAACAACATTAGTCTGTCATGTGTAATAGCAATTACGTTTTTATCTTTTATCTCAAAATAACACACGAAATGTTGATCGATACCATGTTTTAAGCACGTAAACAAGTATTATAATTCGTAGCGAGGATCATTATTCTAGTGTCACCTCGCCGCTTTGTGTTGTCAACAATGTATAGCTGCTAATAGTGAATGGCCTTGTAATATCTGTTCGTTCAGAAGACGCTGGTCAGGAGTATAATATGCTGAGTTAGTTGAGTGTGTAAGTCGCGGACGCCCACAGGCCGTCAGACAGGTTTCCTCTCACCGCTCGGCTGACCCAAACATTCGAGAAACTCACTCCCAATATATATTAAGCGCCGCCACTAACACGCCTGAATTATAAAATACTACAATATCTTTGTATGATTTTATTTAACGTACATTACCTTGTACTTTACACTGTTATCTCTACTCAAACTCTATGAGTCTGTATAATGAATTTTTTTTATATAAAATTCTTGTTTATGTTTATTTTTAGTTTGGGATATCGGTCGAAGGTTTCCGTTATCATTAATTAAATAATATAAAAGTAACGTCAGGCACTTTCATATGTAAAGATCGTATGAATGGGTGAGTTTAATAAAACATTCAGTGAGTGCATCGCATTATTGGAATTTTCCCACGTTATTATACTACGTGTCCACACTCCACATTCAGTTCGTACTGGAGTTATTCGTGTGATGTCAATGTGGCGTAATGTTATCTACATCCTGGTTGCTAGGGTCCGACTCGATGACTGCACTGATACATTTTATTTTAGGAATTCTCAAGATAGTCAGCTTGAAGATAAGATAAGGTAAAACTAAAGGACGCAGGCGAGGACGACGAAGACTTGGAATATATGAAGCGATTAAGATCGGTGTGAAGTGAAACTCAAATAGAATGTACCGCGAGTGTATTACCGCGGCCCGTTGGCGTGGCGCCACACTGAGCCGCGCTCGTCACGTTGCACAATAGCACGATCAAAATATATCGCTAGCGGTGACAAGAAGTAACTACTGTCCTACAATAAAGGCGATCATAAATACACGTACTGTACCACACGTGAACTATAACTAACAGACTATTTTTTTATACCTAATACTAAAAATCGTGATGACTTCATTATGTTCGGTGGTCTTTTTTATTTCTATTATTTACATAACAAGTTTTCGTTGTATATATTTGAAATGTAACTGTATTATGTATACGTATAGTCATTTGAAAGATTGAGTTTTATAGAAATTAAAACAAGAGAAGATATAAGAATAACGAAGGATGTCCTTCAAATCGAAACGGCTCAGATAGCGGGCTATGAAAATGTATGAATCGCGGATTGCAAGTTGGCAACGCGCGAAACAGCACGTAGGCGCCGCGGAGCTCCTGAGTGATATGAAATCATCGACGCTGATACTGCTAACAGGCAGCACTATCTGCGCAAGTGACCGGACCCGGCTCCGCTCATTGTTTATTCATGAATACGTACACGTGCGATCAACGAACTGTATGATATAACAGAACGATTTACGAACGCGCACAGAACTAACATAAATAACACACGGGCCGCATTATGATGCAGATGTATGCGTTCTATCGGCGTTCAGCGTAATTGATTGCCGGTTTACATTCCCTTAGATACTGTCCCGTTGTCTCTAACGAGCATGCAACATTGAAATAGCTAACATAAGATTACTTACCGCTTAAATGTAAAGTCTATTTGCAATTAGTGAGATGTTCGTTTTAATATCGAAGATGATGCAATATTTACGTACATTGCGTACCAATGTTTGCGACATATATCTTAAAAAGTTGTCAAAGCCAAGAAAACATCGTACGATTTTTACATAACATACGTACATTCACAGAGACAGCTAGATTTATCATCCTGGAAATTTTCCAATGGCTTACAAACATTTGCGAGGTGTGGTTTAATTGATTATTCTATATTAAAATGGTTCGAGTCCAAGTATTGAGTAACGGTTGTTGCGCGCGTCTTTCGTATATTCCTCATAATATTTATATGTATTAATGACATCATTAGTAATTGATAGAATTGTATAGTAAGTGTTACAACGCGTTTCCCCGACCGTTTTCCCTTTGCGTGGGTAGAAAGCTTCATAGCCGGAGTCGAGTGACGCGGGTCGTCTTGCTGAGTATGAGGCAGGTGAGATGATCACAAACCGGTCGAGATCGAAACGCCACGTGGAAAATGATCTTCATTGTATTTCTTAGTATTTTTTTTTGTGCCGGTTTACTAAGTAACCAAGGTTTTCAATGCTAGATTTTTATTTAACATTATACATAGGTTATATACCATTTATGTGACGTAAATACATTCATTGTTAATAAACTTTTCGACTAGAAATACTGTTACATAAGTGTATAATGACATCTTGTAATAATTAAACTGTTATTTTCTTTATGAATTTCGAATATTATTTATAAATGAAGAGAGTATTGAAGTAGAAAAACCAACAGAAACATTTTGTACTCCTAATGTATTGAAGCTAAATGTAATGACGTGTATATTTTAATACAATATTTTAAAAAATATATACTTAGAACACATATAGAGCAGAGTTTGTTTGAAAAGTAACGTAAGACAATTGGAATCCGATGCCTTTGGGGTTCATTACGTTCCCCAGAACCTCCTATCAATGTAAAGATCTCGAGAGACATACGACCGACTTGGAACTGGTCCCCATTTGGGTGATGTTTGAACGCACGTGTGCTTCACACTTAGCCACTTTCAATTGATATTCAACTCTATAACTGTACAAATAGATTCAATTTTCTCTAACTCAGTAGCTCAACCGTCACTTGTAATGCTTATCCAATGTCAATGTATTTTGTATCTTATGCGCTGGTATTAAGAGTGACAAGTACATCATGTCTCTTATGTCTTTCTGAGAGTATATAACTACAGTCGGTCCAGGCGGCGACGACGTGTCTGTGGGACTTATTAGTTCATTTCATGATGGCTGAGAAGTGACAACAACATACACTAAACTGTCTTTTAGTTTTCCATTGTTTTCAAACTTACATTTGTCATAACTAGTATATTTAAACGTAACAGATATGAAGGCTTATGAAAAATTACGTAATCTTTATAATGATTTGTGGTACCGATTTCTAGGAACTTAATACTATAATGCTTTACTCGGCGATGTATAGCTCTGTACTCATATTACGTAGTTGAGAGTAGTATAGATCCTCAAGGATAGCTGAGTGGTGTACTCGGGGCGTTCCAAGGATACTCCGTCATCTATCTGTACTCACGACACAAGTATTCAGTGAGAGACCTTATAAAGAGCTTCCTTTATATAGTCATTGGTCAACATACCAGAAAAGCATAGTAATTGTCGGTATGCTTTTGTATTCATATTGTTAGGTACTTTGATTTTATGTTGCAAATAGAGCCAAGAAAAGGTATCACAGTTT
The DNA here is from genome assembly GCA_916720795.1 of Danaus chrysippus. Taxonomy (NCBI): domain Eukaryota; kingdom Metazoa; phylum Arthropoda; class Insecta; order Lepidoptera; family Nymphalidae; genus Danaus; species Danaus chrysippus. The sequence goes on from CAKASE010000074.1 coordinate 6,388,730, forward strand.
ATGTTTGTTTTTAATTAAAATATCGCAATAATAATTGAAATTAATATGAATGTGTTAAGTTCTGAATGTTTTTAAAGTTCTTTTCTATGTTCGATGGATAAATTTGTTACCAACTAGTCCGTACTTAGATAGTACGTGCGGTGTTCAGTGTGGGCCGTCAAGTGGAGTGGCCTTCGGTTAATTCAGCCACAAGCCATGATCATACGAAGCTGGCAAAAAACTCATGGAATATTCTACATATATTATGATGTCATGGTGTATTATGTTACTGGGAGCCGCGGCCTCGCTTGTCACTCGTCCGTACTCGTGTATGATTGATATAAACCTATACAACCTCTCGTTAACGTTAATGATGCTGTTATTTTTCTTTGTTTTTCAAAAATATTTTACCTTAACACGAAAACATAACACTGAGAATACTTTGAATTGAAATTCTACAGATTGGCTTCCTAAATATTAGAAATTTCTGTGTCGTATATATTTTAATATATCAGAAGCAGTTATAAAATTGGAACCTGTTTGAGTTTGACTTCACTGCCGACAGCGAATTGGGCCCCAAATTAGCATGGATTAATTCCAGTGTATCAATTTAGTCGACGACTATATAAACACATATGTATATATTTTATGCATCAGTACAATCATTACTCATGCGACTCGAACGTACTGCAGTACTAACGTAATATATAATTATAATATAATTATTACATATACACATATATGACAAGTATTATCTTTAATTACATTGATCGATGTAACACGTACAAGTAATTACGTTACTGTTATGAAATCAAAGAAACACAGTGTACGTTCTGTCAAGGACAAATCTTTATAATGATTAAAATCCTCAAATCAAACTCCCGATATTATAATTATAATTTATAGGTCTCTTACGATAACTTGCAAAGATTTTAATTTGTCCATAATAGTAGATTTCTATAGTGTATTATTATGATAAATAATGTAGGTCAAACTAACTTATAATCATATTCACGTTAGGATTGAAACTTCTATAATTAAAGAACATTTAACAAAAATATTGACTGCAAAAGTATTTTTATTGAAAGGCAAGAAATAACCAGAACAAGGAAAAACTTTATTTCTATTTTAAATATGTTGCGTGTTACAAGTGCGTACTTGTTGCAGTAGCAACCGACTCGTCAGTGACGACACTATCTCGTTACAAACTTCCCAACGAGAGAAACAAAAACTTGTTTACATTCAATATGATATAATGTATGTACAATAACGTAGAAACATCGATAAACTTATACTCCTCCGCTGACAATACACCGACGATCGTTCGTTTTAAAGTTTCTGATATTATGAATGTTATAAAATGTAGGCGAGAGCCGAGGGCCGAGGGGGAGCTGGAACGCCGTTTTCATGGTCGGGCGTAGCGGGCGGCCGACTTCACACAAAAAATAATCAACTTTCCTCGAAACGGCGATGGCGCTAAGGCGTCCATTTCATGAAATGTCACAACCGTCCCGCGCCCGTGAGCAACTTAGGCTCTTTCGTGCATGTCACGAGCCGAAATAACTTGTTGATGTTCGGAGCGGGTGTGCGGGCGAGCGGGGTGCGGGCGGGCGGGCGAGCGGGCTGTGGGCGCGCGGGTGTGGGGGGGCTAGCGCCGCTAAGCGACGGCCTGTCTACGCCGCCGAGCTGGCGACACCCTGTCTGCCGCGGAGCGCGCCGTTGCCGCTCCGTGCACATTCCTGTCCGCCCGCGCCCCTGCCTCGCGTCCCACAACCTCGTGAACCGCCCGCGCGCTCTTATCGGCAACGTCGCATTTAAACTTGTTTCGTAAACGGATGTGGCGGCGAACGAGCCGGGGCGGGTCCTCCGTCCCGTTCCCTCCGTATGTATCGTGTGCGTAGAAATAGGATAGCGATAGTGGCGCTACGTGCTATCGGCTCCCACTTGCGGCATTTTTTCACGCCGAGAATGAGGCGAGATTAGTGCCTTAGGATGTGTTCACACACAGTTAGCTTACTAAATAAAATACGCAGAGTTGGTTTCGACAATGAGATTCGATTTCATGTACAGAGTTACATTGTCTTAACTTTTTTCCTTCAGATATGTTTATGATTCAATGATCGTAAATCTTTCATTTGAGAGATATTGAAATGATTCATGTAAAATATTTTATACTATTTTTTTTTCGAAAAACTCTTACTTTGGTTTAAATACTTTCTATAAGTACTTTATACAATGTGAAGAGTTATATGAATATACATATAAGTGTTACAATCTGAACGCCGTCCTCGTGACATACGCGTTGTTGTCGCTCACGTCGGAGCGGTATGCGCCGCGGCCAACATCCGCGGCCAGCCAGCGACTGTCGCGGGCCACGCTCCACACTCCTCAGTCAGTTCGGCGCCGACCGCCAGCCCGCGCAGACGTCTCTCAGCATGGCCACCGCTCACACACTCCCGGCCCCCGCGCCCTCGCCCGCGACCGCCGACCGCCGCTCGGAGGGTCGCGCCGGATCCCGCCGTATTTTCCCACCGCAGTTCAAATTACAAGTTCTGGACGCGTACAGACGTGACGCCCAGTGCCGCGGCAACCAGCGCGCCACGGCGAGGAAGTTCGGCATCCACCGGCGTCAGATCCAGAAGTGGCTGCAGGCCGAGCCGGCTCTCCGCGCGGCCCTGTTGCGGCGGGCGCCCCAGCCGGCTCCGTCGCCTCCTCCGTACTCGGTGGGTTCTCCGGAGAGCGCCCGCCTGCCGTCTCCTCCGCCCGCCGTCACCCAAGTGCCTCCCGTGTCGAGCTCCGTCCAAGCGCCTACCCCGCTGGCGGCGCCCGTGCCGGTGCTGCCTCCGTCCACGGAGCCCATCGACCTGTCAGTCCGCCGCCTGTCCCCGCCGCCCGTGCCCATGTTGTGTTGTCCGCCGCCGACGGTGCCGGAGCCTCCTCAGCCTCGCAAGCCGTTCAAGCTGTTCCGGCCGTACCTCCTGGAGGACGAGCACCACAAGCGGCCGTCCCTGGCGTCCCTGCCGGTGTCGGAGGGGCTCCACGTGTCGGCCTTCGTGCCCGTGCAGAGCGCGGCGGCGTGTTCCCTGTCGGCGTGCCCCGCGGCCCGCTGGTGCCCCGCGCCGTCCTTCTCCACTCCTCTCAGATGAGTGCCCGCGGGTCCGTGTGTCCGTGTCCCGTGTTCTCCTGTGATCTAGTCGCCGCCGTCTCCCGGCGCCGCCCGGGGCGTAGCTCCACACCGTGCCTTACCGTACACGTCGCCGTAGTGCATCACGCCGTCGTTTCCAGACGGCCGTCTATTTTTGTGTATAATTATAGTATAAGAATGAGAATGTATTTTTTTATGTGGGGTTTATAAAGCGTACCTACATTTATGCAGAGTATAATGATATAAATATTATCGATTATTATTATATTAATAAAGAGAGTTGTTTACTAAACGGTATTTTAGCTCGTGTGCCGGCGTTGCGTGTCTCCCGCTCTCCTGGAGCAGGTAGCGCCGACGCCAACCGCCCTCCCCTACCTGTTTTGATCCCCATTATGTACAACGTTCATTCATTCTCTCGCTTTTGTTACTTACAAAATCATATACTTTTTGGATGCACTTATGTAGCTCTTAAAATAAAAGTGCAAGTCACGTTATATACCTATAAAAGTATAAAATACTCAATAAATGCATATTATATGAGGATAATTTCCATTAAAATGTACTTGATGATAACTTAAAGTTGAATAAAAATATGAAGAATTTCATAAGACGCCATTTTTAATAAATTTGAAATAAGAATAAGTATGACGTAATTAAATGAGACAAGTTCCAACTTGTTTCCAACTAATTTCTAGGTGAGATGAAGGGTGATAGTAGCCACGCTGGCCACTGGACATACATTTATGATACCTAGATGGATGTGATTTATAAAGAAAACTAACTATGTAACTATATATATTGATTAATGATATATAATAACATATATTATGAAAAACACATTAAAAGTATTAGTCATTGCCAGAACGGTTCTTTTCACGATACATTTTTGTTATTCTTCATTGAGGTTATTATTTATTTACAGCACCTCGGTTCAGTAGAGGGTCGATAATAACAAAGCTAAATTGTTAAGTTGTAAACAACTAAGTACATACATTCTGATGACTAAGATTTACTAGAAGATCTAGTCCCACTAGCTGCCCACCCCGGTTTCGTCTGCGCATTCGTATTTTGTTTTAATCAAATTAAGATACCATTCGAATGTGTAAGTTTCATAACAAATATTTCGTTAACTTAATTGGGATTACATTTATAATAAACAGTATAATTTATATAAGTGTAAGAACAAAAGCTTGCTTAATTTTAGTTTACAATATAATTGTTAATGAAATGCGTATGTGTTAAATGCATTCGTTCGCTCTAGATAACACAAAGAGCACTAACGCTATCATTGTGGCAACCTTTAAAGCGTCGCATGGAGTTATTGTGACTCGTGAGCAAATGATTTAAAGCATTGTAATCACTAAAAAACGTCTTATATTTGACATTAACTATTGGCCGTCATTCCGTTTGACGTACACTCAACAGATGACGCATTCACACAAATGGAAAATGATATCTGACAAGCTCACAACAATGTTATGAAGGCGTAAGTAGCGAGCTCATTAGTACATAATTATGTATTACCAAATATCACTATGGCGATGCCTCTGATTGTTTGATTTCAAAATGTTTTGGAAGAACATACAGACAACATATAGGAATGTTGTCGAATAATTTGGCATCATTTGAGTCTTATATAAGTAATGTCATGCGTCAATAAAGAAAATAACTTGATCTTAGGACCTGGTTCTAAATAAATCTAATTTGTTCGACGATAGTATCTATGCATATACTACTCTTTAATACTAGATGTTTAAAGCCTAGTTTTAACTAGTTATTTTTTGAATTAATCTCCTAATTTTGAGTTATATTTAATATGCATTTCATTGAAAGCAATCAGTTTTATTTTCATAAAGAACCATGAGCATTTTCAAGTTGAGAAACGCTTTGATGAAATCGAAATTAATAGCTCAGTTTTACTCAATAGTAAATACGCATCTGTACATTGCATTGTCACACACAAGTAGCTAGTAATAGCATCATCCGAGTAACAATTGATAACAATTATAATTAATTGTTTTGTATATTGATTGCGCGTTCCAATCGAACTCAATTGCACAATTGCACGGTCCCTTCGCGTTCGTTAACATCGCATAAAGATTCGAATCCAATCTGGCTCGAGACCATCTGGCTGTGGCTGAGAGGAGACACGGAGACAATGACTACACTACTACTATAGACTACACTACTTCACATTACTTATGAGAAGTAGTGTAGTTAACAGATAGAAGCCAGCCACGAGCGAGGGGACTGAGGAAACTCGGCGTGGCGACGCGCGGTCTGGACGAGTCGCGACGACGCTTTATAACTGACACTACGTTCATATACTTATACTATAGAATTTAGAATATAAGTATATCGAAAAATAACAGTCATAGATTTAGGATCATTGGTACATTTAAGATTAATTAAAAAATTATGTTCATTGCAGAGTCATTAATTTATTTATGATTGAGACTCGATGGAAATAGTTATAGTATAGAATTTGGAATATATATCGAAACGATATTATATTATGTGAATGTGAAGATAATAATAAGTTAATATAATAATCAGTATTAGATGTCTTCAAAACGTATAGATATATGTATGTATAAAGCAATACAACGGCCGCGTTGTTGAACAGCGTCATTGCACCAGATCGAAATGAAGAACTAAGACATTAAATGAATTTAAACAAGAGACGCCGCTCCGTGGAAACTTTCTCTTCTTCTAAATGCATATAATCTACCTAACGAGTGACAGCCGGCTACCTGCACCGGTTTTAAATCACTATATAAATCGCGATAGACATCATTTATTTTCATTTATGTTAAACGTTTTCGAAATTTAAATCTGAATGAAATGGATGGCGTTCGTTTTTTATTAATTAGGTCGTGTTAGGATACGATTATAATACGTAATTGTATTTAACAAAGAAAACTTGTAAAGTATTTCAAATATGTAGCTGTTAATTACCATAACATGGACGTGTGTACATATTTGTCTCAGCTCTGACCTAACATCAAAGGGTTGGTACTTGGTAGTACGCCGGTCGAATAAATAAGCGGCTGGCTATTTACATAATAAGTCCTGCGAAATGTGTCTCTCCGTGCTGCACTCTGCAGATGGCTCGGTTGATATTAACGACGTGCAGCCGGACGAGAGCTATGGATCATAAAACTCGGCAGAGATGATGTCAAAAATATTTTTGGCACGGAACGACAGTTCGCCGTTGCGGTACATAAAATATATCATATAAAATATTATAGGCATGTCGAGGAAGTTGTAAAACTGTATGTATTTCTGAATGAATACTAGGGTGTGATCGATCTAATGCCGATGCATTAAGATATATAATAATAACTAAGTATATACTTCCGTTTACCTTAAAACTATATCCATTAATACTTTTCTAATCTTCTTTCCTGTCACCGAAATAAGAACTGAATGAACACGCACCGTCCGAACAGACTTTACAGGATCCAGCGTACAAAAGCTACTCCATAGTCCATTAATATTTTAAATCTCGCGTAAAATTCCGTTAGATATTATAAAGGATGAATTATAAGTTGTAAAGCCAAGTGAGTTGAATGTGAAGTAAACCTTCTCGCATTCGAGGTACCTGAGAGGACAATGGCGTATTATTACGTTAGATAAGTCCTTAGAGTGACTTGTTTCCTTGGAGTAAACAGAAAATAGTTACCGTGGTGCCTTTGTTTGTCCATTCAAGATTCCTTTAGTCATTTGTTAAGAACCGACAAAGACTGTGATTAAATAACCGTCTATTAGCCTCTACGAATGCATATGAGATTGGGTTTCCTATTTATTTGCTGTTCGTACGAATGCGTGGCGTTGAAATATTATGTAACAGGTTTTTTCCTCCATCATAGTACCTAAGTTATAATTTGATTTGTCAGTTTCTAATAAACGAGACCTTCTAATATATTAAATACATTTTCACCTCGCAGTAATATTTTTTTTCACATAACTTTCTAACGCTATGAATTGAAGCCATATAGAGTCGCACGTACGTAGGTTTGCACAAACTGCAAACACGTTTGTAGTAGTTTACACACAGTGGATTCGGTTGCATCAGGTTCACGTTTCAGTTAGTACAAAGAAATATGATAGGAAATTATATTCTAAATAATCAGCCAGTCTTATAAATTGTCTATTAAGTATTTACAAAAGAGTTTATTAACGAAGAGGTTGTATATATTATATTGGAATGAGTAAATAGAATCAAACCCCGTCGCTGGACGTCCGTTCGGTCATAAATAGCTCGAGTCGTGAGACATCGCGGCGGCTTGGGCTCTCGCTAGGAGTCTTGAACGACTCGGTACAATGATAGCCGCGTCTTTGGCGCCGCCGACCGCGTTATTTCCGACGCCATTACTCACACCGGCTCCGACTAATTATAATATACGCGCTCACGTCACTGACCGCTCGCATAACGCACCCGAGTCCTGTTTGCTTGGATGGATACGAATTAGATCATATTAATGTTACTGAATGTTGTTATTTAATTGCTTCTAAGAAAACAAGGTGTCACATATGTATATGTTTGTTGGTTTGTTTTATGTATAAGTTTGTCGGCGAGATCACAGCCGTCATAGCAGCGTGGTACGGCCCTGTAGTCGGAGTAATGTAATCAATGCCCTCTGACATCGGCCATCTCGAATACCGATAATGTTGTTATTAGCGCATTATTTTATAAGTTATAACTTTTTATCTTAAACCAGCTTTAACCAAGCAAAATGGCTCTTGATTTTGTGTTAACAATATAGTCACCAAGGTCACATTATATTGGTTGTAATATGTATTAATTATTTTATTTTAAGTAGGTCGTAATCCGATTTTAGGTAGATTATAATTATTATTTTAAAATGTTTATTACTATGAATAAAAATAAGTTATTAAAGTAGGGAGGTTTATTTTAAACCTATTAAGGTTGCTCGTATTAAGTTTTCTCCAGTAACAGATAATAAAAGACTTTACGCTTTCACATGTAAAAAGGTTTTCGAAAGATTAATCGAAGTGATTGTGTCCCGGCAATTTGTCCTCGCAACTAAGAATTCCTTGAAATTGTCATAACAACTCATTCCGAAGCTAATTTTAAAGTGTTTTAAGTATTTATTATACATACTTATACAGGGTGACTGGTGAATTACTATCGATATTTGAGGACGTGATATTTGACGATCATATATGACAAAATAAAAATTAATATAACATAAATATTAATAAACTTCTAAGTAAAGTTAACCAAAAGTTATGTAATTAATTACGCATCGTATGAACACCCTACAGATTAGGTATACACACACTCACACAGACGCGGCGGCGGCGTAGTGTTGTATCAGCACGCCGCCGCACGCGTCCACACTTGGAACACTTGGAACGTGTCAACACTTTATTTATTTATACGGAAATTTGGTCAAAAATTAAGTACCTATTTTTTTTATATAATTCGAATGAGAATCATGTACCGAGAATGCTCCTTAAATATTGATAGTAATTCACCAGTCACCCTGTATAATCCCGAACTTAAATTACAAATTTTAACCAGAAGTTTGAACTTTTATCATCTTTGTAATGTATTGAAAAAATTTAAAAAATATTACGGCCATAACATGTTGCATACATTTTCGTAAAATGGACGTTATTTATTTAAAAACGAAAAAGAAGTATTTATTGAAATAAGGAAGCTGTATGTTTATTATCTTGCTCAAATAAAGTATAATTAAAAGGATTGTTTAAATTATACCTACCAGTCGTATATTAAATCCTTGCTAAGTATTATTTAACATAACTTTTAAAATTCAAGAACGACGACCGACCATGACGTAAAAGTTGTTTCAGGCGATGTGAAGTAAGCGAACGTTTTGCCCACTATCAGTCGCACCTTTTGTTTGAAATGATGAAAATATTTTTCAGTTGCTAACAGAAATATACACGGTGACAAATAGCAACTCATCACGTGAATTGTAAGTTCCAAATAGTTCTTACCGGTACGCTGTTAATTAATATGAATCCTAGAAACGAAATATATACGCACAAGAAAGAAAACAAAAAATACAATTGTAATATTTTCAATTTATACTGTAATGTAGTCATCAATTGTTTGTAAAAAGATTTAGTGACCTTAAAAGTGTCGTATTTTTAAAACGATCCGAAATAATTTTTTCGGGTAAACTCTATTTTCCGAGAATGACACCAAAAGGGTGACGCAAACGTTTTCATTGCCAAGGCGAGGCGAGGCTCACTAGTGTAAGTTTACCATCAGCACCTGACCGGCTCACTTGCCAATACAGAAATACGTCCAGCAAGTATAATTAAACGTCGACGTGTTTAAACTTGAGCTCATTATATCAAGTTGCTGTGCGGTTTCGGCGGTTGGCCTCTCGATAAACTTTTCACGATTGTAGGCCACCCGGCCGTGTTGTGTCTTGACTTGTCACTCGTGTCGTGTAGACCACCCGAGAGTATGTAATCGATGTCGTAAACATCACCGGCTCTATGGCGCAACGGGGATCATCCTCGCCCCACTGACTCCCGATAACAACCTCTACTGATAGCCTCAAGCCTGAGTCAACACAATGTCTTTGATAATCCTCTTAGTTATAGATGACGTCATCACTATAAGCATTCTTTACCAAAGTATTAGATAAGGAATGTAAAGTCTAAATGTTCTATATAGCTTTAAATATGTTTTTTATACAGTCCACTTACTTCACATGTATGTCGACGCAGCATTATCAAGTGTTGCAGAATCCTCATAAAGTAGATGACCTACTTAAAGTACATGGAGCGAATCAAGATCGCATAAATTGCATTGCGTATTTACTATTTGTATCAGTCATGTATATATATACATAGTAGTAGATATATAAACTACAACTTATTGTGGGATGTTTTACTGGCACATTCACAATCCTAGCATAATTTGAACTGTCAACGGAATTTGCCTACTCCAGGGATCTTTACGATGTAAATAGACATTAAACTAGTACGTTCTCTATCATTTTATTAGACAAGTATAATTATATAGAACTCTCGATATTATATTTTCATAATATTAGGAATAGTGTATACTGTTGCGATTTTGTAGAATTCGGTAACAATGTTGTGACGGTCGAATTATAAAGACGTCCATTATATGTAATATCAACTTTTAAAAAGTTTGAATGTTAATATATTAGCTTTATTCCAGTTTTATAATCGAAATATAACATTAACATCGAAGCACCATCCTAGCGACGAATGCAAACAGTAATTAGCTATTTGAATAACAATTTTCACACTAATTAACAACGCAGATATTTAAGCTGTCCAAAGTATTTGTTAATGGTATAAACATTAAGACTAGTTTGTTTGCAATGTAGCCGGGACTTAGCGACAAGTTGTCTGGCAGGGCCAGCGGCGCCCGGCACCGGCACCTCGCCCCCCCCTCGCCCCTCTAGATTATATTATGAGCCGACCCCCCCTCCCCAACCCGCACGCCGCACCGCCCGCCCGCTGCGCCCGCGCCGCTGCTTCTAAGAAAATGATACCGAGTGTCGAGCATCGATAATAATTTGACGCACACCGACGCGTTTTAAAACGCGTACGAGTGTGTCAATCTTGACGAGCGTTTAAAATTATATTCCGATGTATAACTAGGATTCGTATTATGGCGTCATGGCGATTGATGTGTACGTATGAGTTCGAGGTAATATACCTATGCGTTGTGTCATGAAGCAACTTGCTCTATTACGGCTGATAATTTATATTAATTGTTCTTGATGTATATAATTATAGGTGAAACATTGCGTTAATTTTATTAATCGATATATGTATCTGTATATCTCTGTGAATAATAATCTTCCACAAAGGAAATAAACGCTCACAAATCACACACACGCGCACGTGTGTATACAAGCGGCAGACACATGTGTGAGTGGGGAGCGCGCTTGTGTGGGTGAATAATTTATCGGCGAGTGGCACTTGGACGCTGACTCGTTCGTGAGGTGGGTCACACTTAATATGGAGACTTGTCTAATTTACTGAATAAATCTACAAGGCTTAGTTTCTACTGTACGAACATTACTTTCAGCAACTTAACACATGTTATTGATTCGTCACGCTTTCCTAATTGACATGATAATGATGAGACCTAAGGACTGTTTGTTTACTGATCCATTAATTAACTTAATACAAATGACAATATAGATTTTTTTTTTTTAAAAGTGAACCAATGACCATAGAGTATACGAACTTTTATAATCTGTATTAAAACTTATGTTTTAAAATTGTATGAATCAAAATTTAAAACATTTTGATGACGTGTCAAATATATTATTTTGTAATTCTAAGTATATAAAATTCCGTTGTAAAACCGATTACCGGGAAACCACATTTCAGTAAAACATAAGGAATGAATAAAATAAATTGTTTACATGTCACTTGTTAATTCCGCGCAAGCAGAATAGCTTTATCTGCAATGTAAACATCTGACCTTGTCTTCTTAAGGGATAGGATGTACACAACATTAATTACAAGTAGATAATATATTAAACGGTATAAGTAATTGCTTATACAGATAACGGTTTAAGCACTAGGGAAATATTAGTAATCCTTTATTTTAATGAAATTTATATCTCTCGTTAATAATTATAAAGTGAGACGACTATTTCTAAAAAAGATTTCTTTTTGGTCTTTATAAAAATCTTGAATTATCTTAAAGTAAAGCAAAAACTTTAAACTTCTTTTTACGGAATGGATGCGCTAGGAAGGGAATAAAAATTGGCAGAGTGCAGAAAGTTCATAATATATTATACTTTATAGTACAGTGCTTTTGACACTCAAAATATATAAGGCCGGGGAGTTTTGCCAACGTCTGGAGTCTTGCTTTATATGAAATACAATCAGTTACGACATTCTGTTGTCGTGGTACAAACTTATAAGTTTTTTAATAATGTTTTCTTTATAGATTTAATAAAGATTACTATATATATCCTATGAAGACATTCTAAAAAGAATATTGTCAAACAGTCATTTTGTTTATTAATAACCATATTATAGAAGTATTAAAAGTTATTGTTTATTAGTTCTTGTCTAGATTCCGTTTATGGCAATAAAAAATAGCTTTTAGCTATGTCTCCATAACAAATTTTATTGAAATTTGAAATAATTTTTCCTGTTCAGCCTCAAGAACTAGACAGAAGGGTGGTATGGATATACAATTTATTATGTTGGCGGTTTATATAAAGGCAACTTTGAGATCGCTATTTAATTTAAATGTATGTATATATACCTGTAATGTAAGTATTATCATAGGACTACCTAAATAATGGTTTAAAGCAATAACGAATGTCGCATATCTTAAAAATCATATTTATTTTGATATGTTCTTTGTAGGTAAATTCAGAAAAACACTACGATAGAAATGTATTACTGTAATTGTACAAAGACTTTTCCAAACAACATATAAAATGTAGGAGTTTGGTAAAGCAAAAATCTTGTGAAATACTTCTTGTAAAACACGAAAGTTCCTCAAAGTCAACCTTCAAGAAAAAAGACGTTAAAAAGTTTGTTATGACATTAGCAAAATAAAATCATCTGTATTATATCATTGGTTGAATAGATCGTGACAGATTAAAAAAACCGCGAACTACAGCTTTGAACGGAAACGGAAAAGTCGATCCGGCATAATAGCTCTTTCTTAGAGTCGAAGCACGTGTAAGAAGACGTTTTGCTTGTTTTTTTTCGTAATTGCATATTATTGTACGTACATATTCGTTCATGGTAATAAAAAAACATGATTTCTTATCACAGCGGTAACAGGTTTACTAATTTTGCTAAAGTAATAAATGCATTGACGTTTTGAAGAATTGAAATGTGTAGATTAGTGATTTCATAAATTACTTTACATGATTTCGTTACAAGTTACAACTACTCAATACATTTTATATGATTAAAAGAATAATTATTTAGTCATCAAAACTGTGATAACAATTAAAGATGTCTTGATTTTCTATATGTATAGTGTAGATAAGATAATTAATAATAATCTAAACAACAATTGAAATCTATAATAGAATTACGTAAAATCTATCAATAAGGACGACCAATACTTAAACGATATTAAAATGCATCAAGTAAATGCAACGAATTACTTTTGTGATTGTTCAAAATATAATGGTTTTTAATATAATAAATATTTTCGAGGTATTGCAATCCTTCAATTTTTTTTTTAAATATAATGTGACAAATCATTTTATTTTTCCATAATGAATCAGTATATACGAAGATTATAGCCTAGTTGTTACATTCGATTAAACAATTAAAATGTCATCATTTTTAATTCCTCCAGTGAATGGATAGGTGCGCTCAAACCTCAAGGTGAACGGGGGCCCGCCACTAAGTCTACCGGCTTTACCGCCATACACAACTATGTGTAATTATTGTTTATGAGAGGAAATTCATAGAAAAACAATATAGACTGTGTTTAAATATTGTTTACTATGTTTTTATAAAAGATCTTCAGTTACCATATATGCATTTATAGTAACTATATATGGCAACACAGATTGGTCAGTAATCAGATTTTTTAAAATTCGAAATTTCAATGAGAGGACAAGAAACAGGAAAACGTAGCTTATTTATTCCAATTATTATATAGATAGATACACCTATATTTATGACTCAACATGTTTTATTTGTGATTTTGAACATAATAATGTGAGAGAAAGATATTGAGAATAAAGTTAGACATAACGATCTTTGGCTTTCAATAAAATTGTAATTTGTATATATCTAAATAGATTCCCAAAACCACAACCGGTTTCGCTAAAATTTGATGACTAAAAGTGTGATTTGTGTCATATCTGGAGGCACACCAACACAAGCTGCCTACGTGCAGGCTACGCTTGTGCGTCTACGCAGTGTGAATCACAAAACAGATAATAATAATCGACGTCGCTGTATTCAGCTCCGAGTGGACATTTGTTGCAAATATGTCCGCCATGTTATTACTTTAAAGACCTGTTTATTTGAAAATAAAGAAGTGCCATTTTTATTTCTTTTTGCATAATTATATCTAACTACGTCGTAGTTTTAAAGGATGAATCGTTTTGTTAATTATGTTAACGATGATGTTGTCGGTTGCTTTTTTGGACTATTTATGCCAATTTGGAACTCCTATAAATTAATATTGATTTATTAAAAAAATGTTACAACAGCAAAATTAAATGTTACAGTTTACATTACAGTCAACTTAGTTCTCAGATCAATCTTTTTAATTGCTTATATGTTTTCCTATCATCCATAACCCGTTTTTATACTGATCGTTAATCGTTTTATTATGCAAGGCGAGTGACGCAACATCCTGACTAATCCTGCGAAATGGCGAGATCTAAGGACAATTAACATTTTTATATCCCTAGTTTATTAGAACTTACTCATGGTATATTCATTTTGTGAAGTAAATTGGAAGTTTAAGGTTTTTTTGTAGAAGTTATTATAAACCTGACGTTGTTTTTATTATTATTTTGCATTTTTTTTCTTTTGACAATACGTCACCTGCACTTTTTTTTTTTGCACTTTTTTTTTTGACAATACGTCACCTGTCCAAAGTTATAAGTCCAAACTGAAAAATAAATATGAGATTATTTTTACCTCCTTTACATTTTCTTCATTTTGATAAGTACGAGGAAAATTTTCTGGATGTGTGAGTGTTAAAATTTACTAAACAAATAACGGGTAACAAAACAAGGGTTTTTCAATAGAGAAACGTCAATGAGTCATATGATCGGGATTGTTCTAAATGCATGTCACGATTTTCACTATTTGTTTCCTTACTAACTACCTACTTGACTCACTATATATTTTATACCCAAAACGAATGTAGAATTTAAGTTAGTTTTGTAGATTTCTTCTTGACTTTAATCTTCGGACCAAACTTATGCACTGGTTGACAATCGAGATACCTTGACTTTTTTATTATAATGGGTTAAAATTAATTTCTTTTCTACTCGTAAGCAGTCTAATTGACGTATAAATAATTTTTAATCGAATAATGCCAATATAAATATTTATATCTCGGAATATGTATAAACATAAATCGGGGATTTTAATTAAAAGATAAGATTTGACGTTGACCATTTCACGGATGTACTTTTACAATCATGTCATTGAGAGTGGTATGGCTTTGTTTAATATTGTGTAAGTTGAACAGGCTGTATAATTTAGCTGATCTTATTCCTGAATTATGTTGATACATTTGTAAATTACAGACGTTTCCGAAACGTTGCATTATGAGGATATTGGCTTAGTGTTTAAAAGAGAACCAGAAGAGGGTATGAGGTTTGTATTGTATTAAAATACTGTATTTTATTTCATACTATTTGAACATAGGCAACCAAATATAAACCAAACCAAACCAAAAACCAAATATACGTATGTACCAGGTTTTGGAACGTATGCCATATATTTTTGATTGTCTTATTGTATGTACCAAACAACAGTTTTTCATTTGTAGGTGCGGTGTATGTCCAACATACTTCGACAAGATATGCGCATTCGACTTCGGAACAAATCAAACATACATATTCGACAATCAGTGCGTCATGGACCTTTACGATTGCATTCATGGCACAGGTAGAATTGCGAGTAAAAATTATTCAGCTGGGAAACTTTTTCACAGGATAAGTAAAAGCTTTCCACACCTTCCCATCTCGTCCAAAACAGCCTTGTCACTATTTTTAAAAATACTAATTTACAAAGATAAGGGATTAAAACTTTTAATATACAACGGTTGAAATAAATCTAACATTTTCGGATTCACTCGTTATTAATTACTAGCTTTTGCCGCGACTTCGTCCGCGTGGAATAGTGACTTCCGGCAGATTTTTGGTTCTTCCCACATAGTTCCCGTTCTTGCGGGGTTTTCGGAATGGTCGAGTTCCCGTAGAATTTTCATAATAAAACCTATGTTTTTTTTTAAATTCACAATGAAGTACTCTTAACCAACAACATATTTATTTGTTTATTTGAATAAAGATTAATATTATTATGTTGATAAGAATTAAACAAATTATTTCGACCAAATTAGGTACCATAAAAACAGTTTTTGTGAGTTAATCTTAAAAGATAGACATATACTGTCGCGGACTGTTTTTTAGATCATTAAAAGAGCTATTATTCTTTAATACATATTTTTTGTGTATCTTGAACCGTTTTCACGGCGAACGCAACGGAAGTCTTCAAAGATGAAATAATTTCTCCCGTTTTTACACATTTACCACTATATCTTTGCTCCTATTGGTCGTAGCGTGATGTTATATAGCCTACAGCCTTCCTCGATAACTGGACTATCCAACACAAAAAGAATTATTCAATTCGAACCAGTAGTTTCCGAGATTAGCGCTTTCGAACAAACAAACTCTTCAGCTTTATAATATTAGTATAGATTTTAACTAAATACTCATACCAGACATCGTCTGCCGGAATCAACGGAAACGTCGGGAGTAGGTATGTAGTTTAAAAAAATCGAAAATATTAATTTTGTTTCCATGAATGAAAAATATTGCGAAGGTGAGCGTAATCTATCCAGTTTGAACTTATATAATTGAAAAATAGAGAAGACTATAAAAACTTTTTTCGAAAGACTTGTTCAGTAAAAGTATTTAGATAAATATTAAGTTCCTTCCAAAGCTAACTAGTAATATTGTGCAGCTTATTGTGTGGTTTTTATATTAATGGTCTTTCAACCCTAAATATGTTCAAATATATCAAAAATTTTCATACTAAATTATGTATACTGTTCACAACATAATGAAACAAAAATAATTTTAAATCTATCTAGTTACGTCACTTCCTTGTTCAGAAATTGCTACGCTCAATGTTTTCTTTACAAGTAATTCTATTTCTGTTCAGAAATGGATGTTATTATATTCTTTATTTTCTGTCTCATTTTCAATTTGAAATTAAAAATCTTTTATGTTATACAATGGTTTCAAAAATTTTAATCGCACTTTTATCTTTTAGATTATGTTCAAATGAAATATGAAAATTGTTTATATTTCGGAAACTTTGCTTATGTGCACGGAACAAAGTTTGAAGACGCAGATTACATGGAGGACCACTACGCTATTAAAAATTCAAAGAAGAATAAAGACTTTGTATAATAATTATAAGCATGGAAAAATATAATATATACATTTATAATAATAAAACTATGTTAATCGTTGCTTATAACTTTATTCAGTGAACGTAATTACAAATGCTAATCATTTTTAACATATACAGGGTGACTGGTGAATTACTATCAATATTTAAGGAGAATACTCGGTACATGATTCTCATTCGAATTATGTTAAAAAAATAGGTACTTAATTTTTGACCAAATTTCCGTATAAATAAATAATGTGTGTACACGGTCCAAGTGTTCCAAGTGTGGACGCGTGCGGCGGCGTGCTGATACAACAACACGCCGCCGCGCGCGCGTGTGTGTGTGTGTGTGTGTGTGTGTGTGTATACCTAATCTGTAGGGTGTTCATACGATGCGTAATTAATTACATAACTTTTGGTTAACTTTACTTAGAAGTTTATTAATATTTATGTTACATTAATTTTTATTTTGTCATATATGATCGTCAAATATCACGACCTCACGTATCGATAGTAGTTCACCAGTCACCCTGTATAAATACAAAGAGCATAGTATTACACATAAAATTATTATTCAGAATATTTTAGTAACATGCTTATACTATTATGATTATGAACTGTATTCAAACTTAAATCACTGATATTGTCTCTGGTCGTTTGCTCTATGGAAACATAACTTTTTATTAAGCCGGCTTCACACTTCATATCAAGTGTAGGTTAGTGTGAAGAGGGCTTAACCAAGGTACATTGGCTATGTAACGGACATGTGACCGAGTCGTTTGTAATCAATCTTGTCCAACTGTACTAAAGGTCTCAATTGATCAGCGAACGCTCTCATGTCTTCACCGATGGCATCTTGCCCTTGAGGTGCCAACACCTGTAATAATAAAAATACTTACGTGTTATAAAACTAGATATAGTTTTTTATGATTGAAAAGCATTTGTGATGTGCGTATTTAAATGAATTATATATTGATTTAGAATATTTTTTCTTATACATAATGATAGATGTAGAATTGTTTCTAAACTGATGTTTACCTTACAAAAACAATAAGAGATTTAAAAAAATAAAAGAAAGAATAATATTATGAATTTAAGTATAATAATATTGCTGTAAATGTAATTATTTGATTTAATCATATAACACAATATTCCTTATTATTTGTAATAACATAACGAAGGTCGAAGAATAGGGTAAAAAAGTATGGACATGAGACTTGCTGAAACTATCTTAATCTTTAGCTTACTTATGTACTTGTGGCTTTCAAAAATATATCATTTAATCCCTACTAATATTATAAATGCGAAAGTAACTCTGTCTGTCTGTCTGTTACGCTTTCACGCCTAAACCACTGAACTGATTTTAATGACATTTGGTACAGAGATGGAGTTGACTTTGAGAAAGAACATAGGATAGTTTTAATCCCAGACTTTTGAAAGGTTCTCTTGGAAACGCGATATAACCGAACTCCACGCGGGCGAAGCTGCGGGCGGAAAGCTAGTTCTTTATAAATACACATTGTATCAGACCTTTAAAGGCCTAATACTATTAAATATAAGCTTCAATGTTTTGCATTTTAAACTATAGATGAATGGTTAACAAAACAAAAAAGAAACACCTAGAAAATCCACCATCTTGAAATAACTGAAGATCGCATTATTTACTAAACAACCCTCAAAATGACTTTGAGCCGTTTATGAAGATTTGTATTTAACTTTCAGTAAATATGAATCAAGAATTATATATTTGACATTTTATGAATTGGTTTTTTAAAGCCATATTATAAAAAAAAAAATATAGAAGTTACCCAAAAAACCTCACAATAATATTTCTACCCCTTTCTATCCTACCCTAATCAATTTGTATTTCATACATCTAAAGTATATTTATAACAAATTCTACAAAAAAGTAAAATTTATCAAATACTAATACAAGTTTTATTTAATGGCAAGGGATGCAATTTTAAAATGAAGATATTCATAACAATTATTTGGATCACAAACATTGTCTGTAATGTTAAAATTTGTAAACAGCAAATAAAATTATATTCTATGTACTAGAAAAAATGATTGCAACAGGAATCTCAAGGATTAAATCTTGTAATCGGGATGTCTAGTCATATTGACCATTAAAATAATCCTGACTCTATCATCCCCCCTATTAACATTAAAACAATATTCTCAAATATAACAATAGAAAGTATGTATTGGTCCTGCACAAAAGATAGAAACTTCTGAAATATATTTATATTCAATGACTATATATTTGTATATGTTGGTTTACCGATAACTCCACCAGATAGCTCTGTGATATTGGCTCCGGGGGCATTGAACTCTGTGATATCTTGAACACCTTCGCTACTGTTATCTTCATCCTGCCTTTTCTGAACATGTATCCTGAAAAATACAATAAATTTACAATATAACCTCTTTGTTTTAATAATATTTCACATAGATTTATTTTATTAATATTATGAATCTGGCAATTGCATAAAAAAATTTAGGACAATAATTATTATCTAATATATGTATTAACCTTCAAATACACATTGAGGAAAATATGTAAAATTTAAGAAATTACAGAGAAATTAAAATAGTAAGTTTAATTTAAATCAAATTATTTAAGATCAATATCCATATTTTGTAAATAATGATTTAGAGAAAAGGAGCTTATTACTATATTTTTAATCATAAAAAAGTACAAATACTATGTTTTTAAATTTAAATTAGGTCTTTAAAAAAAGATTCTATTGTATGTATAATTTCTTTCACTAAGTTTTTTACGATTAGGTAATTCTTGTGATCAGTTACAATAATATGAGTCATAAAGCTACAACAATCACCTTTAACACTGTATTCAAATTCAATTCTACATCCTAATTCATTGAGGAACTCTATCAGCATGCCGCTGCAGGCTATATCGAGACTGGAGCGCACAACCGTTGGTCTATTCTTATCACCCAGATCTGGCTGACCTATGTATCGTAACTGGAATGGCATATCTCTTGCATCAAGAGCTTTCCGGACTCGTAACATGAGAGGTGCTGCCTGAAACATTTCATACAAATATTGAAGTATTATTTTGATTAAGTAATTAGTGGTAAGAGTTGATTTCAAGAGTTATACATTAATGCAATTTGATTTGGGACTATATGAGGTTTTGATGCAAAGTGTATGAACAATTAAGTTGGATGAGTATCAATGTAAAAAAATACATATATAAAATATACCGTTCATCATAAAATACATTTTAGCTTTATGTATAATCAGTTAACAACAATAAGGTTCAAAAGTTAGATAAAGAGATGAGTTGTTTCTTATAAATAAATTTGACAGCCATTTTGTAGTAGGTACTTAATAATTAGAAATATATATTTTTTGATTTTTAGTTATAAAATTATTAAAACATTAATTTATTGCCCACTTTCAAATAACTAAGTACTTTCCTTTCAAAGTCTCAATTATCAGCCCAAGAAACCTAGCAAATTGTACAATTATATTTAATATGTATAGATTTGTGTATAATAACCAGGCCATCATCCCACTAAAAGAGGATTATCATATATCAATAAATAAACTTGATATAAATACATCCAGATTATTCTCAGGCATGACACAAATCATTACAATTTTGGGATTAGGATACTTGCAAATGTAATAAAAATAACATTCTTCATATGAAAATACTAATAGTTCTTCTCTAGGGACTTCCTTAGTTAATAAACTATATTAAGCTTACAGAAACAGAGTTATATAGACACTCAAAAATATATTATATGTCGGAGAAGATGCCAAAACGTGATTTTTAAAATGAGTGACGTGAGCATAACTGACGTCACCAGTGGGGTTTGTTCTCGAATGTCGTCAGCCCTTGAGGCTATCGAAGGTAACCTCACAGCCCTCACAGCCGGTGGGACGGTGTCTCGCTTCCAAGAGGTTCGATCCCCGCGACGGCTCCAGCACGACTATTCTGTAATCAGTAATCTCGCCTCTATTTATAATGACTAACAGCCATTGTTATGACTTCACTCGGACAGGTTGTTACGCGAACGACACCTGATAATTTATCTACCCTCAATTATTGATTATTAAAATGGCAACTGCGCCGACATATATATTTTTGTGTGTCAAATAATTTCAGCCAAAAGACTTGAAAGTGACATATATACATATGTAAAATTGATTAAAAAAAATACCTGTTGATTAGGATCTCGTAAACTAAAACAGACTTCCTGATCATCGAACGTTTCAGGACCGGCATCGACGTTGTCACACAAGCCGCGGAGACGATGTAGTAGTACCTCCACCGCTGAGTCCAACACGGAACCCTAAATTTATAACATTGAGCCTTTGTTTTTTTATAAATTTAATAAATTCGCGTTAATAAATATTATTTTCTACTGACCTGTAATAAATATTCTTGGTTTGGTATAATATTTGCCTTAAGAGCTTGTGAAAGGCTATCAGTTGCCGTAATAGGCGGTGCGTTAACAGACATTTTATATAAATTATAAACTATTATCCGTTTACTAAATACACAATGTGTTTAATATGATATAAATAAATCACAAGGCCTCGTGATTTGATGATATTCAAAACAAAACTCTTAGCTTTATCATTTCCAAATAAACATCAGCAGCTGAACTTGACTTTTGCCAATTGACACTCCCTTGACAAGTAATGTATTTTTTTTTATATTTTTATGGCTCTGGATTGACAATTAATGACTTTAGTAATCTTACCTTCAATAAAAAATTAAAAGACCTTTTAGGTATTGTGGTCAAAAAGATTATGAACTATTTGAAAAGTAATAATGACAGCTGGATTGACTCTTAAAACATAAGTTTTTTTAATAGAGTTAAGAAAGTCTTACTACCGCTGGCTAATTTTGTCTTTTCTATAAATATCACTGTTAAATATGATAATTATGAGTATGTAATGTCATAAATTAGATAATAAATTATAGTTATGTAATATGTAATAATTACTAAAAGTTATGAAGCTGTGACAAAATATGTCATATGTAGATACTTAATACCTTGGTATCTACGCAAAGAATAGTGACAGTTAGGAAGTTTAGTGTTTACAAATTTCATTACAAAGTTGAAAGTGGTCTGTGGTAGTAAGTAGTAAATACATGCATGTTTTGGTGCTCATATTGAATTGTGTGTTCTGCTAAGATATTAAATTTTCATAATGACTGGCCATGTATCGATAAGATTGGCTTCGGAACGAGTAAACCATTGTGTTCCTTGTCCAAATGAATTACCACGGTTTTATACACCGGGAGAGGTTATAACTGGCATGCAAGATTTTATGCGGTAAAATATTGAATTGTTAATTTATAATTTCAGGCTGATTTCACAATCCATTAATTTTATTTCAATCTATTTTTTATTATATTAATAGAATATTATGTTAAAGTGGCCATGGAACATATGCAGAAGACGATTCCCTCAAATCATCAGTTGCTGGTGTGATGCAAAAAGTAAACAAATTAATATGTGTTAGACCGTTGAAAAGTAGATATGTTGGAGAAATAGGTGATGTTATTGTGGGACGTGTTCTTGAAGTTCAACAAAAAAGATGGAAAGTGGAGACAAACTCTCGTTTAGATTCAATATTACAATTGTCATCTGTAAACTTACCAGGAGGGGAATTGGTAAGTTGTCACAACTTACATATTGTCTTTATTAGCTTTGTTTCTTTTTATATAAATGTTTATTAGCTTTGTTGTTATATGAAAACCATCATTTTAAACAACTAGAAGTTTGTTTGTGTAATAAATGTATACAATTTACTACAAGTTATGACTTATGTGAATAAGGACTTTAAAATTATAGGGGTGCAGAAAAATTTGTTGAAATTTTTTTTAATAAGAATATTATAGAGAAAGCAGTTTAAATACTAGATTAAGTACCATTTACAAACATAAAATGCTTAATAAAATGTGATTCTGTTATATTAAGTTATTAGAACAAGTTCTGTCATGGAAATTGGTCAAGTCCTATATTAAAAACATTAAATTTATCAGAAGAATTTTGTAAGTTATTAATCAATCTTATTTTCAATTTTCTATAGCGTAGAAGATCAGCTGAAGATGAACAAATGATGAGAAAACATTTACAAGAAGGAGATCTCATAAGTGCTGAAGTTCAAAGTGTTTTTTCCGACGGTTCTCTGTCCTTACACACAAGGAGTTTGAAATATGGGAAGGTGAATCTTATTATTATAGAAGTGTACAAAAAAATCTTCGCAAAACTTTATTAATATAATTTTTTTCAATAAAACATCGAATTTTAAACTCTTATTTGTTTTATAGTTATCACAAGGTGTTCTAGTTAAAGTATTTCCTTCATTGATTAAGCGAAGAAAGAATCACTTCCACAACTTGCCCTGCGGTGTTTCAATAATAATAGGAAACAATGGTTATATATGGATAAGTCCCCACAAACAGGATATTATTCTGGAGGATAATCATGATGAAATAGAAAACTATGATCTTCAAGTAAGCAGCAAATGATATTTTATACTTGATATAGGTATCATAAGTTTGATAGACTTCTTATAAAAACTTAGCAAAGACATGAAAAATGTTTGTTTAGCAAAATTTTATAATTTCTACAATAGAATGCATTTAAAAAATCCAATCTATCTTTAAAGGAATGAACTTAAAATTTTATTTAATTTGAACTCATCAAAATATCTACACTCTAAACTGAATAAGAATGGAAGTTTAAAGTAACTTTAAATGTATATTTTACTCTGCTGTCAATAAAATCTTACGTAATAATGGGCAGGAAAAAAAATAATATATTTTTTTATTTTCCAGGCTGTTAAAAGATCAGACAGAGAGATCATAGCAAGAGTTAAGAACTGTATCAGTGCACTGGTGGCGTCGAAGATGATGCTAGACGACACTAGTATTATGTTTGCATTTGAACAGAGTCTCAAATATGATAATGTGAAGGAACTATTGGACCCAGAAGCCATGTTGGATATAGCGTTCCTTACACAACACATGCTCAATGATATTACTGAAGATTAGATGTTAAGAAAATATTAATAAAGATTTTAAATAGTACAGGCTTTGTTTTTGTTTTGTACGACTTTTTGGCAATGTTAGAATAAACGAATCTCTAGAGTTCTTAATTTAACTGAAATCTAAAAAAAATCTGCTAATCAGGCAACACAGGTTTTTTATTTTTGTGGTCAGTGAGGAATAAAAAAAAATATCAATTTGGTAATGATATATTAATATTGTTATAATACGTATAAAAATGAGAAATGAAGACATTGATTTGGCACTTTTTATAATTAACATCAGTAACAATCATATCACTCGTATTATATAAAATCTTATAAAATACAATAGTAAAAATAACTTACAAGTAAATTACTTCAAAAAACCTACATTTATAATTTTTATATTAATTTTCATAGCCTTTGGTATTTGGCTTGTTTAATTTAAAACTATACTAAAATGTTTTGTATAGGAATTAATAAAAAAGTTGTATCAAATACGAGTAGGAAATTTCAAAAAGTTCTTGGTTATATAATATATCTCACAACACTTATAGAAAAAATCACAAAATTAATACTACTTCACGATGTTGTTTCTTTTTCCAAGAATTCTCATAAGATTTTTCGACATGAAGTAAGGTTTCTCCGCCGAACCGTCGTTTCTTTCGCAATCTTCAACTGTAAAAAAATATTTAGACGTTAATTTAATATCTATTATAAATAGTCTGTAATGACTTTAATTTCTACATAACTTTATTATATAGATTGCTCTTGATAAAAAAGATAGTTGTAAGACAAAAAACGAAGTTTTATTTAAAACTAGTTTTTTTCCGCGACTTGAATTAGAAATGTATAACTGGCCGCGCAAACACCATTTTTTCTTAAAGACAGTAGATAATAAGATTTCGAAATTGAATCAACTGATTTTTTTTCTTTTCTAATCGGATGAATAATATCTTGTGTCCTTTCCTTTGCTCTAAGCTATCTTCCCGCCAATTTTCAACCAAACCCGTATAACCGTTCTTGAGCTATAATTATTGTAAGTAACACGACTTTCTTTAATATATAAAGATTAAATGAAACTCACGGAAACATAAGAACAACGTATCAACAGCTGTTGAGTATACGTT
The DNA here is from genome assembly GCA_916720795.1 of Danaus chrysippus. Classification (NCBI taxonomy): domain Eukaryota; kingdom Metazoa; phylum Arthropoda; class Insecta; order Lepidoptera; family Nymphalidae; genus Danaus; species Danaus chrysippus. The sequence continues at coordinate 6,414,140 of CAKASE010000074.1, forward strand.
GAAGAAGATTGTACATATGAGGTAGGTGGCAATGGCGAGTAATGCTGCTGGCACGTGGTGATGATGAAGACGAGCGGCGCCCGCCTCATACAGAGCGCCCCACTCCAGTAAATAGAACACACCTAGACCCACGCCCAAGGATATACACAGCTTGGACAGAAAGAATATCCAGTCCGCCATCTGTAATACATGAAACAATCATTATAGGAAGAGAAAGTACTTTCTAGATATCTGTAGTGTTGAGAATCGATTAGATATCGACGAGTAGTCTGTAGTTCTGATAACGAACACGGATGCAAAATAAATGCAGTGATATTGAAGTATTTAAACTATTTGTTTAAATAAAAGTTGTAATAGCACATTTGTAGTTTTATTTTTGGACTGAGATTTAAAAAAAACTAGTTTAATATAAAAGACGTAAAAGATTTTTTTGCGCAACTGTTAAGGGAAATATTTTATAATATGTATAATGTTTTACCTTGTCTAACACCACGAGTCTGACAACATTCCTCATTAGCAACGAGAATGCGTCACTGGCGCTCTTACAAAAATTCTTTCCGTGAATAGCGCACATGATATAAGCATTCTTATTCACGAACTTCAAGAAGTTCTCCAGACACCAGAAGAAGCACCGACAACAACACAGTATGGCTCTCGTGAAAGCGTTGTCAAACTTTTTCACTTTATGGTCTATGTATTCCAATATAACTCTGATAACTCGGACTATTGCTATTATGAGTGCACCGAAAGCAACTGTCCCTAAATGATACCTAAAACCAATACGGACTTTAAATAATTATGTCGCTGTTACAATATGTGTTAGACATTACACTATCATATAAAAAGAAATAGCAGAATCTTATAATTTATTACATAAAATACATGTGCGTAAATTGCCATTTAGCAATTATACCGGTACAAGTGTCAGGCGAAAAATTCCTAAATATTCCGAAAAGTACCTAAATTAACCAAACATAGCTTAGAATCACCGCAAAAAAACTGTCTTCCAAATGAAAAAACTAAAAAAGCGTTTGAGTGCTACTATGTCCTCGACAGATACACATTCCTAGACACCGATATCAAAAACTTGTATCAACCCTGTTTTTGTGGAGTTCGTGGGTTAAAACGCCAGTATATCTTTGATGGTTTTTCTATATCATTAAGTAATTGTTAGACAGAAAGAGGTTGGTATTTCTTTTTCTGTGATATTTATGTTATAGACTAAAAAAGTAACTAACATATTTTTTTTGTCATGTATATAACGGCTTTGACAGAATCACAGAGAGTAATCTAGTCCTGAGACCTGCCCAGTATGAACTGAAGGCCCTAGTAAGTTCTAAGGGCGTCTGCTAAAAGTGTGGCTCGAACCACGAACTTGGGACGTCGTGAATGAAGGAGGGCCTGCCAGCGGCCGTCAAACGTTTCGCGAGGGACGTACGGAAGTGGGGACCTTGCTGTCACCGGCGAGTGCGGAGTAAAAATTAAGTGTATATATTAATTGACTCACCGAATTGTTGTATAAATTGATGATGTTAGAGTGAAAAAGGGAAGATTTCTTTTGTTGTAAGTCCAATACCACGTTGAGAATGTGTTTGCTAGGGTCATATCTGCCACACCGCTTATGAAGAACATTGCCCAGAAAAATCCTAGTAAATTTACGACTGAAAACAAAAGTAAAACTGCATTATTATAATGCCCAGATGCCAGCTCCAAAAAAGACACTTTTTCAACGTAAGAAAAGTATGATTTATCTATTATAACCATTCACATATGTATATATAGAGAGTTGCAGAAATATGGAGCTGTCTGTAGGAAGAATAGCTTCTGAAACCTACATACATTCAGTCTAAGTAATTCAAATAAATGGAACCCAACATCCTGTTTTGATACAACGTCAAATGTTCAACTATAATCTTTCCATACTTCATTAGCAGTATTTTCAAGCTTAAGTTTTTTAAGTTTTCATTTGCAACTAATTACACAAAATTCAAACCCTTTATGTATATTTCAAATTCTCAAAATAAATGTCTTATAGTCTGGCTTTGTTAAAATTGAACTAAGGGTTCCATACTTTTTTTGTTAAAAACATTCCAAATTTTAGATAAAACAATGTATACGAACGGTGTAAATATATGATGTAGTGTGGACTGTCAACGCCCGTGTAGTGACAGGTCGCGTTGGCGCACGGCAGCAGAGCGTTAGACATATCGTGACAACTAGCAGCGAACTTCACTGGATCACACGACACGCCGTCCTTTGGATAATATAGTTAAAGACGCATTAGTATTTCGTTTTTACAGACTTCCTGTATTTACCATACGTAGTTTGTAGATAAGAAATCGATTGATGCAAAACACAAACAAGATCTTTGTCAAAAAATCTTATTTGGAGATATATTTTCGATACTAAACAGTATAAAATTTATCGTAGAGAATTGAAATCTTATTTAAACTACTATTGTTATTAGATATGACAATAATATACAGGGTGACGGGTGAATTACTATCAATATTTAAGGAGAATACTCGGTACATGATTCTCATTCGAATTATGTAACAAAAAATAGGAACTTAATTTTTGACCAAATTTCCGTATAAATAAATAAAGTGTGGACATGTTCCAAGTGTTCCAAGTGTGGACGCGTGCGGCGGCGTGCTGATACAACACCACGCCGCCTCACGCGTATTTGTGTGTGTGTGTATACCTAATCTGTAGGGTGTTCACACGATGCGTAAATAATTACATAACTTTTGGTTAACTTTACTTAGAAGTTTATTAATATTTATGTTATATTCATTTTTATTTTGTCATATATGATCGTCAAATATCACGTCCTCAAGTATCGATAGTAATTCACCAGTCACCCTGTATATATATTTATTGGAAGAAATATAATATATGTAATTAGAAAATAATTTATTAATCTGTATAATCTAGGACAACGGTTTTCCGTCCTAGTTCAAATTACATGTATGTATATTGTTACCTCTGTGTACAAGCCGCCGCAGTCGCAAGTGGTATCGATTCTCTTGTTAACGACCTGGAAGGCCGATTGTCCGATAGACAACAAGTGCATGAGGACAAGCACGCCGTAACCGATTATAGCGCATTGGAATATCCAAGGGAATATCGGAAACAGTATCGTCGTCTTGTTGGCTGTCACCGCTCTGAAATTATATTGAAAGTTATTTAAAACATATCTTTGATTATAATTCAATGATAATTTGCGACGTCATTTTAAATGTACAAGTAAAGCGACCTTGAGCTCATTAATTCATTACAGTAAACTCTTACCACAAGTTCACAACTTAAAACCAAATACGAGACGTCTCCAGTTTATATTCTTAAATCTTCACAGATTTTAGTATATACATATGTATGTACTTGAATGTAACGCACCGTACTTAGTTTAAAAAAGTGAACTTGTACCTATTCATAGGAAGTTTTAAGGATATTGTAAAGGTAACTACTCACTTGCTGCCTTCTCGTATGAGAGCTATCGCTATCGTTATCCGACTTCTTAAAAATATGATAACCGGCAATAAAATAATTAAAATAGCTGCCAATATAATGACCAAGGCTAGCCATGTTTGGTATTTCCCGAATATTGACTCCACGTAGCCCTTCAAATTTGTTTCCTGATACAAGCCGACGTTTTCTTTATAGTAAATGTAGTTCTTGTAACAAAGATAAATGGCTGAAAATAAAAACATGGTGTGATTAATAAATGTAAAAATAAAATGACAAATAAATGGTGTTGCCATATTGTTAATATTTATACCCCCCACTCCATAACCGTTAATAAATTGATGTATTCAATAGTTATAGTAATTGTTTAATATACTGTAACATTAAAGTAATTTAAAATATTCTTAATGTTTTCATTACAAAACTTTTACTTGTTACTCTATAATATGAAATCTAGACTTTTGAAATGATAAATTTCTTACCAAATCCAAGAAGAGCGAATAGTCCTGCGATTGAGACCCATACAACGGGTGCGACCAGCCATCTTAAGAGCAGTATGTATATAAAACATAGCAGCACGATGCCGATCAGTGCACCGGCCAAGTACCAGCGGGACTGCTGCAAATCCTGGACTATCTGGGACGACAACTGCCGCACACAATAATCATTATTGGAACGTATTTTTAACCAAGTAACTAGTTTGTTTACTCAAACTCTTCAAGAGTTTTTAAATCTCTATTTACACGACCGTATCTCAATTATTTTCTTCATAAAAACCTTGAATCTATTGCGTTATGCGGCAACGAATTAAAATCACTGTTGATAACACGCTCATGACTCATAATTGTTTGTATTCTGTGTAATGGAATTAAAAACTGGTTCGATCTGATAAATGTAGTTAATTATTAGAAGTCCTGTTCAGTAGATAATAATCAATATATAGATAAATGCTTGCGACCCGTACTATATCAGTATATACTATAGTTATATATTATATAGTTGCTGTATAGTATACCAAATTAAAATTAAAATCTACAATACTATACTATAATTTATGTACTAATTAATAAAAAATTAAAAATAGAGGATACTAAGGAAGGTAATTATTTTACGGTGAACACGGACATGCATGAGTGTGATAATGTTTTAATTTCTAAGTAAGTAGTTTGTATATAATCTAAGTGATATACGCTACCTGATTGAATTTAAGCAACTTGGTGAATTGTTCGGTCACCTGTCCTTCTCCCAGGTCGAGGTCTGAAACCTCTCGCAAGACTTCAACAGCCGCGGTGACGTTAACAAAGCAGCGACCCAACACTGTTCCGTAAGCATGCATTAGTTTAGCGTTTACGTATGATGATTTTAATGTATTGGTTTGTTAGATACAAAGCATATTCTATCGGATAAGACTATAACTGTTACAACATCTTGATGTTCGTCGGAAGGCCCATGAGGTTATAGAATGTTCTGAATAGGGATAACGAATTAGTCATCGGGTGCACATGCGGGTAACGGTGCTTAGATCGTGCAGGACCGCAGCCATGCTTGCTACATACAATGTGAGCTTCTTTCTCGTTCCTCGTGAAAAACGTGACCCAGCTCGCGGTGAACCAGCCAACGTATGAATCGATGGCGTTCAACACTTCGATCAAGGACTTCTGGGCTTCCTTCGGGTTCCGCACACACACGTCGGTGGAGCGGGCTGGTGACTCGCAGGATAGCGCTGATAGGTCTCCGATGCAACGGTACAACACTGGGGCGCATCATTTATCTTTTGCATTCAGTTAGACGAAGCGACACAATCATCTTAGGCTTAAGATTATCATGCCACACTTCAATACGTCAAAACAACACAACCATTTGCCAAGATTGTTTGATATTTTCGAAACAATGATGATATAGTAATTAGATCAATTTACCTGGTTGACTCTGTAACACAAAACTGGCGCACTTTTCTTGCTGCATGTACGTGATAGCTTCTGATAACGTCATAGTTTGCATGTTAGTGACTTCGTCGGTGCACACCATATTCTGCCTTAATTGTTCAAACGAAGCTGGATTTTGTCTTAACTCTTTTTCAAATATAAAAGTTTTTTCAGGACACTTTTCCACACATACCTGTTGCAAAAATAGGTATTTTTATTATAAAAGACATTTAAATGATTACGTGAGAATTGTATTTAAGAGACTGTTTACGAAATATGTATAAAAATATGTAATGTAATGAAAAGAATATCATCTTGTAATCGATACAGAATTATAAAAGACGAATTAAATATCTGAACGATGCATGTTTTAATATTAAATACAATACATTCTTACCTGTGCAGTGGGACAACCAGTTATAGGAGTGCCGGGCGACAGACATTTTGCGATGTTGAAGAATACAAGATATTTCCTATCCTCAAGGCCGGAATCCACACCACAGCGTCGGCCTTTCGAGTCTATAGGTGCTAAAAGTTTCTCCACGCTTCCTCGTGTTATACCTAAATACGATTACATAAAAAGTTACAAAGAATTAAAAAGTTAAAGTATGGATATTTTTTGACGTATTTTTTTTTTGACAGAATTAAACTACATCTTAAATCCAGATTCTTAGTTGACGTCAATAGCCTGATAATTAGCGCAGTACTCACTATAATAGCCGACAAAGCCCCAGCCTCCAAGAAAAAGGATGAACATAATCAAAAATATTACATCTGTACATGATCGGTTACGGGTCGGGCCGTTGAAGTCCGGATTATATTTTATAGGCTCTCCTGAAAAAAATATTACCAAATTATCATTCTTTATACTAAAGAATATACTCGAAACTTTAAAATTAATTCGTATATGTATAATTAGAGCACTGGGTGTCGTAACATAATAAATACGTCATATTGTAGTAATAATATTTCTTCATTTGCAAAGTAAATTATGTAAATAATGACGTTGTTTATTATGTAGACAAACAATTTAATTTATCATAATGATCATATGACCTATAATAATATTATTGTACTACAATTTAAAATCTTACTGATGCCATATCATTAAGACAACACTAAAGATCTACCTGTGGCGTCGACGCGGAATGGCATTGTAAAACAATAAAAATGTGGACATATTTAGTTTTTGAGAATACATTAAATAATAATCTTAAAGAATATTTTGTTGCCTCTATTTGGTTTAGATGGTAATGAATTTTGCTTAAGTTTTTTGCCTTGCTTAATGAAATTTTTGCTTAAGTTTTCACGAGGAACAACTACGCTTTCTTTCTATAACAGTTTTGTATATTTTTTTAAATAGTATACGGGTTATGTCTAAGATATATAATAATGTTATTAAAGAAACAAGAAAAATGAAACAGGAAATATAAGAAGCACTGCGACAAATACCTACTTATAGAATATCATCGTGTCATTTATTGTAGGTATTACATTTAATAAAAACAAGATTACGTGTTTATGGATCTACAACAATATTGCTTCCTTTTTAAAATTATTATTATAGTAACTCAATGAGAATGACGAGAACCCAAATGATCAAATGTGTTGAGGACGCTAAAGATAGATTAAACTCAACTCAAACTCAAACTCAAACAACTTTATTCAATATAGAAGTATTACACTTTCTTATTGATGGTCATTTGAGACTACCACCGGTTCGGAAAAGAAAATACCCTGACCTGAGAAGAACCGGCGAAAGAAACTCAGCGGGTTTTTTTTTTATATATATATATATATTTCTCTCATATATTACAATATACACAATTTAATATGAGATGAAATAGCCAGGAGGCGAGCGTTTCATTCCCAAGGTGTGCTATCGTTCATAAACTCCTTAATTGTATAGTAACCTTTTGCACACAAGCGTTCCTTAATAATTTTTATCATCGTTGCGATAAAATTTTAATCAAATAAATAAAAACAATAGGTATTTCCTCGAAATCGGCATACAACTATAAATAATTATGTGGTAATATAATGTTTTTGAAATACTTATACGAAATACTTAAAGAATAATAATAATATGATTTTATCTATTAAGGTGAAAAGTAAGCAAGCAACACAGCGACCTTTATCGCATTCATTATATAAATACTCACTTGATTCTTTCGGTGGCACACAGCAATTATCACAGCAACCCATCGTAAAGATTCAATTGTTATATCACAGAAACATAACAAGATTGATCTCAAAACAACACTATTAATACAATATAAGCCTTATTTCTCATGGTTTTGTCTTCACTGAAACGAATTTACAATTTGAAGTGTGACGATCACCTGAGGCTAGCTCGCTACGCTTATCTAAGTGTTTGATAACTCAGCATGGCACACTATTGCTTAATATTTAATGTTAAATAATGTTCAAATAATCTGTTATTATTTTGGTGATTTCGAGTATATTTCACAACCAACATGATTTATCATTTCAATATTTGTACGTTTATGTTAAATTGATAAAAAAATCGCAAATGTGTAACTGAAGCTTATTTTTCAAGGGAATTATATTAATCATTTTAGTTAAAATAAATTTGTAACAGAATTCCAATAAATTATCTCGTTTAAATTCGGTTCTTGTCTTTTGTAATTGCTGTATACGTCTAAATAATATAATAAGAATTTATTTATATACGTACATAGAAAGGCAATTAATCAACAAATACATAACGAAAAGATTATAAAAATCCATCAAAAATGTACGAAAACTGAGAGTGATTAGGTTTCCTTATCATATTTCAATATGTTAATTAGCTAGGGTAGTAAAATTAAATATAATTAAATATCAAATAGTAAATACTATATATAGATTTGTAGGAAACGGTGGATTTATAAACATACATATACAAACAGAAATTCCCTTTTAAAATCATATAAAGGTAACACGAGGTACATTTTTTAAAAATTAAAACGACTACTAAGTACTAAACTAGTTACACTAGTATTTAAAGTCACATTGTTTGATTTAACTATAACAAATTATAAATATAGCCATATATTATATTACACAATATTATATAAGTCTCATGACAACATGTATTTATTTATGACTGCGAGATTATTAAAGCGTGATATTTTTGTGTAAACTTCGACTAAATCTTTTAAAAATCAAGTTGCCATTTCATACATTTAATAACTTATATGCAATTAATAACCAATAAGAATAGTTATTTGTATTACAAATAACAAATTATTTTTGGAATAATTTGGATATTTAAGATTTGTCTTGCCTGCTATATGATTATTGTGAGTATTTTATTATTATTTTTGTTCCTGACTGCGTAAAAACCGAACTTAACTGCTTGGAGTGGTTAATTTTAAAATTATTTATAACATTACCTACCATGACAAATGACTGAGTTATGTTTAAGTGTATGTATCGACTTGAAAATATGTTAAGTGATAGTTGAAGTGGTTTCAATAGAATTGTTTTCTTCATAAAGTAGAATAGTTCAGTTTACGAGGCTTAAATTATGCCTCCTGCAGGGACACCAATTAATTTAAAAATACACACTGTCAACCCGCCTCCACTAAGTTTTACGTTTTTGTATACTTATTTGTCAATATTTACAGTTTTTAATGTACACATTTGTTACCACATGTTAGAGAGGGATGGAGATATAACAAATAACAATAGTGAATAGAGAATTATTATTCAATGGATAACCATTGAGCACTCTCGTATAATGTATAGGTGTATTTATTGTTCTATTACAAGTATACCGGGCAATGGGTATAATACCACCCACCCTGCTAACTTTTTACATTTCTCCTTTGATAAATTAAAAAAGGAACATAAGACGTAAGCATCAAACACGTATTTAAAAAAAGGCCGAAACCACTCTACAAGCAATGAAATACATTACGTATGAAATAAAAATCTACTCATTAAAAGAGTAGGACAAAAATAATTATCGACGGAAACATGAGCATCTCGCATATATTTTGGGTTTCACAGATTGACTCACACTAAAACTTTAAACACTAATTGCCTCAAAAATAACTAATTAATATTTAAACAGAACATTTATTTAGTATTTTCAATATATTTGCCTGTGTTTATTATTGTTCTGGTATTGTTAAATCTATTTCCACAAATAACCGTAATTTTAGGTCGATACAAGACACGTCAACACGCGCACGCGATCATGTCATCTACTACATATATCTGCCTTCTGAGTTCGGACCGTACAGTGTGTATAGTACGAAGAGAATAAAGATCATTTGTGTGATCACCAAGTAGGATGTCATGTAAACGATGAAATAACAGCGGCACTTATTCGATTTAAACAACTCAGATATTTATACCTTATAAGTTATAAATAGCATCAATGCGGTTAATATGAGTTATCAAATTTCGAAGTTTACTCTAAATTAGTTATCTAAATTACAGTATTATTTTTTATGTCGCCATAGAAGTTATAGAATATCCCGGAAGTATTAGGGGCACTTAAAGTATGTACCTAACTTAATTAGATCATATTAATGGCAAGAAAATCTAAGAAATACTTGTGTATCCTATTAGAACCAAAATGCAAATCCAATTAGTGTGGCGCGAAGTGTTATCGAGTTGGAGCTATGATATATTTTGATACGTGGAAAAAAGTTATCAGTGCGAGTGTAATTGTTTATAGAGAGTTTCCTGTCCTCGGCTTTATGACGTAGCATTAACGAGTATAATGTTTTTACAAGCGCTAGCCGTGGTCATTCTGATGTGTTTACGCAGATGCAAAAAACTATTTTTTTATTATTGTTTCATAATGTTTCTATGTGAAATTAACCTAAGCTATACAAATGTGAATTATATCCGAAAGTTTTCATTAAAATATTTTTTTATTCTACTATTGTTTTGATAATAATATGTTCAAAAGCACTCGAGAAACTGACTCAATTGAATATGTATAAATCTGATAAAGATATAATCAATTAAATAAAGTAATGAATATCTTCAAACACCCTCATAAAAACTTATATTTCTAAGGTCGTCTCCTTGATTATTATAATGAGTGTAGGATCTTTTTAGAAATTTTCCGTTTTGTTTTAATGCCTTCAATTATCATCTATTAAAACAGATTCTTAACACAAATAATCAAACAAGAATAACAGAAATAACACTAAAAATTATCACAAACTAAAATATTAGTATTTTATACTCACCTTTAACGAAACATTTCAGACAACAAAAAAAAATAGAACAGGAAAGAAAACATTTTTTTTATTACAAAAGAGATGCTGTGAGATATTTATTATCATAAAAGATGCAAAAACTTACCGTAGTCTTTAGCCATATTTCTTCTTTATAACTATTTACATTTAACTTTCAAAATAAAGACTTATAAAACTTAAAACCAGTTAAATTGAACAAGTCACAATAAAGGCAAGGAAAGCACAGTTATATTAGAATAATTCCTTTCACTATGACAAATAAAATTTCATTTGTTATTACACAGTTTCCATAATTATCACAAATCACTTTAAAATATGTGTACGCGCGTAAGTGAAAGTTTATATTTCGTTGTTACAGCCGTGCGCGTCCTACCGCAAAACAACGGCGACTGAGTGAGAATGCTCCATACTCCATAGCGACTGGCTTATGAGCCGTGATTCATACATTTAAGCCCTAACCAAGTAGTACGTACTTTGTATAAAAATCTGAACCAATGCTTCTAACCACAAAGGAAGTTTAGTTTGAATGAAATACGACTCATAGAGTACATCACAATTCACAACCACGCCTTATCAGAATAGACTTAATTAAGAACAATCATTTAATTCAAGAGTTTAACCGTCTAAAGTTATAAAATTTGATTGCAACAGGCGACGGTCTTATTACCAGACGCTGCTCTTGATAAATTTATATAATTTTACTAGGTAGGTAGGTATGTAAACTTATTTTATTTTTGAATATGTTGACTCTCTGGAAAACTTTTTCAAAAAATATAATTTAATAACGGTTATGCTTGATCTTTATCTTTAACGGTTATCTTTAATAAATAAAGCATATGAATTATGAATATAATATAACAAAGAGATGAAACTCCTCCTAAAATAGTTTCCTGTTGTTGAAATTATCTTAAAGTAAAATACTATTATGCAATCAATATTTCATCATATACCATCAATAAGAACATGTATGTCTGAAGTCTGAATGTTGAAAGGATCTACAAGAATTGTTTCCTGTGTTGTCAGATTCAAAATAATGTTAAGTCAAGGTAACTATTCACCTAAAAAAGTATCAAGGCATCAAAAAAAGGTATTTTTCTTATTGAATTATCCCTACTAATATTATAAATGCGAAAGTAACTCTGTCTGTCTGTCTGTTACGATTTCACGCATAAACCACTGAACTGATTTTAATGAAATTTGGTACAGAGATAGAGTAGACCTTGAGAAGGAACATAGGATTGTTTTTATCCCAGACTTTTGAAAGATTCTCTTGGAAACGCGATATAACCGAACTCCACGCGGGCGAAGCTGCGGGCGGAAAGCTAACAATTTATAATTGTGTATTTTATCAGTATTGAATATATGTTCTAGTATAAAAACTAAAGTATTTTAGCTACAGATATAACTAATGGAGTACTTTTATCTAGATAATAGAAGTACTTATTGGCGGTAATTTTATTTTATAATTGAGTACACGTATATATGTGTTTTCTCCAGTGGCCGTGTGACGACCTTGACACGTAATGCATTGTTCTATTCGTGCAACGATTCTTAATATTATTATTAATTCCAACGTTTAACAATTCATTGACCGAAAGGATGCCATTGCCTGAGTAATCTACTTATGCAATAATAAAAGTAGCAGTTGAAAAAATTGCATAGCAGCAAGCAGTAAAGTGAATAAAATAATTAGAATGAGACGAAATATTTAGAAGAAAAAGATTTTTTTACATATCTATCATAATTGTTTAACGAAATATTTTTTTAAAAAACAAAGCATAGTTTTGATGTTCTTTAAACTTGGTCATATTCCATATAAATTATTAGAAAGTTGATGATTTCAAAAGTTAAATAGGTATGTTAAAATTAAAGTGTGTAATCAGTAATTATAAATCCTTTGCAATGGCTCTTATCACATGGTTAAGACCATGTGTCATTTCTACTAAATACTTGTGAGTTTTGATAAATGAAAAGCAAAAAGTACACTTTGCTTATCACCTACCTTTGGGGAATTTTTGACTTAATTAAGTAGTTTATAATATAATAAAGCGTTTAACAATGATGATGATTTTTTTTAAATATATAGGTACATATAATAAATAATAAGATATTTGTTATTGGATTCATTAAAAAACTGTTGTTGCCTCTGTTTATATTTAATGTCTATATTAAATACAGAAAAGTTAACATTTGCTCTTAAAATTTTTCAACAATGGAATATGGGTGTCAGACTTTTTGATTTATTATCTGTTATATTCTTTATGAACTTCATGTTTTTCTAAATATGTATTTGATTTGTTTGTTGTTTGTTTGTTTGTTTGTTTGAAAGCGCTAATCTCCGAAACTACTGGTTCGAATTGAATAATTCTTTTTGTGTTGGATAGTCCAGTTATCGAGGAAGGCTGTGGGCTATATAACATCACGCTACCACTAATAGGAGCAAAGATATAGTGGTAAATGTGTAAAAAACGGGAGAAAGTATTTCATCTTTGAAGCCTTCCGTTGCGTGCGCCGTGAAAACGGTTCAAGATACCAAAAAAATATGTATTAAAGAATAATAGCTCTTTTAATGATCTAAAAAACACTACGCGACAGTATATGTCTATCTTTTAAGATTAACTCACAAAAACCGTTTTTATGGTAACTAATTTTGTCGAAATAATTTGTTTAAGTTGTATCAACATAATAATATTAATCTTGATTCAAATAAACAAATAAATATGTTGTTGGTTAAGAGTACTTCATTATTAATAAAAAAAAACATAGGTTTTATCCTGAAAATTCTACGGGAACTCGACCATTGCGAAAACCCCGCAAGAACGGGAACTATGTGGGAAAAACCAAAAATCTGTCGGAAGTCACTATTCCACGCGGACGAAGCCGCGGCAAAAGCTAGTTTAATATATAGTAGATGCGATGTTTTTTTATCTGCTAGGATTCCTTGGCCTGCTTACTTATGAATCATGATATAAGTGATAAAGAAGGTTATATTTGTGAGAGCTAAACAAATATTAACAAGAGAATTATTACATTCATTCTTCATACACTAACTTGGATAAGGTTTATGAACTTTTCTGAGTGAATCTTTATCATTCTGAATCACGTCTCGGCGTTGACATTTCTTTGTCATGTGCACAATCTATATCTATTCAATAACGAGTCGGCAGCCTTAAACCAGCTATGTGGGGTAAACGTCCCGATACGTCGCGTCAGTGAAACAAAGCAAACCCTCAGTATCCCCGTCTGGCTCTTGACCCACGATTCAACGAGCACCTGTCTAAAACTGTTTAATTTACAACTTCGTGAATTTTCTGGTCGAGTGTGATCAGAGATAGATATTATTTTTTATGAAAATACTGCAGAAATAGCAGGAGTAATAAATACATTTTCTTATACATCTTACAATATTAATACAATATACAAACAAATATTTTGTAATATGTATGTTTACTATATACTTTTTCATTAACTAAAGTTTTCTGTAGCGGGATTAAAAAAACAAAAAAGAATATATCAACTTAGGCCCCGACGAGATTCGAACTCGTGATCTCCTGTTTACTAGACAGGCGCTTTAACCAACTAAGCCACGGCGCCTCTGACAGTGGAGGTGAAATAATGAAACACAATTAAAATTCTATTGTTGTATAGACAATATATCAAATAGTCATAGGAAGTGTAATTATAATATTATGCAATACATATATTATAAATGTAGTATTTATACATGATTTATGTAGGATTGCTTAATCAATTAAAAGGATTCATGTCATCACATCAAATGTATAAAAAAGATTAAGAATATTAATAAATATAATCAATAAAAAATCACAAATAGCAAAAGTAAATAATAGTCATTTCACTGTTCCCGAGCCAACCCTATTTGAATAAAAGTAATAATAACATAGTGCAATTTATCTGAGTACATACATAAACATGAAAATTTTTAGAACTGTCTAATAATAATTATTTATAAGTATTGTTTATTAGTCATTACATGTTTTTTTAATCCATTTCGTATGAAAATGCATCCGATAACAAAGTAGTGAACACCCACTGATGTGTCATTGGTTTGTCCATGCTAGAGAGTAGAGACACCCAAATGTTTTGAATTTAAATTTTAACAATGTATGTGTAAATTGGATATCTTTTTTAAAGTACTTTTATCGTTGAAAGGTGAATTAACGAGTTAGTTTTGTATTTTAATATTAAATTACCGATTTTGATGTTATATTAACAACAAGCAAAAGTGTTTTTTTGGTTTTCCCAATCGATACTTAACAATAATTAAGTACATACATTAGTCTGTTTCAAAATCAACACTCAAATTTCGGAGACATCCATAAAAAACAATATTAAGTAAGGCGTTTGCTGTTACTTCCGTATTTTTGGCTACATGCCAAATAAGTCACCCTTAGTGTTTGGAAAATAGAACGACTTCGTGGCGCCTGATAAATGTATTGCCGTCAAAGATAATAATGACATTTTAGAGCTTCCACTATCCATGATAGTAAAAAGTTAGTGGTTCTATTCCTAAAGTCTAAACCCTAGGAATGAGTTTAAAACATATTATTTTGTTTCTTTCTAATTAAAGTATAAAAATATTTTGTGCTAGGAGTTTAACTTATTTTACAAGAGGATGTCAATTTCTTACCACTTGTAGAGTATGCAATCACTTATCGTTCTTTCACAAATGATTTCTTTGTTATTAGTAAATCTTAGGTAGGTATATATTTTTTTACATTTATGAAAGAAGTACCTTAATATGTACCTAAGCTCTTTTTTTTTTTTTTTTTTTTTTTTTTTTTTTTTTTTTTTTTTTTTTTTTTGATGACGTAGTGGAAACTCTTTTTACGAGCCGTCCAACCGGCCTTGGTGGGGCCGGAAGGGATGTGTGAGGCTCGGCCTGGGCAGGCCCCTACTCACTAAAACCACTGCGAAAGCCATCGGCCGCTATGTCGGTGTACCCCGGATCTGTCAGCGACAGGGCACACCAGCGACTGGCCGGTCCTGGCAAAGACCGGACTTACTCCCTCGGAGCACGGGGGCGATCCCGGCAATTAGGACCACCCCGACGACGCCGGGCTTTCAAAAGGGCCGGGTTACCACGCCGACCCCAGCCCGGAAGACAGGGGTGCTATTGGAGGCGTAGGAATTGCCTCCGTCGCACCCCCGTACGTCGCCTGCGGGGGGAGGGAGCATCAGCCGCCCTCTCCCTTTCCCGCTGAGATGCCTCCTTCGTGGACATGACCGTCTCACAGAAGGAGGACACCGCCAACCAGGACCCATCACTCTCGAGCATCTTCTCCACGACACTCGAAAGCGACAGGTCCACTCCGCCGAGAGCCGCCACAAGGTCTTGGCGCTGCGCAGCCCATCTCGGGCACACCTCGAGGGTGTGCTGGGCCGAGTCCACCGCAGCGCCGCACTCATGGCAGCCTTCTCCCGGCTCTCTCCTGGCCGTCCGACACAGGTAGTAACCAAAGCACCCGTGCCCGGTTAAGACCTGCGTCAGACGGAAAGTGAGGGGTTTGCGTTTCCGCCTCATCCAACGCTCTAGGACCGGGCGAAGCGCTGCCGTTGTACGTCTACCGTACGGCTGCTCCGCCAGGTCCTCCCCCCACTCCCGCATAAGGCGCTCCTCCCCCTGCCGACGAACCGCTCGGATCTCCTCCGACGAAGGGTTCTCGCCGAGTGCCCTCCTACCCGAGACATAGGAGAACAACTCGGCTCGAACCGACGCCACGAGATCCCAAGGCGGATCGCCAGCAAGGGCAGTCGCTGCGGCCCAGGAGACCGTACGGTACCCCCTAATCACCCTCACCGCAGGAGCCCTTTGCGCAGAGCGCAGCAGGGCTTTGGTCCTGCGGCTCATTGGGCGATCAGCCCAAACGGGAGCACCGTACAGGGCTATACTCCGACAGACCCCAGAGTATAGCCGCCTGCAAGCTGCGCTGGGTCCTCCGAGGTTCGGGAGGAATTTTCCCAGCGCACCTGCCGTCCTCACGACCTTCGGCCCCAGTTCCTTGAAATGAGGCACGAAGGTCCACCCTCCGTCAAGAGTGAGCCCCAGATATTTCATGGTGGGACTCACCCTGACCCTCCCCCCTCCTATGAGGAGGGTGGCACCCGGCGGGGGTCCTTTCCGCCCAGTCCCGCGGAAGAGGAGGGCTTCGGTCTTGTCTATTCTCACCCGAAGCCCCAACCTCTCTATGCGGCTGATCACGAGGTCAGTTCCGACCTCGGCCAGCCGCGCCGCCTCCCTGTAGTTTCGTCCCCGGGATAAGACGAGGGTGTCATCGGCGTAACAGATGACACCCATCCCGGGGAGGAGACGACTCCGCAGGACCCAGTCGTATCCGACGTTCCACAGGACCGGTCCCAGGACCGACCCCTGTGGCACGCCGTTTTTGACTGTCCACCACTCTATGGACCCCCTCCGGCTCTCGACTGCCACCCTCCTCTGGGAGAGGTAGCTGTTTATCAGCCTCCTCAGATACAGGGGCACTCCGAAATACTCGAGTGCCACCTGTATCGCGCTGTGTGGGAGGCTGTTAAACGCGTTTGCGATGTCCAACGACACCGCAACCACTACCTCTCCTCTGCGTTCCGCCTCTTCCGTCACCGCCCGCAGGCGTTTGAGAGCATCGACGGTCGACCGATGGGCTCGGAACCCGAACTGGAACTCTGACAGTCCCGGGCCCGAGCCTTCCTCCAGATGCCGAACGAGACGGGTGGCCATTATTTTCTCCAGGGCCTTCCCCGCCTCGTTCAGCACAACCACCGGTCGCCACGCCGAAGCCGAGTCCGGAGGCCGGTTGCCTTTTGGAAGAAGGCAAAGCCGGCCTTCCTTCCAGGCCCTCGGGAACTGCCCGGACCTCAGACAGAGGTCGAACAGCTCCTTGAGGGCTCCACCGAGGTGCACCAGGGAGAGAGCGAGAACTCTCCCGTGCACCCCATCCGGACCCGGTGCGCTCTTCTTACTCTGGAGGCGAGCCAGAATCGCCTCCATTTCAGACTCCGTGACGGTGGGCGGAACGCGGTCGCCCTCTTCCAGCGTCAGCCGGGCCATTCTGGGGGGAGTAAATCCCGCTGGAGCGTCGGGGAAGAGTTCCCCGACGATCCCCCTCAGAGCAGCCGGCTGGAGCACCTCCGTGATGGGGGCCGACTGGGCGCAGAGTTTGTTCCGCGCCCGCTTGTACGGTCGGCCCCAAGGGTCTCGATCGAGACCCTCCACCAGCTCCAGCCAGGCTGCCTCCTTGGCCCGGCGGATGGCCTGCTGCAGGATCAACTTCTTCTCCACATAGATCCTGTACAGCCGACCATCTCGCTCCTCGTCCTGGGGGCGGCGTCGCCTACTCCGGGTGTATGCCCTCCTGGCCCCGTTGCAGGCGACCCGGAGGTCTGAGATATTCTCAGACCACCAGTATACCGCTCCCCGCGGAGGGGGACGTCCTACGGGGGGCATCGCCGCTCGGCAGACGTTTTGAAGAACGTCCCCAAAGCGGCTAGCCCCTTCATCCACCCCTAACTCCGCACCCTCCGGGAGACTCCAGCGACCGACGACGACGGCCGCTTCTTTAGCCAGTTCCCGGTTGAGCTTTGACAGCGCCCAACGCGGGAACCGACTTCTCTCCCGAGGCGACGAGGAATTCGACACTGGACTACGGCGACCGGCAGGAGTAGGAGACACTTCGAACCGTATGTAACGGTGGTCCGAAAGCGTCTCCACTCCTGCCTCAACCCTCCATCCCTCCACTCTGCGTGCGATGGTCGGAGTGGCGAACGAGACGTCCACCACTGAACCTCCCAACCGTCGCACGCACGTCTGGACCGTCCCCGAGTTGAGAAGGGACAGTCCGGCAGTCAGCGCCCATGCCTCCAGCTCCCTCCCTTTCGGTGTTGTGCGGGGGTTTCCCCACGCCGTGGACTTGGCGTTGAGGTCCCCCAGCACAAACACCTGAAGAGGCGCTAACTGCCCTACCACCGGCCCGAGAGAGTCGAGAAATCTCTCGAAGGCCGGCAGGTCGCGGTTCGGGGAGAAATATACCCCGACGATGGCAACCTCCCCCCGAACCGCCGCCACATACCCGTGGCCCCTCGCTTTGACGGCGAGGGGGGGCCCGACTCCCGGCCGCGTGACGATCGCAACTAAGCCGTCCACGTCTCCCGCCCAATGAGGTTGGGCAGGGACACAGTACGGCTCCGCTATGACCGCCACGTCTACGGCCCACTCCGCCATGGACTGCAGGAAAAGATCCTGAGCCCCGGCGCAGTGGTTGCCGTTGGCCTGCAGGAACCTGAGATGTCCGGCCATTATTCGGACATCTCAGCTCCTGACTACCTAAGCTCTTTTGTTTAACAGAGCATATTCGTAGTACGGATATTGTATTCTTGTAACTTTTAAGTTAGTTTCTCGAATATTTTTGAGAGGCTAAAACATTGACTACTAAGTCCATTAATCTACATCGAATAGTGTTTTCGATATTTACTTTAGTTTTTATCACGTATTATATTTTTGATACAAAATGGACAAAATAATTTATTCGCTTTGAAATTTCGTCTGTTATTCGAAAATGCGTATTAAGAAATAGGTATATATTAAAATGTTGTGTTTTTATTTTCTGTTCCTGGGACGTCTAAAAATTACTATCGCCTATTTGTGGAGCGCATGATGTCTTTCAACCGAGATAGACTTTTTTTTAATTTTTGCAGTAATGTTTGAAATGAAACTTTTTAATATTTTACATTTGAGTTCAACAAAAAGAAAAAGTTATTTTATCACATTTGTATTTTATAATATGACGACACTTATTAAGACTAATCACTGAAGGAAATCTTTAAATGCTTTTTAATTGGGCTTTTGTGATATGTAAAAATAAAAAAAGTATGCACTATTAGAAATATCTAGTACGTACCTATCACTAAAACGTTATATCAATCCTTTTAATATTGTAGGCCAGACGGTCGTTAACCAAAAGATTTCAGGTATTGGTTAGCAGAAGATAAAATTGAAACATTTTTATTAGGGAAGACGTGATTCGTGGAAAATTTAAACTCAACATAAATTTAAGTTGTAAAACTGTTTTATTCTCTAAGAATAATGAATCATGTTCGTTACTTGTGCAAATGTTTAAAAACTTTAAAACATGTAGCTTTTTGGAGTTCATTGTCATAAACTAGGTACATACAATTTTCGGTACAATAATCTTTTATAACCAATTTATAAGTAATTAATAAAATCAGTGAAACCAACGTGTGTACGTAATTAATTAGTAACTTTAGATCTACAAGGGTGATAACCAAGAAAATAAGTGGCTTTTGAAATATATTTGGTAGCACCTAGAAAAATTAAACATTACATCAGTATTAAATATTATTTTCACAATGTTGCAGGTTGTTTATATACATATCTTATTGTTATTTTAAAATAGAGGAGCAGAAATAAATCCTGTTGCTGAGCTCTAAATCACTTTTAATCATTAATATTTTATTATAACAGTAGAGCTGGTTTCTCTTCTTTAAAGTGCCTTGTGTGTAAAGGTTTCGGTGTAATAAAATAAAATAACATCGGTCATAATAATTTTATTCGCATATAATAATTGATTATGATACATGGAGCGCTAACGCGCGCCGGTCAGCGGATGCCGAATCAGTCGAGCATCTCGGCTCAAATTACATTATTATTAATTCTTTATATTGCATCGACATTCGTTATGCAAAAACCGTGGCTACATATTCACTAGTGAGAGGTCTCGAGGCAGCGTTACAGATGGACGCACATCGCACAGTCCCCGCGGCCCGCGCACTGCATCTCACGCAGCGAGGCCGCCGACTGATCGCTTTTTACATATATACTTAAAATATAACAGTCAATTAGACAGCCGGATATCAGTCCGATAAATTTATTTACATACAAAACAAACGAAACACCATAACTCTCTGCGACAAACGGCCGGGTCCAGTCACCGAGACCGGAGTCGAGTCCGCTCGAGGCGGCGGTGGCTCGATTCGTATGAATCTTAAATAACATTAAATCACTTCCATAATTTATTACTTAAAAATACCGAAAACCTAAATCTGTCGACGTCAGTGGAGAGGCGGACGTCTGTCGAGCGGCGATCGCTCGGGCTGCCGGGAGCGCGTTGGCGAGGGGCGAGGGCCGAGGGGCGGAGGCCGAGGGGCGCCGCCTCACTCGGCCTTCACCTCGGCGGGGGACGGCGTCTCCACGGCGGTCACCGTCTCCCCGACCTCCTCCATAGTCGCTGACACCTCCCCGCTCTCAGTCACACGCTCCGAACCTCCTCCGCCGTCTGATACAAAGAAGAAAGGAATAAATAACAGTTTAATTCAATGAGTATCTTTATCTAAAACTAGAAGACCCGGCGAACTTCGTTTCGCCCTATAATCAAGAAATATCTGTTACGTTTTTTTATTTATATTTTTGGAGTTTACCTATTAAAGCCATAAATCTCCGTGTTTTGAAGTGATTAGGAATGATTAATAGTTAATATGAGAGTTACACTGAGCTAGCAAAATAATAATTGTCAACGTTACTACTACACTTGATGCACAAACAATAACGATGGCCGACAACTGTGTAGGGAGTGAGAGAAGTCTAATTGTGTGAGAGAAACAGAAGACCGGCTTCGTTCTCATCCCTACTCCGTGCTGTTTACTGGGTCAGAAGTGACACCTGTAGATATCTGGCGGGGATAACTTATTAAATGACGATTGATCAGTTATCGACCGGAGATGAAAAATGATTAAATTACTAAAATAGCTATTAAAAAATAAGGGTTGATCGTAGAAGGGTGAAAATTTAGGATTGTATGTATTTTTGTACGTTGTATCATAAAAAAATAGTAATTAAAAATTTTGTCTAAAAAATAAAAAAAAAATTTAGGGGTGGACTACCCCTAACATTTAGGGGGATGAAAAATAGATGTTGGCCGATTCTCATAGCTACCGAATAAGCACAAAAAATTTCATCAAAATCGGTCAGGTTGTTTCGGAGGAGTATGGGCACGAAAACTGTGACACGAGAATTTTATATATTAGATTACATTATATCTATGCGTCTACTTACTACGTTGGTGGTGATGGTAGTACAGGTTGGGTCTCATGTGTTGTACGTGTTGCGCGTGGTGCGGTCTCGGCGGCTGCGCGGGCGGCGCGCGGTACATGGGCGGCGCGGGCGCGTGCGGCCTCTGTATGGGCGCGGGGTAGCGTGACGTCACCATGCCGCCCCGGTTCATTGCGTTTCCGTTTCCGTTGCCGCCGTTTCCGCCACGTCCGTTGTTTCCGCCGCCGACCATTTGCTACAAATAAAAGTTCTTTGAGGTCGGGTCGCGGTCGAGTGCTATGATCTCAGGCCGAGCGGACGGTATACCTGTTGGTGTTGTTGGTGCTGCTGGTGATGCTGGTGCGGCGTGTGTGCGGGCGGCGGGTGCGGCGGGTGCTGTTGGTGTTGTGGCGGCGGCGCGTGGTACTTGTGCTGCGGCGGCGAATGAGGCGGCTTCTGTTGTTTCGTTGCCCCTTTGGGCGTCGGCGAGGCCGAATCACATAGAGGGGCGAATCCGTTAGGATGTTCGTGCAGCGGACTCTTGAGTTGTTGCTGAGGCGGAGGTCTTGGCTGAGGCGGGGCATACTGTTGTTGTAGAGGAGCCCGATATTGTTGCTTTAAAAATTCAACATATTGTAAGTAAAGTATCATCACAAGGTGTCGCAATTCATAAAATAGTAATAGAATTCAGTTCATCCTACCAGTGGCGGTATGATGCAGACACGTCATTGAATAAATCAACTAACCTGCATCTGTTGGACGGCCGCGGCGGCGGCGACGTGCAGCTGTGAGGAGAGGAACTGTGAACTGAACGCGCTCGACTGTGCGGGCTGAGTGAACTGGAGCGGGTATGTGGGCGCGGGCGCGGCGGGCGGCTGGTAGGGGGAGTAGTATGAGGTGGAGGGGGGCGCGGGGCGAGGCAGCAGCCCCGGCAGTGAGTATGGAGATTCACCCACGGGGCCCGAGTACCCCAAGTACTGTTGCTGGAACGTGTTCACACCACCAACAGCCCCGACACCACCGACTCCGCCAACGCCTCCACCTTTACTACCTGTATTACAATAAAAACTAATATTAATATTTTATTACAACACAATGTTTGTTTCTACTTTTCTTACTAACCAATAGCTCCGATCTGCTGAGTCGATGGCTTTACTGTAGCTGACATGAGGGAGTTTGACGTACTTGATATCAGTACAGTGCTTGGACTGTTTCCTAATTGACCAGACTGGCCGAAGGCAGCGCCACCTCCTGCCGCAGCGGCCTTTAGGAACAACACATCGTTAGTTTATGAAATACAGAACGTTATATGAAATTACAAGTAAATTTTAACCGATTCATTTATCTTATGCTAGAAATAAAACAAACATTTTGATTACCATTCGGTATTGACTTGGCAGGCTTTGGAACATATCCGGAGGTGGTTGGTAATTGTATGGAGTAGCAGAACCCGCACCGTAAGGAGTTCCCGGGAAGCCTCCAAATTGTCCCCGTGTTTGATCCAAAAAGGCTCCGTATAATCCGCCTTGTTGTTGTAGTTGTTGAGATGAACCTAATAATTGTTGAGTCGAGTTGTACAGGACCGCTGGTGGCGATGGGACTGACAGGCCTCCGTAGCCGCTCTGGTATGTCACATGGTTATAATGTTGAGGCGGCGGCGATTGCAGTTGCTGAGTTGGTTTAACCTTACACACGTTAGGAGGTGCGCCAGTCTCTGTGTTGTTCTCTTCGAAAGGTGTAGTGAACTGCAGCTCCTCACTACCCTCAGCCACAGCGTGCATCTCCCACACTTTCTTAACACTCGCGATTTTTAAATTGAGATCGGCTGCTAACGGTGATATGGTATTCGACGTACTCATGTGGGTGCCACGAGGCAATCCTAAAGCTTTAGCAGATTTTTCATCGGTGAGCTGCCCAAGGTCAGAGTCAAATGCAAAATCAAGTTTCATGTCAGAAGAATCCTCATTCTTCTGTGATGTATCGAAAGCCATCTGAAGACCGAGAGACCCCTCAGCCTCTGACACAGGTCTACCGCTTTCAGCCATAAGCTCTTGTATTGATCTAGGACGCGACCTCACGTCTCCGTTGAATGGCATTGACCTAGAATCCACTTCATTTTGAACTTCCTCTCCTTGGGGTTTAGCTGTAGCTGCACTAGGTTGATATTTTTGTTTCAGAGCCTCTGCAGGTGGTACCGTTTTATAATTGGTGTTTTCAAAGATTATAGTTTCCACAGGTGGCGTGGTTCCGTCTAAGACGCCCGCTTTATCAGCAACTACAGCACATGAAGGAGCAGGTGGCTTATTACTTTCAACGGTCGTGTCTCCTGGAGTACTGCGTTGGCTAGATTGGTTTGATTTTTCAACAACTTCGGGTTGGTCTTCAACATTGGCACCACGTAAAGTTTGTGCAATAGGTTTATCCCACGCGTTTACTGGTGGAGGAGGAGGCGCAGCGCCGGTGTCCGTGCCAAAGTTGGGTACCAACCCCATTTGTTGTTTTTGTCTTTGTTTAACAAAGCGAGGTGCCAAATTGGCTTGACGCGGTCTGTTGTCGTAAGGTACGTTTGATTTACCGGGAACAGGTCCCGAACCTCTAGAGTTAGATTTGTCATTTGAATTTCTTGTAGATGAACCATTTCTGCCACCTCCCCCTTGGTTCGAACGAGATCTGGGTTGCTTTTCTTCTTTTGCATTAAGGGGACCTCTGATATCTTTTGAATTTTTCTTATTACGCACTTCTTGGAATCCATCATCAATAGCTTCTTCATCTTTCTTAGCAGTCGATATTTTAAGGTCACCCATAGCCTCTAATGCGTCCGTACTCTTATTCTCGCCTTCCTTCTTAATACCCTGCTGATTCCGGCCATTATTTTGGCGATTGTTAGAAATATGATTTCGACTGCCACCTTGTCCCTTTTGAGATTGATTTAATTGTCTGCTACCGGATCGTCGTTGTCCACCGCCTTCAGAATGTTCAGAAGTAGTTTCCCAATTTTCGTCTTCACCACTGAGGCCTCCTTTGGAACGTCGATCTCTACCTTTACCTCCTGAAGAGCCGGTATGCGGTCTATTTGTATTTTTGTCTTTGTCACTTTGAACGCTATCCTTACAATCTTCATTGTCTTTATTAGCTCTGTTAGCTTGACTAAAAGGACTTTTTGTATTCGGCGGCCCATATCCAGTTACTCTTTTAGCGGGTGCCGGAGGTCTGTTTGTGCCATGGAAGCCACCACGGCCTCGTCGGGAAGGCTGACCACGTGGGGCAAATGGTTCTCTATTTTCTAAGCCATCTGTAAATTGGGATCCCTGTTCTATAACGTGACTCGAATCTTCAAGTCTTTCCTGTTTTTTAGGGCCGCGTGGACTGCGAGGTGCTCTACGTCGTTCCCTGCGGTCAATATTAGTGCCATCTGTTGAACCATCTGATTCACTCGCTCTATTATTTGACCGAGAACTTCTATGTGAACGTCGACCACGTGACTCTCTTGAACCCCAACCTCTTCCATACACGTTATACCCTCCGCCCACTCCATACCCTCGCCCTTTCTTTTCAGATCCTGACCCACTTGATTTACGTTCGATAGGTTCTTTAGGAGGCATTTTATTTCCTTGATCATTAGTATATCTTTCACTTTTTTTATCATCCTGTGGTCGTTTTTGAGAGTCTTGATTATTTTCAATGGAATTTGAATCGGTCAATTTATTCCCTATAATTCCGGAAGGATCACTGCTGGATTTAGAGGCAATAGATTCGGATTCTGACAGATCTTTTTCTGATTTTAAGGATACCGTTTGTTTGGCAGTATTTGCAACAACATTTGACTGTTCTGGAGTAAACTGCTTTGGTGGTTGTGAGGAATTAGAAAGTATATCATTTGAGCTAATAGGTTTAGGAAGTACTTGATTAGGAGTAGACTTAGAAGTAAAATGAGAATCAGTAAATGAAGGAGTTTGAGATTGTATACCAGATGACATTACTTGAGTTTGAATATTTCCCGCAATATTCATATTAGAGTGTTGATTTTGTATGGAAGTATTAGAAGTGTTGTTAGATGCCTGATTGTAACTATTGTTGTGGGATTGAGACATGTTAGAACTATTAGTTTTTGCATCATTAGTTTCTTGTAACGTCTTGATGGGGTCAGCTTGTGGGGCGATCGATTCATTAGTCTTTTGATCGAACATTTTGGCTGAATTTTTCTTGTCCCCTAAACTAGAGCTGTTACTTTGTTCTTCCTGTCCCACATCAGCCCAAGAGGTTTCAATAAGATCCTTTTCGGTGAATTCCCTTTGTGGTGTGTTTGAAGGCGGTGAAGATCTTTTTTCATGACCTTGTGTTTGTATAGATTCTGTTGAGACAAATGGTTCAGCGACTCCTATACTTTTTCTTTCAAAAACTTCAGTCAACTTATCGGCTGCTGTTCTGCTGCTATGATCAATTGTATCTAAAGGTTTTCGTTCAGAATCAGATCGTCTGTCTTTGTAATCGTTAAAGTCTTTATAAGATTCCTTAGAGTTAGACCTGTCCAACTCTCGACCAGACCTATCATAATCTTGCATTTCATTGCGCCACTGAGGGCCATCTTTGTCTCTCCGAACCTCATCTTCGCGGTCTGAATAATCTCTGAAAAAGGATATCATTAATTTGAATTGTATATCAATATATTTTTAATTATTTTATATTTTTAAGAACCTAGCTCTAGTCACAAAACTTTAAACACTAGCTCTAGAAACAAAACTTTTCACGTGTGAGTGGATTTGCCCAGAAAGGTATGATATCGTTACGCCTGTCTTTTAATAACTGTGGGGCTAATTTTCTTTTTATATAAAAAAATATGTATCTTTTACAAAATAAATATAGAACTTATTCGTTTATCTGTATACCTGGAGTATGAACGTCGGCCATTATTTGGTGCATGCCTGGGTGCGTTGTATGATTGCGCTTCTTGTCTTCTTGGTGCTGTTTTTCCAGCAAAAGCCCATCCCTTATGTTGGTCCTCTTGTTGCCTGTTCTGCTGTTGCTTTAAAAACCGAGGAGGTATGTTGGCTTGAAATATCTTTGAGAATGGATTCGATTGGTCGCGATCTCGTTCACGAGCAAAATCTCTATCACGATCCCTGAAGTCCCGATCAGATCTTTCTCGGTCGCGATCACGGTCCCGGTCCCGGTCGTTTCGGTCCCTTTCTCTATCAAATCGTTCCCGTTCATTACGATTATCATTCCGATCTCTATCTCCTCGATCTCTGCCTTCATTTCGATCGCGATCTCTATTGTCATTTCGATCCCTGTCACGCATGTCCCTATCTTTATTGCTATCATTTCGATCTCTATTGTCCTGTCTCCCCCTATCCTTGCTATCCATTGCTCGATCTCTGTCTCGGTCGCGGTCACGTTCTCTATCACGGTTATCATATCGATCTCTGTTCTCCATACGATCACGCTCCCTACTGTCTATTCGGTCCTTGTCCCTGTCACGTAAATCGTTTCTGTCCCTGTCCTTATTGTCACACCTTTCCTTTTCTTTGCTCTCAGCCCTATCTTTGTCTCTGTGTTCATAATCTCTTTCCCTGTCGTTGCGATCACGATCATTCCTATCATTTTTATCACGGTTATCTTTAGAGGACTGCTGTGACGCTGGTGAATCCCGCATTTGACGTCGTTGTTCCTCTTCCTTGCGTTGTCTCGCACGAGCAACGGCTTGAGCGACTTCATTACTCTGCTTCTGCCGCCGCTCTGCCCATAACTGGTCTTCATCACCAGGGTCTTGTATTTTTGAGTCTATGCGATCATTTTCAATACTGGTCCGGTTATTATTAGTCTTGTTGCTGACTTTCACAGTAGGAGTTGAAGACTCACCGTCTGAGAAGTCTAACTTTTGGCTGAAATTGAAAGTTTTTAAATGAGAACACTCAATTCCAAACAATTGATTACTAAATATATACAGGGTGACTGGTGAATTACTATCAATATTTAAGGAGAATACTCGGTACATGATTCTCATTCAAATTATGTAAAAAAAATAGGTACTTAATTTTTGACCCAATTTCCGTATAAATAAATAAAGTGTGGACACGTTCCAAGTGTTCCAAGTGTGGACGCGTGCGGCGGCGTGCTGATACAACACCACGCCGCCGCACGCGTGTGTGTATACCTAATCTGTAGGGTGTTCACACGATGCGTAATTAATTACATAACTTTTGGTTAACTTTACTTAGAAGTTTATTAATATTTATGTTATATTAATTTTTATTTTGTCATATATGATCGTCAAATGTCACGTTCTCAAGTATCGATAGTAATTCACCAGTCACCCTGTATATAACTCACTCATAGTCTATGTCGTCATGTTGCGCCCATCCAGCATCACGAGATATATCATCAAGAGAAGATATCTGTTCTTCGCGTAGAATGGGTCTCGCCGTTAAAACCTCAACGGCTCGAGGTGTAGCGGACGGTCGCTGGGATTGCCTTGGACCAGCCATGTTACTATTGGAATTACCGCTTCCGCCACCGCTAATGTTTCTAGAATCACGAAGTGATGTCAATGTTCCCAAGCCCAATCCTGTGCCATTGCTACCTTTCATCAGCTGGAAATTAATATTAAGTTGATTAATTTTCATTATTACATAATATAATATGTATATGTGTTTTCTACATACGAAGGGTGGCAGAATAGCACGGAAAGCGGGTGTTTGCTGTGAAGCGGGCGTGGAGGCGGGCGCGGCGACGGTGGACGATGTAGTTTCTTGCCGAACGCCGGCCGTGCCACCGCACGTCCAACTGCCTTCCGCTACGTAATAAACATAATTATGAATTTGTTAAATGTATCATATATTACATGCATACAATTTGTTAAGATCACAAGATAAAATTCTCCCTTCAAGGACAAATGAAAAGCATCATAGTCAGCTCTTGAGCCAAAAAATAAGACTATTAATAAATCAGTGAAAACATTGAACTGTTTTATACAAGTATGTATAAAATCATTTATATATTGGTCACCATTTAAAAACATTTGTTCTAATGAGTTTCAATATTTCTACATGACATAACACCAATCACACTAATATTATAATTACGAAAGTTTGTGAGTGTGTTACTTCTTCACCCTCAAATGGCTGTGCCGATTTTGATAAAATTTTGTATACAGGAAACTGACGTCCAATAATAACACATAGGCTACTTTACATCCCGGAAATCAGCGGGTAACACCGCGGGTCGCAGCTAGTTAAATATAATAAAAATAATTGACTTACTACGCTTTATAAAAACGTGAATAAATTACTTATAAGAACTTACTTTGTGGTCTGAGCTGCGTTTGAGGCACAGTGTGATCTGTGGAACGATGTGAAGGTTGTGCAGCAGCCTCTAGTGAAGGAAACTCTGTGCGAAAATGAGGTGAGGAGGGAGGAGGGAGGGCCACCCATCCTGATGCAGCGGCACTGCTGCTTGAAGTTGTGGTCTGAAGAATTAAGGTACTTTATAACAAAAATATATAAACATCCCTAAAATATGCATTGTTCATTAATAACTGTACTATACTGATTTGTGTTGAGAAAATATATAAACATCCATAAAATATATGTTTATTAATAACTGTACCATTCTGTTGTAAAATATGCTTTAGTATAATAAAAAACAGCATTCAAAATCAGAGTGCTATTTAATAAGACAATTGCAGACACAAATTTACATAATGTATGAATATAAAAATTCCTAATTAAAATTTGTATTAGATAATAAAACCATAATATACTCACTATAGTCTGAGATGTGCATGTTGCTTGAGTAGTAGCAGGAGTAGTTACAGTAGATACAGTACTAAAAACAAAAATTATAGACATAAATCGCTAAATAAATATTAAAATATTATTTACATAATATTATTAATGTGAGCATTCTTCGTTAGCATACCCTAGAACTATGAAGCTTGAATATTTAATAACCCTTGCTTTGCGAAACAATCTTCACTAAACGAATTCTATCAAGCATGTAACATCTGGCCACAATACAACTTTTAAAGGTGACTTGTATTTGCTTTTGCAAATTAGTAATTATATTTAAAGATATCTTTATAAATTTTATGTCATGCATAGTTTTAAAACAGGCACTACTTATATATCTGAAACTTACTTAGCGTTAGGATCCTGGCCAGTTTCTGTTTTTAAAGAAGGCAGGTTTGCTGGCGGTCGTCTAGCTGAAGGTACTTTTCCAAGACTTTGCATTCCATGTTTACGGCTAAGTTGAGATTTCACTGATGACGGTTCAGAGCTTTCATTCTACAAAATAAATCATATAAATAATATTTGTAACGTATATAACAGGTAAAAACATTTATCAAACAAAATTACACATACATACAATCTCAAATTATATTATTAAGATATAAGAAATAAAATCAAAAGAAAATCAACACGAGTATCAAATAATGAAGTACTTACTTTTGTACTTTTTTCAATAATTATCTAGAAAGTAAAACATGAACAAGGTTATTTTATAGGTCAATGACCTCAAATGAACAAAGAAAATGACAAATTTAAATGACTAATAAAACTATATCTATTATTTAAGGGGTCTTGAAGTTAGGAAGTGCTCAATGTCAGCTGAACCTTTAGTCACTAAGAATGGTTGTTGAAGGTAGTGACCTTGTCTTGTCAATGCATCACGGTTTACCAGCTGCTTTACACTTTGTTGTATGTACATAATGGGAAATGTTCATCATGACTAATATATTGGGCAAGAATAAGTTCATTAGTGTTACCTTACAAAGTATAAAATAAAATTCAAAGAACTAATAGCAATTGTGTACACATATGCACAGTTACTTAAACAAAATAGCACTCATTTAAATGTTTGTGCAGAATGCAAATGGTGTTTTTCAAAGATTTTTCTGAGGTACCTACCCTATTAGCGCAGTACAGACTATTGATGTCCAATTTCTGATATTTTTGCTTCCCGGACGTCGGCTTGCTCTGCGCCGTAGTGCCTCCGCCGCCCGGCGTCGAGAGTGCAGACATGCTGCGATGTACACACCATCAGGACACCCTCGCACCGACCACCAACTGCAACCAGTGTGATTTACTACACTACGGGAACAAACTCTCAAAGTACACTATCACAAAGACTGTCCTTCAACAGCAATGGACGCTTTTAACTATTATGTACACTACACAATCCCCAATAACATGTAAATGTAGCATTCACACATAATCTAGATCACTCTGGTGCAACACTTTCACAACACTTGGTAATTTAGTTTTTTGCCCTGCCCTCCGAAGTATATTGACGTGTTACATCCGTAGGCTGAACGGACGCTGGATCGATGATTCCCTAATTTTCTCCATAATAGTATATAACACTTAAATAACTGTTAAATTTTGCCTACTATGCTGATGCATATCGGCTACAACAAAATACAAGGGAAGAAACGGTAAATAACAATAATTTTCACAGTTTGCAAAGAGAATAGAATTAAAATAGACTGGTACCTTGGTCCGTTACACCTGGTAAAATTATAATATAATAATCTAAGCTCAAATGCTAATATATAAAAGAAGATGACTTCAGATTTTTTCTAAATTCTACTCTACCAAAACTTATATCACTTTATTTTAAGATGGCGTCTCCAAAAGACGATCTCCTTTACAATCAATAGCGTGACGTCACAAAGACGCATCTCAGCGCTATCTGGAGGAAAACATTGTCAAACTTCTGAAGCTGCGTTCAAATAAAAGAAAATAAGAGTAAAACTTTTTTTTTTTTAAACTAATAAATAAAAATATTTATAACAATTAAAACATTAAGAATGGAAAATATATATCGAATTTGATAAATTATAGGTGAATATTTTAGTTATAAAAAAACACATGTTAATAATACATAGTACATATTATATTATAACAAATAAAAATTAACAGTTAGTGCAAGAACTATACAAATACCTATCATAGTCACATATTAAAATGGTACCAATCAAATCGTAAAATTGTATTTTTAAATTAGTAATAATTGATATGCAGTTTCTTTTTTTTAATTATAAAATGAAAAAGGGAAAGTCGATTGCAGTTTATTTTTATTAACTAATAGTGATAGAGAGGAGTTTATTTTGAACCAATCTTTCTAAGTTACATTTCGTTATACGTACCAAACAAAAAAACACGATTTAGTTTATTATAAATATAAAATATATTTATGCTCAACACTTATGAAACAAAAATATTTCATGTAACAAAACTTAGCTATGTTAGTTTTAGTATTACTTCAAAATATTAAATAACATGTTATGTATTACTATATAAATTTAATAAATTATTATTTTATATCGACGTTAAAGTGTTATGCCTTATTGAATAAGTAATTTTTCTGGATGTTAGTCATAATTATACACCTTAATTTGATAGATAATTTAAATACGTATATGAAAGAAAATATCTTTTCTGTTTGTGGAAATAATATTATTGTTATCGTTTAACATATTCAGTAAAACAAAGACATAGTCTTATTCAATATCAGCTCTACGTGAGGTAGCTATTCTAGTAGATGCCACAGCTTATTTACGCTTGCGCAGTTTAAATTTGTGTTATATTGATGAAAGAAAATCAGTAAGTAAGGATCGACGTAGAACTGTACAACGAACGACGGAGAACCATATAACGAGGGGTGTTGGAGAAAACCGGCAGCCATGTCGGGTAATTTAGGAATGGAACAATTGATCCCAATTGTGAATAAGCTTCAAGATGCTTTTACACAATTGGGGGTTCATATGCAACTTGATCTACCACAAATTGCTGTGGTGGGTGGACAATCAGCAGGCAAAAGCTCCGTACTAGAAAATTTTGTTGGCAGGTAAGTGCGTTTTAAGAACAATATTATATAAGAATAGTTAAGGGTTAAAATTTGAAAAAAAAAAAATTAACTGTTCAATTATATATCATAAAAATTATATAATTGAACAGTGAAGTTAATTTTAGATTTGAAAATCATTAAACGTAAATGTATATTCTATAATATTTAAAACAAATGTTTACAACGTTTCTGTGTAGAATATCTAAAGTGCATTAGTAATTTTCTTAAATATTATTTTTATAACATTCATTTATTAAAGAAAGGAATTCCTAAAATAATAGTATTTAATGTCATAATATTGTCGTATAAATGTCCTATATTTACTGCGCATGTCACACAGTATTGATCTCTCAAAACTGAATGGTTGTTTTTGTAATAATTTAATCATTATTTTAACAATTACATAATCATTATTTATTTAAATAGAAGAAATCATGATTATTTATTAAAAATCAAAAACCTTAACCACTTTCTTTGAGAAAGAAAACGAATCGTCAATACAATTCAAGTATTGATAAAGCAATGACAATATTTATTTTGTAATGGTTTGAGAATTATTGCAAGAAACGGAACGTTGCGTTACCATAACCACCCACCAACCACCATATTGAAAAATAAATTAGTTTATTGATGATGTGAAGTATAGACGATGAGCGATCAGTGATCTTTAGTGTTAAAATTCATGTATATTAAAAAAAATGGCAGGAAATTTTGGAATGCAACAATTAATTCCCATTGTAAACAAATTGCAAGATGCATTTGTGCAAATGGGCGTGCACATGTCTTTAGATCTGCCACAAATTGCAGTAGTGGGTGGTCAATCCGCTGGAAAAAGTTCTGTGCTAGAAAATTTTGTCGGCAGGTGAGCGTTTAATTTAAAAGTAACGAAACAAACAAGTTATACGGCTATCGTTAGAAGCATTCGTAGGACAATCCCATACCGTTTACAGGGCGCATATTTGTGTAAAACCTTTATTGTCTTTGTTAGTAGTTATATTTAAATATTGTTATTGCAATATTTTTAATAGGGTGCATTAAAATTTATGTGAGGAAGTGTCTAAAATATCCTATATTTTTTAATTAAACTACAGGAAATTTATGAAATCTACGTTGTTATACGTTTTTATCATTTTGTGCCGAAAATGTTATAAGAATAGTCTTATTAGTTACACTATAGGTAAAACTTCGAGATTACTTATTTTACATTTGTAACATAACTTTTTGGGAAATATATGTATCAGACGCAGCAAAAAATCACAAATCATAATATCATGGCAGTTAATACTTAACTATACTTAACTTCAGCCCAAGATGTTGGATTCAATTTGTTCATGACGACATAATTTTATATCTTTGTTTAATGTTATATACATATATGGTATATTAAAAAATATATAATAGACACAACTTCTGAATACCCTAATATTTGTTACAGGGATTTCTTGCCTAGAGGTTCTGGTATTGTTACAAGAAGGCCACTTATCTTGCAGTTAATAAATAGTAATGCAGGTAAATGTATTGAAAATGTTTATATATTATAAAAAAATCTATATAATTAATAACAAAGTAATTTAAGCTACATTCATTTTAAAAGAATGTACAATACAAACTTTTATCACTTTATTAAAAACGACAAGGACTTAACATTTTATCTTTGAATTATTTGTAGATATTTATTTTTTAATTTATATTTTAAGTTTTATTTACTGTTATGTAAATTGTTATATTAAAAGTAAAAAACAAACATCGCAAGTAAATATTTAACCTTCAGTTATTATTGGTATTAATTGCTCTTGACCATTACGTTAATAACTCTCATCCTCTGTTTTTGGTTATTTACTTATATAATTGCCTTATGTGAGGAACACAATTCTGTTTAAATCATTATGTCAAAAAAATTACTACATGACTTATAGCAACAAAATACATAATGATTGTTAGTACAAATGTTGCCTCAAGTTAAAACAGCTGTTCTCTCTTATATATCAAGGACACAATTATATAAATACAACTCATTTTTCTAACTAGTCTGTCTTCTATGTACAGAATATGCTGAATTCCTACACTGCAAAGGTAAAAAGTTTACCGATTTCAATGAAGTGCGTGGTGAGATTGAAGCCGAGACGGATCGCATCACAGGCTCTAATAAGGGAATTTCACCAGTTCCCATTAACCTGAGAGTCTACTCACCAAATGGTAAGTTATAACGTTCAATCATATATACATATATAGAGAAGCCGAGGATATAGTAAATGATATTTGAACAGTGCTTTGATGAAAAAGTCACAAATATTCTTTTTAATATGACATAATTGGAATTAACATAGTATTTTATAGTACATGATTGTGTTTGAAAATGAGTTTGGTCAATCAGACATACTTAACACTCATGAATGATAGAATGTTAAATATGTTTTCTCTACATAATACAATGTTCTATTAAGGTGAATTTTTGTAGTGAATCTATATACATATTGGGTAATGCATGCTAGCTAGAAATGTGTCCTTAATAATTAGACCTTTAAAAATATTGAAAGGACTATAAAACTTCGTATTGTAATGGTGTGAATATAAAATATGTTATTTAATTAATATATAATTCTCACTAAAGTCATTTAGTTAAGTCAAAATTGAAATTACATGTCTGTAAAACTCCTAGCAGATAGCTGTATGTTAATGATAGCAAATTAGATGTAAATTTGAACTGATATCAGCGGCTTGTCCTGTTGAATTTCCCTTTATTAATCGGGTTTGTGTGTCACCGACTCATTGACATTTGCCCTTTATCATATACAGTGTAAACTCTATATAACGACACTCGGTTTAACGACAAACTCTCTAAAGCGTCGAAATCATAAGACTTTGGTTGGTTTCGCTTGTCTACCATACATTGATACACTCTACATAGCGACACTCCCACTCTCAATAACGACAACAATTAAGTAATAAAAAGTACCTTTTAAGTTGCAAAAATTAGTAAAAACTGTGCAGCTGTGTACGTTCCTTTGTCGCTTTGTTATCCTAGCCCGCAATAAACTCGACTGTCCCTATCATGCATACCAAACTTTCTAAGAAATTCGTTCTTTTGTTTACAATTACAAATTGATTACACGTGTCGACGGTTTTTGACCATAAGTAGGAGTCTTGTATTACCTATACGTTAACATAAAAAGTTGCTCACAAAATCTCAAACTATAACATTCTTTTTTATGTACATAAGTACTAACACTAGTCTGAAATAAACTTTGTCTTTTTCTAATTCTGATTTTTCTTCTTTCTATTTAACGGCAACTCTCTATAACGCACTAAAATGCACGGTCCCTTCAGTGTCGTTATATAGAGTTTACACTGTAATTGACATAATTGTGAAATGAATTTCTGAACTTGGCAAGAAGTCATAACCTTTAATAAATGATTGTCACCGCAACTTAAAGTATTTATAACTGTACATGGTTTAACAAACATCACTCACATACTGAGTTAATGAACTCGGTTGTAGAGTCATAAAAATTTTATTAATAGAAATTATGATAATTTTTATAGCGGAATTACTTTCTGACATAAATGGGAAATTTGCTTAAATTTGTGGTGCTCATTTTGTAGACTTCTGGTAAGTTTATTTTTCACACTAAATTATTTCAATAAAATGCTCATGTTCACCACTTTGCCTTGAGACAAGATAAGCCCGTAAGTCAGGAAGGATATTTGCCGTCAATGCATTTCTTGTTTAGAATAAAATAACTTGTATGTTGACTAAACATGTAGCAGTTTTGGCTATTAAGAACTCCAATAAATTTCCTAAAGTGGAGTATCATATAAGTTCAAGGAAGGTTAAGAATAATCCAGTCATTACAATCAATATAATATATTTGCATATCCATACATACAATATTGCTCCTTTAGCTTTTTAGTTTTTAGTTCCCAATTATGAACTACATCCAAGCTTTAAGGAAATTCCTGATTCTCTCTGTCAGAACCAAGACTATTTGTTTTATCTACACTGCGTTCTGCGTAACTCGCCCAATGATTAACATACAGAAATAGTTTCGAGGTAGATTTTATATAGACCTTGTGATGTAGTAGTGGTGAAGAGTACAGAGGTCATAAATCTCAAAGAAAAGTAATTTTCTCTATCTCCAATGTAAACTGAGGGGGATTGTGCCTTTACTATTAAATACCGTACTAACATATAGAAAGTTCCAATGATATTATCAGAAATACGAGAATATTTACATCAGAAAAAGTTAAACTTTTAAGTGTTAGGGCGAAATACATGGAAAGAAAATAAATTTCGAGGCCATCTCGGAAATAAATGTCTATAAAGCTCTAATAAACTGGAAGTATTTAATAAAAGCACTTGACTTCATTCTGCCAAGATTAATTCTATTTCCCATCTATGTGGGGTTATTACATATTATTTCTCATTTATGGTTCTGGATTTATAATTCTCTGCAGTAACTTGGCCCAATATGACTGTGAATAGTACGAAGTAATAATGTCATATAAATGTTTTATTACTTAATATTTCCAAGTTTTATGTACATCCTAGAAGAGTCTAATGGTTTTTCTTTCACATTGGAAATACAGAATCTTACACAAATCGATTGTGAAGGTTTTCCGTGTAGGAAAAAGTATGACGACGCATTCGTCTGTCATTTCCGCTCATTTTTCGCACGTACTTAGGGGATTGGAAAAAATATTCTAGAAACTTCGAACAAAAAAATCTCGTTTATTTCCAAAAGTATTTTTGTCAAATTAACAGTTCCAAGTGTTTTAACTATGGAAGTGATGCAATCTATGATGCTGTGCTGTTGATACGATAAACAATGAATCACTATTGAAAATGTCTTAGACAATTTATTGTTTATATAGTGCTTGTATTTTATAAACGATTCTTATAAACATATTGGTTTTAATCTTAATTGATAATATCATTTAGCTGTCTAGTTCTGTATGAGTGTCGATAATGATTGTACGTTCTAGATGCTATCGTTATATTGTTTACTAGCTAATGCCTGCGGATTTGCCTGCTTATTAAAATCCCTCTGTAATACTATGCGCTACTCTAATCACTTCATGGTTTGGTTAAAATGGACCTTAGGACAGGGTCTTTTCAATAAAATAATATTAAAACCAGCCTTCTATTGAAGGAGTTATAGATTGCAAACCATTTAGTTTATCTGCGAACTTTCTTTTTGAAGTGAATTAAAAAGTAGCCTAAGTACCTCTTTAAGATATTAATACATATTACCTACATCCCGTGTTCCCGAATTCCGTGTAATTCCCGACGATATTTAAAGAATTCCAGTTTTGATGTAGATATCATATAAAGTATAAACATTATTATTCGTTTAGTGAAAATTTGTTTATTTGAAATTACAAACAGACATTTAAATAACATTCATCAGAATAGATGTTTACAAATATTATAAAGGAAGTGTATATTATAATGATAAAAATCAAAGTATACTAATTAAGAAGAATTACGAAAAGGTTTTCGCAATAATGTACACACGTATGTGATTATGGTTAATTGCAAGATTTCTAATGTTTTTGTTTTAATTCTAAAATAGAAAATTCTTATGGTTCAGCGAATAGAGCGTTTCGATTATATGAGTTCTTCGTCTGAATGAAATATTTGGTTATGGAAGAAAAAATTACAATATTTTCTTCATTATTAAGTGAGATATGCTAATGTTCTCGAACGCGTTTAGAACAGTAATGAATAATCAAATGGATTTCTTCTGACGCGACTAATCTCATTATATCTTATCACTCCCTTATCAGTCTTCATATATTAATAGTTTATACTTCATCAAACATCTACATCTGTAAACATTACTCGGACAAATAAATTTCGTAATTGATATACGTATGAACGGTTAGTCATTAAGCGTATATACATATAAATATATATTTTTTATGTAAACAAGTAATTTAAATCCTTTTATATAAAACCTTTTCCAAAGTCAGTGGTGGCCTAGTGGTTACAGGCCCGCCTCTCATGGACGAGAGCGCGGGTTCGATCCTGGCAAGTACCAATGTGATTTTTCCGAGTCATATGTACTTTCTAATAGTATTTAGACATCACTGATTAATGCATTCCCAAAGAGGGTTGATGTCAGACAAGCGGCCGGTCGTAAAAACAATTAGCCAATAACTATTTACAAAATTTAAGGCAGACCCTGGCTAAAAGCTAGGAAATGGCCAGGTTGAGGAAGATATAAAACCTTTTCCAATTTATTATGTATTATAACTATATGTAATAATATGATTGTATGTCATTAGCCAAAAAAATATTCTTGTACGAGAAAGTTTGTTAGGATTCATTAGTAATAATCATTCGTTCTACTCAGTACTCACTATAAAATGAATGAATGATTATGAATGAATTGATACGCTGTGAACCGGATTTGGAAATGGGAACTGGCATGAATTAATTCAGAATGTAGTGATTATATTTTCAACGAGTGTATATGAATCATTAAGTATGACAATTAATAATATCTAACATTGTTATACTATTTAAGTTAAATCCTATTAAACAATTATGCAAATGAACTAAACGATTTATAAGAATTCTCATCCGTTCCAGTACTGATAACTATTATTGTTGAATAAAAATTATTTAAAAGAATACACTGAATTGTTTTATGCGTAATAAAAATATAAACATTTCTTTATCAAGTTTTTTTTATCTTCGTGACATAAAAAAAGATTGTTGTATTGTACGATGACTGATAAAACACTGGATTCAGTAACATTAATACGAGTTCATACTACGTACGTTACGTTTCCCGTTTCTCATTCAATAAAATACGATGATAATATAGTGCACGATGTTTTATGAATGAAAAATACTGTTAACGCTGCGTATGTAGTGTGACCACGCAAACTAAGATTAGTCATACATTTTATCATTTATAAAATTTACCCAATTTAATTACAAACGTTTTCGTGACGATACGAAAGTACATATTGTAATTTTTTTTGTGTTTACAGGAAATTATTTTTATATCAAATACGAAAATACCTTAGATAAACAATGTCTCTACCGTTTATATGTAATAAATTAGTAACAAGATTATTACGAGTACATATTTAAATATATTAATGAGATATAACAGCTTCATTATTATCGTATTATAATAATAAATATATAACAATATGAATTTTTTAATCCCCAGTCTAATGTTAGACCAGTGTAAATATTAACATAAATTTTTCAAAGTCCATTCGCCGATACATTTCTTACGTCTTGAGTTTATTTCTCTCGGTGAGGTCAAAGCACTCTTTGATAAATGTTTTGGTAACAATACGTAGCGGTTCTATCATCTGACTCAGCGCGTCCTTCATTTGCGTCCGATCTTTATTCCGATATTTAAGGTCATTACCGAATATATTGACTTGGGCACATTAATATTAATTTCTTGTATATGATTTATTATATTGATATAAAAATATCTTTAATATATTGTTTATTCCTAAACTTGTTCTTTACGTATTTGTTTTAATATTCAGTACAGTGTGCCTAGTCTGAATTTGTATGGGCACCCTGCATACCGAGAATTAATAGTTTTTCATTCATAAATCTTCTCAAATTAGGTTATTGAATGACCATAACGTTTCGTGTGAAGTGTGACGATGCAAATGAATGTTAAGCATATATGTATAATCGTTTTTATAGCTTTGTCGAATTAGTTTCAATATCTGGCACAAATTGATTATTTATCAAATGTTGCCTTATACTATCATATATCTTAAATATTCGGAAGTTTGTTGAACACTGTTATAGATATTTTTTTAATACACTAACCTTATATGCGTCATACACATGTGTTAAGCAATGTATCTGTTTTTTGATATTATCTCAAACACAGTAGCTTTATTTTTTAAAGGTTGATATGATGACTCATTGTTTCAATGAAATAGGTCCCGAAATATTTTGTTATATCTAAACGTGATAAATCTTTTGTTATAAGGAATAAACCCATTCACCAGTAAATCAAATCTCCATAATGTTAACGTATTTTTCGAACTTGAAAATAGGCATGGAAAAAGCGATAATACACAAGGATTTTAAAAAAATAATCCTGACTATTTAATATTTTAGGACAATTAAATTTTATAAATATTCTATAGACGCGCTTATATTAGGTAAGTAAAAGAAAATTTGTTTGTATTACAGTATTGAACTTGACGTTGATCGACTTGCCTGGCCTGACGAAGGTGCCCATCGGAGACCAGCCGCCGGACATCGAGCAACAGATCAAAGCGATGATCTTCCAGTTCATAAGACGCGAGTCCTGCCTCATCCTAGCTGTGACGCCAGCCAACACCGACCTGGCGAACAGCGATGCCCTCAAACTTGCCAAAGAAGTTGACCCACAGGGTACTAACTTTTTTGATCATTAAAGACTTTCTAATTTATTAATTATACCACTTATAAAGACTGCTGTAATCATAATCGTCGCTATATATTTGTAATCGTCAACTGCTTGACTTAGATCTTCTTTGACTTATACGATAGGACTTTGACCTTTTGAATCCATCAAGATTTCCCTACACTATTTAGATTCACGCTACACCTCGTATTTGGTCTTTACATACTACTCTTAAATGTACGAATATAACCAAATTAAAAATTTAAACCAATATAAGGCTACTCGTTGTAGGTCTGCGTACTATCGGTGTGATAACTAAGCTTGATCTCATGGACGAGGGTACCGATGCACGAGATGTACTTGAAAACAAGCTGCTGCCTCTGAGGCGAGGGTACATCGGTGTTGTGAACAGGTCGCAGAAGGATATCGACGGCCGCAAGGATATATCTGCAGCACTCGCCGCTGAAAGGAAGTTCTTCCTCAGGTGAGCTAAGGAGATTTCATTGGCCATGTTTTGCTTATAATGGACTACTTTTATTTAAACCATAAAGATTTAAGCTTATATTTGAATGTACTAACAAAAATTCAAAAAAATAATATAATGTAATCTAACAATATAAGTAACTCTATAGTATTTTAATCGTTATAATAATTCCAGCCATCCCTCCTACCGCCACATCGCCGACCGGCTCGGTACTCCCTACCTCCAGCGGGTGTTGAACCAACAGCTCACAAACCACATCAGGGACACTCTGCCAGGGTTGAGGGACAAGCTGCAGAAACAATTACTGACACTGGAGAAGGATGTAGATCAGTACAAACACTTCCGACCAGATGATCCATCTATCAAGACAAAGGCTATGTTGCAGTAAGTGGATTTAAGATTATATTAAAACTAGCTGCGCCCCGCGGTGCTACCCGCGGATTTTCGGGAATTCCTTGATTTTCGGGTTGTAAAGTAGCCTATGTGTTATTCCTGGACGTCAGCTTCCTGTACACGAAATTTTATCAAAATCAGTTCAGCCGTTTGAGCGTGAAGAAGTAACAAACATACACACACACTCACAAACTTTCGCAATTATAATATGTATTAGTAGGATGTATGATACATGGAAAACAAATTGTCTAGTTATTGTTGAAACATTGTATATACTATGTATATAGGTTTCTGGAAGATTTAGAAGAGTTCTTCAAACATAAATTTTTCTTTGCAAAGAGTTAATCCATATTGTCCATGTTATAATTTATCTTCAAAACTTAATCGAAATTTCTTCCTTTTCGTTTACTCATGAATGGTTTTTTGAGCATTGTAATCATTAATTTCGTTCTGCACCTTTCAGAATGATCCAACAGCTTCAGACGGACTTCGAGAGGACCATCGAAGGTTCTGGTTCAGCTCAGATCAATACTAATGAGTTGTCAGGTGGAGCGAAAATCAACAGATTGTTTCACGAGAGGTTCCCCTTTGAAATTGTTAAGATGGAATTTGACGAGAAGGAACTACGCCGCGAGATCGCATTCGCTATTAGGAATATACATGGTATAAGAGTAAGTAAACTACTTAATTTTCCACATTAACTTATATATTAATTTATAAATATATTAAATGGTTTTGCAAATTTGTTATAGGTTGGTCTCTTCACACCTGACATGGCGTTTGAGGCTATAGTAAAGAAACAGATCGCAAGACTAAAAGAACCCAGCCTCAAGTGTGTAGATCTTGTCGTTCAAGAGTTATCGAATGTGGTTCGCTTTTGCACTGAAAGGGTACGTTTAATTATACGTATATGACTTATAACAGCATTATGAGTATTTTTTCTAATGTAATGCAATAGTTATTGGATACTTTATATAAGGATAGCAATCCTAAATGACATTTCTTGTAACAAGTTAACAACCCCAGTCACAATTATCATGTTATAAATAGAAAAATTGCAATTTTTTGAAGGCTTCATCTGTCCTTATCGAACTTGTTGTCATATAAACGTGAATATATCTATCTCTGTCGCACTAATAGTAAGTTATATCTTCTGTCTCTGCCAAGATGTCCCGCTACCCGCGTCTTCGCGAGGAGACTGAACGCATCATCATGTCTCACGTACGTTCTCGTGAGCAGCAGTGCAAGGAACAGCTTGTGTTGTTGATCGACTGCGAACTCGCATACATGAACACTAATCACGAGGACTTCATAGGATTCGCCAAGTGAGTACTGCCATAATGATATCTTAGACTTCCGCGAGCACACTATTAAATAAAACTATGCTAATACCGTGATTATGGTTGCTGAAAAGTAAATAAAAAGTTTGGTTTTACTTAAAATATCAATAATAACCGAAAAAATGCATAGTTTTGTTTAAGAGTTCTCCCATAGTTCCCTTTAATATAGTGTATGGTCTGTACAGAGATGTAAGATTATAATCATTTTATTACATGAGGGCCAAGGATGAATGGTAATTACATTTTGCAAAATAATTATTTCTTTTTATGCTAAGTCTAGGCTAGGACATTGAATTTAATGTTTGGATGGTTTTGCAAGCTATTAATTTTTTAATTTATTTTAGTGCTCAAAATCAATCTGAAAATTCAGCTAAATCAGGTCATCGCGCGCTCGGTAACCAGGTTATTAGGAAAGGTTACATGTGCATTCACAATTTGGGAATTATGAAAGGTATGTCCCACTGATTGATTGTCAATGGTTCATGACATAATATTTGATATAATCATCAAGATACCTACACTAAAATAATATGTAAAGTATAAGGATTTTAATTGATATTTTAAAAACTATTATTAATTTTCCAGGAGGTTCCCGCGACTACTGGTTCGTGTTGACGTCAGAGAGTATCTCGTGGTATAAGGATGAAGAGGAACGTGAGAAGAAATATATGCTGCCGCTTGACGGACTCAAGTTGAGGGATCTTGAACAAGGGTTCATGTCCAGACGACACATGTTCGCACTCTTCAACCCCGAGGGGCGAAATGTTTATAAGGTGACCTACGAACTTATATACTACTAGCTTTCGGCGGAAGGCGGCTTTCACAGCTTCGCCCGCGTGGATTTCGGTTATATCGCGTTTCCAAGAGAACCTTTCAAAAGTCTGGGATAAAAAACTATCCTATGTTTTTTCTCAATGTCAACTCTATCTCTGTACCAAATTTCATTAAAATCAGTTCAGTGGTTTAGGCGTGAAAGCGTAACAGACACACAGGTAGAGTTACTTTCGTATTTATAATATAAGTAGGGATTATAAGTGTCTCCAAACATCGAAATTAATCAATCGATTAAACCAAGCCAAAAATTACAAAATTGAACCTGTTTCTTTCTTTCTGAGGAACAAAAGTTCTTGATAGAGGTCTAGATATACCTATTAGGAACTATGCAAATAATCTAATTCCCTTGTGGAATTTTTCTACAATGTCGATTTTATAATTATTATATTAATATTTATTATAATTTCCATGTTGGCTTCAGGAGAAGATGAAAAGTTTATCATAATCTTTTAAAGATAATTTCAAAAGACCTAATTACTGCTAATTTAACGATAATATTGAGTTAGATCATAGGGTAGTAATACATATATTCCATTAACATTTTTTTTTGTTGTGTTATAGGACTATAAGCAGCTAGAACTTTCATGTGAAAATCAAGACGACGTTGACTCGTGGAAGGCTTCGTTCTTAAGGGCCGGTGTGTATCCTGAGAAGACTTCGGAGGCAGCCAACGGAGATGAGGTCTGTATAAATTGGTTTTTCTTCTAGAGTTGCCTGTTTTTCGTCTTTATCCTCTGTCGTATCTCCTATCTTTGTTTTGTTTTATATTTTTTTTTACTTTAACTTTCAAACCTATAGCATAGTAT
Organism: Danaus chrysippus; assembly: GCA_916720795.1. Taxonomy (NCBI): domain Eukaryota; kingdom Metazoa; phylum Arthropoda; class Insecta; order Lepidoptera; family Nymphalidae; genus Danaus; species Danaus chrysippus. Next base: position 6,458,909 of record CAKASE010000074.1, read on the forward strand.
TGCTTTATAATAATTATTATACAGAAAAAATATATAAATAATATTTATTATGTATTTGTATAAACATATTTTTATTGTTTATGATATCACTGATTATTTATTGTTGCCATGCCGTACAGAGCGAAGGAAACGAGGTTTGTCCATGGAGGATTATTAAAATCGTCTCATAAATCATCGTCACTTCCATATATCTTAGCAGTATATAGAAGACATTATATATATTATTAATGTTTTCTTGAATATTAATAAAAATCTGGTGTAGCATGAGGCATGTAGTGTACTAATTGTTAATTGTGTTGCAACTGTCATATATAATCATTAATGATTTTTGTTCATAATAAATGTTTAACAGTGTGTGTTTTAACAAGTTTGATATTCACAGATGTGTGTTTTTATGGCTTAAGTCACTCGCACACGCTAATGCTTTCTATAACATCGTTAAATTTAGCTTTAATAGTGAAAAAGATTTTTGGGAGTTACATTTTATAAATTGTTTCGATTTAGAACAAGTGATATATATATTTTTTTGGTTATTGTTTAAGCGTTGTGTTTATTTTTATTTTTTTTAGTTATTTCCGCCTTTTCCGGGGTTGGGTGGAAATAAGAAAGTAAGTCAAGAAAAATTTCCAAGCTTGTGTGCTGGATTTTAAATTTGTATATAGGTAATGTGATGGATTTTATTGAACGTGCAATAACGCATGTGGGTTTTATGAAAATAATTAGCTTATATTTAGGAGGCGGCAGTGTGATCCAATTTTTTTTATAGTTTAGGTATTATATAAATCTTAAAGGGGGTCCATTTTACTAATTGCACTCTATGGTGAGTATTTTCTAACACAAATAGTTAGATGGTGGTCCTAGGAAGCTCTGCAGGCTAGATTAAAAAAAAATAATGCATGTTTAAAATAATAACAAAATTAATTAAATAAATAAAAATAACATTTGGCTGATCTAAAGCTTCACATAATGTCATTATCATAATTTTTTTAACTAGATGGTGTATAAATTAGAGCTGAAATGCTTTTATAATTTGAATAGACACGATCTCACTATAATACAAACAAAATGCCAGGCATTCTTAACATTCAATACATTTTTCTTATGAGAATACAAAAATTCTTGGAAGATTAACATACACATAGTATTTAAACATATTAGTGTATAAACTTAAAAAACAACAGTGGTTGACTAATGAACCGTGGGGTCCTTATATTTATGACTATATAAGATGATGGTAATTTAATATTGAGATGTAAGTGCATCTAACCAGATTGAAAAAAAAAAGCTAGAAATTCATCTCATACTTCTATATTTATTACATTAGGAATTAAAATATAAAATTCTCATTAATTGAGATACTAACAGATTACACATCTAATAGAAAAATGGTGGTAATAATATTACAAATTTAAAATGCGTGCAAGTGAAAAACTAATTACAATTGATACTATTCATTTATCAATAAAAAAACATTTTAGCAGATAACACTAACATACTCAATGACTTACAAATATACCAGTATTGATTCGTTTTCAACACCAAATATACATGTATGATGTTCAAGCGCTATAAACATAATATATGACATATTATATATATATGTTAATACAATGAAATGTATTCCAGAGTTCTGATACATCGGTGACAAGCAGTATGGATCCTCAGCTGGAGCGGCAGGTTGAGACGATTCGAAACCTGGTTGACTCTTACATGCGTATAGTGACCAAGACAACCCGCGACCTGGTCCCCAAGACTATCATGCTGATGATCATCAACAACGCCAAGGACTTCATCAATGGGGAGCTATTGGCACATTTGTATGCCTCCGGAGATCAGGTAATACTGGTTCTTGGATAACATATAGTAATTATCTAATAAAAAGATAAAATATATATGGAATTTCATGAAAATCAGTTTGAGAGAAGTTTTTGGAAAAGAGAATTAGTGGTAGTTTTGTTACATTTCAAATTATTTATCCTTTACTTTGTAATAATTTTAGAAAGAAAACATTTTTGCCAACCTCAGTCATCCTATAACGAATTTGTAGTTTTAGGTTATGATATTACACATTATATAATTTCTCTATAGTCTTTGTTACTACATATTGAATAAGCTCTGTATATAAAAGATCTAGATCATATAAAGTATCTAGAGTTATTTTAGAATTATAATTTAAAAGTGATGTGTTTAGTTAACAAAGTTAGTCGTTACTGAATAATTATATGTAAAACCCTAATAACGCCTTCCTACATTGCCTGTATTACTATTATTCGTTCTATTAGACCATCTCCTAAAACACGACACTTAAAATCCGTTTCCCACCAGTCCCAAATGATGGAAGAATCGCCCGAGGAGGCCTTGAAGCGAGAGGAGATGCTGCGGATGTACCACGCGTGCAAGGAGGCGCTCCACATCATAGGCGACGTGTCTATGGCCACCGTGAGCACCCCCGTGCCGCCGCCCGTCAAGAACGACTGGCTCGAGAGCAGGCTGGACTCGAACCCGAGACTGTCCCCGCCGTCACCGGGCGGACCCAGGAGAGCTGCGCCTGCGCAACAAGGTTCATATAGATCACTAGAGTTTAGGTCTTATCAGACTGGGATCTTAACAGACTGGGTCTGAACTACTGGAGTTTTAACTGACTTTTTAGTGTCAAAAAGATATTTGCACAAGCTTTTAAAGAAAACTCTCATCACGTCTTCTCATTATTAAGGTCATTGAATAGTAATTGGAACTTGGGTTTAATAATTCAATAATGTTAATTAAATTCTTAAAATATAGTTAGATTTCAAGGAAAATATAAACAATAACACATATTATAGTGGCCAGTCTGCTTCTTCCTGGCAACCTCCTAGCTTCAGCCAGGGTCAGCCTATTATAGTGGCCCAGTGATATTACGTACATATTATATATAACCTCTTTGTCCCCAGGTTCTCTCGGCCAGCGCGGCGCCCCCCCAGTCCCCGGCGGTGGCGCGGGCCGGCCCGCTCCCCCCCTACCGTCCCGACCAGGAGGCGCCGCCCCCCCGCCGCCCGCCGCCAGGCCTGTACCCGGACAGGGCCTGCCCGCGCCGCTCATACCCACGTGAGTACACACACACTCATACAATTGTATATACTATAACACATACAAATTATGTTATATATACCAGCAAAAACAGATATAAGTTACATATATTACAATCAAATACATAGTTTTCACTTATATATACGGCGACTCAGAAGATAATTTAATAAATGTATATTATATGTACAATTGTATGTGCTCTTGCTATATACACGTATTATAAGCTTCGCTTTGGTTATATATAATGTTTCGAGGGTGATGTAACAGCCATAACCTCAATTCCTATGGGCCTGGTGTTTGTGTATAACAATCTGTTAATAACAATATACCTTTGCTAATATTATATATGTATTAAATATGTATGTATTGGCGAAGGTAGCAAAAGTTGTATGGTTGTTCGCAGACGGCGTTAAGCGAGCAGACCCGGATGATAGACATAAGTTATAAACTTGAGGTACTAACAAGAGCATGTTGACTTAGTACAACTTAACACTCATATGTTTTGGTTTTATATCACATAAATATATGCCATACTTATTTATATATAATGTTGATATTTAACGGCCATTATAACATGGACTCTGAGTTGTATATTAGATGATTGGTTATATATATATGTAATAATGTCGCTTCCGATTTATATATAACACAGAAATATTTTGGATTATTTTTATGGAAATATTCTTGTTGCTTAACGGCAATGTGAGATACTTGTACATTTGATTTATTTTTTCTAATTTTCATTCTATACACATTGTTTGCAATCGCAAGGTTGTGTAAACATCGAAGGGCCTTTAGAAAATTATTTATATTAGAATTTTATTGTACTATACCAGTTTCTATGAATATTTTGATAGTTTTATTATCAATGATGTATATTAGCTGATGCTTGATGAATATTTTCTGTTGTTTTTTCGTTCTCGTGGTCAGTTTTTGTAATACACCATACTTGTATTAAAGCACTGCATGACTCGTTCAACTAATGTCTGTGTGTGGTCTTCTCTAAGCTTATGTTACTTATATGATCTATATTGTTTTAAGCTACGTCTTTGTAAATCTATGAACTCTGTGTAATCTCTATTGTTATATATCTTCAACTGAATATTGTATACCTTTTATTCACAGTTGCCCTGTAAGATTGTTTGATTGTGTTATGGCGGTTACATTATCCGATTGAGACTTACAGAGAAGCTGTGAGAGTATATCTTTTACTGTCTAGGGTTCCGTACTTATTTTTATTGTGTAACATTTATTACACCTACATATCAATATTGACTCTTCTAATGTACTTTCCGTGTCTTAGATAGCATTATTTAATATTAAATTATAAAAAAGGTAAGGAACCCTCGAAGTTAGTTTTTTATTACCAATTTGGTAGGTAATTGATCTAAAGAGGTAATAATAATAGGCGTCCCGGTTCCGGCGGCGGTGTGGTCGGCCAGCTGCCTCCACACATGAGACAGCAGATCAACCAGGCTGTCGGACAAGCGGTCACCAACGCTGCCATCAGCGAACTGAGCTCCGCCTTCGCTAAGTTCAAGTAAACTACAGATTATATACGGCTGTCATAACAACAGACTATATAGAGCTGTCATAACAACAGATTGTGTAAAGCTGTCATAACCACAGACTATATAAAGCTGTCATAACCACAGATTATATAGAGCTGTCATAACAACAATATGTAAAGCTGTCATAACCATAGATTATACGAGGCTGTAATAACCACAGATTGTGAGAGATTGTAACTTCACGCGTGCACACATCACATAAAAGTTCTATAATGAAACATTTGAAAGTGCATACATTTTTTATTAAATGCACAAATTAGACAATAATATGTATAACTTATTGGTGATTAATACATATCTTTTTTAAACATTTTATTTTTGTTAAATTGTTGAAAAATTTCTCAAGGAGACGTGCACTTGTGAAGTCGCTTTAGTTAATTTCTAACATTGTATCGTCCTAGATCTAACAGCTTTGTGTTGTGACACAAAATTTAATATCCCTTGATGTGTACATAACCTACATAATATTCTTTTAATATATAAAAATTAACAATTAATTTTGTCTCTCCGACCAATACATGTATGATATAGCAGAAACATTGTATGAAATTATGTTAAGTGTTTAAATTTAAGTTTTATTAGATAGTTTTATTAATGTGAAAATTTAAAAAAAAATGTTACCATAATTATGTATTTAATATTCCGTTAGTAGAAGATCACACACGATGTTACAGCTCCGGTCAGATGTCATTTGTTTGGTGTAGGCCCTAGGGATGATCACCTTGAATTCTGATAGTGACACGTTTGGTAATAGTGACGTAGATTATGTATATGACACTGACCTAGCTGTTTGTATGAGTAAATTGTCTGCACATTATAATGCAAAACTAGATTACGTGTCTATAATAATAAATATTAATATATTAAGACTCCACCGGCGCCAAAACTAACAGTCTATACGTTTAGGAATTGTGAAGAAATTCAGTATTAACTGCGTATTATAATGCAGTGCTTTAAAATATTTCAAATTATACGATCTCGGTCCGTATACATCGGACTGTATGTAAAAAAAAATAAAATATATTTAATTTGGAAATAAAAATGTAAGGCGGCTTAAGGATAGTTTGTATATTGGGTGAATTTAATTGTTGCGCGAGTTATCAGGATAGCATCGGACGAAGCATATCAAGATTTGTTTTATTTATGTTTTGTAAAGCAACCGTTTTATAATATGTAACTTTTAATATAATCTGTTGATGTACGCACTCTACTGTATGTAGTTTTAGATGCGTAGATATGCAAAATAAAATGTTCTCACCGAATCTAGGTGTTCCGTAGCTTAGGGACTTAATATACAGAGTCCCCGGTAGATAAATAATGTTGTGCATTTAATCTGATATATAAATAATAGCTTACCCGTTGATGTGTCACAAATGGAAAACATTATGAAGTTATAGGTGTTGGATTTTAATGAGATTGTATGTAAAATTATGTATGTACTTATAGAAGCGGAGACCAAAGTCGTCTGTGTTATTGCTGCTAGCAATATCTTTGGTCAATTACTAGGATGATTCAATATTGCATTGTTATATAAAAAAAATAATCGTTGAATTAATCGATTTTTGAATCTTGATATACATATATATAACGTGTAGTATTTTTCGCTTGTCATTCTATACTTATCCGTTTAGTACTCGGTACTTGAATAGATTTCAGACTTACTTCGACTTCTAGCTGTGTTTAGAGTGGGTGACGTCATTGTTAACAGTTCCTACAATTTTACCGCTCTAGCTGACCGTTCGTCGCGCCAATGTTAACGAGATTATATGATAATTATATCATAAAAGGTTTTTTGCTCTCTTGTTAATAGAGTTTTAGTACCATCGAAATGATATAGGAACACATTGTTGGATTTGATATAGTTTATTGATATTGTTAATCTTATGCTGTATAAATAGATTAATTAAATGCTATACGTGTATATGATGCTTTTGATTTTATCCCGTTGTCATAGATGTTGATCAAAGTATGTAGCTTCGTCCTTTTAACATACTAATATGCGACTGGACGTGGACTAGGTAAGAGAAATGTTTTTATTAATTACTATATTATACTTAAATAGGATGTTGAAACATTTTCATTTTTTTTCACACAAACATTACTAAACAATAGTGGTAGTGAGGCCGTTTGAGAGAAAACTTGAGGTTAATTTGAAAATGACATTTCGTTTATTGTTATGTCATTTTGAAAATGACATTCCACTTATTATTATGTCATTTTCAAAATAGATTAAATTTATGAAGTTATTTGAATAAAATTATTAACAATTTGAACACCCATATAATGGTTATATTGTTGTTTTTAACCTAACCTTTGTTATTTCGAAGTATACGTGTCCACGGGAAGATAAGTGAAATGAATTGTATTAAATAATAAAAAAGAGATAATTACGAAAATATAGTTTTTATATATATACATATCGTCTACCGTGGATTGCCCCGTTAAGTACATGTACGAATTCACTAGTAAACAGATCTTATTGAAGTATACTTACGCCGAGTGCTATTTAATGACAAGGTGTGATAGAACAAAAAAAAATACTCACCTCATATTTGTATTGCTTATGTATAACATATCTGCAACTCCATATATGCTTGCATTTTATTTATTTATTATATATTTTATGTGCCAGCGTATATGTTATTTTTATGTCACTGTTTTTATATTTATTTTGCTTACACCCAATCTGCTTTACATGTCATAAATGTTACATGTATTATATTTTATTGTATATTTGTTAATTAATATAGTGTTATGTCAATAGCCGCCCGGTACCAACCGTGCCGCCGAAGCTGCCCGAGCGACCGCAGAACGGACGGCCATTTTGAAAACATCGCCGACATTTTGTTGAGCTACAATGTAAATATTATGTAACTGGCTATATCTCGTTCTTAATATACACGACAAGCTTGGTTAATAAATTATTTATGTTTATTTAAATCATAAATTAAGATTGTTTTAAGTAGCGAACTTAACAAATTTTCCTTTTAAAACTGCGTCATCTCTGGGCAGCATATAACTATGTGTTAGTTTAATACCTCTTGTATATATTTTACATTTTAATAAGTGACGAAAATTTTTCTTAAATATGTCGAGATTGTAGAGATAATATGAAATTGTGATAGTTAGGAAGGTGCTTTTTAAATTATTTTTTTTTGTTTAGCGCCTTCTTGGAAGTGAAATGTTTCTAATGTGGCATTTAATTAATTCTGTTGCGTGACAGTGACCGTGAATATCAGAAAAATGATGATAAAAAATTGATTTGTTTCCAATTTATGTAACTCAATTTTTCTTATGACTTGTAACCCGAAATTAGAACACTATATATTTCATAAAAGTATCCATACATTCCTTATAAAGTTCACGCGACAGTGAAGTGTACCTTTGATTATTGTATATATCTAGATGTAATAAAATGTGGACCTGTTTATAAAGTGTACTTGTGTATACAAACTGTAATAAATGTGTATATAAATTATTATTATTGGCTTTTACTCATATATTACCATACGAGAAGAAGAAGTTTGGCTTATTATTGGTCAAGTTTAAGCATAAGTCAGGTCATTCCGGCCTATTATTATTTTTTCTATAAAAGTATCTTATCTTCTCCCAAATAGGAATTAATGGGGTAGTGAATCTTATATTCCCAATAATTACATACAATAATGATTGTTTATTGAAGATTATTTTTTTATTTCATAGAAAAAGTACCTACATCTATTAATGTTGACATACTTTTAAGTACGAAAGTTCCGGTTTCGATTAAACGAATTACATTAATAAAAATAAACCATAAAGATATAATATTAAAATATTAATTACTTTTAATTCAACATCGGTTTTCATTAAAACCGTTTTTACCGATCTCAGATTTCTACAAAGGTACATTAAAACCGACACGCCCCATACGGTGAAAGACAAAAAGTGACCATTATTACAATTTAATGAAGAGAAGGCTATTAGGTTGGCTTTGATTAAATCGTCGGTCAGCGATTGTTTGTCTCTGGCCCTGCCGCTGTCGCATCACAGGGGCTTAATCTCACCAGCACGATTCTGATTACACGTGATTGTTGTATCAATCAATTCTTTTATTAAATTATTCAGTTGCCCGTTATTCTATCGCCTTTAAATCGTATCTTAATGGCCGTAGTCAGGACGGAAGGGTTTGTGATTATGTTTAACTACTTTAACTTTAGCTCCGCTCTTTTGATTGATAGTAGCGAGACGAATGTTAAAATATCTAATTGAAAATAATAGACAATATGATATAATACAAGCGGACATGGCCGGTGCACTTTATAAAATTTTCACATCTGGCAATATTATATGTCATGAGTATGTCAGTTTGACATAAATACATATGTATCAAAATATATTTTTTGTCATGTCTTCTTATAGTTCATACTTAATACGTATCCACTTATGATAATATAATGTACTTCTGAGTGTAATAAAATTGTTACTGTTATTATATACTGTTTGCATTTAAATCTATGATAATGCAACTGAAATAATATTTATTCAGAGCATAACTTTTTCATAATAATTAAACATTTACGTACAATTAAAGGAAAAGAATGATTGTAATCAGGTTATTTGATACTTAAATGAATATCAAGTATCTCTTCTATCGAACATAACATATGTATATGTCATGTCTATATTTTATTAAATGACAGTACAAAATTAGATTCACTAATGGCCAGATGGTTTGTTTTTGTAATCACCGGGTATTATATTTCGCACACTTTTTAAATTCCTAGTAAAAGTAGGCTAGATATCCTGTATTTCAAACGATCTACTTCCTGGTGTGAGGTTAATAAAGCTAATAGGTGTAATTTTGTATATAAATCATTGGGCACATTCCCCCTATCGCTACTAGTAACCGAGCTATTTAGCATGCAAATGTAACAGCTTGCAATTACAATTAAGTTTTAAGTTATATTGATATAATAGATTATTACGAATACCACTACACATTAATTTTAATGTATTTAAACTGCTTATTAGCATGAAGTACGAAATTTAATCTTGTAGCTAATATTTACATGCTTAAATATACATAAAAGGACTCACGCTATAAAATATCGATAGACTTGATATATGTAAATAACATAATATGTAAATATTCTTGCGAATAGTGCTGTAGCCATAAAAAGACGATATTTATGAGATAAAACTGTTAGAACTTATCTAATGTAAATGGGACAATAAACAAATCTTGATATTTAGTTAAGGAAATTTATGTTAATAAGTTTGAGCTATAATAAAGTTATTTTAACAAGAATATCCTTATTTCTAAATATACAGCGCTCGGTAATAACTAATAATACACTTACGAGCCGATTTTTAGTTAACTAAATCAGATCCATTATTACGTAGTAAATTACAAGAATGTCTTAAAATATGTATTTAATTAGCTGGGACAAGCGTGTGATACTTGTATTACCGGAACAAGAATATGCCCGGTGTTATAATTAAACAGTTGTCTAAATTAATTAGCAATAGGTGAGTTCCCACAAGTTACTAAGTCACCCTCGCCCGCGGCGACCGCTTAAAATTCTCCCAACAATTAAAGTGCGAAGTCCACACACACAAACACATTAGACATGCACACATCTATACTAATTACAGCCGCTTTTTACGATAGTGTCAATCATAATTCATATCTAGTAGGCTGTGGTATATTTGATTTAAGTTTTTAATATCTCCAACATTATTAGATATCGTCTAAGTGGTCTGTCGCCTAAATTTCGTTTGTAACAGTTATGGACATGTGTTAACGTAAAATGAAACGAGCTGGGAAATATCTATAGCTATATATTTATATTTGAATAGCTACACACTTAAAGCCGATAGAATTATTCTATTTCAGTCTTAAACATTATAATCGAAAAACTTTTCAGTCGATAGTCATCACTAGCTGAAAATTACACTTTCTTGCTTTGTTTGCTTTGTTACAGATCCGTATCGCTCTCGATCAAGCTGTGAGCAATCCAAAGTTTTAATATTCAGAAGGCCCTGAAGTTTAGTAATTGTATATAATTCTTGACATAATGACACCCAAAACCGTAATTTGAAAACTTACAAAGTGATTACATTGTAAATTGTGATTTAATGTTTTCGCTCCGAGCGTACGGAATGTCTAGTGTATACCTACACTATACAGTAAATTCGAATGACAATGTAACTATAATCGGTTAACATTAATATAATATGAAACTTGATTATGCACTGTGCCTGTGGTATCGTAAAATCATCAATTATAGGCTTAAAATAAAGAAGAGCAGGCGGTTATTGCAATGACTAGTGAACAATTTAATATTCGAGAGCGTTTTAACTTTTTGTAAAGTGCAACACTTTCCCAGCCCCCATTGGAGGGTTCTTCAAAATGCTACTGCGTTTAGACAAATGAACAACGCTGAACCCTTGACGGCACACGCCATGTAACAACGATATACTGGCAGCTAAAAGAGATTACTGTTTTATATTAGGCCTTTACGAAACACTAAAAAATATCATACTTTTATCTCAATTAATAATTTTCAAAGGAATAACAGATAGTTTTTGTTAAAGCTAAAGTAAAAGAAATATTACGGCAATAAGTACATTACTATTTCTTTTCTTCTTTCTTATACATACACTTAAAAGTACGTATAGTTCTATAAAAGCGATAAAATAAATCCATATAAGAATTAATATACCCAAAGAGAACTAGCTACCATCTAGTTAAGCATGATTTCGTGTTAAACACAAAAGTTTTGCGGTACAATAGACCGTACACAATAAATCAATTGAAGTGGGTGGTTGACTTTTCACTCAAATGTGTGGTTAATTGTAACCGAAAATGACTGTTGATCGAGCCACACTTAATTTGAGTGGTTGGGGCTGTGGCGATAGGGTGGAAAGTAATGGGTCAGTTGATTTTATGATTGTTTGATATTTGTACGTATCTTGTACGCCGGAAATGGTGTAATTGTAATATAATGATTTTGTAATTAGTGTTTATTTTTTTAAAGTTAATTATTTTTATATTACTACTTGCCAGTATTTATTTTTATTATATTTAGTTATTAGTTATAATTGCTGTATATAAATACATGTTATATAAATTTTAAAAGTCGTTATATTGTCATTCTGGTTATATTTCTATAAATTTTACATCCTTATATGTGCGTGGAATAAATTGAACTATCTTTAAAAGAAAATAATTAACGAATTTAATTTCCTAAAGTGAATTAGTAGTTATTGATCAGATTGCTACGTATTAATAGTTATTTTTTCTTATAAATATTATTTTATAATACATTTAATATTTAACTTTATGTTTCAGTCTCCAAGAGTTCTATCCTTATTCCTTTCACCCTAACATTTGTTGTAAAGAGGGAAACTATATAATTGCTCATTTGCGTCATTTAACTTTGTGGAATATATAACAATACAAATAATGACGACCATTCTATGTTTTTTGTTTGTTTCAATTCGTTGCTACGCTACGAACAAATCTTTTTCATTTTGTTTAACATCTGTCTGTTCTAACAGCTGTATCTCAAAAACACATCATATAATTCTGTATAAGTATTTATTGTTTGAAATAAATATAAAGTTTCAAGTTAAATAATGTTGTTTTTAGTATATAATGTGTTTTATTCCTCAGGCCAGTACGTTTCTATCATTTTTTTCACTTTCTCGTCAAGCTTTTTCCCTTCAGGCGGTTGTTTGCCAAGAAGAAACACGAATTTCTCATGACAGTCTATCATACCGAGATATTGTCCTTCAATGATCTTCAGCCTCATCGGATAACGGTGGAATTCAGCTAGATCTAACTTCGCTGCAATTTTACACATCAACAGTTAAATGATATAAGTGTAGAAAGTACAATAATCTTATAGTTTGATGGAGAAAGTTAACTAAATTGAAAGTTTACTATATAATGTCGAAGTTAATGATTTTATACCTGACGCTGGTGGCATTTGTAGGGTCCTATAAGATCCGTTATTCTCCAGCCTCTCCAAGTAATAATCTCTGGTTTTATTGCTGTTTAAACTTTTGCAAGGTATTTCCATTTTAAGCGAAATTGTATCCCAGTTGAGATTTTCAACGTATTTACCGATGCGATCTTGTAACTTGTTTCTTTCCTGGGATAAATATGTAAGTAATGAAACTGACAAATGATCCATAAAATTGATGTAATGTTGAGTTAATTAAGGTTTTTATTCGAATTTTTCTCTCGATAAAGTTGTTAGTGAGACAAAATTATACATTTAAATGAAACTTATATTATTTGGATTACTACGCGTGTTTATTTTATAACTACATACTCTCGACGTTTCGGTTACTTTTTAACAACCGTGCTCACGGATCACGTAGTAATCCGGATAATATTAGTTTCATTTAAATGAATACTCGCGAAAGTCTTAGTCTTATCTCATCAACATAATATACGTGTATATGTTCTTATAATGTTTACCTGTTCATCGACTGGGATAAACTCAACACAGTGCGGGTCACCCGAGCCTTTTTCCTTCTCAGTTATAAAGTGCAGTAAGTGCCACGTGCCGATCGCCTCCGACTCATTGAATGTCACTCCTTGGGAGAAATTCTGGCAGTTCGGACCATTTGTTTTGTCGTGAGTTTTCGCGGTTATTACCGCTGTGTGTAGCAATGCTATGAAATCATTTAAAAAATTATGTATCATTTATTTAGACTCAGATTTTACTTCAATTTTACTTCTGTAAAATCGACATTGGACCTATTACTTCTTCTTGATTTATTATGTATAATAACATCTTCATCAAGAAATTAATGAAGGATAGATAAGATTACTTTTATTCTAGAAAGATAATCGAGAAACGAACTTACGCATGATGATATATTATCTTTAATGAAGACGAAGGTTAAACCTAATTTTCTAAATTGAAAGAGATCCAATACTAATTGGTTTTACTACGTAACTAATTAGGACTTACTATTGATATTAATAAGTCATTGGTGGCCTAGTGGTTAAAGGGTCCGCCTCTCGATGCCGAGGGCGTGGGTTCAAACCTGGCAAGTACCAATGTGATTTTTCGGAGTCATATGTACTTTCTGAGAGTATTTAGACATCACTGAGATACGGTGAAGGATAACGTCGTGAGGAAACCTGGACTTATAGTTTCACAATTATAAGTTTGAAATCACCAACCCGTCTTGAGCAAGCGTGGTGATTAATGCTCAAACCTTCTCCATGTGAGAAAGAGGCCTTTGCCCAGCAGTGGGCTCTGATAGGCTGATGATGATGATATTGATAACAACTTAAATAAACTAATAGGATATAATTACCAAAACACAGTAGCAGCATCAGCTTGGACATGTCGTCGTACAGCATGGACTGCGGTAATGAACTGAATGACTTGATTAGCTGTGTCCAAAGGATAACAGCATTAACAGCTCATTCTGAAGCTTGGACTATGGAGGAGGCAGTTTTATTCACGTTTTTGGCTTATTGCTTATCTGAAATTCACTGATTTCAAACAATAAAATTGTTGAATACTTCAGAAATATTGTATGTATATTAGTCCCTACACAAAATATAGACGTTAACATATTATTATTTATATTTTTTTGTCTATTTAAAAGTTTCCTAAGTCTTGATTGATGAAACGTTGAAAGAAAATATCAAAAATTTACGTCTATTTCTTGGACAATGAGTTAGTTTTGTCGCAAAATTATTTTTATACAAACGTTTTAAATGAGGAGACTAGTAGAAATGAAGTAATATGAATTGCGATCTATTAGCAAGTCTGAAAGTTCGTATCGCGTGTGACAAAAAATATTATTAATTCCTATATTATTCCTTCGTACTTTCAAAGACACTTAGGTCCTTGGTCCCAGAAGTAATATGGACTCACTTTTAGATAAAATTAAAACCCAAGCCACTTTCTGAATATCCAACAACTGGTATGATATGATGAAAAATATAATTGTGTTCTAGAAATATGCGTAGAATATCCAAAATTAGTTAATCTTTGTTAAAGCGTTGGATTGAAGACGGCACGGTAAACTGAATAATGTGTCGCGTCCTGTCTTTGCAATTGACGAAATTACTTGCCTCATATTATTAAATCACTAAGGATATAAATCCTATAATTTATAACTTAAAGAAATAATTTTTAATTATGTTATTCACCTATTATATGTTTGTCATGTGTTTGTAAACATAGTATACTTTTCATTACATGTAGTGTAGTCACCAATTTTAACGTATGTCGGTTATTATATCGAGTTACATACGATCAAGCCACAACTTTTTTTCACGTCCTGTGTGGTTAAACACTGAGCCCCACTCTTTGTCTTAAGAACTAAATGTGTTTAATTTTTACGACATTTTCATGTTAAACTGAAATGTGTTTTATTTCAAGGTGCTTGAGTCGTAATTAGTTTGTGTTTGTAATATAAAAGTAAGGAGTTGTGGTTTGCGACGCACGCGCTCCTTGTATTGATTGTTCAACATGTTTTATTGCTGGTTTCAGTTTAGCGCACCTGTCCCCTTTTGATTTAAAGCGTCTTTCCTCAATAAACATTACATAAAAAAGCAGCACTTCATACCTAATGATCGAAAGGAAGAGTAACGACATATTAATTCATTCATTATTTTTTTAACGTTCGTTTTTAAAAACATTGTACATTGAGGTCTTTAAAATTAACTATCATTAGTACATGTGCCAATAATATATACGTCTTTGAATTCAGTTAATATTACTATAACAATATGTACAAGGATAAGGCTTAAAATAGCAAAGAAAAGTTTCATTTTTTTAAAATTGAGATATCTATAAAAGGAGAAATATTAAACACCTCTATTTTCTCAAAATAACGTATTAAATCATTCTATACTCCCCGTCTTACATTGTATATATTTTAAATTTTGTTTATATTTCTGTATATTCGTCAGAGCTGAGTTGCTTTATGCGCGAGAGTTATCTGTGAGATTAGAGCGAGCCATACTTCAGCTGGATGGACGCCCACCTCACAACATGCCTCCACTCAAATATAACATAAATTAATAAAACTGTTCATGTCTTTATATGTTTATACTTAATAAAATAATTATTTTAATAGAATCGTGACGTTAAGAGCATTATAAATATTTTTATTCATCCTAAGTCACACGCAGGTGTTGCCATTTATTTCGCTGTATATTAATAAGTAAGATAATTTTAATTTGGTCGATTGTTCGCCGCACCTGTCTAGAGTATAGCCAAACGATATTTCATATTCCGTCATTACTAAACAACATTAGGCTAGCCTTTTGTTCTGACTCCGAGCCAGACATCCCGGTGCTTTTTTTAATTATTATCCGAATACATTAATGTAATCAAAGCTCGATACATCATACTCGCTATCGCCACGCCTCGGTTTGATTAATAATTCTAATGAGCGGCGGTGCCAAACGAGTTAATTAAGCATTCGTTTTTTATAAGATGCCACTGCGACCAGTAAACGGCACATCAATCACCGCTTTGAGTTCGCCGCAACCGCTAAACTTCTTAATGATTGAAATGCTTCGAAATCTGGAAAGACGAAGACTAAGAACTCTAACAAAAATCTATCTAGATCCTAATGAACTATACAAAGTATACTATAGTTACAGAATTGTAAATTGCGTATCCGTAAATACACAAAAATAACAGAACAAATGAACTTATTTAAATAAATACATAATTCTAATTGCATGTTATATAGTTCTCTTAGTTTATTTTCCTATGATATCAAAGATTAGAATTGAATCAGAGTAATAAATAAATGAATACAGTTTATCCAGTGGGAAGGTTGAAACATCAAACATTATCAATCACTGGCAGCATCGCCGCGAGCGGGATTGCTTTAATTTGATAAAACGCAATTAGCTACCAAAAAAATCTAATCTCAAGAGGCGGTAAAACTTTTTTGGCAGCATAATTTTTGGGATATGTTCCATTTTGATGGCTGATAGAATTTGAGAACAAAGACTATGCAAAACAATAAACTGAATAGACCGAAAATCGCGAAGTCGTACAATATAAAACTTATTTCATAGAAAATTATTGTTATTGTTGAAACTGGAATTATAAAAAAAAGTGTTTTGGATTACTAAAGTTTTTCGCTAACTTTTATCTAGCTTCGCTTTTTTGGGTTAGTTTTAATTGCAGTGGTGCAAATTAAATAATGGAATGATTCCATCTATTTCTCAATCGGACGGATTTGTAAAAGGCGCTGTTTTTTAAGTATTTTAGGCGAGTCATTCCGGTGGCAGTATCAAGTGGAACCCAGCGGGGTTCAGTGTCTAATTCACCGCGCTACCAACAGGTGGCAGCAGCACCGCTTTTCAAATCTGACAGACGCCATTGCCTTTACGTCAGAAAGCCGCGAATAAAATTAATGATGTTCGCGCCTTAATGACGTTTCACGACGCCGCTCCATTGTGTCCGTAATACAACAATTATTGAGATCATTTATTAAGTTTATTGATCTTTTAAGTTAATCTTTTATTTCGTAATTTAGCTCCGTGCGAGCGCGCGAACTCATGAAAAAAATATCTCATATGCGGAGTCATTTTTTGGACTATTTTTGT
This sequence comes from Danaus chrysippus, assembly GCA_916720795.1. Taxonomy (NCBI): domain Eukaryota; kingdom Metazoa; phylum Arthropoda; class Insecta; order Lepidoptera; family Nymphalidae; genus Danaus; species Danaus chrysippus. Next base: position 6,476,138 of record CAKASE010000074.1, read on the forward strand.
CATTATACGGCGTGATGTGAGCGGGTCTTTGAATGTAGAGGCAATTACTGCCCCGCATGTGGTTTGATTATGTACGACGGTTCCATTCCATCTGAGGCTATAAAACGCCGGTAAAAATATTACTAAAACCTTTGTAGATGGTTTAGCTTCCGTTGCCAAATTGATGATATTAAAAACCATTCTTACAATTTGCTTAATGGTTCCTCATATTGAAATATCATCAGACAGCAGTCAAATGATACAACCAATGATATATTCTTATATTTTTTATGTATATTGGAAAATGGGATAACTCTAAAGCATGACTAACAGCATCGTAAAAGCTTGTAATACAAGTTGTTATGAAAACTTGTATTTTGATGGCACTTCGGTAGTACGCGGATGCCTCGCGCATACTTAATTAGCAATGACGTTCCTTGCTCCTTTGACGCTTGGTAATCTCGGTGCTTTGCATCGATAGCAATTACCGAGTTCGCCGTATAAGCTCCTCTTATGAACTCCTGGTAGCTGCTCATTAAGACACTTATAATAAATGATGAACGGAGAACACGTCCAGCGAAATAATGTCTAACAACGGCATTATGTTTACGAACGTGATATAATTTGCACAACGAGGATCGATTTCGAAATAATTGCAAACTATTGTAATTTAAATCTAGGATTTTTAGATAAATACGTATCAGGTCAGATGCTTTGTCTTCCACAATTATTGGAAATAAGCGCAATTAGATGCAATCGTGTTGGAATTATTGTAATAACCAAAAAGAATCGATGTTCTAACGACCGCTGATAGCCGGCCGGCGATTGGAGCGAGCTTCACCAATGCGCGGGCGCACGACCGAGCATCGTTAGGCGATCCGCAGACGATAAGCTAATTATACAACATTGGCAAATATTGATTGCCATCATAATATTCTCCTCTATTTTTCAGATGGTAGCTTTGAAAGTCATTTAATCCCTTCGCAACCGATATGGTTTTAGTTATAGCGTTCCAGCCAGTCTTATAGTTCAGACCGAAAAAGTTTTCGTGGAATTTGATCGATTTAGCAGAAAGTTAGTACCATTAAATTTGTTTGTACTTTACATTAGTTCTAATTATTGTATGGGTTATGATAATTCGTTAAATTCGTAATTTACCTGTACAAAAAAAAATATATTGTATATGTTATTTTGTATCGGATAGAAATTAATGGAATAAAGATTTAATCCCTTTTAAGTATTTGTAGTCTTTAAGACATGGAATCCAGCCCTTCCTAAAAGAAACTCTTTAATTAGTATTCCGATTTCTGATATTAAGACATTTAATAACACTGTCTTATTTTATAAAACCTTTTATATCATGGGAATTATGAATGTTGCTCTCGTTTATGCTTCATGGTAGGTATCCTGCATGATTGTAATGACCAATACCTAGATTGTAGCCACGGCAGTCACGTACTATTGATAGTCTTGCATAGAACCATTTGTTTCATTTACTCGTACGTGTTTTATTCGAAGCCCGGTACTTGGGTATTAAATGCGCCATGTGATCCACTCATTATTTCCATATATAATAATTCTGTTGTTCCGCGTACACTATTATATTCAATTTTACAACAATGTATTGTGCGTCATGTTTAATATTATATCTAAATTAGAGGGTAATGATAAAACAATAAAATTATTAGTATTTATGTATACATTTTTGTATTGTAATATGATGAAAAATTTTGAACTCAACCAAAAATGTATGATATATATTATTTGGCATTTACCAAATAATCATCTATTAACATATCATGTATGTATATCTCAATATATATTCGTAAGTAAAATTTATGAATCCTATGTCTAAATGTACGGCTGTAGTTATAAAGCAAGACTATTGATACTCTCATTGCTCCCTAATGTATTTGTTACTTAGCCGTAGTTTGAGTCGATATTCGCAAAAATGTGCGTACATACATTATTCTATGTAATGTCAACCAAATGACACTATATGGCCTAAATTTCTATGATACATGGATAGAAATTACAGTAATAGTATTATAATTGCGTTAAGTACTGAAGCTATGATTTTCATGATACTCATGAGTCTTGAGATTGCTGGAAAATCGTTTATTATTATTTATACGTTTTTAGTTGTACTCCTAATGAAAATAAATCCTATCTTTTTTATTCACATTGTTATATGATTATTTGAAACCGACTTGTTTGAGTCCTCGTGTATTTTTTCAGTTTCATTAATATATTATTTCTAATGCTATGAATATTATTGATTACTATCTATTTCAAGGAGTTAAGTTAATTCTATATTAATATTCGTGATGGCTAACGAACTTCGTGCATTGATAATACATTTTCAGTATATGTTGGGTTGGCTCAAGAAGTCATGCTTTCAGAGGGCGGCTTATATTCCTGTTATACTTTTGGTTATAGTCCAACCGAAACATGGTTTATTTCTTTTCATGACCTTTTCATAGTAAACTGTGTCAATTCGTTTTTAATTTTTTTGTACTTTATCGAAATTTCCAAATCCCTTTAAGATTGTTTTCCATTCTTTTCTTATAAATTTTAATTCAATATTATGTTTTGAAACTTAAGTTGTTGCGTTATTAACATTTCATTATCGTTAACTTGTTTGTATCAAAATCGAAATGATTTTTGAGTTATATTGTTATGTTTTTCATACATTAATTTTATTTATATTTTTATTTATTTATTTAGGCACACAAACAGAATATAATCAGGATTAGGTACGTATGAGTAAGTCTAAAAATTATTTTTAACATGATTACACTCCCAATCTTGTGTACACGACATAACCATTACAAAAATAGTGGCAAAAGATACACCAGTTGCATTCAATCACAATTAAAAAACCATATCAAATTAAAAAATTAAACTACATTAAAAATTAAATTAAATTAAAAAACTAAATTAAATTAAATAATGAAATCAAACCAAATCAAAATAATAAATAATAAATAAATTGTCAAAAAGTCATTGAAGAGTAAATGATTGAGATATAAATATGCCTTACCCTATTTTTAAGCCTTGAAAAATTGGGATCAAATATATCTAACATGTCACTGTGTTTTGAGAGTAAATTATTAATTAGAATTAGGTACATCTTTCAGTAGCAATGATATATTTCTCTATACGCTGAGTTCGCATTTGAGAGAAAGATTTTATTATATTAAAGATGACTTTGTTAATTCATTCGTTTTTGATTCTTCTAACTATAACTGAATTTTGAATAATAAAAACGACAAGCTTGAAAACATACTTTACCGTTTCATTCTCTAGAAAGTCTTTATATTGCGTTCAGAAGTATAATATATCTAAAAATATAAGTAAAAAATAAAAAAAATAGTAATACAATGAATAAAAGCCTAAAGTCTGAAGACGAACCGTCTTGAATACTATATTACAGAAGTCTCAGGTTCGAAAAGTACTCGTATAGACGAAAATCCTATATTTTAATTTCATTGTTTATTCAACTTTCTTTTCTAGTTACTCTAAATTCATGCTTAATAGTTAATAGGTACAATAAGTCTTTTACGGTATATTCACGGAGATACCGCTTGGTAACCTTTAAAAAGGTGTTCTGAAAGATCTGACAAATCTTCTAAACTGCCAGTGTCCATTGGAGCTGGCTTGTCAGTTTTCATCAGAAAACTTGTCGCCCAATAGTTATTTTATATAGTAAATGGAAAGAAAATGTTATGTCCTATATATACAGATACATAAAAATATTCTTTAGCCTTATTTGTCGTGATAATGGCAATGGGAAATTCGTGTTAGGTTGAATCTATTGCAATCAAATCGCAAAACAAAATATATTTGATTCAATTGTAAGGTTGGCATTTTAAAATAATGGTATTCATTATAATTTATCTGTGGTTACGTATGATGGAATCCTTTTTGACATATTTTTTTTAATGTCATTGATTTTTGTATTTTGTGGAATGATAGATATTTTTTAATGATTAATTTTCTTATACTTGGTACGTTTCAAATATATGTTTTTATATTAGAAAGATTATCCCTTCAACCATTTTTCACGTCTTCGTCACACCGGTATTATATTCTTGATTCACTTAAATGTCTTTTGGCAATTCCAAAAACGTTCTGCAAAATTACTTGTAGTTAATCAACAATTATACAGAAACAAGCAACACTCTTCACTTCCTTAAATTACGGATGTTTTTCTTTTCCTTGTTGGTAATGCCAGCTTTTCTTTGTATGCATAAACTGAATAAATCATTTCAAACGTTCCCATATACTAGCTATTTTTAATTTCCATAATAATTAAACACATATATACGTATATATTCAGCGGTTTATTATTTATCTATGGTTTGTAATTGTTCAAGGGTACGACACTACACATCGCAAATAATTCTAGCCAGCACCAAATTATGTACAAGTAATACATATTATTACGTAGTGTCATTTAACAATTTAAAGTTTCCTTGAAATCCTCTTCCGGACCTCGCGGCTTTTTTGGACAGAGGTTGTTTAATTTTCATAATTGCTCTGTCGTATTTTTAAAGTATCGAAAGATCGTTTTGTAATATTAAAGGTTATTAATATTTGCTTCTACTTTTTATGACAATATGAACGAGATGGAAAATTGCAATATAAAAACAATCAAAGGTTTAATCGATACGTGAAGAGTTTGTAAATACACAAATTGAGATGGCAGCTGGATTTTGGTTACACAATATTATAAGAGTACGATATTATCTTAGCATCGGCCGGGGACGAGGAGACGCGTGGGCGAGAACATGTACGGCCCATTTGTTCCGATGACGTCGGGCTTTATTATAATTCATTTACCATGTTCAGGGAGATACACGGTATATTATTATACTACACATAATATATACCGGATGATACTTACTGACATAACTCTCAATGACTTCAGTTACATATATTTTGTTAAGATAAGATGATACTTTTACATAGAGGGTTACTTTATAAGACAGTACTAAAGGTAAATTATAAAATAAAAGTAAGCATAGCACATATTAATAATGTATTAGAAATAATAGTTTATATTTATGTTGACGACATTTTAATGCAAATTAAATGTTTAAACATTACTAAACTAATTAGTTTATCTAATTATTATTATTATAACAGTTACAGAATATAATTAATTTATAATCTATAACTTATTAATTGAATCAGCTCTGAATACTTTGATGTTATCTGTGGTCCTTGTAATACAAATAAAGATATCTGTCTAGTCGTTTTACTGGACGCATTTATAAACGGTTTTTTTTCATTCAAAACCATTTAATTTAGATCTTTGATATAAATAAGTCAGCTTAGAAAATAGAAAAGGCAAAAGTTTTTATACAAAATTTTCAATGTCTAAATTTTTATATAGCTTTTTTTAAATATAGTATATGTTATAAATAATAAAATTTATATCCAATATAAAATATAAATATAGTGAAAAAAATTTATAAATTAAAAAAAATTTATAAATTGTTAATATTAAAAATTTATAATAAAAAATATTTAGTTTTCTTTTAGTTCTTTATCTTGAGTTATCGACACGTTATGTATTGGACAATGATTTTAACTGATAATAAAACATTTTGGGTGATAAAAATTTCTTTATTAATATAATTTTAAGCTTGATTATCATACACTTATACAGTCGAAAGTACTTGTACGCTACCTTTCAAATAGCACATACATAGAATACATAATAAAATGTACTAAATCATTAAGCATTTACTAAACCATTTAGTGACCTCGAATAACAAGGTGATTCAATTCAAATGAATGTAATTTTTTTGTAGCTTTGGTCCATAATAATTCTGCCAAATAAGACCTCATTTTTTAATATTCCTCCTCTTTGCTCTGTAGGCCATACTTCTACGGTGGTCCCGTATAAATTTTATCGTTATTGGTTCGTTTTGAATTGGGTATACTCATGAATCGTGCGGTCACACGACTTTGATTATTATGACTAAATGCATAGATTAGTTGCAAAAACACTCAACTTAAAATCAACTCTACTATTATTAGATTTAAAGTGCAAAATAAATTTAGTAATCAATAAGATGTTACTTCTAGAATAGTCCCGGGGCCTAAATGTTATTTTTGAATTCAGTTTTTTTTTTCTTGTCAGAATTATTATATTTCAAATATAACTACACCCAATAGAGAGCGATAGATGTAAAATTGTTTTAAAATTAAGCCGAAAACGTAATAAGTACGTCTTGTGTTCATCCATGGGAAATAATTGGCTTATAGAAAAATACAGGAAGTCATTAGTAGCAAAGCGACGAGTATCTATTTCATATTGTTGGAATTTTATTTCATAGCTGTGGCTGCTTTTACACCGTTATGTATAATATTATTGGAATAATTGTTTTTATGTCCATGTATTTTAATACTATCAACTTATACTCTCACAAAATTAAATGTATTAAAAAATTTCAACTGTATATTGTTTTTTCAATCAATTAAAATTTTAGTATTACTGTAATTGAGATCGATATAATTATATCTTGAATAACATAAATATCTAAAAACCGTATAATGTATATCGTACAATTTATTTACATCGTTGTAATAGGCAGCCCCACAAATAGCCTTTGCTAATAAGCCATTTGTCCTCGCAATTTGACATTTTAGACATTTTAATATACTTTTAATTCGCCTTATGAATAGAATTTTACGCTGTTTGTATCATTTTGTTCATTAATATAATATTTATGGCTCGTTATACGTGGGAGAACCGTTAGGATGTTAGTGACTCCATTGTTGTCGTGATAGCTAATGCATTTAAGTGACTACAGCATTTTAGAAATTCGGTGACGATTTCACATTGATGTAGAGCGTATCTTAGTTTGGTTGAGTTAAATGCACTTACAGATATTTATATATATATGTATTTTGTATAGAGGGAATCGTAAACTGTTATTGGCAGTGAGTTAATGAACTTTGTGTATATAATATAATCGTGTTAAAAGCATTTAGGGGGTCACACAGCATCTTCGAGAACGTCACCCATAAAACCTTTATGATTAGTCAAAGCTGTGGCGAGGACGATTCATTATAGGCCATTATGCGTCGTGTTTATCTCCTCACTCTCTACAAGCCAATAAAATAACGAACGACCGAGATAACAGACGGACAGTCCTGTAATCTCCGGAACAAGGGACACTAATTCGATTGTGGTTTCGTCCGAGACTCTTTTTGGGTTTACGGCACAAATTGAAGTGTTAAAAAAAAAACTACAAATTGGCTTTTTCGTGGGTCATTCATTAGTTGGACGCTGAATGGCGTGTTGTGTCGTTTTCGCTCAATTAGTTAAACGGAAATGAATTTGTTTCGGTCTCACACGGCGCGGGCGCCGGTCCACCTTCCTTCGACTCACACGATTGCATACTCCGTGATTACCTCTGTACCTACACAATAATGGTTAATTATATATTAATTTAAACAATGTTATAATTGATTCAATATAAATTTGTATGCTATTAATAGATTAATTAATTATTAACGATATATAAGTCAGTGGTGGTTAAAGGGCTTGCCTCTCGTTGCCGAGGGCGCGGGTTCGATCCTGACAAGTACCAATGTGATTTTTCCGAATCATATGTACTTTCTAAGAGTATTTAGACATCACTGATTAAAAGAGGGTTCTCAAAGATGTTTGATGTCAGGCAGGTGCCCGGTCGTAAAAAAAATTGCCAAAACTATTCACAACATGTAAGGCAGACCCTGGCTAAAGCTGGAAAATTACCAGGTAGAAGAAGATATATCGTTTAATATTATATTCAACTAAACTTAATTTCTATACATATTATTTGCTTTAAAAACCAGTTATGTCTAGTCTAGATTCTCCCCCATGTATGCCGACACCGCGGAAGCAGACAAGTGAATGTTTTTTTATGTAACACAACATATCACAGTCGGTCGAGTTCAGATGTTTGTTAATCAATGGAGCATTTACTATTAACATACACATTAACATATCGGATACTTTCAAATATCAATCCAATGACAATCAGGTAACACTATATAAATTAAACTATGTCACTTATTATTTGTAAAATACACCTTTAAGATATGACGTCATCTTTTCTCATACATATCTGCTTGGTAATCCCAGTTTGAGATGTTTAATATTTTACGTACGTAAGTATACCTTATTGATTGTATATTTAGAGGTAAAGCCGCATTCTATCAAAATGCACAGGCTGTGTTATGTTCTCGTAAATATCATAACAGTATGCGCCTAGAGCCTTGTTTCCGACATTGTAAACTGCGGCGTGTAGGCGATCTGATTATATTGACAGCGCTAGCAAAATTTATAATTTTCTTCAATGCACCATCTGCTCAAAATAAACCCACGTTGTCATTTACTAAGTTATACTGAAACGAAACTATTTCTGGTTATCGTATTAAATGAACAATCGTCTCAAATAAAAATCAATAAACGAATTCTTTAATCGTAAAACCTCAACAATAAGATGATTTTGAACACATTTAGCGTATCGTCAGTATAGTTAAAAGCTGTATAATAGCGTTATCTGCGGCCCGGCACTAAATTGGGATGTCTCGGCGAGGCGCGGCGGGTCTTATCAGTTTTGTCGTGTTCATCTTGAGTTGTGTTAGGCTTTACTCAGGATATTTACGTCGGAGCACGTCGGGGTGGCGGGTATACATGTGACAATGTAGAAAACTTATTGCCTATACGTGCTGCTAGCGAAACGCCTTCAGTCTTATAATATGGGATAAGAAAACACTGGCGGACTAATATCAGTGATGTGGAAATTGATCGCCCAGTATCCAATGAGGTTTATTACCTCAGATAAATGTTCGACTGTGGATATTAATTAATGAATTTGGATACTTGATAATGCAAATAGTCGATTGGCTATCACCGTGTAAGTGAACTCGACAACCCTTGCCGGACGCAATGGATTGATGAAGCGCTTTTTTGATATTTTTCCTGTTTTTTTTTGTTCATCTTATTGTCCACGGTCCATTGATAAACGGACAGGTATACGTACTCAGACAGGCGCCAACATTCCTCGCCTCGACCTCACACTTACTCGTGGCGTTATAAAAACGGGCACACCTTTTTATACTAGAACTTTAGACGTATTTGCCTCCCTTTGTGACCATCGCAGTTGTTTGTTTTGGTTATTAGCGATGCCGGAGGAAGTGGATGAGATAAATCTATTGTCCCTAAGCGTTTTACGATGCCAATTTCTAATATCCGTTTCGATTTCCAAAGCACACTAAATCTCATATCCGAGGAGCGCCGTCCCCATGGACATCTTCCTCCATTAGCACCTCGGCTCGATAACATCGCACGATTATGTAATAAAGTACCGTTTTACTAATTACAATACGTCAACCGAGGTGCGGTCAAGCCGAGTTTAATGTAAAAGTTTTTGTCAGGTGCTAATTAGTGTTAACGACACCTTATAGCCGATTGACAGGCCAGTGCCGCGGGCCGGTGAGTTTAGCAAAAACAAAATCCGGAATTAAACATATTAACATTTTATTGACACTAAAACTAATGAATATTTGAAAGTTCTATCATCGTATTACGAAGGCGACAGGTTCAGTGTCACTTGTGTAAAATTACACGGACGGCTTTCTTATTTATTATACATATTTTGATGTCATAAATGAATATAATTTTAATGACAGTGAAATTAAGCAGGAGAACGTTTATGTCGATGTCATTTATATTATCTTGATGAGAATGTTTCTTTTATTTATTTTTTGTTTAATTCAACAGGATATGTTTGTGAATGAAGCGAATTTTTTTGCAATAATTAGGGTGTTGCACGAATTATCAAAAACGATGAAATAGGGATAAAAATTGGTCAAACATAGTGACGGTCCGTCATTTAGAACCCAATGAATTGTTTGTTGGCGGTACCTTTAGTTGGTTGTGGGCGTGATACTAATGGTGCAATTTTGATTTATTTACTAAATAATTTCCGGTACAAAAAAAACTATTTATAGTGTTAATAGAGCATGTTATGAGGATGTTAAGAAAAAATAAATATAGACCAACTTACAACTGCATCCAAAGTCATGTTATCATTATATTTATTTAAAAAGAAATAAATCATAGAAAAATATGTTACCAATGCATTGTATAATAAATTTTATGTTTCGTACATTATTACTACATTGTACTGTGTATGTATTTTATGTCTGAATCCTTTATCTATTAAAATAGGTCGATTCTTCCAGCCTCCGGGTCATATGGACCCAGCGTCAATATTGAGCAATTTTTTTCCCGCTGACGTTATAACGGCAATGTTTACATTAATTTTAACTCCAGCGTTTTATTATGTTTTTTTTTTTATTTTGACAAGGTTGCGTAATATTTAGAAGTAAACTGTTTTATCCCTAACAGCTAATGTAAAACAAACTTTGTCACTGCACGTCTAATTCTTTTCCAGGACCATTTCTGGATGTTAATTTTTGTTCCAACAGAAAGTTAACTGCTTATATATAGATACTTTGAAAAAGCGACTTCATACGAATATAATTTAAACTCCTGGTCACTAATCATTCTTCATGTTACTCGATATTGTTTTTATTTTTGTAAGAAAGTTCTTAAAAATTATTTTAATTTTTTTATACTAAGGCATAATTTTTTATACTTTCTAAATACACTTCTTTGTGACAGAATTCTATTTCATTGTTAATGAACATTATTGTGCGATTTTTTCAAACACGATGATATTAAAAGTGGGAATACACCATCGGAGATCTGAATTAAGTTCTTTCCATCTTTATATTCAAAACAAGACACCTTATTGACTCTGCATCAGAGCTCCAAAACATTCCATCACGTCCATATCATCAAAACATTCTCACAGAAACGAACATTTAATAATTCGAATGTTTTTAATGCGAAACAAACGTTTTATTTTCAACGTAAGCACGTCACGTACGTTCTAAATCATTGGTCGGTCCAAAAGATACCCAGATAGCTCCTATTAGCTTACCATTGGATCATTTCGGATGAATCGTATGAAATCGATTCGAATCGAGGATAAACACTACAATCAGGGTCTCAGCGCGCAGCTGTTAGATATGCGATCTTCGTCATCCACTAAAATAATATGACACAGCCGTTTTCAAACTCTTGTCTGGCGCTGTTCATATACTTGTAATTATGTTGTAAGGGTCGCAACTAACTATATACTAAAAAAGTGTCTTGTGATTTAAATTCATGAAAATATCGTACTTTATACATGTGTGTAAACAAAATACTTTTCTGATTAATTTATACGATCATCTGATTGCAACTTTAATTTACTAGCTTTTGTGATCACGAAGGTTGTTGTTATCTTGTTTCTTGAAAACTTTAAAATCACCTAAAATATTAATATTAATCAGAATATAATATTAAGATCACTTTGTTTCTAACGTGCATGTGCGGACGCTACGTCAGAGATCAACGTGGTCCCTGTAAGTGGTTCCTCATGCTTTCAGAGCCTATAATTTGACAATATTTTGTGTCATTTGGGACTTTATTATTACTTATGCCATTACAGCTCTGTGGATATAACGTTAATACAAGAACAGCGGCCGCAGGGCCGATTAAGGGCGACGTAACCACAGGGTTCCCTAATTCAATATTAAAAGCATCCTACAACGTGATCGGCAACTAATAATACTCTAATTTGAGGAAATGTCCCTGAGAAAACGACGGAATGTCATCTTTTATTATGGTTTTTGTAACAAATATATATGAAATGGATCTTTTGAAACATTTTCTTAAGGACGAAGCAGTTGCAGACATTTAATGAAGCATTTTGGACAAACTTATAATTTCGTTTATTATTCTTCTATAATATCTGCTTTTTGTTATTACGTGGTTAGATTTTTTACTGTGCTGTAACAACTACTAAGTTTTTTACAAGTTTTTGAAGAGCGTAAAGATTATTTTGGGAACATACCTCTGTATTATATACCAACATTTAAGACTAATTTGTTTTTAATGTATTAAATTGTAAATTCAAATGAACTATTGAATTATTCATATTTTTTTAATTATATACTGTTTGCATTTATAATTATTAAATTGTAATTTAATTGCTTATTATTTTTCATTTTTTTTTATTTTACTTTGCCTATGTAATTTAAATACTCGTATAAAATGTATTATGTATAAAAACATAAACTTGCAACTTTACAATACAAGCACGAAGATTCAATATAAAAATACAGGCTGAGATAAATGGTAAATAATGAGTAATTAGCTAAACAATTGATTGATTGATTGATTTTTCATTAAAAACCTAACGACTTCTCGCACAATTAATGACAAGTTTTGATTAAATTATTGTTAGTAAGACATTTTAAAGTACACTTAAATAGATTATTGTTACGATAGATCAAGGTAAATCGTAGAGTTATATGTTATGTAAACAAATATATATAGAGATAGACCCTATTGAATTGATTCAAAGTCATAAAAAATTATTTGTAACATTGTAAGTAGTCACAAAACTGTATTATTAAAATCGATTATGCCTTGACACTGTTTTATTTGATGGAAAGAAACATTAAAGTATCGCCTCAAGCAAACATCGGTTACGATACCAAACAATTTTCATACAAGTTAACACATTGAAGACATAACGTTTCACAGATAGATTCAGGTAGCTGGTAGCTTTGAATCGTATTTAAATCTGAAATATACTTACAATTCTAAATACAAATCAAACCTAGATTGCATTCTGGTCTGTAAATCGAGCTGTTATACATAGCATAATGCAGGGCCGGCTGGTCCCAGCCCATGCATACTAACGCAAGTAATAAGCAGACTGATGCCATATTTATCCCTACTTGCTGTACTCTGGAGGTCGGTTGCTCCATTATAATCGAATTCTGAATTTGTTCCATTTGTAACTATAGTTAGCGTACTCTCTTTACTTTGTCAATATCACTGTTTCCATCGACTGTTTCTTTCAAGCTTTGGATATACGAGTACTATAAAAATGTTTAGATATACCTAAATAAGATTGATGTATATAATTTTTATTGATCATAAATTTTGTGAGCGACGATGCTCACAATAAAATAGCACAAGTTTCCATTACGTAAATGTCATAAAATAATTATGCTATAAAATTAATTGTAGTATTTAATTTGAATAATTTAAAACGATCATTAAGTATATATATGAGAGAAATATTATGTTATTTTTAACAGTAAAAGCTTGTTTTTGTTATGTATTTTGGTTCGGTGTATTAATTAATACTTGTTTAAGTGGATAGTAATGAAGGTGCTGTTTTTGTAATACATCCTCGTCTTGTTGCTATTATGTCATTTTTTTTAGAAGTATCGTTTGACGAGGGGAGTTCTAGGTACTCACAGGTTTTGCTTGCAGAATCTAGTTAATTATTCTAATAGAATAAAACAATACGTATCAATTATTATTATTTTTTGTTATATTGAATAAGAAGGCTCTTTGTTGAGATTAATTTTGTTTGATTTATGAGTAAATTTAATTTTAAGTACCGTTATTATTTTTTTGTTTTAATATATGCTATCGGCTTCATCTATTACGTTTTTTTATGTACATTAAAATATACCGGCCAAATGCTACTTACGTTCATCAACTAAAAAAAGTACCTGAAACTTGTAATGGTTACATTAGATATATATACCTAATATACAGTATATAAACATCTTCTTCTTCCTGGCAATTTCCGAGCTTTAGCCAGGGTCAGCCAGTATATAAATATATAATGTATAATATATTGTCTTCATTTCTTACACTACTTCTTTTGCATATATGTAGCAACACAGTTTATATTTTAAACAAATATAAAATCCTTTCCCCATATTCATTAACAAATATTTTTATTTTATTAAGCAAATATTCAGAACAATATAAATTGATTGATTTTTAGAAAAAACATTTTTAAATATTTTCAATTCACAGTAATAGTAGCGAATCATCATAAAAATTTATTTTTGAATAAAATAAACATTATTATCACAAAATTATATACGTAGTATTTGTTACTATTACGAAAAATATATACATTTTTAAAATATTTAAACCAAACTATAAATATATTTATTAATATGGCCTTCATAATTCAAAGAGTATAAGTTTAGGAACGTCCAATGATCACATCGTGGTCAGCGTTGCGTAAAAATCATTCGTGGCGCTGCTTACATATAATGGGTGCATGATTGTTTACAAAAGTAAGTTTAATTAACGTAAAAAAGCACGTTTACTCTAACAGTCGTCTTATCTCGGCCATCGGTTATAATGACTCTGCTTCGTTATTTAGAGTCGCGTCTGACAAGTTTCCGGCCCCGTGATCGCAGTTTTTTTTAAAATTTTATTATTTAGTTTTGACTCTTTATACCTGGTTTTAATTTTATATAATATATAGTTTTCTATAATCTAGTATGTATTATTGTTAATTAATTGTAAGGAAAAGGAATAATCTGACTAGGCTTATAAGTATTGGTTAATTTCATACGTTCTGATAACAGTTCTGTTGCTTTTGTTGCAAAAGTTTTAAATTTTAATCTCGGTTATAATAAAATTACTCTTTATAATAATCGTTCTACGGATGTGATTCTATATAAATGTTTTAATAAATATTATAATTAACTTCATTTATAATATATAGTTTGTAATTATCAATTAATATTTAAATTTATTCGTTTAGAATTATAATTTTTTTTTGTTAAATTAACGTGCGTGAAAATAATTAAAAATGATCAGTAAACAGAGCAGCATTTCGAGCATAGGCTTAATTTAATCCTCATTAAAATTATAATGGAATTAATTAAGGAACAATGCGTTTGCTTGACCGTAATTTTAACTGCGAGATTAACTGCCACGTGTTTACGTAACGGAAAAAAATACGTAACTATGTTACGTAATGTGTTATAGGTTTAGTTTTGTAGTGTAGTAAAATATTTGTGTAGTATCAATATTAAACAAAATAAGCAATATGCTATAGATTAATTTTTACTCAAATTATTATTCACAAATAAGAGAGACGTTTGCAGTAACACAAGATATCAGAAGATTTCAATAAGACTTCAAACTTATAAGTTTGAAACAGTATCTTTACCCTAATATATATTCAATACTACAAACGCAACGTGAATAGTTTTTCATACACTCACATTCACACGTCAAATTAGCATATACCTATTATTGAATGAGAAATGGCTAACGTTTAATATGTAATGACGTTACAAACTTGTGCTAAGCGTAAAGAACGCTAGTTATTTAAAGTTTTGTCTTCATATATATACGTATTAGGTACTGTAAGTAGTCTAAATGAAAGCAATTACCGGTACACGGTCTACAGAATAGGTATGCACATTATACTGCCGGCCATTATATTTTCACGCTCCAAGACGCCGATTGCCCAACACTGTATGAACTTTTATTATTTAACTTATTATATTATTTAGCTGATTTAAAGTGTACTAAGGAAGCTGGATTTTTGTACTTCGTTACGTCATTTTTGTAATTTTAATGCATTATACTTTATAGGTGTAATCGGAATAATCGGATTTGGAAGCAAATTCTGGTGTAGCGTAATCAAATAATGAAAGATTATTAAGAATTATTAATTAATTATTGATTGCAATTATTAATTAACGTACAATTTTGATTATTCAACAGCTTTGTAATAATATTCGGTTAAAAATAATTTCAATATATTGTAGATGTATTTTTTTAAATTTTACTTCAATTTATAAGGAAAGTATGAGAAAAAGATATTTTTACAGGTAAAGTAGTAAAATGAGTATTGTATATTAATAGTATCTACAATGTAACGCTTTTAATTAACATACATGTATTAATTTTATTGCCCACGGAGCATTAGGAAACTGATCAAGCAGAGAAATGGCTTTTCATTACCTTTTTACAAGCGTTTATTGATATTTAAATGTAGAAAAAAATAATTAATTTCAGGAAGATTATTCCCATTGGGTAATCATAAAAACTATCTATTTATTGATGTTAAACAACAGGTTGTTGGAAATAATAGGAATGAGCAAAAAACTGTTAGATTACAAGACTATCCACAAAGAAGAGAAGCATGTTATGAATTAATTTTTCATGGAAAATAAATCTTCATTCGATCCTGGCAAGTACCAATGTGATTTTTCGGAGTCATATGTACTTTCTAAGAGTATTTAGACATCACTGATTAATGCATTCCCAAAGAGGGTTGATGTCCACGCGGTCGGTCGTAAAAAACAATTAGCCAAAACTATTCACAACATGTAAGGCAGACCCTGGCTAAAACTGGGAAATTGCCAGGTAGAAGAAGAATGTGTATGGTATCTTTGTGGGATTTCAATAGCGATACAAACTAAATTGTTAGTTGTGTTTCACGAACATTGTTTACAGAGCTACACTACCGATGGTTAGCCAGCGAATCTGATAAAATATCACGCACGCAATTTCTCATAGTTTCAACGTATATACATTTTTTTAGATACAGTTTTGCCTTATATGAACACTGTATGCAGAAGTATTATGCACTAGTAATTTGAGTAAATTTTCATATAAAACTTGTTCGTTTAAGGAAAATATTTGATCTTTATGTGCATTACAAGATATGTACCAGGCTTTCCTGGTAAGTTAGGGATAACAAGACGATATTTACCTTCAAAAAGATGACTATAAATGTAGGTATAACAGATTGCTACTATACTATACTATAACAAAAGCTCTTTTCTATATTAGTGTTTTAAATTATTATTAATATAGTTATGATAGATTATTGTTTCAGCTTTTTTTCTAATAAGTAACTATAACAACTAGAAAACAAGCCAATAGCTTAAAATTTTTATTAAATATTTATTATGTCTGTTTTTATTTATTTTATTAAATTTATTTTGGGAGTACTTAATTTTTCTATAAGTATATGAAAATCATTTGGACAAATTATTGTAAGGGTTAATAATGATAGAAAAATTATATTATTGATAGAGAGGTTGCAAATTTTTAGACTTTGTTATGAAATATTTCATCAAATCCCATTTAGTCGTAACTTTTTATTTTTTTGGTGACTTAAAATTTGGTCACATATTTTTCTTATATGTGACGAATACAAAAGACATATTAATAACAATATAATTTTTCTTTATTCTCGAAAATTTGTAAAATAATAATTATTTTAAAGTCATTCATCCTACTCTTGGTTACAAGTTACTAATATTTACAAGATATTAGCATTATTAAAATTCCGAAAACGTTAATTTAAACTTTAATACCTTTATAGCAACAGACTGCACAATCGTATTATAAATAAAACAAATAATAAAGAAAGAAGTGAATTGTGCGCAAAAATTTATTAAAAAAAAATATACTTAAAAATATTTTAATATTATTTTAAAATATATACATCTATTTGGTGCCATGTTTGTGATTATTATCAATATACAATTTATAATTAATAACCCTTTCCAACTTAATACATCAATTAATAAATTTCATCATTTATATTCTGAGAACTATTATTTTGACAATAAAGAGCCGGCTATGGGAGATGTGATCCAATTATAATAAAAAATTCTTTGAAATCGATATTTAAAACCGACGATAAGGTAAACGGAAACGCTTGATAAACGTTCTGTTCGCGAAGTATGTAATAATTTTATTACTATACAAAATTATCATATTTGTAACATAACAGCGTACGGTCGACATTAAATAAGTCGAATTGTTTTTCAGTTGCCAACGCCAGCGACCGTGAAATGACTGTCAGTGTAGTGAGCGTTTGAGTTTTTGTTCTCAACTAAAGTATTTATTCTAGGTAACGTTTGTACGTGTTCTTATTAACTAAGAAATATGGTTTTGTAATTAAATATACGATTAAAGAGCTATGGGAGCGTGAAATGAAACAAGCTAAGTCTGGGTTCGATAGAACAATATATGATATAGAGTCGTATTTCTTGACCTGTAATGGTTTATCTTTTCGTATAAATGAATTCATTATATATATACATATATATTAAAATATAATGGACAGTAAATACTTGATTAGTTCTGAATATCGAGCTGTAATTGTATATAATTTTACGGTTAAAAAAAATTATTGAAATAGGTGAAATTATGTTTTAAATTCGAGTCGTTTGTATTTAATTCTATTTTGATATTATATAAATAACTTTATGCTTCGATTTCTTGAAATATATACGTATTATCGAACATTTTTTTTACAAAGATGGTATGGAATTAGTTCGATGTACGTGTAAGGTGGAAAAAATTAATATATAGTTTTTATTAGAAACATAACTCAGTGTACAATAATTGATTTGTGCATAGATATTTTTATTTAAGTTAATATATACAATTTTGTACATATCTAGTTTTTCATGTATCTTCAGTTGAATACAATAAAAATAAATCCTATCTCTACACTAAATACAGCTTGTAGATAGTATGGGAATTTTTGATGTAATTGTTATTATACGTATATAAGAAATCATAATAATATATAAAAATATGTTAAGGGAACAAATTCATAATATTTAATCTTTATTTTATTTATTGTATTAAACTAAACAAGAGCCAAATTTTCATTCTTTAAAACCGACTTTTTGAAACTAGTAAATATTCTGACAACGTTTATGTGTTATACATTTTAAGACAAACATGAAAATTAAGCTGACAAGAAAACAAAGTATGAAAAGAGTTAATGAAAATAAATCTTACACATTATAATCGGTAACAATTAAATATATTATTATAAAAAAAATCTCCGTTTTAGTCCAATTAATCTCAATAAAATACATTTAAGAGTTAATATAATAAGTAATATCCTATATTAGTTTTATATCGACCTTTATTACGTACATATTATTTTTCTTCGCTCAGGTCTATCTGAGTCGTCGTACTGTGACTTCGTGATAATTGTTCAAGCCGATGCAGTTTTTCCTTCAGCCATTAGTTCTCTTTACGAGTGCACTCCGCTTGAGCGACTCACGATATATAAAATTTATAATATATAACACAAACAGTTTATTATTACTATAAAAATTATAATTAATTTCTTTTTTGTGTTTAAAATTAGGGTTTTTGTTTGAGTTTGATACTTGAAGGTTTTATGTCACATATAAAAAGAGATTTTTGTTTTATTTCATGTGATTATGTATTAGAAATATGCGTACATTATATTTTATTAAAATTTTCATCACAACCGGAAAAAAATTGGTTAAAGAAAAGTATAATAAATATTATTAAAGGGAACTGGAATCACAAGTAAAATACTTGAAACTACAATCAATTTAAAGATCAATACTAAGTATTTCCTTAACATGGATAGAATATAATCAGATTAATTGATATAGTTACATACTTATTATAAAATACTTTTTTATTTACTATTTTATTCTTTTATAAAAGTATAATTAAATATTAAATGTCTATAAAAACAAAATACATTTTGAAAGTAATTTATAATACTTCATGCAATTGAAACTGACGACTGCACAATAAATGAGACGTTACATCGAAGAGGGAAATACATAATTATAAGGAAATTCATACAATCTTTTACGACCATTTTCCTCAGATTTATAAGTTTTTCTTAAATTACTTACATATGTAGAACTTTTCTACAAGCAAAACTTTTGTCCAATCTTAAGGTACCTAATTAAATAAAAACATATATACAGTGTGGCTGGTGAAATACTATCAATATTTAAGGAGAATACTCGGTACATGATTCTTATTCGAATTATGTAAAAAAAGAGGTACTTAATTTTTGATCAAATTTCCGTATAAATAAATAAAGTGTGGACACGTTCCAAGTGTTCCAAGTGTGGACGCGTGCGGCGGCGTGCTGATACAACACCACGCCGCCGCGCGCCTGTGTGTCTGTGTATACCCAATCTGTAGGGTGTTCACACGATGCGTAATTAATTATATAACTTTTGGTTAACTTTACTTAGAAGTTTATTAATATTTATGTTATATTAATTTTTATTTAGTCATATATGATCGTCAAATATCACGTCCTCAAGTATCGATAGTAATTCACCAGTCACCCTGTATAACATTCATTAATATAGTAACTATATTTAAATTAATACTAATAAAGTTTAAAAGATATCCTAAATAATCTCAGCAGTATCTATGTATAATTTTTATATGTATACCAAAGAAAGTATATAAACATAAAAGGAAGATATATAGTAGAGGATTTTCTCAATGAAATTGTTAATTGAAGATACGATGTATCGGATTGTTTCTGATATTAAATACATAATAACCAAAAATAGTGTAATTTTATTAATATTATAAAATAAAAGTTAATGAGTATTTACATACATACATTGTACGTAGGTATGTGACGTTTGTCGCTCTTCCAAACAATAAATGCTTAGCAGATTTTAATGAAACGTTATAATAATGTCATTTAGATATCAGAATAGGATATAGAATAAAATTTATCAATATATTACGTGTTAATACAGCAGAATCAAGACAACAGTTGTATTGTGAATGAAATTCATGAAACAGATTACAGATGTCGCTAGTTGCTGCTTGACACAACATTTCTCTCTGAAATTATTTGTGACTCCTATAAGATCGTAGTTTAGAACTAGTATATAATTTCTTTGCTAGATTTAATTATTATTATAAACAAATAGTTCTTATGATGGTGAAAGATTTCGTCAGCCAAAAATGATTGTACGAGTCAAGATGTTTCTCGCCCTTAGTATTATTGGTATTGGGAAGGGGAAATATAATAGCGTTTTGAAGAGGGGGCAGAGACGGGAGTCAACGCTAGTAATACACTGAATAATCGAATCTTAATTATAATTATTTTATAGTAATAAAATACTATTTATTTCATTGATTATAATTTGCCAAAGTATCGAATGTTTTTATTAAATTAATAGAAGGGTAAAAATAATTGAGTTTAGTCAAAGTACTTATTCAGACTGACTAATTACATATATGTTAATTTAAAAACAATGTGTAATAAAAAATATATATATGGTGTATCTGTTTTCTACTCTTTGATATTATTTTCTACGTATAATTGTAACAAAATATATTTATTACTTTAAAACTGTAGCTTCTACGTTTATTTCATGTACAGTTTTATAAGGATATCTACATGTATAGAAAATATGGCTTATTCTAAGGAAAAAATAATATTCGTAGTTGTATGTAGTTGCTCAAAAAAAGAAATATACCTATACTCAGAAAATGAGCGAGAGGTTGAGTGGTAAAGAATTTTTAGTAGCCATTACTCTAGAAAGTACAATTATTATTTGCCAGAATCGGTAATAATATCGGTTCATGCTAAATAAAACATTTTAACGCCATGTTTTGATTAATTTTAATTACAATATTCTTAACAGCTCTTAAAATATAAACTGATAATTCTATTAGATCGACACGATTGAATGTTTTGCAAAAAATTCATTACATCACAAATACATTAGTTTAATAAATACAATCATGTATCTTTATAAATTATTTGTCAATTTGTTTTCTCTTACGGTTTCTCGTATTAAAACTAATATTTTCGTATAGTAGGTAGGTACATAATCTGTCCACTATACGTCATCCTCTATTTGTATAAAACGTACCAATTATAGTCTCATAGTGTCGCCAAGTTTCAGTAAACCGCGTCGTAAAGCTGTATAGCCCGCGGCCCGCAGCTAGAACGCTTTATTTTGCTATAAAAGCGTTTTATCCTCATAAAAGCTTAAATCCGCACGGAGCTTTCTCCCGCGGCGGGTCGGCAAAAAGAGCATTAGCGCGGTCTCAGGCAACATGGCAGCGGCACGCCCCTCGCCCGCCGAGCGCCGTTGGTCGCCGGGCTCCGCCCTCGGGAGGCGCCGCCCGAGCCTTCACGCAGAGCCGCCGCAGTAGACACACTCACCTCGTACAGGGCGGACGTGCGACACTTACTGACTCTCAACAACTCCGCACAGACGACACCGTACTCACCAGCGACAGAACGTATCCTGCCTGTGTCCGAACAGACCCACCTGTCCGGACAGTAGTCACCCGTGTATTGGTCCGTGTAATGTATGAGCGGACATCTCGTGTGATGTGTATAGTGCTGTGAGTGAGCTGTCCGAGGTGGCGGTGGGTGTGGGCGGGGGGTGGCGGCGGGCGCTGGATGTGTCGGAGGCCGGCGCCATGACCGTGCAGCGCGACCAGCGCGAGCGCGCGCCGCGGACCAGGTTCATGATCACGGACATCCTGGACGCGGCGCCCAGGGACCTCAGCGCGCACAGGGACTCCGACTCCGACAGGTCCGCCACGGACTCGCCAGGTACTGACGACTCAATACATGTACAATACACTGATACACGTAGAATACAAAAATACTCGTACAATACACGGATACTCGTAGAATACAAAAATACTTGTAGAATACAAAAATACTTATTGTTCTTACATAGTTATCATGATAAATATAAAAATTAAAAACGATGTTCCAACATCATAATTAATTGCATTACAGATCAAATATATAAAGTCAGTAATAATAAGTAATTACAGCTCGATTTAATGTGTTTTATTAATTGAACACGATGATTGTTTCTTGCGAAGTGTTAGTTGCAACATTAACTACGATATATAACTAACTCACTGACTCACTAATAACTTGTTTCATACAAAAAAAATCTAATATATTTTTCGTATAATTCGTATTAAACTATTTTCTTACAACCGTCTTATAAAAGACATCAACGAGATCTC
Organism: Danaus chrysippus; assembly: GCA_916720795.1. Taxonomy (NCBI): domain Eukaryota; kingdom Metazoa; phylum Arthropoda; class Insecta; order Lepidoptera; family Nymphalidae; genus Danaus; species Danaus chrysippus. The sequence goes on from CAKASE010000074.1 coordinate 6,498,870, forward strand.
GCAATGTCATTATCATTATATTTGAATACGGCCTAGACATAGATTCTATCATAATAATAAACAAAAATCATTATTTATCAATGAATCAACACTATTTAATATCTGACAATAGTGGGAAAGGTGATATTGATCGGTCACGCGAAACACCATCTGGAGTTAACTTTTAATATTCATATTTTTTTTCTATTAATAATTAAAACATCGACATCAATCAAGGTATTGATCGTCAATATTAATGAATATTTATGAGAATTAAAAGAAATATATTTAAATATAAAATCATCAAATACAGTTAATATTAAAAGTATAATCACAGAGATTTGTCGAAGCGTTACAATATTTAAATATTTATATTAGAATATTAATATGCTTCTAATATATAAAAACCCGTGTTTGCAACCTGATCCGCTGAGTCTCTCCGTGACAAATAATGTTTGACTTATTCATGTGTTTTGTTTTAATCTTATAGTGTTTTAATATACAGTCCATTTAGTAATATAAATATAATTTACTTATATTTTTCATTTTATATTACACACACACATATGTATATATATATATTTAAACTCACACATAGCAAATAGATTTAAATAACATGTACTACAGATAACTATAAAATATAGATTATATAAATATACATTAATTCTATACTTATAAAAATTACAATACTTTGAAATAATAATACTCTTAAATCAGTAGATTTTCTGGTTTAAAATTTAATTTAATGTTATAAAAAATTTAACGAATATATAAAAGAAATATTATTAGCCGTAGTTCTCGTTATAGCAATTAATTGTTAAATGCAATAAAAACTTGCCTCATTATAATTGCTTTAATAACACCGTCTATTACCTTAAGATTATTTGTGTATGAAGAAACAACTAAGTAATTTGTAATTACCGGTTCATTTTAATGTTTAATTAAATTAATAGTTATTTGTATTTGTCTAAATTTATCAATGAAACTATATATATTAATAGGTCTCCTCTCACACTTTAAACATACAAATAAATTTAAAACAAATCCAAGTGAATGTTTAAGTTTCAATCGCATTATACCGTCGACGATTTAATAGACAAGCTGATAATGTCGGAGCATTAAATAAATTAAATAATAAAACGTATAATGGCAGCGATAAATACAACTCGTTCCGAACACTATACCAGATAAGCCCTTATAAAACGGACGAAATTAATCCAAGCTGAAAGGCCTTCCCTCGCTGTGCCTTGTTGGGTTTTAAAAAAAAAAGATGACGTCATAATCAGCTTTTTGTCAAATGTCAAGTCGGTTCGGTTCGAAATTTAAATAGCTCAAGTTTGACGTTTCACACCCAGCCAGTTATACGATGATTTGTTGAAGAATATATTATATGTAAACTACTTGGTGCTTCTTATGATTTTGAACCTGTCAATTATTGTATTCAACCTCCGTGGTGGCAATTAAAACCTCCGTACAACTGTACATACAACTGGCAGCATAATAATTTGAAAAACCAATTTACAGTGAATGTGAAAAATACACCGTTTATAGCAATTAGCGTTATAATGTAAAGCCAACCGAGTATTTATAAACTTAATTAATCTACACTAAGCTAGCGGTCACACAATTAAATCGATTACTAAAAACGACTAATTACTTCAATTTAATATTAAATAAGGTTTTTTTAACGTGGTGTCGCTTTATAGACTATTGTTTGAATTTATATTACCATCACTTAGCCGTGACAGGCATTGTTTAGTGATGATTAAAATAATATCACTTCGTTTACACGTTGAGAATTATTTTATTTATTATATATATATGTTCTTTAAGATGATTTTAAAATTTTATGCCATCGGATCGTTACTTGAAACGTCAAACGTAACATCAGAACTCACCATTGCTAAGCTGCTTAGCATGCCTCGTTTTAATCGCATTATTCAATACGAAATGGACTTTAAAAATATACATACAAGATTTAATTTCCTTCGTATATTTCTATATTGACTTTTGGCATCCAGTCGACGTTTCTTTCATCGCATCAAATGATAAAAATCAGTACTGTGTGTGTGACAATAAATAGATTATCATTGATATAAATAGTCCCGGTCGGTGTGACACGTAATGCTTCTTTGGCTTTGTGTCTCGTTTGACAGCCTGTGTGATGTGAAATTGGGTTCGATTTAAAAATTATTAAAACCGTCTTAAGAAATGTGATTGAATTTTTTTTGTTAAATATTATTTAGAGTTTTATTTCTGTATCAATGTTAAAATGTTCGTGCTTCTGGTACGATGTTGATCTACTAAACTTTATTTACTTATATTTATAATATTAATAACATATCGTTTTTAAAAGATACACATAAGTCTGGAAACATGAGGAGTGCACGACCCGTATAATAGCTTATGATATTTGAATGTCCACCTGAACGGGCTGCATGAAAGTAACGGAAAATATATAATTTTTCATACGATTTCACATTGAAATATCGAGTACGTCATGTAGAAACAGAATTTCTATGACTTCAATATAAATATAAACTTCGTCAAATATCACGTCCTCAAATATCGATAGTAATTCACCAGTCACCCTGTATATTAAAAGATGTAAATAAAATCTTTACTTAATTAATTCGTGAAAAGAAACAGCTTTAAATTGCCATTACTTAAAGTTTGAATTAATCAATTTTTATTATATATTCTTTCATATATTCCGCCAAAAATACAGTTTTTAAATAAAATATTTCATATAAATAAATAATAATTATCATTTACAGTGATACAATTAGTGATTTCTAATTTGTAAGCCGTAAAATTATACGAGTATGTATGTATTGTGTGATTGTTAAAGTGAATGGAATCACTTAATTACGGGAAAACTTGTGTTGAATAACTCCGCTATCTCAGATGTAACTGGAGCATATTTTGCTATCAACATTTTACGTAAGTTTTAATAAGTTAACACGTAATGATTAAAATGTAACGTTGGTTTAAGATAGAATCTATGAGTTATATGAGTTATGTTTACAAGCGTTTATTAGTACTGATATTCATATAAATTTTGGGTCATATTGCTTATATTTTTATAGGTATATATATATTATGATATATTGTTAATGATTTTGATTCGTGTTTAACATTAATATATGTATTTAAAAAGACATAATAATGTGACTTATGTATTTATTGTCACACATTAATTTTAAGTATTTTAAGTTTTCTAATATATAAAATGATAATTAAATCAAACGATTTTTTAAACATTATTAGTATGTAATGAGATCTAAGACTTTCACAAGTATTTTTATCATTTAAATGAAAGTAATATAATTCGGATTAATACGCGCATTTTATTATTTTAAAACTACATTCTCCCGAGGTTTCGGTTACTTCTCAGCAACCGTGATCACGGGTAGACAAGACATCTTCCCGTGATCACGGTACTGTTATCAGTGCAATGTAACCGAAACGTAAGAAGCATTTAAAATAATCAAAATCACATACTAAATCCGATAATATAAGTTTTATTTAACATTTTATATAAATTACATTTAAATCCAATGATGTGTTTGCAATACATAAAATGTTTGCTCATCATACAATGTTGCAACTTATCTTGATACCGAAAAATCATTATTTAGATTCACGAAAATAAATATATATTATTTTTAATTAATAGTTTCTGCAAGTTTAAAAATATATATAAAAATTATATTTATGAACTCGTCTGGATAATTAGTAAAAGTAAAAAGATACAGTAGAATTGGTTCCACGCAAATATACTTTTAAGTAACGTAAGCAGAAAAGAGTAATTTAGAATTAGATTTAGAGTACTTAGAATAAAAGACAAAAGTAGATTGATATTTTAAATTACTTCATAGTATTTATTATATGCTTAGAAGACAAATGCCTTTTATATAGATGCGTAAATTCTAAGAAAACGTACATATGTATATTGATGAAAATACAAATATTTAAAATTGTCCATATTATTATAATAGTTGAGAAATTTAATGTAAAATTGTAATACATTAAGCCTATAGTCAGGACACTGTAAATTGGTAACTACGACCCACGGCGGATGAAGTGACACATTTATTGAGTACAGTGGAAGGACTATAGACTTCTATTGAAAGCTAATATAATATAGTTTCCACATAATATATATTCTAAATTGATACCAAGTTATCAATAAAATTATTTAAATATAAATATATGGAAATTTTTGTATCAAAATCTTTGTTTCATGCTTTTATTTCTTTGTCTAATAAGTTATAAAGTTTTCGTTAAATTTCAAGCAAACCTGTGGCATATAGCTAGTATGTAATGAGTATTATTTAAGACATTAAACGAACTCTCTCCGCGTCACCTTGCTTTAATCAGTAGCCACATTCCTGGCCTTAATCCATCAGATCCGTTGTAATGATTTAAGTGTTTATAAATATATTAAATATTCCTAGAACCGATGAAGCGAGATCGAATAACTTAATATAACATTAACATCGTATACGTGGGACGTCCTTTGTTTGACGGACAAATGTACAGAAGATATATATAAAATAAATAGAAAATATATAGCAAAAATTACTTCTAAAATATCCCAAATATTTTCAATAATTTTTTATACCAATTATGTTTGTAAATCAAACTTAAGTTTGAGGATAAAATACGGAATTTTGTAATATGGTTATTATTTGCATTACACGTATAAAAGATTAACAATAATTTTGTACTGACTACATACATATGTACATATTAGATTACATAAGTAACAGGTTTAGCTACAAGCTGTTAAATTGAACATAAAATAATATCTAATCATCAAAAGAGGTAGTCGATAAATGATTTTCTTTATACTAACTAACTAATATTTTCGGATTTACTATTTATTTTTGACTATAAACTACATACTCCCGACGTTTCGGCTAATTTACAGCAACCGTGATCTCGGGCAGACGAGATGTGAGTCTCACATAAAAAATCGCGTAATAAATCCGAAAATATTACTTTCATATAAATGAGTACTCGCGAAAATCTTAGATCTAATTATTAAGAAATATGTCGCATTAGAACTTCGAATTGTTAAGGTAGACTTAGCATAGTAACATTGCTCAGTAATGATAATAATTTTCACGGTCGAACAAACGTTGGCAGTTGGACCTTATTATAATAAATTAATGGCTTCAGACCCTAATGGGCCTCGGTCGGTCATAATTACATTGGATATTACAAACTTGGGGGGTACCGAAAAAATTGCCACTAGCCATTCAACGTACCTCAAATTTACGTTTCATTTGAAAATTCAATACTAAGACTAAACTGTTAATAGGATTATCAGTTATTTACTTACGAAGCCAGGTGTATTTCATTAATATCATTTTTAATACTAACATATTAAGTGGTTCTCTATTTCAATAAGATTCAAATCACTCTATTAGCTCAACAAGAAAATTATCTTTCAATTCCTGCTGACATCGTCATTGTTTAGACCTTAGATATGGAATAATAAGAATGAATACAAATTATATTAAATGATATTTATTTTTATTATTTAATATGTATATGAACAATGCACTAATGTTTTGCGTGTCAGTTAATAGCTCACAGTAAGTACATTTAGTGCTTGGGTGGCAAACCACAGCTTACACTTGGCTGGTTAATGCCAGCACGTTATACATATAATCCCTTGTTATACCCAACATATTGAATTTTACATACCTTCATTATATTAAGCCCTTAGATTATATTGACTTTCTTTTAAGAAAATCTTGTTTGGTACCAATGAAATGTTACAATTATAAGAAGCATAGCATTAATATTTCAAGCATATTTTCTATTAGATAATTAAAACACTTTATTAAAAACATAACAATAAGTATACGTGTGGTTTAATTTAAAAATTTCTATATGACATTGAAGATCAAATAAAATATATAAAGGATACGAAAAACTTTATAAATTTGTACGTTTTTATTTCAAATGATAGTAGCTCATAATAAAATGGAAGCAAAATAAACGAATGCGGTCTGTCAAGGAAGCGGGCCCGACCGCGAAGCCTTACTTGAGACTTGAGACAACTCGCTTTTGTTACAAAGCTTTAGATTACCCGCTTTAAATGCCCTTCTTATATTTAAAATTTCCAAATCTCATTTAAATATTACAGCAGAAGTTCGATAATATAAAATTAATTTACACAAGCAGAAACGATTTAAAGCTGTTTAATTTCGTTTAAATGCCCGCTTTGACGGATGTCGATAATGCGGATTCATGTAATTAATATTTAATATAACTGTAATTAATGAAAGATTAACAGAGTAATGTTATCACAGAGGCTGCATCAGAACGTGTCTACAAATATAGTATAATAAAATTATCGTATTAGGTACTAGTTTAATGATAAACTATTTCTTGTAGGTGTCAAAGATGATTCGGATGACGTTTCGAGCAAATCCTGCGGCGATGCGTCAGCGTTGGCTAAGAAGCAGCGTAAAGCCAGAACAGCATTCACGGATCATCAGCTGCAGACCTTGGAGAAGTCTTTCGAGAGACAAAAATACCTCAGCGTTCAAGATCGTATGGAGCTAGCAGCTAAACTAGGTCTCACGGACACACAAGTCAAGACCTGGTATCAGAATAGAAGGTGAGTCATTTATATAGACCTTCTTTTCTATGATTTCTTATTAATACTGACGTAAAAAAGTAGGATTTAAGTTTGATTTAGAGTACACGGACTTTAAGATCGTCTGAATATACTGTAACATATAAGCGTTTTTTAAATGTTTTAAATCAAAATAAGACTTTTTGACGAATGATGACGTCTAAAACTGACTGTCAATATTAATTCGATATCACCGGAAAAGCCTAAAACGTAGCCTAAAAATCTATGAAAAAGATAGAAATATTTATAACAAATCATTAGTATGAACAATTACCGTTAGCAAACAACCATTTACGTGTTTTCCTCCTAACTACATTGCATATGTCAAAGGTCGTTTACACAATACAACTTAACTGTTAAAATATCGCGGCTTTGTCGGATAAATCAAAATTCTTAGAAGACTTATGTGAGGTTCCGTATAGCTAGCAAGAAAATCATGGGAAATGTTATTAAAGGTACCACCAACACGGTTTTCTAACACCAGATACGTGTAAGAGGCCTCGAATGAAGAAAGCAATTATATGATGCTACTACATACAGATACAAGGCATAGACTTACAGCGGGTTGAAGATTTGATGATTTATAAAATTGGTCTCAAAATCTATCTTTCTTATGTTAGTATTGGTAAAAATTAGTGATTACATATATAGATATGTATATATACTGTTTCATATTTCTTTAAGATTATATATTTCATATATAGTTACGTAATAATTCCCAAAAGAGAGTTGATGTCAGGCAGGCGGCCGGTAATAAAAACAATTAGCCAAAACTATTCACAACATGTAAGGCTGACCCTGGCTAAAGTTAGGAAATTGCTAGGAAGAAGAAGATATAGTTACGTAATCCAAATCTTTACAACGATTATCTTCTGGATATTTTTCTATTAATTTAAATATTAATTATACTCTACACATTCTTAAGTTTCTCATTAAACGCTCTCGTCATTCAACTGAGTCTAGCCTCTGAGTCCGTGAGGCAGTCAACAAGCTAATGCTGAGTCACTGTACAGTGTACGAGTTGTTTCCACTTCATGTTTACAATATAGAAAATAAATTAATTAACAATAAATTTAATACAAAATAATATTTATGAAAATCGCAGATAGATTTTGTTTTTTTTTTTGACATTAAACATTATGCCAGTATTTCAATGTCATCAAAAAGTTTTTATATAAAACAGAACAAATACACGAATCTCATAAATAGTACCGGCCACAAAGGATATTCAATATTCATTATGAATCACTTAACAAGTTTTTTGTCGCTCGTACCCGGAGCGGTTATTTCAAAAACAAACGTCTGTAATTAGACGTTTGCTTCGGACCGACACCGCCACCTTCTAGACGTATAATAAAAAATACAGAAGCTAAAAAAATATATATATATTTCACGAAATTTCTATAGCGTTGTGTTTATTTTATAGCCAAATTAATATTTATTTAATATCATCTGGGAACTTTGCTTAACCATTATTTTTGATTAATTAAACTTAGGTATATATAAGACAATGTCATTGTAATATTTTAGTAGTTTATTTAACAAAACTGCAATTTATCGTTTATTTTGATTGTGTTCTACAATCTTGTTTAGGCTACAGAGATAATAAAGTAGGAATAGTAATTTTGTTGTGATATCAAATAATCGAATTACATATTTAAATGAATTTTATTTCAAACTATGTTTTGGGAAGCGTTATAAACAAATAAAAGTAACAAAAGGTATGAAATAAGTAATGGTTTTTTAATTAATTTCGGCATAGCTAATACAATCACGGGATGTCGAATGTGTAGGCGCCTCACAAGATGTCGCCCGCCCCGTCTGGATTTTTTTCTACAAATATGTTTTTTTTTCCATATTTTTTGTTCACTTTCCAATAATTTCGGCTAAACTAATGTTTGGGTTTCGATTATCCGGTTCGTGAAAGGGTGTGAAATCGTACTTAATTGAAGATTTAATAACTTTTGTGTTCGGGCAGTTTGTTTTGATTTATTTGAATGTTGTGTTTTCGTTCCTTAAAATCGGTTACACGTACTTACATATATACTTATAGGTCCACCAAAATACTAAATAATTAAAAATCAATATTAAAAAAATTACACAACACCTGGAATAATTAATCTGATTGTTTTTATTCCATAATTAAAATTTCCTGAACGTTAATCAAAATACGTTTCCAAACTCACAATCGAATCGTACCAAAACAATTTAGAAATATAATAGCTACTACATGAAATATATATGTTTGGTCGGTGGTAGCTATAGCAGTGCGCCGGTACGTGTGAACACGATGCTTGAAGAAGCAAGTCATTGCCTGACCGGCGCCACAACCTCAAAGCATCCGCCGTCCAAATTGATGCTTTTTCACAATCATTCAGCGGTTTATTTACTTAATTGTTTTTTCTAACTATAAGTTAAACGCATCCGGTAGTCTCGAAGTTTCGAGGCGTTTTATTGCCGTCAATAAATTCAGAATAAGCTGGAATAATTGTAAATGATCCAGTGATTGTCCAGTCGTAAATGCATAATCGGTGGGCCGTCGACGTACTGCGTTTATCGCTGTTTAGCTGACGACGTGTAATCCGCTACGATTACCTAATGACGCATTCTGTAATGACACACGGATCAATGTACAGTCGCGATCAAAATATATGTACTGGATATATTCATTAAAACATATATGTATATGCTATATATTGAATATTACTAAAAAGATATTACGTGATGATTTAATCATAACCCAGAGTTATGAAGTTTGAAATATTATATTGATCGGACATCTCTCTAAGAAATAAAAAGTAATCTTATTATAATTTAAAATAAAAAACAGTAGAATATTACTTTCAAACAAAGAAATTCTTATTCTTGTTTAATCTCACTCCTTAGCTGCAAAGCCTCTAAATTCGTAAATGGTCGTTAGAAATGTTATTCTACATATTATATAGGTACATATGCGAGAATTTATATGAATTAAACGCATGAGGTAAAAGCCAACTGTCTGTTTCCTACGGTATTAAAATTTCAATAACAAGAGAATTATCGAAATCAGTATCATAATTATCTCAAATAAAGTTAATATTACTAGAAGTGATATACATATAATTTGTCTACATACATATATGTTTTTAATATGTTAATCAATTCTTTTATTAGTTCGTAATAAGATTTCAATGGGACAAATAAAAACATACTGATTAAAATACACCAGATAGTTTAAAAAATATTTAATATTATACGCCTTTTAAAATGTTAAAATATTTAAGTTATCAGTAATATTTCAATGAATATTTACATATAAAAACTTCAGTTACATAATATATAAAATAATACTATTCGATAATCTACCCAAGTGTACACAAATCAACAATAGATTTTTAACGAAAATGCCATACGTGTGACTGCACGTTCCTAATGATATAATACTAGGGTCCCAGGAGCTACCAAGAAGAAGGTTAATCGCTTATCGCGAACAACTAAATTACACATCCAGAGACACAGAATACGGCCCAAGGACGCGCAGGTCGCCTGCTTTATCATTTAGAAACTAATCATTACCGATGCCATTTCAGTTCGACTCTTAATATAGGATTCTGAGTCCTCTTAAAACCCTACTCTGTTATTCAACATCGTCTTTTTGTATGTATCTCCTAAAACGTCAATCAAATATAGACATTTGTGACTTATATTGCAAATCGATGGACATTACGTTTTGTTCTCAATAATAAGACATTTAAATGTTATAATTTGATGTTCATTTTTTTATTTGACTATGTGTAGGAGTCGTTTAATTTAATTATCTTGCATTTTTTTGTACTGGATTTTATTGAGACGATGAGGAAGATATGTAAAACGTTAATTAAAATTTATTAAGAAATTGTGTGGCCTTATAACAACTGAACAATAAATATATTTTTTCCTTTGTAATAAGTAAATCGGAAATAATTGTATCGATGCACAAATGTAAACCATTTAATAGCAATGTATTTTTCAAAATTTATTTCATTTTAATACTTGAAAACATTAAGATAAGTTTCAATAAAAAAATATATAACTCTGATACCTATATATAATTTGTGCTTTAATGGGAACGACTGAATTAATAGTAATATTATGTAGGTAAATACTATAAATAATATTTTCTAAGATATTTAAACAAACAGTATTAAAATAAGGTAACCCGCCCCTAGTCAATATGTCGTATAACTAAACAATTCCCATAAGAACACTCGTCCAAACGTGTCTTGAAAGTTTCTAAACAGCGTATAAGCACGTTATACGTTATAAGCTTCGAACGGCACTCAAATTGAGTCCAACGCTATACAAGAATACAAGCTTAAGTGCCAAGTGTAAACGCAAATATACGGATCGATGAGGCACTCCTTGTTCCTAGTCTATACAAACTGAATTCGCATCACGTCTTCCAAAAACTTAAGTCGAGATAAACAACCTCCTTCGTGGAGAAGACGTAAGCGGTGCTATTCTTAACAGACCATTTTAGTCTTTAACGCAAACAGTTAAAGCTCATTCTAGAATGGTATTCGTCGGATACAATTGAATCAGTTCACGCAGCATCAAATCACTAAACCACTGGGCGGGGCGTAGCCAGACTCCACCGGGGAATGGGAAACAGAGATAGAGGAAACTCGTTCTTACGATATGACGTCTGTGTGAGACAGAGAAATAGGATCGTCTGTGGAGACAGCAAGCCGAATTTAAATGCGCTTCGGGAGCTTTTTATACGTTGCCTGAGGCTATAATAAAAAGACTAGTGTCATTGAGCAGATTGCCTCTCATTCAGCACTTGACAATTAAATAAGTGCTCTCGAGTGTTCACTCCCCGATACGTCTTGACATGATTAATGGGAAGATGCTTTGTATCTATCAAACGTCGGCTACTGATAATTGACCAATGATATTTAGGATAAAACAAATTGAAATAATGGTACATTTAAAATACATATGAGATGTAGATATGTACTGAATTGAATTTATTTAACGTATTATTTGAGATTTGTAAAGCATAGCTGCCTGCAACGTTTTAATATCCTAATTCAACCCCAAACCACCCCACTTTATTACGAATGCATTACAACAATATTAACGACGTTACAATAATTTCATGAGAGACGAGCAACAACACGTCTAAACTCCCCCTCATTTACATTTAATAAAATTAAATGATCCATTTATATAAATTAATTAACGAGCTAACCAGTGAAGCGTCTGCTAACCGCACAGAACACAAAGGGCTCTTCCCTATCACAATGATAATACGCACAATAACTAGCGGCGAATTAATAAAAACCTCACTCGATCACAATAACCGCTTTCAAATCAACAACTGTACGGCCAAATTAAATTTTACAACTGGGGTAAAGTTTTCATTTCATTTCGATGGGTTATATTAATATTGAATGAATAAAACTTAGTTAAATTTAATTAAAATAACGTGGAACGAAGCGAATCAAAGTATTCGTATCAATTTGTAAGTGAATGTTGGATATATGAATTTCTTAATATGTTTGAATACGTAATACTTAATAAATTGGTTGATTATAATCTCTTTAATCTCGTATTAGTAATAACCAAATATTATTTTTATCAAGATTTATTTCGTGGTAAAATTATCGGAATGTATAGTATTTGAAATCTCAAGTTGTCTTTATTATTAATGACAGTTGAAATAGAAAGGTATTAAAAAGTTAGCTCCCCATAATAATATCTCGTAATGTATACCAATTCACCCTTTTCGGGAGAATCAAATAAATCAAATTAAAGTACTCGACCACGCTCTGCTGAACATACGAGTGCCCAAGACGTTTTGTCAAATTTATTATTTTATTTATTTTTTTATTAGTTATACCATTGTGGCATCTTCATTGTACTTTCGAGTGGTCTGTGACAAATTTGATGACTATTGGGGTCACAATGTGCGCTAGGGTTAGTGATCTATTGCTTTAGGGTACGTAAACGACAGTTTCAAAAAATTTTAGAGTCGATTTAAGTCGGTAATGTGACGTAAATGCTTTTAGTAGTTGGTTTTGCCAATAATCGACATCAATTTATTTGATTCATTGAACCATTAGCAATGAGATATTGTATGTATTTTATAAAAAGGTCTTTCACACAAGAATTCTTGAGATTTTTGGTGTATAAAAAATTCAGTTGGCATTATGATGGTATTTTTGTTATTCAGAACGAAATGGAAGCGTCAAACGGCCGTTGGACTCGAGTTGCTAGCAGAGGCTGGCAACTACGCCGCCTTTCAACGTTTGTATGGAGGTTACTGGGCAGGAGTGCCAGCGTACCCCGCACAGCCTGCCCCGTCTGCTGATTTATACTACCGTCAAGCTGCTGCAACTGCTGCTGCAGCAGCCTCTGCCTCTGCAAACACGTTACAGAAACCATTACCATATCGGTGAGTGAAACCTTTTTAAATTTGCTCGCAATATAGATAAGATGAAATCAACAAAAAAAAAAACAATAAAGACTTTCCCTTAATTACTTTATTTTTTAATTTCTGTACAAAGCATGGGTATAAAGTAGACGATCTTTACAGATTATACCCTGGCGCTCCATTGGCGGGTGTTCCTCCGTTAGGCCTGGGTCTGCCGGGTCCGTCTGCTCACTTGGGTTCGCTGGGTGCTCCAGGTTTGGGAGCCCTAGGTTACTATGCACAAGCAAGACGCACTCCCTCACCAGACGTGGACCCCGGCAGCCCGGCACCACCGCCTCGATCTCCACGAGAACAATCCGTAGAACGACACACCGACGACGAAGAAGACGACGAAACCATACACGTGTAAACCAGTGAACTGTAAATAAAATCACACACAAAAAATATAAGGACCATGAAACGTGCAATTTGTGGTATATGACTTACAAGTGACTATCACGAAGAAGACCTATGAGTGCTTAACTAAAAGTTATTCGGTGAAGTGTACGCGGCGGGGGAGATAAAATATTATCTTTGTTGGTATCAGAAGACGGTACTTATTTATTTGTTGCTTATATATTCATTATGAACTTTGATGCCAATGTGCTGTTGATATAATGTTTTAAATATTGAGTGCGGTCGAGTCCGCTATAAGTATGTGATATAAGCTCGGAATAATATAGGAGTATTAACTAATGTATTATATAAATAAATTCGATGTCGTATAACAGATACTACTTGTGATTACTATAGCTTTGGAAGTTCAAATATAGTACAAGCTGGTTTCAATCAACACACAAGGTAAAAGTAAAAATATATAGTTTACTTACAAAAGTTATGGAAAAAACGGCTTCAACAATAAAATTTAAATGCACAGATGAATTTAAAGTATTTATAAGTTTTTTTTTATAATAATGATTAATACGAGAGACGTTTTAGGTAATAATATTATCAAAAAAGTGCATTGACCGTACAATATAAACAATTACCAGTAATCCTAGTAATTTCTCGATATTTTCTCTCGATAACGTGCAAATGAAATGTGTATAAAATGTATTATTAAATGTATGTACTTAGTATTAAATACACAAGTAAATAAGGTATCAGGTATCAGTGCTATACCTAAAGCTATTATAGATATACATGGCAATGTACTTAAGCAATCCGAAACATGGCATTTCATGTCAAATAGATTTTGTGGTGTTTTGTAATTAAAATGTTGTCAATTAATCCAAATGTTTTTTAATTGTTACATCTTTATAACCCTAGAAGTTTTTTCACGTTATTAATATCAGAATGAATTTAAAACAAGACATAAATGAATTCTGTATCAGAGAATGCTTTTTAGTTAAGTTAGTAATGGATACAACAGGAGTTAACTGACTATAGTCACGCCATACCTGACAGTAGCTTGAGCGGCGCGTCTTCATTCCGCGTATTGCTTCCTGTCTTTTTCTAATAGCACTATGTATTTGCACTAATTACATCAATTACGTCTCACACAATCGTCTTCCAGCTTCGATTAAACGTTTTTATAACCATCAGTAATGACAGTTCAAGATCTCATACCTACCTACAGTCATTAGACATAATGCATTCGTACAATGAGCAAGAACAGCTAGCTAGCTAGCTATAACATTACACAAAATCCGGATAAATTATTTGGCGCGTTTTTGTAATTATGTTATTAGATCCGTCGATTGCATGGTTGTAATTGTTGAAAAGTAAATGGGAACAGCTGAATAATTATGACTGACATTAGCAAACGAGGTTGCAAACAAAACGACGTAGCTATAAAACAGCTCTACATATATTTGAATATTAAAACGTAGTATTCGCTTTGGCTAGTCGTATTTTTCATGCGTACAGCGTTCGTATAATCAGAGATTTGGGTGTTTTGATTTCCTCCAGAACATTTTGGTGGGCATAAAACCTATTTAAAAAGCAATCAGTCAGCGGTTGCTGATTACTAGTAAGTCGCGGTGTGGCACGCCACTGGCCGTGTTCACAAAACGGAGCAATTAACAAGCCCTTGCCCCTTGGTTCACTCGCCGAACTCGACGATGCCGTGCTGATCTAATCATAAAACGACCGTTTTCTGGAATCGCCTTTACAAACTATTGCGTGTTTCATCGCGAGGGTGGCCTGGTCAAGCTTTGCGAGGATCGGGAATAATGTTTGGACTACTGATGTATTTTTATAATATTAATTCAACTATTCCGTGTTTGTTCCTTTACTCAGATTTGTTAGTTACGCTCAAATTACTAATTACTAATAATAATTTCCTTAATTAGCTTTTTTTAATTATAACTTGTTGAATTATTTAAATAGTGCTGAAAGTCGTTATTAAATTGAAATAAGGAAGTTATTTCTTTATTTTAAAACATAGGTATGTTAATTTGCAATTATTGTTCACGTGCTTATTAAGCTATTGAAAACAATTAAATATACCTTAAGATAAAGACAATAAATTATAATCTAATTTCTTAACAATTACAATAAAGAAATAAATATTACGTAATGACTAATGAGTATGTAATAGAAAAAATATCCATTGTTTACTTGTATTAACATATAGTGGATGAGATTGAACGGAATTATTCAAGTTTTATTTTTTGTAATACTGATATCATGTTTAATGTGAAACATAGGTATTTATATAACTTATCATTCTTGAAACTGAGTTTCAAAGAATAGTTGAATAATGGAATAATTTTTTAATTTGGTATATAGTACTTGTTAAGTAGCCGAGCATAGAATCTTCTCATATATATACATATATAAAATATCATCATAGGTGTAGTAAATTAAAATTAGAGTCGGTCTGAGCTTGCTTTGAGATATCATTATGCAAACAATTCAAACACACAATTGAATTAAATCCATGTTGCCTATTATTTAAATTGATATCTTAACGACTGGATAATTGGTATTATTTTCAGATGCCTAGATATTACAGATTCCATTGCTGGCTTCTCAAAACCCCTACAGAATATCTTTCAAGCTGAGCGTTCAATGTACAATTAATAAAATTATGATTATAATATAAAATTTAGTCAAAAGTAAATGATCTTCTAGTTAATATCGTGTGATTTCTCACGGATTTTAAATACTCTCATTAAATTATATGAGAATTAGGTTCTCATGATTAAATACTAATTAAATGGTTTTTACAAAATTTTGTTAACTTAGGTATATAATTTGACGATTATATGTTTTTTCTCATTGTTTGTTCAAATATTTATATTTTCACTAAATTTAGTACATTTAACTAATAATTCAGTTAAATGTAATGGTGAATTCTTTGTACAATGTGTACATTTTAACGGGTGTTTAGCACTAAATCAATGGACCCCTTTAGATGTGTATCGTGTTCCGGTCGAGGCCGAGCTTTGTAATTACTCATTACCAGATATTTTTGCCTTTTTGTATAACATAGATAATTATAATTACATTTTATGACTTTGTCTGTTTGAAATGTAACAAAAGACAACGTTTTCATAAATAGTTTTTGGTTAATTTTAGGTTTAGATTAAGAAACAACGTCTATCCTTTTAAATCAGTAAAACAATAGGTACTTTTTATTAGGTGTCTAATAAGTAATGAGTCGTTACTCGTCTTTACTTCCAATATCTTTTTGATAACAAAATAAGCTACCCTTTGAGTTACAAAAACTACATAGCAAATTACAAACAAAATCTTTAGTTTCTCGTGTTTAAAAAATACACACATATTAGAGCATATAATAATCTTCCTGTGGTTTTGATTCATAATAACTATAACATTAAAGTGTCTTTTTATCAAGTCTGCAGTCTACGAAGGATTTTGCAAACAGGAGATAGAAAATTCTCTATAACATATGTTTTCTTAATTATTGAGGTATAAATTTTCATGGAAGTCTCGTGTTAGTTTATGTCAATTTAGATAAATTGATAAATTATCATTTTACCATCATATACTAGACATTAACTTAATGCGATTCAAGGCATCTGTATTTTCAAAAAAGATATCCGCTTTGACAATTGCTAATACGTAATTATTTCAAAAACTATTCGCTTCTGTCTTCTAGTAAATTTTCTATACGGGTATTGAAACTAATATAGAAGTTATTATGTAAAATCTATATATATAAAAATGAATTGCTGTTCCTTGGTCTCACTAAAACTCGAGAACGACTGAACGGATTTATCTTATCATAGTCTTGAAATGTTCGTGGAGGTTCAGGGAAGGTTTAAAAGCTGAATTTTTTTTATTAATTTCCGGGAAAACCCTAAAAACCTTTTCTATTTCCTATACAAACGGTTTTTGACATTAGATTTGACAACTGACTAATATGTCAATAATTTTGTCGCACTTCAGAACACGGAGATTTATGGCTTTAATAAACTCCAAAAAAATAAATAAGACATAATTTATTTCTTGATTGAGGCAGTACGAAGTCTGCCGGGTCTAATATATGATAAATTTTAAATAATTCATTTCTCATTTATAAAACCTCATATTGATGATAATATATATATATTATGTAATAAAACTCATGGCGAAACAGAATCACAATTGTTTAGGCAGTTAGTCTCGCCACCGTTGCAATTAAACACGACCATTTGAATAGCAAAGCGGGGCAATTTTTATTTATCACGAATGCGATGCTATCTCGTAATTAACCGTACCGTTTAGTTGACGTAAACGATTTTAATACTTAAATACAACTGCTACAGGCACCTGATAATATTTTATATTTCATGATTGAAATAGTAAATTATTTTTATTTTGTTAATTGAATTTGAAATACATATATATTGTCGTATTTTCTTCTACTGGCTAAGTAATTAGATAACAAAAACATAGAATATACTCTATTGTCAAAATGGGATAGAAATGTTTGACGAAATCCTTTTCTAGTTAAAAAACATAAAAGACGTACTAACTCTTCTTGATAGCAGAAGCTGGTTCTTTCCTTGCTAATTCTATAAACTTCTGTGATATTACTTCTTCTTTCGACAATAATTAAACATCAAAAATGCTTAAGAGTATCTTTTTCTTAAGTGAAGTTGACACATACAGCTACATCACTATTACCAAAAAAAAAAGCGTTCCAAATTCAAAATTTCCATATATATTTATTATTTACTTACTAAAGTAAAATGTCATATATTATGTTAGGTATTATTGATATAATATTTTTTTGCCATTTGTTAATAATAAACGTCCGCGTTCATAACGCAATTGTTTAAAAACCTCGTTATGGATCTTGTAATTTTATTTATAACGCTAATTAGTAAAATAATTATATAAAATGAACATAATTTAATTCGTTTAAAATTTTCCATGCACAAACACGCTAACATAAAACTCTTTTATACGGCAGTCAGTCATTACTTTTATATAATTGTTCAGCAAATTTTTTTTGTACGCTCATTATATTATAAATGTTTCTTTGTCGAAATAGAAATATCTTTGATCATTATTCTATTTTAAAATTTGGTTATATAGTGTACATTCCTAATGAGTAAGTGTCTATTTGGCTACAGTTTAGTATTATATTAATTCAATGAAATATTTAAGATTTAGAAATTAAAGTACAAAGTAAATAAATCGTCTGATAAAAAAAGGGTTTCATTCATTACAATGGTTTTATTATTTTCTATACTAAACACGAAAATTCGAATTGGCAAAGTACGAAAACGGGTGAAAAATATTGAGATACATAGTTTAGAAAAACGGTCTTTGGTATTCTGACTTTCCAACTATTTAAAAGGTAGTTAGTTCCTTGTTATAGAGTAACTCATATGCTAAGATATACATATTAGTATTTACAATAGAATTTACATTTACAATTATTAATCAGCGTAATAAAATGAATTAATTTATAGAATATATTAAATGTATGTGTATTAAGTCATTTTATTCTTAGTAAACATACAAAATGAGTATATTTCTCATGTATTAAAATATAATTTATAATATTCTGTAAATAATTGTCACAATTTAAATCAAACATCGCTACGAGCAATTAATCATTGTATGGTTAAATTTATCACAGATTTAATTTATTTTGATATCAAATTTAATTAAAAGAATTACAAATATTTTAAAATCAAATTCATTTTATAATATTTCTGTAATATTATTAATATATAAAACATTTTAGATACAAAATAAAAAACAATAAGCGTTTCGAAAACACATGCGTTTAGTGTTTCCATTTTAAACAACGTTTCTATTATTTCAATCAAAATCATTAACGTAGTGGTTCAAATACACAGTATTACCCTTCCAGAATACAAGAACCACGATCTTATATATTTCTAGTGTATCAACGGGTCAATTTAATACGGTCGCTTAGAACTTAACGTACGGGTCGAGATCGTATCGTCAGCCAGCTAGTAATTAGTCGTTTCATTTTACTTGCGTCCACTCGCGATAACACTGCACGCTTTGTATGCACTTTTTTTATAATCAATTCCTTTATATGTATCGATTGATTCGTTTTAATGGTGACTTCGCTTGCGTGCGTCTGAAGCGCTCCCTTGCGTTTTGATATCTACCTACTAAGTGCAAAAAATATCATTTAAATTATTATCATTTTTTTTTATCTTTAATATATTGTGCATTAAACTATAATTGTAACAATGGAAGATCCATTAATGCTATATGGTTATATAGACTAATGTGTTCAATTAAGGCCTTTTGCAATGTCTCTGCGCGGTGCGCAAGCGCAACTTTTTGACAGGCTAATTGAATAATAGTAGGAAACCCACATTCATTGTTCTGCCACAGTCACCGGATTGTCAGTGCTCTTTACAGAATATAATATTTTGTGAAATTATACATTGCACGTTTTGTGGTTAGCTGAATTCGTGTGGCTTCATTTATGATCACTTTTTATTTAAAAGCTTGAACCGTTTTAAGACCGTGAAAACTTGTTATAACTTCACGAAATTTCACAAATTTTTATACAATAACGTGTATTGATGGACTTACCACATATTACATTTTCAATCAACCAATAACTTACATACTTACATATTAAAAATGTATTACATTTGAATGTTATATAGATATTATATCTTTATACATGTTTCCTTAAAAGTGTCTTTAAGTATCACATGTCGTTTAGCTTACATTAAAGTGTTTATTTAATGCACAAATTAAAAGCTTTAAACCCAAGGTGATACAATCGAAGGTTGTTAACAAAAAACTGCAATTTCATAAACATCCATTATGCGGGGAGACGGTGGTCGGTGGTCGGTGGTAATGAGGGAGATATAGTTCGTTTTGTAGCGCGTAATCGTGATGTTATCATTCCGTGTCCGGCTGACTTTCGCACCGATTGTCTAGTACTAAAAACTATTAAAGATTACATTATATTAACATATATATACCTATATTTTATTTACATATTTACAATAGATAAAATATGTCTTTTATTGTCTTACGTCAAATAACCTATCGGTGACGCTGTCAAAGTCATTATGACTGACAGCTACAGTCAATTCAAAAAAAAATCGTCTCTTCCATTCTACTCGACACTGGCAGAATATACTGTGCACTGCTTTGCATGGATAAAGGCCATATTTAAAAAAAAAAATATGAAATAACGTTTATAAAACAAAAATTCAGTTTAACAGTTATCCTTTCTTTGGTAATTTAATTCTTTTAGTATTTTTCCTGTTTTTTTTTTTGTTTTAATGATAGTTTATAATAACAGTTGTCTCCATAACTAAATATCAAGAATGACCGCCTCCCACTTTAACGTAACTAATTATCATATAAACTGGTTTTGTTTTAAGACTGAACACATCAAAATTCTTTATGAATAATGAGCTTGAATTTTAAGCTTCGTTACATCTTGTCAGTTAAGTGAGCTTTAATAAAAAAAAAAGTTTGTATAAACTGATAATAATTACGGACATTGAATGTTGAATCTAATTAACAGTGCTTCAGCGTGGGACGACCTACTCTTTAGAATAGAAGTACTTTTAAATTCTAAAATGGCTTGATTTTTAACTGAAAATCTTAACTGAAATAGCCTAGTTCTTAAATAACGATAAAGAAAGCTGTGTAAAGAGGATTAATGATTAATTTTAAAAGCTGTTCTATATGGATCAAATTTTAAACAATCCAACAGGAACAATGGCAACATTAACTTAGTAATTGTCACAGTGTATGCGTGTGTGCGTCACTAATTGGCGCGTCCGGCGGAAGTGGCCGGTTCCGAGGCTGGTGTCAGGTGTTAGGACCTCGTTTGTATGTGTGCTTTCTATTTGTGTATATACATGAGTGTGTGTGTGTGTGTATTGACGTAATATAGATGAAGACATGTGTGTGTGTGTGTGTGTGTGTGCGTTGACCAAAAGTATAATAGACAATTCGGATCATATTGAATAATAGTTACACAAATGCTTCATTATAAATATAAAAATAATAATTGTTTGTTATATTTAATATATATGTAGTGTTATACCAAAAATAGTGTATTTTATAGTACATATTGTTTTGAATAATATAATAGATCTTAAAATTTATATCAAAATAAACATATTTGCGCAGTGAAAAGAAAATATAGTAATTTCAAACTATCTAAACGCCAAGAAAAGGTGTAAGTAAAGCCAGTCGTAAAAAACAAAACACGAATACACTTACAGAAAAAGTCCAAATAAGTTTTATATATATATTTGTAAACTAATTTAATATAAGGAATGTGAAAGTATTAGATTGTTCGTCCTTGTGATGTATCGTGTGAACATTACAACGACATATTTGAAACTTATTCACTATTTATATACACGTTAAATAAAATATATATATAATTACTTTCATGCTACTTTTTAATTATTTTATCTACCCCTTACAGATTTAGACATATACATTGTATTATAATCACAGATAAAAAAAAGCTTCACCGGATTTGAATGAACAGATTATATATTAAAGAAATATTATTTTATTTTTATTTTACAGAATATATTATGGTCAAACAATATAAATATTGTGATTCATAATAGTTTGATATTTAACGCTCAATGTACATTCATTATTCGACGTAATAAGTCATAATTATTGCTATAAAGTCCATTTGACCGCAAAACAACGATTTTCTCACAATGAAAAACAATACATAATAACTAATCTACGCTATAGTCGTATTCACACTACGTTATATCACGTAGCTAGTTAAAAGTCATATATTCCTTGAGCAAATTCTTCAAACTCGTTTAAACATATATATTTGTTCCTTAATCTAAATTATAATTCCAGTAATTCAAAGTTATTTTTAATAATACTGTTTCTAGACGTACTATGATATATATCTTTTTTGTTAGGACTTCTAATGTTAGTCTTTGCCAGGACAGTTTAAAAAGAATTGTTTGTGACTCAAAATTTAAAATACAAAATATCTTATTTCCAAATCAATCTACTTTGTTTCAATCTATGATCTATCAAACAGTTATAAATACTATGACCAATTTCCATAATAATATGAAAGTTTGTATGTGTTTGTATTTCTATGTGAGTGTAAAAATATATGTAAGTTTACTTTATCGAACAATTAAGTTTTGTTTTAAAATAGTTATAGGTGGTAATAAAATCACTGTAACTAAACAAATAACTGTATTCAAACAGATTATTTCACAAAGTAAATATTTGATCGCATTGAAGTACGTATCTTCTCTATTACAATACAACAAAGAAGTTCATAATTTTAAGGAAATTTAAACGTTATCTAATGATCTTTTGTATAATTAAAACGATTTTAATGACTCTATAATTATAATTAGAATGTACGAGATATGTTCATGACTTTCGATTTGCAGAAATAATATTACCTACTATCAAGATACATATGTCTTGAACTAATGCGTCGTTGTATCGGTCGGCGAGTGTTCGCCATTTTTTTTTTCCATCTCCCCCATAATTACGTAATTAGTGACGTTGAAATGAAAGTGCATTTATAGCGGGTCCTTTTGTCCGCGTGCGCCCGCGCAGACCTTTGTTTATTGTCCGCGACAGATGTACCCAACAATTTTTACAGTTTTAAAGATAATTGTCCCTTGTAACTATTTGTGAACTTTTTACGTCATAAAGGTAAATTGATATTGAAGATTAATATGGCTTATTCATTTCTTATATTATTTGTATTTATAATACGATGTCTTTCTTAAATGTATTTAACATTTTTCCGTACAAAATGAATAGAGCTCGCAACGGTACGAAGGGTTAGTCGACATTTGGCGCTCCAGGGCTAGCTTGCGGTCACACGCAATTGTGGAGCAATGTCGCTACAAAATTGATTACTCACACTATTGAAATGTTACTGCCGCTTTGCAAACATTCAGTTTGACATACTTGAAGTAATATTTGTAACAGTATCATTGAAATCAAGGAGTAATATTAGTTGAAACTATAATTCTATTCTTAGAGAACCGTGTAAGATTTATTAGTAGCAACACATCCTAAATACAATACAAGACGCAATTCTTACCCCAGTTTATATTAGATTTATGATATATTATAATTTATTTTCAATTAACCATCGATGTATATCTAGTTGCGTTGCGAGCGGTTCACAATTCGATGCGCAATATCGACGCACAACACCATATACCATCCATCATTATTATAAATGTGCTACACTCACTTATTTACGGAAATCGATATTTTTTTTTCGGCATCTCCAATGAATGTTCGATTCAACGGCTCGGTTAACTTGACTGTATTGTGTGGGATGACCCCGCTATTGTCATCATCCCTCTCAGCACAATTGACTTCCACACGTTGGGATCCGATTAGTTACACCTATATTATATAGTTATCTAATTATACCGAACATATTAATATTGTATTAATGATATCCACTTTATTAATGATACGAATTAGATATACTGTATCGATTATTTTTTTTTTGAATTTTCATATCGGGTGTGAACTACACAAGGTCTATACTGTATAGGAAGTTGTGTTAGTTTGTGTGCCATTGAACTAGAATATCGATAAACGTCAGTGGGCAATCAGCGGCGGGCAATTTGCTGGCGATTGTCCGTGCCAAGATGCGAGGCGGACGCAAATTGGACAACAACTATTCGCCACCAAACATGCCTATTTGATTTTATAGGTGAAATATTTCGGTACAGCTCGTTTTGATATTTTTTTATTGCATTCAAATGAAATATTACCGTGTCTCGAATTCTTCGATAAAGTTACTTAAAAGGCACTCCCGAGGTCAAACATAGATTGGTTCCAATAATGGAAGTAACCGTAGCGCTAGAAATTGATATCGATATCAATTTTATTCAAGTCAATATAGGTTTCATAGGTTGCAATCACGAAAACAAATTTGCGTTGATTTCCTTTCCCGAACGCAGTCATAACGGATCCTAGTAATATATTTCGTATGGTACCTACGTAATGGAAACCATTTCTCATCAATTTTCTAAATAAAGGCGCACAGAAGCCAACGGATAAAACAAAGCGCGAGCGCTCACGACATAGATTGAGCTGAATTATCGCTTTACCGCAGAACACAATCTACCGGCTGAAGCTGTTCGTGCCCGTGTACCGACTATCAGCGTGCACTCCGCTGCTCAGATAACACGTGTGAATTATGTTAAATCCAGATAGTTTTTCTCTTTTATCAATTTACCTCACATCTGCAGCGTTTGGTTCTGATTAAATTCAAATCGCTAGCTATTCTCTTTGGAGCGTTTAAAGCCCGAGATGCTTATCGACCGAGTACTTACCACTTTCACGATCAACGTGTACACTTATCTTATGAAATTTATCTTCTGCAGCCCTGAAAGTAAAGAAAGAAAGTGTGTACAGGCTGTGTATAATTAACTATCATTTTGAATGTTATTTTTTTTTATCTGTAACTAGTGACCCCAATAAGAGAAAACCGTATTACGATGCACAATAATCAAATTGTCGCACTACAAACTACCACAAATTGGGTGAAAGTGTGACTCAAATAGGCACACATGACAAATGGCTGCCATCTTGACACCTGTGTATGTGCCGCCTATAATAAGACAAATTGTGACCGTTGTAATTTGCATGTCACAGAACGCAGGCCAGGAATGATGTTGAATTATTATTTAAATAAAAATACGTACAGATTAATATATTTTAATTTGTAGACACGACTTTATAATGAGTTTTCTTTAGTTATTTGATAAATCTTTAAGCGATAAAAAAGCAGAGTTAATAAAACCGAAAGTTTTCGTTAAGAGCTCGTAAGTTCTAAATAGCGAAGTGCGTGTTGCAATGTAACTGTCATTTTATATTTTTTTCGTGATTTCGTGCTGTTTAACGCCGCGCCGTTGCTTGTCAAGCAAAAACTAAAAGCTATATCAACACAACTCATTAGTGAATTACAACAGTGGCATGCTAAACGCAAATTACCAGCAATAGTTTTGGTATATTAGGAAACAATATTTTTACATATTACGAGCGTGAAAATTCATGTGTACTTATAATAATAATTATAACGACAGTTTCAAACCACTTGATATATATTTATTGTAAACGATTAATTCTTTTTTTAATAATTTTAAAGATCTATAATTAATTTTTAAAATATTTCTGTATGTTTTTTGAAGTACCATCAAGTTCAATAAAATCTGTATACGATAATCCGAACATCTGCCAACCAGTTCCGATTTCATAAAAGGTCACTTTATAAACTTTAAAATACAAGAATTTACTTAAAGGTTAAATACTAGAAATATTTAGTAGTAGTAGAGTTGCCAAATGTAAATATTATTCATAAATATTTTTTGGCTTTGTGCTTTTGATCTCAACGGTGTTTAGAAAAAAGTTATCTGTCAAGTCTAATTAACCCCTTGTAATTATGCCGATAGTATCTTCAAATTATATATATTTTTATAAAACAATCCATTTAATCATAATTACTTCAACTGATAAAATTTATATACATTTTTAAGTAATTCTTAGTTACTTTCATGTTATTATTAAAATAATGTAGAACATAATTAACTAAGTTACAATGTACATTAATACATAGTCATGTCTTCTGTACCTATATATTGAAAGGTTTTATTGAATCAGTTGGTAAATCTAACATCAGATAAAACCAGAATTATGTTTTATTGTTGAATTCATTTTTAAAGGTTACGTCAAAGTTTTATATGGTAATCAAAGAACAATAATTCTTACTAATCTACTCAAATCTAGTCTTACATAAATGTATTGAGTAAGAAAACAAAGTCGCAAAAAAAAATCTAAGCGCTTAATGCAAATATTACGAAACTTTTTAAATCTAATCATATCTATCATTACTTAATCCATGCTATTAACTTCATTATATGTACTTTCTAACCAAAAGACTTCTAAAAAGTAACATGTAATAAAATTATTGAACCTATATATTCAAATTCAAATCCATTCAAATCCGTGTGTAGTAAATCACAGGTAAGAAAGGTACATTATGTAAGGTAACATCGGTAATCATATTAAGTAAGCACATGAGCTCGCTAACCGGCGCTGCCCGGTAGCGTCCCTAACGCGACACCTGCGCTCCTAATGCACCCTAATGCCCTCTGTCTTACTTTAATGGCGTGACAGATTCCATCATCATGTTATGTTTACCGCACTTTCATATCATTTGGAACCTCAATAATTCAGTTCTTAATATTACGTACGTATGTAATTTTATTTAACTTTCATAACTTCAGTCCTTTTTATGTCTTCCGTTCCTTAAATATGAACGTCTGTTATGTTAGGTACATCTGTTTTTTTGGTATTCATATTCTTTTTGCGACACTTCTTATAGTAAAGATTTATTTGGGACAATACTTTGTATGTTTCTATTTGTTTTACGTCGTCATTCCCTTGTCAACGACACATTAATTGATTAATAGCCGCCCTTAAGATAATCATTATCTCTTAATATTCTCATACAACACTAATCTCAGGTTGACGTTCGTAATTCTTTGAGTTATCACAGGACGATTTCGAATGAGTAATAAAATAAAAAACTAAAAAAATTGTAATGTTAAAGCGCGGAGCAATCAAGTCGGTCGGGTCCGTATCTAAGTATAAGTTTATACCGCGTTATCATCTGCGTATAATGAGTTATGAGACGAGTCCATTGCTCGTTTTGTCAGCCCTATCATCCATCATGCACAGCGACTGATTGCCTGCTACCTTGCTCCGTCCTATACTTGTAATTCGTCCTCAACGACCTCTGAGCCGTGTATAATTGCTTGCTGGCGTATTGCCGCTGTTGAAGTGCCTTATTTACCTGTCGCTCGTGTAATGAACGCACCAAAGGTTACTGGTTCGTGAGATAAACGATGTGTTTTAACTGTTTTTAATTAGTGTTTCAATTTCGGTAAAAAGATATCTTAAGAGCGAAGCTTTAATTAATGGCCATTGTATCTATATCACGTCATATTTCTAAAAACGTCCTAAAATGTATCGAATTTACAATATAAATCTAATAAGAATTAATAAAACCAATATATTAAACTGATATAATAGATATTCTTAACAGAACAAGCAATTTTCTCATTTGTACAAAAGACGCCAGTCTCTAGAATGCGTAGCAAATAAAAATATGAGAGCGCACTCCATCAAAAGGGGTAGCTCGATTAAGTGTCGGTTTGAGTTTTATTTGCGAGGGCCAGGGAGGGGACGTGTGAGCGGCGCCGCATTAATCATTAATGCCTGCCTAATGACACTCCGAAATGGGCCGTCTAGTGATGTAACGATGATTATCGATGATTCTATTGTAATCGCCGCCTAACCATGTTATTTGACACCTACAGGTGAGACCGTAATTGGCTACCGTTCTATCGCTTTTAAAACTTAGGCGTCATATAAAAAAATATTACGTTATAAAGTCTATAGTCATTTGATAGATATGTATTACATGCGGCTACTGTTGCATAATGTTTTATTTACTCACAGCTGGCTCTATTAAGTTTCACCTAACTGATATTATATGATTACATCTCTTGAATTTCATTATATTATAGTGTGTGGCATTATCGAAATCCGCCTTACGTCACTAGAAGCTATATAAGACGTCTATTAACTCCGCAAAACGTAATTAATCGAATAAGTTTATGATTGATATAACCAGTTTTAGTCTCCTAATTCACTTTCCCAATTCCTAAGCTGTCTTTATGAAGTTATCCTTTGAAATTTATTGGTACTATGATAACAGATTTCGCAATGGCTATATTTAATAAGTCTCCTTTCACTGTTACGGTCAAGGGAGCGTGAATGATAATTATAATTGTATAATTTATTAATATCAAGTACGTTATGTTGTAGCTGCGTTCACTTTAATTAATATCTGGTATGAAACAATTAATAGTTTGGAAATTATTTAATTATATTCCAAATAGTTAACACGTCGAGTGTTATGTTAATAAGGTAACTTTAATGGAATGGAAAGGAACTCATGTCTCTTATAATATCAAATCTTTTATACATAAAGTAATATTTATACATAATATGTGAATTATATTTTTGGAACTTATTACGTCTCTTTATACATACCTATCATAAGCCTATATCGAAATGAACCACCTCAACCGTGTCAATTGAATAAATTAACAAAAAAAATCAAATATAAATACATTTACATTACATTACAGATTTCCATACACACAAGAAATGATTTGAAAACTTCAATCAAACGCCTGTATAAACACAGGCTCACTTAACACTTTGGGGAGATCCCTGATGAAGTGCCATGAAAAAGGCAATGTAAAAACTGGGATTGGGGCTCGGGGGAGGGGGGAGGGGTAGGGGGGAAGCAATTTGTAATATTTCACGAGCCAGTAGACGCTTATTAACTAGGCGTGCAAAAAATACAAGCAGATGTTCTCAACCTTACGCGACAATGACAGACGATCAAAACATATTATAATGACTTATGGATTACATTTATGTATTAATGGATATTATAATTGATATACATATTCCTTTTTTAATATATCGATATGCAAACATTAATATTTTTTTCATTATTTTGAGTAATATTTATATTAAAAAGTTTAGTTTGTTTGTTAATATGATAACTTGATTTATCAGTTATTACGAAAATGTATTAAAGATAATATTCGATATTTTAAAGCGTACAAGGAAAAACTGTGGAGCACTCCTGGCTAATGCAAAAAGTCATATCCACTCAGCTCGGAGTATTCACAGGGTGGGAGAGTCAGGAACGAATTTCACTTAACTTTATAAAATATATATATATATATATATATATATATAAAACTTTATATATTTTTAATATATATTTATGATAAGGCGACAAAGAGTTGTTTGAGAACATTGCATTTATGTAACTAGAAACAAATAACGTATGATTATATACAATAATTTTAAATATTACGAACTTAAATACATTTATGTGAAGTTATGTGAATGTATCGTGAATTTTAATTACTCTAAAAAAAAAAGTACAACCTCCTTGGTCAAATGTCAAATAATTACACAATATACGAACAAGATACGTGTACATAAACTATTCGTTTATGTCTAATAAAACCTCTTTGTTATACACAAGTACGTCAGCCTATTCGCTAATAATATAAATTGATTATGACATATGTATTGCATAATGCATTACCAATTTGATATCTTATATATAAAAATCTCGTGTCGCTGTATTAGAGAGAGAACTCCTCCGAATCGGCGGGACCGATTTTGATGAAATTTTGTTAGCATATTGAGTAGGTCTGAAAGTCAGCCAACATCTATTTTTCATACACCTAAGTCATAATGTTTGTTCACTCTTAATTTTTTATAATGTAGCGTTAAAAAATACATATAACCCAAAAAAAAATCTTGTTTATCACCAACCTCTATTTTTATATGGCATAGCAACATTTGTCGGGTCAGCTAGTTTTTAATATAAATGCGTCTCTGTTCTGTGTTAAACTTCACTGAGAGTATATAAATCTGTTTCAGTACGGTGAGACACTTAGCCTTCCGTCTCGACCGACATCGATTTCTTCTCATCTTATTTAATATTAATAGAAATTAGGTAGATTTGTAATTGATTGATTTCATAATAGAAAAATATATATACGATTAAGTATGTAGATTTTTTTGATATTTTTATGTGTTTTATGTGAAAATACATTGAAATAAAGTACTATGTATGTATATTATCGGACAAAACTTGAACTTTTTTTTAAATTTGATTTTTTAACTCAGTTTTTAATTTACCATACACTAACCGTTAAAGTTAAGTGTAGGTACTTCAATTCTAATATCTTGTTAGTATCGGAAAGGTATATAAAATGATATAGTTTGATTTTAACGTGATTTTTTTTTAGTAATTGTGTCTAGTGTCTGTATGTGTAAATATACGAATAGCACCTAAGTTTATTCATATTCAATCTTGTATGTCATATTACCAATATACAGAGTTATATATCGATAAATATTTATATATTTAAATGAAACTAATATTTTCGGATTTTAATTCTCATTTTTATTTTTGATTATAAACTACATACTACCGACGTTTCGGCTACTTTTCAGCAACCGTGATCAAAAATAAAGTAAAATCCGAAAATATTAGATTCATTTAAATGAGTACTCGCGAAAACCTTAGTTCTCATTATTTATATATTACTTATTTAATAGAAATGTTAATCTTTGATAAACAAATAATTTATAATATTTATACCTAAAGTAATTTTCATGTAACTTAAATATGAAACGCCCTACGATGATGGTATTCAAGATATATGTACTTATAAGAAATGTAATAGTGACATAGTCCTAACATCCACGTGCTTTATAATAAAAATAGACTTTAATAATAATGATATAGGATCTATTTCAGGTTGACATTGTATGTATAAAGGTTTATGTCGCTTTACTTAGGGCGGGCCGCCCAAACGTTTAGCGACCGTTTAACTAAAGTCTGTAGGTGGTTCTGAGTCACACCCTCGCTACTTAAATAAAGCCTATTTACTTCAAAGCTATATATCTACAGTTTATATATAAAATTTCATATTTATTATATAAAAAATACTATTTAGGTTTTTCCTTTTGTATTTAGTATATTAATTTCCATTTCCTATAATATAATCTTCTTCCCACAGATGCGTTCGAAACTAACAATACGACTATAAATATTGGACTATTTCAATGTTCATAAAAAAGTAGTTTTTGCGTGAGAATAATGAAAACAGCTATAACTTTCTATTTATATAGCATTAGTAAGATAAATGAGTATATCGATAAAATTATATCCCAACATCAATGGAGTGTTGGTTCTATAAAGCTTTTGATATGTAAATATATGTAACAGGAATTTTTTTAACTGCTTTCATATGCGCCGCCTTAATATCGTCACCCACTTGATCCGATTCAAATTGCATCAACTGACAGAGAAAACTTTTTTTCTCTTAAATAAAACCTCTTTATAAATCATATAAACAGATAAAAACAATTTTAATTTGATTTTAGTCTTATTAATTAAGAACCAAATATTTATTATATAAAAGAACTAAACAACTGTCATCTTTGAATTCTGTTTTAATGTATAATAATAAATATTATATACGATTAAACAATACGTCGTTTTTATAGCTGATATTAATAGTTATATAAGAATAATTATTATATAAAGCCATCCAGTAAGTAGTTAAAAGCAATTTATGCCGCTTCTGTCACGATACAATAATCTAATTTTAATATTTAAAAATGGCAACATTTACCCAAGCTCACTCTCCTCAGTTTTCATGTCCTGAATACGAAATCATAACGGGAAAAGCGGGGAAAAAGCAGCCATATTGCTTTTAGCACCCTTTAATGGAAAAATTTATAAATTACTAAATATGATAAGTGCAAAACATTTATTATTCAAGTACTGAATATAATATGAATTTGTTTTTTTTTTCTACATTTAATAATTTACCTATTACATGATCAAATATTCCCGCGATATTTTGACATGGCAACTTCTATCTACGTAAATAAAGGGTAACATAAATATTAATTATTTTAATTTACTTGATAAATACTAATAATAAATGATTCAGTATTCTTTCTTCAAAGCGTCTGTATAACACATCCCCAATTAGAGATACACATCTCAGTTTATGCCGGCGTTTAAATTCGTTATCTTAATGCTGTATTCGTTTGTGGTATGTCAAAGAATAGATATTTGACGCAGACTATACAAATGTTCAATGCAGTTTTTAACATAATCTGTTATTATTATCGTGTTAATTGTAATTCAATAGAGTTTATAGGTTGTATATCTACTTATTTTAATCGTAACGTCTTATTTCTTTGCATTGTAATGGAATATAGTTGTGTATGTATATATATTTATATCCAACCATTCTGCGGTTCTTAATCTATGAATCAGCACAATTGCGTATGTGAGTTGCGTGTCGTGCTAAGTGGATCTCTATTTTAACTTCTGAAACAAGCCGGTTGAGGCTTTCAGTCGGATCTCGGCATTTGCATGATTGCCATTACGTTGATTACCCCCCCGCCTCCCCCCTCTACAGTCCACCTTAGCACCAAGTGATATAAACGTATGCAAATCAACGCTTTACAGTTTTATTGAGATT
Organism: Danaus chrysippus; assembly: GCA_916720795.1. NCBI lineage: Eukaryota > Metazoa > Arthropoda > Insecta > Lepidoptera > Nymphalidae > Danaus > Danaus chrysippus. The sequence goes on from CAKASE010000074.1 coordinate 6,531,523, forward strand.
CTGATATCTCAGATTGAAATATCTTTTGATGATTTATCAATAATTTATTTCGTTTTAAACTGAGAGTGTATTTATTGTTTAAGTTTCTACTTATTTAGAATTATTTTTGGCTTTTCAATACAAAATAACAATTTTGCATCATCATGTATCACTGTAAACAATACAATATTTTGACAGACACTAACTATTTGGTGTCTATAAAATTATAACTGAATTTTAAGTAGTATTTCATATGATCATCATCTCTATGTAAAATATAGCTTAGTGATTTAAACTCACCCCTATCGACAGTCGTAAAGTATAACATAACTAGGAGATAACTTAACGGATTTTAATAGCCTCCCACTGAACAGCCGCCCGCTATGAGTGCTCCAGAAGTGTCGTTTATTTACTCAAAGCATATGCAAATGGATGTTTTAAAATTTTAGGGAGCGAACGCCGCTTTAGTCCCGAAACACTTGCAAATATCAAAATGTAAATTTACCCTTTTATGTTTACAAATCATGTAAATAAAAGCGTTCGCTTTATACACTTTAACGTGCTTAAAATCGACGGATACTCCACAAACGAATCGTGCTGGAATGCTTTTAAGATTAATTCACTTCTAATTGGTAATATTGCAATATTTACACTACATTATAAGTCGCAACCATGATTCTAATTCTTTTTGTACCGAAATAAACGTTATGCATCTTAAGTTGACGTTAGTCTCAGTTTTTGATATCGCAGTGTAAGATTTCAGGAAAAGTTTTTATGAACGTGAAAGTGAATTCCGTCAGATTTCGCAATGAGGTGCTAAGTTTGATTATAATTTAGTCAATCTCAATTGCACGTAAAATGAGAAGTAGGAAGAGGGTGTCGCTCGCTTGGCTGCGCATGCGCCGATCGCGCGCGACGCTCTCAGCTGATCGGGTTACACAGACATACCAGCCATCTCTAATAGTAGGCAATGTTGTGAGAAAATCAATCGCTAAAATTTAGAAACTCTGCGGTTAAGTTGCGGCTGAACGATTTCGATTTCAAGTAATACAAACGGGTAACACTTTAACGGTCTCGATGCAAATAAGTGTTACTGTTTTATGCTTAATTCTGTATGCTTCTTCGCGGTTTTATTGCATTGACATTTGAATTGACCTAATATTTTATGAAAGCTAATTGATTCCGTTTCACATGTACTTATAAAAGAACTGATTTCTTTTTCGCTTCGATCTTATTATGTGGATAAAGATTTATATTAATTACTAGCTGTTCTTAAAACACAAGCTATTGCATTAAATTTCTGAATGACACATTGAAGGTAGGTCTCATGTTACTGTCAAAATCAAATGACAGTAAAACTGTAGTCTGAACAATGAAATTGAAATTTTGGCTAAGATTTTACGTAAATTCTTTGTAAATTTTTTAATGAATAATTATAGATAGGACGTAGTATGACAAAATTATGAGTTACAATGTAATACTAGAATATGTGGCTGGAATAAATAAACTTTATATTAAAAAAAGCACCAGGTGGACTGTAAGTTGACCGCAATATTAGACGTCTCAGAGTATTACCACCAGAGCATTCCCAGTCAGATCAATGAGTCGAAAACTCCTGCTTACTGCATAGGAGACGTGTTCTTATACTCTATTAAACACAAATAAACATACATACGGAATGTCGACCGCAAATTATTATAATTCATTTGTTTTCAATTCGAGTTTAATTCTGTCGGATTTAATTAGTGAGGTCCAGTTTAAAAGATGAAGGACAAATAACTAAACCACTTTATAAGTATCGTATTCTTTGTGTAAAAAATGTTTATTATACTTATAAACGCCTCTTTTGTTATTTATAAAATAATATCATAAGCGTGGAGTACTTTAAGAATGACAGATTGTAGAATCAAATGCTATTTCCAGAGACGTAAAGGTTGGAAAAATCACAAGAGATTTCTTTTCGATATAATTTGTAACAAAAGCCTGTACTCACAAAAGATTCTAGTGTCCTTAAAGATTATTTCTTAATCATAAATAAGCTTAACAATCCACAAAATCATTATAATTTTATCACATTAAGCCTTAATTCAATCATTTACTACCAGTGTTATTAAATCTAACGTACACACCTATCACGACGTTTCAATTTATTGTTCAATCAAAGAATTGAATATAATATTACTTGGTTAATTAATATGCTCATTCCAATTTTGTATTAAATACGTATATCTTACAAGGGAATGCAGATGTAATATAATACTGAGTAGACATTTACTTGTCTGTGTGTGAGTGAATGTCACTTATTTGACATTTGTTTGTGTGTGTGTGTGTGTGTGTGTGTGTGTGTTGCGGTGAGCTCGGCTTGCTGGTAAATGGACAATAATCTGTACTAAACACAGATCAACTGCTGGACCACGCTGTGAAAGTTAATACAGCCTGGTATATCATGAATTTCTTACTTCTGTCATATAATATGATGAAAGTATTCACCACAACGCGAACGAACTCAATGTTACATTTATATATATTACGAAAGTTATATCTGCCTTTTCAATGTTTCTGTATTGAAAATAATTTTTAAATGAATGGAAATTTTTTTTACTCATTAACATGAAATATTAAAATATTCATTACAGCATGCATAATCTAGGACGATGATAAATATTCAGTGATATTTTCTCAACTGATAATAATTGTTTCTTAGTATCTAAAACTTATTAGAGTAATGAAAATAATAAAGAGGTTTAAACTAAGAACAAATTATTATATATAGAGATAATGAAAAACAATATTAAAGTTAAACTATTGGTTAATATGACAGTGTCGGAGTTGTAAGATGAGACAGCATGCGGCTACCTCACACTAGTACCAAGTTATGCGATACTTTTAATGTTCTCCTTTATCATTCTTGACACTAATAAAATTATACTTTATATTTTTTCAAAGCTATTATTATATATCAAACGTTATTACAACATCAATGTACGTTGCAAATACGGCCTTAGACATGTCATATGACTGTGGCATATGATGACTGTGGCACTATTTGACATCTGTCAAATTAATTTCTTATCAAAATGCACAGAAGAAAAATATTACAATCGCAAATTGAGATAACGAATACTTGAAGGAGATAATTTAAGCGGAGAAATCATTATCTGACTCATTATTGTTGTTAAGTACAATTAACAGTATATTTTTTTTAATTTCAAACATTTCAATGCCTTATAAATATATAATTTAAAAAAAAATCGATCCAACAAAATGAGTTATTCAACATTATAGACAGTAAATAAATGGTGTCATTGAATATATATCATAAGAAGAAATAAAACAATTGCCTTCATTAATAATAAAAAAAAATATGAATAACAATTCAATGAATAATAGGGATTTGATTTATAACATTGGATTTAAATGAGGCAGATAGAAATAATTGAGAAATCATGAGCACGACATCCAATTGCAATTACCTAGATATCTTTTTTATTTATTTTATCAAAGAATATCGTGGAAAACATTTTTTAATACAATTCAAAACCAGATCGAAATAACATTTATGTTATTCGGATAGTTAAAAGTTTAGCTGAAAGGAAACTAATATTTTCGGATTTAATAAACTACATACTGCCGACGATTCGGCTACTTTACAGCAACCGTGATTACGGGCAGACTAAGTTTATCTGAGTTAATTGTTTAAAGTTAAAAAAACAATTATATAACATGTTTAATAACAAAACTATATTAAATGAAACGTTCTTTCTCCTGCATTATGATCAAAATCACTGAATGTAAATTACAAAACGCTTATCAATTTAACGAATGTTCCACCTAAAGAGGCATTGTTGCAATAACCGATGTGCAATTACTTTTTCATACAACATTATTGTTCCCGCGAAGTTTAATGTTCGTTTGTATGAGATCTAACCGTTAACTCATGAATAATAAGAAGCAAACGCTGAGACCATTAACATGGTGTGTTTTTCCTCAAGTCTATGATTATTTCTAGTAAATCGGCTGCTTCTTGCTATTACCCAGTGTTTTACAAAGTTAGCGGCCAGACTATAAAGTTTTTCACTGTTCATCATCAAATCGCTTTCCACATCATTACGTACCATACCCGGCGGTTTATTAACCTTTGGAATTAAAAAACATACACGTCTATATGTAGAATTGAGTTTGGTATAATGTACATAGCTAGATAATGACTTAAGATTTAAGAAACTAATTAATTCTTAAGGAATGGCAGCAGTATAAAATTGAATAATAATAATCTTTAATCTAACTACATATAAAATTCTGTTGAAACAAAGCCACCATAGTTTCGTAACACTGTTATCTTATTCGTTTTAAAGAGTTAATTTTTTTAACATGCCACACGTAATCTTATCCGATTTCCTCTTAGAAACTACCGAATAATTAGTCATACAAATTAACACAATTTCAATGTTTCACTAAAAACTATACAATGTGTATGAGGCGTGTTACGATAATTATAATTGATAGCGTTTCTCATTCACTCGATTATATTAAATGGAGTGAATGTAAGCTGTTTCCCGCTTTGAAACAATAACGATAATCAGATGGCGGCTTCTCGAACAATGACACTGCCATTAGTATGGTGTCCATGATACATGCCCATTAAAACACTTTACGTATTATATGAAGTCTTTGTTGGAAACAATCATATTATAAATGGGAAAATTTGTAAGGTTGTAATGTTATTCGTTACTCTTTAAAGCAATAACCTTTCAATTAATGATCGTTTAAGTTTTCAGCCATTTTTATTCAATTTCGGAAGACATTTTGATTATAACTGATAGACATTGTGATTTTTTTTGTGAGTTAATGACATCTTTACTCTTTTCCGCGGGCAAGCTAGCCTGGTTTGGTCCAGACTAAATTATTTTTATGGTCCTAACTAATAGAGGAATAAAATTCATTATTAAATATATTTTTCCTGTGAAATAAACAACAGTAATAAAAGGTTATTCATCATATTTTCATTACAATAGCTTGATAAGTGCAAAACTCGTGGTTATTGTAGATTTTTAACCGACTTCTCACGAGACTGTTATACTGTTAACCTAACTACCTGTAAGCGTTGCATGCATAACACTTAAAATTAAAAGTTATTGTTTAATATAATGCGTGGGAATATTTAATTAGATAAGTGGAATAAAAGGAAATAACATATTATTTCCGATGAAAGTGACGCTAAAAATAACAATTGGCTTCATAAATAATGCGGAGACATGTCAGTCAGTGTACGATGTGAATAACGACTATAAAAACATAATATTATTAAAATAACTTACGAGCAAAAACCATGTGTGAAGTGTGTAGTCAGTAGTGGTTAAATACGCAGTTTTTGTTGTACTTACGTTTAGAACTTATAGCTTAAATAAAAACTGTGAAGGGATATCAATCAAGCGATAATAAAACATTTTCTCTATATAGAGATTATAGGATAACGATATGTACAAGTCAAATCAATAAAAAAATTATAATTAGAAACAGAGGTTGTAAAAAATATATTAATAGGCTATTGGGAAAACACACAGAAATTGGTTCCAAGCTATTTAAAACGAATTCCGTAGTCATGGATTAGTTTTGAACGAGTTTGACGGGAGCACGCCCCGCTACCCGCCATGTGCTAGCGACTACCTCGAACACTCATTAATGAGTTATAAAGCAAAAAAAATATGTTCTATACAATACCCATGACTCGTCGCTCCACGATCAATTATTAATAAAAAGCGGGCCGCTTCATTGAAAGGGCGATTAGCTGAATATTTATATGGAATATTCGGTATCAACGGCTCTTTGTGCTCGTAATTCGGCGGTACATGACTAAGCGGGTTTGACGAAGCACCAACGCACGGACCAACTGCTTCACACGTATGGATGTAATGAATGGATTATTAAAATAGTTATAAAACCAATTTTATAAATTATTATCTATAAATATTGCATTAACCATGAATAATAACCACATCTGACGTAATTTATTTATTAAACAAAGTGGAATTGAAAATTCTACTAAGTTACGTAAAATGAAATATATGTAGTACATACATACTTAAATTGATTATTCTTTTTTATTTTTAGTTCTGTCATGATGAAAAATTATATATTTACAAGCCATTAAAACAATTTTTAAAGTATACAAGACGCAACAAACACATAAATCTATCATTATTTCGTTCATACAAACATATGATGTGTTTTTCCGCTAGTGTTATTTAAATGTATGAAATACGGAACCCTAAATATTGTTGTAACGTCTCTATCGAGAGAAGCCCACCAGGTTTGATCATCACATAGGTACTACCGAATTGAATAACTCTTTCAATAGAATTCTAGTGAGTGAAAGCAGAACTATAGCGGCGTAAATTGTCTAATCTAAATCATTTTCTCGTACATCAATCAAACAGCCGTCTCGGATATGAAGCCGCCGAAATTAATGTTTTCACTTTTATGTTTTGTAACACAATATTTCTATTTACGTTAAAAATTAACACTTAAATAGTAATTTATGATAGAACGTTAATTCTGCCAAACTTAATTCAAGTATTAATGGATAATTTAGGTAGTAGTTCTCTGGTATAGTTTAATAAAACTAGACTTTTTTGTAGTCTAGTGCTTACGAGTCATCTTTGTCCAAATAAACTTCTAGCATTCTAATTTTCATTCATAGATTTTAATATATATATATACTATTAGGCTCGTAAACATTTTAATCTATAACTTAAATCTTATTTGTATTATTAGACAATGATCAAATCAGAATATATTGAAGCATAAACACAGCACTATATCAGTGATTCCATATTAATAAATCGATTAAATGATTTGAATAACATAAAATAAAGTTTGTTTTCGCATTATATATATCTGACAGAACAATTTTTCAGTGGAGTTGATGCTAATGAAAGGCATTTTCACGAGCTTTGGCGCCGGCCGGCATGCAAATGTGCTGTTAAATCATGCGTGTAGCTACGCAACACAACTATACTGTGTACAAAAACAGTAAATACGTACTATATAACATCGCTTGTTAAGTCCGTACATTTAAAAACTAAATGTAACTTACGATAACTTTTTACTTATTGTGTGTAGAATAATTAATATCTAAGTATCAGTTCACTAAGTACATGTAACAAAGATATTTTATAGAATTATTTATGACATTAGGTGGTTATTGAAATCTTACGGACTATTTAAGTCGATGAACAAAATCCTTTCTTTACAGCAAAAATCATTTAGCTTTAACTCACAGAGTATATTAAAATCTCTATAATAGATATACTCGTAGTAATATTCCCAAACATTCATAACGTTCCTTACACTTAATTCTCTGTATAATCAACTAATTTGTCATCGTCAGTCCTCCGTACATTGTCAAACCTGGCTTAAAGGACAAGATTACAGCATGAAAGCGCTCAATACACTTTTAATTTTTCATTATGCAGCAATAAAAACATCATAAAAAAAAACTCGTCGAGACTAACAAAAAAACCGCGAGATGGGGAGAAATTCGCAAATCATCCCGTAATGATGACCGCTTGATATATATATATAAAAAAATTTAAATATCAAAAGCCCGGACGAGGCACGTTAATGGTTTAAAATCATTTTTCATTCGAGTCACTCTCGAATCAGAAATGGAAACGGTAGCCATCGGCCCTCCCATTAATCTCGAGTCGTTCATTAGCGGTCGGCGTCTTTACTCATAATTAGTTTATAAATGGGTAAATTAAACATTTTTATATATAGATATATATTTTATTTACATTCCACATATATGTGTCTTTTAATATCATTGTTTCTTCTTTTTCTTGTGACTGTATGTATCTACTGGAGGCAGACCGCTGTCGTATTCGCTGGCCGTGTGCATGGAGCTCTGTTTGTTGAGTATTTTATTACCGAAGGCACCCATTTTCAGTTTGTCGAATCTGTGGACAAATTAATATTAAGACAAACCATTACAAGAGAATATATAATGAGTTGAATCGCTATAACAATTTGTGAACAACCTGTAGATGTACTAATAGCATACATATCTTTTATATTATAAACACAATTTAGAGAATATTCAACAACTTACAACTCCATCGAATATGAAGATAAAATTTCAATAAAATTACGTACATTTTTTATGTTTATATGGAAGAAAAAACTGTGCTTACATTAAAACAACATTAAATTATATGATCGAATAGAACGAAAATCATTTTCAATCTCAAAATTAAAATGGCGCCAAATTACATGTACCTGTCAAAAAACTATCATAAAACCTTCCTATTTCTAAACTCACGATTTCTTTGAAACATTAAAAATGAAATTTCTTCGCTAGACTGGATTCAACAATTTAAATATGGAACAGTTCCAGAGGTCAATGAACTTCTGGAACTATCTTTATATATATAATTCTTCTGTGAGTGTGTATGTCACTGAACTTCTCTCAAACGACTGGACCGATTTTGATGAAATTTTTTGTGTGTGTTCAAGGAGTCTGGGAATGGTTTACATTCACAATTTTGTCCGCTGGACAATGTGTTTTTTAAATTAATTTTTAATTTATTAGTAGTTGTTGATACAAACTTTTTTTTACCATTAGATTTGACAACTAACTAATATGTCAATCATTCTGTCGCACTTCAAAACACGGAGATTTATGACTTTAATAGGTAAACTCCAAAAATATAAATAAAAAAAATGTAACAGATATTTCTTGATTATAGGGCGATACGAAGTTCGCCGGGTCTTCTAGTATATATATATATAGCTGTAAACTCACCCAGGTCGTTTCTTCTCCTCCTCATCGTGTACCGTGAGTCTGTTATTCGGCTTGACCTTGACCCTGGGGTCAGCCTTAGCTCGCCTCGCGAGGGCGGCGGGCGTGTCCCTTAACGCGAAAGCCTTAGCCGCGTGACCCAAGTGTAACTGGCGAGCGTCCAGCCACATCCTGACCTCGCGAGGATAACCCGAGTAGAAACGCACCCAGGAGGTAAATGCTAAGGAGATAAAGCGGCCATACATTTAAAGCTTCCATATCTTACATACATTCTTGTTGTGATAAACAAAGAAACCTATATATTTATTTCACATAATTGAAATTGGTTTATACTGAATGGATGATAAAAATTCTGAAGAAAATTCAAAAAAAAGTATACGTTATACGAAATGATAACTATTTCCTTGCTATACTGATATGCAGCAAAATAAGATATGATTTACGAAAAATAATGATGGCATATTGAATTTATCTCAACATGTAACTTCTAAAAAAAATCAGGAAACACACCACAATTTGATTTATCCTGACTATGTATGGCCAGAATCTTATATGACTAATCTAACTAGACCTATATTGGAACTAAATTCGTAACTTTATGCACAAAAACCTGCCAACCAGATGAATTATAGCTACAATTCAATCAGATTAATTTATATAGGCCACAATTGATCCATATAATAATTTTGCCTAAATAATCTGACGTTCTGACCAAGTATGGCTAGAAACTTATCCAATTTGGTTATGCGTTATCTCTCACCTCTACTAGCTCTTGCCAGCCATTCTTTGGAGCTGTGAGCTACATGTTCCAGCTTCGCTTGAACCGCTATAGCTGCCCTTTGCATTGAGTGTTCTGAGGGAGCCACTGTCCGTAAAGCTTCTAGAGCCTTCGATTCATCCGATTGACGTAACCTATTTGAAACGAATATTAAAGTAACAAATAAGATCTATTATTTTACACCCTGTATTATCTTAATAAACTTATTAATGTGAACATCCTGTATATTAAATATATTGTCAGCATGAACTACTGCGTCGATTTTATTAAAATATAACAACAATAGATCATGTATCCAAATTATTATAAAAGGGTAAATACATTTGTATAAAACTGCCAAATGACTACGATGAGAGTTGAGACCAGAAGTAATCGAAAATTAGGGAGACAAAGTCGCGGGAAATATCTAGTATAACTATAAAATCATTAGACAATCATTAATGGTTACTAAACTAAGCACTATTAAAGGATAAAAGGTAAACATAATCGATAAATTAATCTAATTTTCACGATATATAAGCTTCACATTAAAAAATTAGTATTGCAATATATAAAATCACCTGATACGTTTTTGTTCAAGATGTCTGACGAACTCAGCCTCGCTGGGGAGAAGGAACATTGTAGCGGCGCCGACTTGAGCCGCACGCCCGGTCCTTCCAACTCTATTTATATTTAAAAAAACACAAAATAATGATAATGCAAAACTAAAAACATATATTTATTAAACCAAAACCAATCTGCAAATAACCGTAAGGAATAGAATCAATTATAAAAAAAAATATATTCTTTAAAATATCGATCATATTCTAAATTTGAATTTAAATTTCCCGGTCAAAGTTTTCATGTTTTTTTTTTTAATGCAAGTCATACTGAATATGTGCAAAGTTTAACACATAATGCCATACATGATATAAACATTTTTATAAATGTCACCTGTGAACATAATCCGTAGCGGAGGCAGGTGCACAGAATTGTAACACTAAATCAACGCGAGGTACGTCCAGACCGCGAGCTGCTACATCCTGTATAAATAAAAATTATGTTTATATAACAAGTAACAAAAAACATATATAATTAAATATTTTTTATACACATGAAAATATTAAACCTTCTACTAAGTATTATTAGTATGGGGACCTAAGAATGTTGTAAAGAGAGTCAGAAAACAGCGTTATCGATATTTTTTACTATTTCCTCCGAAAACCTATAGTTATTTAAAGTGTATTGAAAAACATTTGACGAATTTAAATTTGGCACAGATAAAAAAGAATCAGACTGTAAAAAATAACATACGAAATATATTTATTCAATATATATGAATAAAATTTCAAAAAGTTATATATTTACTCCTAAAATCTATAGTACAATACTTCAAACGTCGCCTATAAGGAAATTAATTAATAATGAATAAATATATTAAACCTCAATAATATAATACATATAATTTTTTTCAAAAAAGTGTAAAGTTACCTTCAAAAAGAAGTATTGATTAAGTTAATACTTATTATATTATTTTATTCAAAAGTAATATAATTTAATTGTTCAAAAAAATGTATATTTTAAAAATAAAAATATCAACTGTTATAATTTTCACCTACAGATTATACTTATATAATAATAAAATAAAATACAGATAATATAAAAGCACTACAACAAATGTTAATGTAAATAAAACCATTTACAACCTATGTATTATGTGCTAAGCTGACATCATAATAATAATTTGAGTAAACAAGATTACTAATTACTAACAAATATATATATATATATACTAGAAGACCCGGCGAGCTTCGTATCGCCCTATAATCAAGAAATGTCTGTAACGTTTTTTTATTTATATTTTTATAGTTTACCTATTAAAGTCATAAATCTCGGTGTTTTGAAGTGCGACAGAATGATTGACATATTAGTTAGTTGTCAAATCTAATGCTAAAAAAAAGTTTGTATCAACACCTACTAATAAATTAAAAATGAATTAAAAAAACAGTATCCAGCGGACAAAATTGTGAATCTAAACCATTTCCAGATCCCCTTGAACACACACAAAAAAATTCATCAAAATCGGTCCAGTCGTTTGAGAGAAGTTCAGTGACATACACACTCACAGAAGAATTATATATATCAAGATACTAGCTATGCCCGCGACTTCGTCCGCGTAGAGTAGTTATATTGGGCATTATATTTATTTTTGTAAAAAACCTCCCCAGCTTTTTAAGTTATTATAGCCACGACTTTGTTATTAATTTAGACAATTATTTTTTTAAATTTTTAAAATAATATAATTATTTTAAAGTACTTCTGCGTAAATAATTATATTTTTAGTTTTATTTTTTATAGCAGAAGAACATATTGGTTTTCTCCGCAACCCGATCTTGACAATGCGACATACATATATTTGGCCGTGCGAAAAGCAGTCGTCTTAAAACGATTCCTAATGTTTAAATGTTTGCCCCTTGATTTATTTATTGTAATGTCAAAAGATAGCTTATTAACGGGAAATTAAATTCATTTAAAATTAAAAGGTTAATCATTAGGAATCATTGAGATGCGAGACAGTCAGTAAGTCAGTGGTGGCCTAGTGGTTAAAGGGTCCGCCTCTCGTTGCCGAGGGCGCGGGTTCAAACCTGGCAAGTACCAATGTGATTTTTCGGAAATATGTACTTTCTAAGAGTATTTAGACATCACTGACATACGGTGAAGGAAAACATCGTGAGGAAACCTGGACTTATAGTTTCACAATTATAAGTTTGAAATCTCCAACCCGTCTTGAGCGAGCGTGGTGATAAATGCTCAAACCTTCTCCATGTGAGAAAGAGGCCTTGCTCAGCAGTGGGCTCTGATAGGCTGGTGATGATGAGATGCGAGTTATAAGAACTGTTTGAGCAACTGCTGGACCAGTCAAAACTATTGCAGCGATCACGTTATTGCGTAGAAATTTGATATGAAGTCGAATCCCGTTAGATAAATTTGGTGGTTTAAGGTTTCTAAGCAAAATTATTGGGGTACCTGTTTTTATAATGAGATCTAAGATATTTTTAACTTGACAGAGTATGGGGGAAGGCCACTTGGGTTCAATTCAATTAAAAAACTCCTGTAGGTAATGGACCGCATCTTGATCCATTTCATTATCAATAGATGTGTAGGTATAAGGAGACACAGCTCTATGGAGTATGGTGCATTCGTCCCGGGTAATTAAAATGACATCTTGTAAAACTTTTCCCATAGGGCCACACTACACAGTACAGTTTTGCATTTACACTATACACTGCACAGTTTCCAGTATACACTGTACTGTCTACATAATACACTGTACAGTCTGTAGTATGCGCTATATTCACTGCACAGTTTGCAGTTTACACGATACACAGCAAAGTATGCAATATTGACTGTAGACTGTACAGTTTTCAGATAACGTTTGAAGTGAAAATTCTATGCGAGCATGAATATAATATATTTTCAGACGAAACGAAATGATGAATAGTTTTTGACCTAAAAGAGGGGCAAAGTGATTGGGACCAATTGAGAGAGGGAAAAGGTAAGCGTAGCACGAAACACGTAGAAATGGAGCGAGAGTAAGTCACAAGCGAGTAATAAAGATCAGCAGTGGGAGGGAGATAGAAGCAAAACGTCACTTAAGGCACAAAGCCATGGTATGAGAGGACCATCTTAAAAGGTAGCCATAAGCTGTCGCGGACATATTTTTTAGATGTTTCAAGGGGAATAATTCTTTAGAATATATATTTTTTGGTATCTTAAACCGTTTTCTCAGCGCACACAACGGAAGCCCTCAAAGATGGATAATTTTTCCTATTTTTCCACATTTTACATTGTTTCTTCGTTCCTAGTCAATCAAGAAAAATCAGTTACGTTTTTTTATTTATATTTTTGGAGTTTACCTATTAAAGCCATAAATCTCCGTGTTTGAAGTGCGAGATAATGATTGACATATCAGTTAGTTGTCAAAACTAATGTCAAAAAAAACGTTTGTATCAACAACTACTAATAAATTAAAAATTAATCAAAAAACCATTGTCCAGCGGAAAAAATTGTCAATCTAAACCATTCCCAGATACCCTTAAAAACACACAAAAAATTTCATCAAAATCGGTCCAGTCGTTTGAGAGAAGTTCAGTGACATACACACTCACAGAAGAATTATATATATAATAAACATATACATACAAGTATATACTCACAGTACATATCAGAACACCATGTTTTGCCGTACGGAATTGCTTGAACACCTCCATCCTAGTTTCATGTGGCATTGACCCATGCAAACTGAACACATCCAGATCTAAAGGCACCAACCCTGGCTCGGAGTAGTTTATTTCGAAGTCAGAACTATCAGATCCCTAAGAAAAAAAAACATTTTAAACCAATAATAGAGAGTTTTTTATTGTTTATTTTTATCACATTAATCACCTCATCATTTTTTCCGCCATTTTCTGTTCCCTTTTTCTTAGAATCTGTCTTTTTGGTGTCTTTCCCAGTTAGTACAGTCTCTATTAATTCCGACAAATAATCTACCATTTCTAGGGTTGCCATAAACACGATCATTTTCCCGCCCTTTTTATTCAGAACACAATGTTCAACTATAAGTGAGCACAGTGTTACCAGTCTCAATTTCATTGGCACAATAAGGAAAGTTTGGTTTACGGTTGCCGGTAAAACTAATTCGTCTTCAACGATCGCTGTTTTTAACGCATCCACGAAAACATTTCTAGATTCTTCTTGTACTGTTTCTTCAGACTTATCCTCTGTTTTGGTTTCAATGGGTTTCTTCTCCAAAGATTTTTGGACTTTAAAATATTCGTAATCGGAATCGCTGTCACTGTCATCATTACTTGGTTTGCTTACATTAGGTTTGTTTGTAATTTTCTCAGTTTCATTTTTGTCTTTGCCGAATAGTTCTGGATGATTGGTTCCACTAAAGGGTTTCAGGCCTAACACAACATATTTAATAAATAATTTTGTTTCTAGAATATTCCCTCAATTTCATTAATAGAAATGATAGTATTTGTAAACTATTCTACTTACCGGTTCTACTTGACTCACACGATTTGTCATTTTGGCTTTCTTGGTCCTCTACAAGATTATGTTCATTGGTTTCTTTGACATTATTCACAACTTTAGGTATATTTTGTTTAGGTTCTTCCTGGACTGGTTTAGGTTTCAAGGAATCGGCAACAACAGCCTTGCCGTCTGATGTATCTATAAACACAGGATCCTGCATAGTTATTCCTGCTAAATTTTCAACAGCCTAAAGATGACAATAAAAGGAAATTATATAAGTACAACATTTTTAAAATTATGACATAATATTCCTTACTAATCATAAGAATAGTTGATAACATATTACACCAAGGAAAAACAAAAACATATATTCTAAAAAACATTTTTTGGTTACTTAATTTACCTTATGAACGAATAGGAAATGAAGTAATTTACCTTTGTAAGTGTAGCAGATAATAGAATTGTCTGTCTCTCTTTAGACAGAAAAACTTTAGTTAAAGGATGTTCCACACTCGATTCAACAGTATTTTCTGTTTCATTCTGTTGTACAACTTCCTCATTGTCACTAACTTTCTTTACAATTGTTTGTTTAACTAACGCCATAGGATCGTATGTAGCCGCCTTTTTGTGATCCTCTATAGCTTTGACTATTGCAGCTACATCTTTTTCATAGCCCATATCTAACAAACGATCAGCTTCATCCAATATAAGGCATCTAAAATTAATCTTTTTTAATAAATTTATAAAGGAAATAATCATATTTGATATGAATTTCCTCAGATATTCTGTCTTCATTCATATATACTGTTATAATTACCCTGTTTTAGCAAAATTTAATGAATGAGTGTGTCTTAAGTGATCATTAATCCTTCCTGGTGTACCGACTAAAATACTGAGGCCTTTTCTTAATCTAGCCTTCTCGGCTTTCCTTTTTTGACCACCACTTAGTAATCCCGGTACAATCCAAACGAAGGGCTAGAAAAAAATCTTTGGTACACCATTTTTCTACTACAAGTGCTGGTTATGTTAAACCATTTTCAATAATATGTAATATTAAAAAGACTTTTACTTGTAAAAAAAAAAACATAATTTATTTTGAATAGAAATATGTATTGTAAGAGTTAACTAGGTAATAAATGCAATAATAGGCAAAATTATGTAGAAAATAAGCTGGATTACTGCTTACCTTGACAAGTTTTACAAACAACTCATAAGTCTGTACGGCTAATTCTCTTGTAGGAACAACTACAATAGCTTTGATGCCATCATGCCTATTTATTTTGGGTCTTATAGCCTGTAAACCTTCAATGACAGGCAACGCATATGCCAAAGTCTTACCTGAACCCGTTTGTGATCTAAAAGACATATAATTTATAAGTAATTGTGTACATTTATGTAAACTTTTATTTGAAACATACACTTGAATTATTGCATACCACAAAAAAATATATAAATATTGAATGTGTATGTCTAACAAAGAAAATCTTTTGCTTAAAAAGAGTATGTATATGTATCAAATATATTAAATGTATTTCCTGTAATATAATGTCTAAGATTAATCAAGTCAAACATGATAACATAAAAGTATAATTCTTCGAAAGTTGAAAATCTATTTTATTTAAATGTAATTTCAGAGTTCATCTGATTAATATAAAACTTTGTTACCTAATCAAAACATCTCGTCCCTCTAAAATAATTGGTATAGCTTTTTGTTGTACTGTCATCAACTCGGTTAAATTTAAATTCTGTTTCAAATTAGCAACACTGTGAGGATGTATGTTTAGATCTGAAAATGTTTTGCCGGCAAATACTTTCTCCACCACCGGTCTCACTGCCTTTTGGCCTATCTTAGGGACTTCGGGGTTATTCTTAAACAGCGATGATATCCATGGACCACTTTTAAGTTTCTGCTTGAGTTTTATGTCATCACTTAAAAGCTGATAATCTTTTCCCTGGAATTTACCCTTGTTTTCACTGAGATCTCGTAACCTTCCAGCTAAATCGTCACTTTTAGGGACTGAATTTGTATTTGTGTTTGTCTTAGGTATCTTATTCTGTGGTTCGCCTTCACTTTGTTGCGGTAATTTTCTTTGACCCGTATTTTGAGGTCTTTTTCGAGCGATAATTTTACCAGAAAAGTCCGGTTTAGACTTGAACTTGTACTCAGTGTTATTTTTTTGAACGAAATGTTTGTTGACTGGTTTATTTTGATTCTAAAATAACATGTTTCAATGAAAGTACAGAGTAAATAGACATTGACTTACAGAGAATCTACAAACCACTTACCTTTTTCGCAACAGTAATATTTAATTGCATATCATCCATTTTTAACAATATTATTATCACCACACACTTTGAGGTTATCCGCACGTTGTGACATTTGTCAACAACAAGAACATGACGTTTAAACACATCTACGCCGTAATCAGCTTTGAATGACAAATATCGTTTCGGTTAAAGCATTATTTCTTGTTTTATCCAATGTCGCAGTAATATTTGTATTCTCTTATTTTTATAAGGACATTCTTTGAATGAGTATTAAAAATATTACATGTAAAGCCTTTACAAACTTATTTGTTTTGTCGAAATATCTTTACACATATGTTCTTAACTTCAAGGTCAAAATAACAAGTAAATTTTGAATTGGATAGATCTGACGTAATGTAAATTTTGAAACCTTTAACTCTTTACTGTAAGTTATATTTGAATAACATGGAATTTTTTACTATGAACAAATATGTAATTCTACTTGAAGGACTACTTGATTAAGCAATAGAGAATACTCGCTCAAACAGATAGTTTTGCTTGAAAGTAAAAATTATTAAACTAAATTCTAAGCATTCCAAGTATTCTAAGTATTCAAAAAATATGAATCATTTTAGGATAGCCAGTCAAAAGTATTTTATAATGTATTGCCAAAGCTCGATATCTTTTTAGACCTATTTTTCCACTTTTAATATTATGTTTTTATGACCATATATCTTCTTATTAAACAATTTTAAAATCTATAAAATAAAATTCTTGTGGCACCTATGGTTTTATGAATCTACGATGTGAGTGATTTTTTTTAATATTTAGGATTCTAAATCCCATTTTTATTCCTTAACTTAATACGTGATTAGATCACGAGAATAATAATAGAAAATGAATAGTAGGCCAATAATAATTTTGAACGAAACAATTATATCTGAAAAGTTACTACCATCTTCCGTTTCTGTCTTAAGTCTCCTTTTCTTTTTTCAATTTTCAGTAGTCGGTAAAGTAATATTATTAAAATAATATAAGTGATCAAACATACCCTAACTATCATTTTGAATGTAGAAACATCATCATCATCAGCCTATCAGAGACCACTGTTGAGCAAAGACTTAGGATTTCGGGTTGAGGATTAATGCTCAAACCTTCTCACATTGATAAAGTTTCTGCATTAATCACCACGCTTGCACAAGGCGGGTTGGCGATTTCAAATTTATAATTCGAAATTATAATTAGTCCAGGTTTCCTCACGATGTTTTCCTTCACCGTCTGTCGTTGGTGCCTAAATACTCTTAGAAAGTACATATGACTTGGAAAATGCACATTAGTACTTGCCAGGTTTCGAACCCGCGCTTTCATGCACGAGAGGCTGGCCTTTTAACCTCTAGGCCACCACGATATAGCATAATAACGTATAATTTTAATCGTATAAATTTATTTGTAAGTTTTAACAAAGATTTTTCTGTTTTTAATACAAGAACGGTATACTTATATATGCAAGGAATTTTAATTCCAAAACAGATTCCAAGTGTCAAACGAAAACTGAAGTGACAAATTTTGTATACCTACCTAATATATGATATACATTACTTTATAGAAACCACATTATACTAAAATCTAAATTCAAAGTTAATAAAATGAATAGACAAAGTTTAAACGAGTCAAATGTGGCAAATTAGCAATTACTACTTATGGCGTTATCATTAGATATATTTGTTTTAAAACAGGCTTAAGCGAACACACAAAGAGTTAATCTACATAACTAATAATGTTGATCGTTCCATAGAAATGAATTAAAGATGTAAGCACGCGTTGCGGATGCGTATTGCCCAGTAACCACGTGGCAGCACGTGCCGCCAAAACATAACTCCGTGTCGTCTATGGGGTGGAATAAATATTTGTGATGTAAGCCGTGTTTACTATATGAGAGCCCTCTAATTTATAAAGCGTCATTAACGCACCAAAGCTTGAATTATTACATTATGGGGCCGGAAAATCTATACTTAACCAATTTTCTTCTGATAATACGATTTATCTTGATACGTTTAAGAATTAAAATGATATAAAAACGTTAGGAGAAATATATAATTGGAATAAGTGTTAGATATATAGAAAATCACTTTTCTAATTTAAGTTTTTAAAGTGAACGTTACATCAACAGTGTTATGTTTCAGTTAATTAATCGCCATATAAAATTGAAGATGTTTTAAAGTGGGTTTGTTTGGATGTAGAGTGACAAATGTTACCTACTGATTTCCAAGTATGAGTCAAATAAAGGGGGATTTTTATATTTGTTTATCTCTTCTATGGTTATAACATGATAAGTTAGTAATTAGTATCGGTAAATTACAGTCTATCTTACTAAATGTGTATGAATAAAATATACTGAGTGTTTTAGCTCTATAGGTATTATATATAGGTACCTATGGTTCTTATAATCTTTAAAAAAATTCACTCTTTTTTTTCGGAATTATTAAGATATTGAAGAAGCATGATATAAAATTTGTAATTCAAATAATTTAATTTGTAATTATTTTAAGGCCTAAATATCAATGGTTAATTTTATTTCAAACATGAATAAAACACCTCAGACGATCGTTATTATTAGGTATATTCGTGAGTAATTTGCAGACTGTGATCTGGAAAATTCTTAAGGTTTTTATTGTACATCACATATCTATATAATTTATTGGTATAATTTATTGGAAAATAAAGGTTTAAAAATAAAACATATCGTCTTTTTATCTATCTTTTTTTTTAATTCGCAAAATATAATCAACAATGGGTTCGACTTTTAAAAAAAAATTTAGGTACATACCCTAAATAAACATTTAAATAGGTATATAAAAGTAAACACTCACTTAAAAATAATAATATAACTTGAAGTATATAACTTGAAAAAACCTTAAGTTAGCACATTGAGTGTACGTCAATCGTCATATAAGTATATTTTTGTACATTTGATAAACATTTTACTTTCTAGTATCAAGTAACATTCTAATTCCTTTAAAGAATATTCAAATAAGACTGCCAATTTAATCAAAATACAAAAATCAATAAAGAAAAATCATATCACTTCTTATTACATAAGTAACAAACACAAAATATCTCGAGACAAATTCAGAAAGCTTTTGCTGGGCGTTCGTCACACAATCCCCGGCCACAAATCCATGCACTTGGAATTCTGCGCAAATAGGAAGGGGAAGTGTGAAGGCGGTGATTACCAGCCAACCGGCACGACCCGACCCCGGGTGTAGCTTGATTTTGGACTGCTTATACAAATAAAACCTTCTTATTGTCATAACGCGTTTGAGGTCGTTGTGTTTATTTAAAAAAAAACATACACGAAACGTAATTAAATTAATATGACAAGCATATGCTACACAATTAATAAATAGCTTTTACTAAATGATTTACAATAAGTAATAACAGTATTATCCTGGAATATGACATCGAAAATATTCTATATAACCTCATTCGTCAATGAAGTATGAAAATGCTATACATGACAAGTACTGTCAAAATAATTTAAAAAAAACAGACTAATAATAATTGTAAGCCGAAATCATAAAACTTCCAATAAGGTGAATATAATTTAATTTATTATCAAATTAGAATGCATTTTGTTCATAATAACATACTAAACTAAGCCTATATTAAACAATAAATATAATGTTTTACCGACGCGTCAATCAAGCTATATACCTGTTTGTAATATATATGTAATTTATTTAGTAATGGCGTTGAAACCTACGACTTGTAAGGAAGCGATAGCTAGATGGGAGAAGGACAAGGAACAGACTGCTGCGGACGCTACAGTTATTGAGCTACAGTTCCAGTGGCCACCGATAGAAAAAATGGATGGCGCTCTGTCTACTCTCGTCGCTTGTGAGTTAGTACTTACTTCGATCTATATGAAATGTTGTATAACGTTTGTAGGAAAGAAGATTCGTATTGATTGAATGACAGTCAACTGTCAAGCATTTCTTCTTCTTCTGCCTGGCAATTTCCCAACTTTAACCAGGGTCTGCCCTATACAGGTTTGCCCTATAAGCACTATGCGGTCGAAATAAAAAAATGTAGCAATATAATTCTGTACTAAGAATTATCATAAAATTCAGAATTTCATTATAATTATGAAATTTATATATTTAATTTGTCACCATTATATAAAACTATAAACTAAATAATTTGATTACTTCAGGAAACTCAGCTTATCTTCCAATATGATAGACAAAATCGCGGGCATCGCTGGTATGAGGAGCTTGAAAATATTGTCGCTTGGGAGAAATTACATCAAAACCTTAGCTGGCATAGTAAGATGTCACAAAAATCTTTCGCAATATCTAAAGGAACTTTCTAGATGTTTATATAATAATTATTTTTGATATTAAACCTTTTTGTAGGAGACTGTGGCTGATACTTTAGAGGAACTTTGGATAAGTTACAATCCAATCGACAAATTGAAAGGTGTAGGAGCTCTAAAGAATCTCCGTGTTCTGTATATATCTAACAATATGATCAAAGAGTGGGCGGAATTTAACAGACTACAGGTACACCTTAAAGATTATTAAAAAAATTCAAACGATGTCGCTCTTAATGTCGCTAGTAATGATATAATATGATATAATTGGTTCTCAAATTATCAAATTTCCTTCCCAATCAAGCGATATTATCAAATTATTTCTATGTTTCTTTATTGAACTTAAGCATAAATAAGACTTTTCTTATAGGAATGCCCAGCACTTCGTGACCTTGTATTCATAGGAAATCCTCTCTACGAAAACCAGCCTGACGTAGAGACCTGGCGGACCCAGGCTTGCAATCGCCTACAACAAATAAACAAACTGGACGGCATACCCATTGTCCGAGAAACTGAATAATCACAGATTTGTAATTACCAATACATCAACGTTCTACTCGAAATGCTTTTTAATGTCCGATCATTATCAAGATTTCTACGAGCGGTGAGTCAATTACACAACAATTGCGGTTAAAACATAGCCGTCTCATGGAATTTATAATTCAAAATGAGTTGTGATTGCGTGACCGCTCTAACAAAGACTGATATAAGACCACTTGTTTAGGATGGAATATGAAATGACAATAATAATCGGAATAATAGCTTCGTAGCGTCGCCTCTGCTTGACATTTATGACAGATTATGAGTTGCTACTAATAATCGCCGCGCACGCCATCTGTCTATTAGGTTGTACGATTTACGTGTGACGGCTATGATTGAATTCTATTAATCGAATCATGATTGTTGTAAATTGTAGAAACCGATTCACATCTACGAAGCTGCTTCTTGGAAAAACTTTCTTGTTAGGTACATTGCTTCATTATATTTGAAATATACGCGCATAATACAAATTGATATTATATTTGAATGACAAACAATGTTTTTGCGAATTAAAACAAGATAAAGCGCTTCTGTTACGCAACAAATCTCCTTAATCTTGGTGTGTATCCATCTCTATTGTGTCCGGTTTATGATTCGTCATACATCTCAGAGTCGACTTAATAGCCTGCTTAATTCCAGCGAAAGGAAATACGAATTGCCGAGGGTCGCTTTTGATGGCGGAAAAGTCCCTCTGTAGCCGCCCAGTGGCATTCTCATTGTATTGCTAATAAAATTTAATGATGTAAACGGATAGCGCGAATAGACCTAACTTAGTAGCGCTCAGGGAGGCGGCCGCTGAGGGGAAATCAATTAACAACAATATATTTGTCGTGGATTGAATTAATTTTGCAACGAGATACTGTTGTAAAACTGTAAGATAGGCATCAGTTTAGAAATTTAAAAATAAAAAAATATACATCAAACGGGTTTGTGTTAGAAGAAAATGTAACATTAATTATAATGATTGATTCTTTTCGATGGTGCCACTAACACTTAACTTTCTATTTCATTTAAACTAATTGATTTTAAGTGTAACGGTAATGTATCGTGTGGCCGAAAAGCAATAATAAATATTGGTTGTATGGTGACATTTGAATAGTGTTCAATAATGAATGCCTCGTGGATTATTGTGTACTCTCGGTAATGGACCGATAATTGTCCGTCCAAACAGAAGTAACTCTCTTAATCACAAAGCAGCTCACACCTTCCCCTTTCCCGTGCCTATATGGCGACCATTATTTAATTATTAACATTACAATCAACCTAATTTTGATTTGTATTTGACATTTCGGTAACAGAACGCCCCCGGCGAGCGGCCATTTTGTGACATCTGTCTCGAATGTGTTACGAACTATAAAATTCAATTTCCCCAATCGGCCAGCTCGGCACATTTATTATTCATAGATCGGTACATGGACGTCGGCCACTAACAGATGTGATCTTTTACGTGATATAAAAAGATGTTATAATACTAAAATCACTGGATGCAAAGGACCGAGCTGTTTTATTCATAGAATCATAGATATTCATTGTACCGTAATGATATTGGCTGTTTAATCAAAAACGGATCTTAAAAAAGACGAAAATTGTGTATTCTCTATGGCACACGACAAAATCAAAAGTTATATATATGAATAATTAAACAAAAAAAAGTATCAGAAATAGTCATGATTCAAAACGATTTTATAATTTTCAGTGTGCCGAAGTATGGAATGCACGACAGCGGTAATCGCCTTCAGGCTGAACATATTAAATATTGTAACCCTATCGAGTTCCATTCCTGTAATGGCTATATCGGTGCAGCTGGTCTCATATTTAAATGTATAATCGTGGTACGCGAGGCCAATAAATCAATCCATGTCGTCGGTAATGCACAATCCATTTGCTCGCATGTAGCATAATTGCTGTTAGCGCCGCCCAATGGCCACATTAGCCCGTCCCGACCCCACGGCCCACAGCCGACCCCAGCAGAGGCTGAGACTCGAATTAGCCTCCTCTATTTTAATGGCTGATTTTCTAGCTCACGAAGCCGCTGCAAACGTCCGCGCTTACGCCACTTAAAGGCGGAGAAAATAGCTTAAGTGCTTTCTCTATTATACTTAAGGTCGTTCGTGAAAAGGATAATTTTCAACTCTCAAACGCCCCGCCCGCCATTGAGATAGATTAATATGGATACGATTATATTGTAATAATTTATATTTGAGTTATACTTATACTATAACGATTATATGTAGTACTAAAATATTTTATTCCATATTAATATTTGATAAATATGAAATTAATTTTAATTTTATATATTTTTTTTTGTGTCGTAAGTATTTTATATTAAAATATAAACGAATGAACATTCACATTTTTCTGTCTCGATGTGAGATAATATATTTTTAAGGCCTCGGCCTCGAATCTCGCGGGTAGCGGGGCGGCAGCGGCGGCGGCACGAAAACGCATACATTTCTCCGTGCCCCCTCCCCTCTAGTTTGGAGAATAGTATGCGTTTCCGTGCCGCCGCCGCTGCCGCCCCGCTACCCGCGAGATTCGAGGCCGAGGCCTAAGTTGGGTAACCTATTGTAGTAGCGCGAGGGTCGCGAAATAAAGCTTTTCCAACAAACAATAGTTCCGGCCCTTTGTCGCGCTCAGAGTTGAGTAAACATTAGTAGTTGAGGCCTTTGTGGCCGCGGCTTGAGAGGTTACGGCCAGATAGCTACCACTTACCCTCCTCTACTATTGTTTGTTTGATATATTTTTGTCTTTGTAAAGTCTTTGCTACGTTGAATTTGTTTACCCAAATGTAGGACTTATTATTTCGGAGCGGTAATTTTATCATGATATTTACTTTATATTCAGACGACCAGATTTATTTAATGTACTTATTGTATATTAACATTATATTATATACTTATAAGTTTTATGTAAACAAAAACTTTATCCAGTGAAGTAAACACGTAACACTCCTTATACAAAGCCAGTAAAAGTTAAACTAAAACGTTGAAGTCACGATCCCATCATAAATTACTGTTTCAACATTAACACCTACTTTCCATAATAGCCGATAAACCAAATTTAGTTTTCATGTAAGGCACCCTCCCAGCTACTTATATAATAAGCAATGATCAATGGAGATTAATCCTATTGTGTGACATGCTCACGAAAAAAAGCATATCTGAATTATTCCGCCACGGTCGCGTTAATATCTACATAACATTAGAGTGAGTATTGTTGCCAGCTACTGGATTACGCGTCAAATGTTGACAGTTGTCAGTGAAACAATAGAAGCCGGCGCATTCCAACAATACGCATAATAGGTCGTGTTTATTTAATTTAAGTGACTAGCAATGGAATAAAGTCGTGTTTTCGCCAGCGGCGTTCCGACTTGAGAGGAGCGCCTCGGGGCAATAAAATTAATGAAGCGTAGAGATGGGACCATTTTACTTGTATTATTCGTCTCCTGCGGGCTGAGACTGAAGCGAATGTCCATTAGTTCTGTTTTAACATGTTAGCGAGGTTGAAACGTTGTAAATGCGATTTACTTTACAGAGAGGGAGAGATTCGATAGCGATCAATATACTATCCTATTCGATATATATAATGTTGAACTTTGAAACAATTATCTTATATTTTTATACAAATATTCTATTCAATAAATACTTATATGGTTTAAAACTTAATTCTCTATATAAAAATAGCGTTAACCCCAAAAAATTTTATTTTTTGATACAAGACAAACATCGCTCGTTGCATGAACAATAGTATTACAGCGTATTAGCGGTTAACTGATGATCAAACCGACGGCCGGCGACTCACTAAAGATTATATCTATGACGGGGTGCTCATATGAAGCTTTTACTGCATTAAAACTCTATTTAAACTAAATAATAATGTACTATAAATATATTTATATGATGTTATATTATCTGTCAAGATTATCGTAAAATATTTTCTTAAAAAAAAATTAGTTGTCACAAAGCTGAATGACGAGTAGCCGTTTCATAATAAAATTTAAAAAAAGAATATTAATTTCTTATATGTCAATTTATTCAAAACGACCATTTAAAAACAAATGAAAATCTATTAATACTAGTTTTATATAGGTAACTTTCATACATATAACGATAATGGAAAATACATTTGTAATAAATAATAATGAAAATAATGCAGCTTAAGCATTTAATTTAATTTCTGTTATACCATTTCTGCGGAATGCGTCACCGTTTTCGTAGAAGCGTCGTAGCCGGAGACAAATTTCGTAGTGCTTTGTTCCATAAACTTGTCAACCAAGCGAAATGTATGAACAAATTAATTATTATATTCGTTTGAGTTTTTTCCTTGTAATATTAATATTTCTCATCACAATTCATAGTAGGTATAAGAAAAAGTATGACAGAATATATATATTAACTTTATTTATTCTATTACGTAAAAGTACGAATGTTGAGGCCCAAAATAAACTTTAGTAACATAAATGGACGAAAAGGGTCAAATCTAGACATACTAGGTACATAAACTCAGTATATAAACTTGATAAGCTCTCATTTTTCTTATTTATAATGCTTTGTATATTTTGTCGAAGTATCTAGAAGTCATAAATGCTTCATCTATTAAAACGTTTTCTTGATTTAAATTCAGAACAACATTCAGTAAGTCGTTTTTTTTTTTAATTTTTCAACAACAATTTTATCAGTAACAGCCAAACAATCGCCCGCGGTAAACTATCGCACGGCCATTACACGAACATTTGCCATCACTATTACCATATTATCTGATGTGTTACAACACTCGGACGAATACTCGAGACAATAACAAGATTAGTGTATAATGACAATGGGATTTTGCGAGATCCTTATCGATAAAGCGGAGATAACATCGAAATTTAAAACCCCGTATGTGAGCCAGCGATCATGCTTTATACTATAGGTGCGTTATGGATTAGTCCTATAACAATTCTCTATAATAAATCCTATACATATATTGAATTCGAAAAGAGAAGTGAATGTATGTTAGTAAAAGATCAAATTTTTTTTATCGATTTTTTCGCAACTCTACAAAATGAAAATACAGTTAAGTATAACTTATTTTAACTTGACTTCTTCTTCTAACTGGCAATTTTCCCAGCTTTAGCCAGGGTCTGCCTTACATGTTGTGAATAGTTTTGGCTAATTGATTTTACGACCGGCCGTCTGACTGACATAAACCCTGTTAGGGAATGCATTAATCAGTGATGTCTAAATACTCTTAGAAAGTACATATGACTCGGAGTAATCACATTGGTACTTGCCAGGACCGAACCCACGTCCTCATGTATGAGAGGCGGGCCTTTTAACCACTAGGCCACCACTGACTTATTTTAACTTGACTATGCAAGAAAAATTACTAGAATAATTAATACATACATATAAATTGATATATTTTTTATATTATATTGTCAAGCAACTTTAATTATAAGCTAAAAACGAATATGACAGTGATATTATAAAAGAAGCTGTAAAAGTGTCGTAAAAATTGAACACACAAAAATAAAAGTACACGCCAATGATAAAGTTTTATGGGGCTATTACATAGCAACAATAGGCAGAGAACGCGCCAGAGGCTGGGAGGTTTAGTGCATCCGATTTACATACAAAAACTTCTATTTCCCGAACTAAATGGCACGTGAGAGGACATAAAAATAAGGGAAACTAGTACTACATGATAGTTGCTAAGTTTGTTGACGGTACACGCTTTGTATAACTGAAAATATCTTATCTACCGATTGTCTTACTGACATAAATGCATGTGTTAATCTATCATTTTATAAAATTTAAAATTATTAATGACTATGTCCAAATAACGTCAGAAAAAACGCCATATACTTTTGTTATCTGTGTTTTAAAAACTAAGCTGTTATATACATACAATCTGGGATGGATTCGAAACGAAAAGTTATAATATGAAAGTTTGACATTGGCAGGTTTTTGTATAAGACAATATAATTTGATTGTTATAAATAATGTAACTGGATATAAAAATTATTTCCTCAACATTTTTATATCGGTTCAACAAAGGATCATAAAAACTTTGCGAGGATGTGGCCAGCACGTCAAACTGAAGTCGAGCCTACCGACTTGTTCCATCTCCTGAGGAAGTGATTTGTCAGCGCCGCCCCCTCTCGATTGAATAATTCAAATAATCGAGGTATTTATATGTAAATAGCGGGATACATCTCCATACGAAAGGGACTATCGGTACATAAATTTGGCAAGAAGACGCGAAAACTGCGACGCACCACCGAACTGATTTATTCGCCAAGTTTTGGAAAAAGTGACTCGCGTCAGGAAATGTTTGTCTAATCGCGTTTATTGCCCCGACCCACGATTTTTCACCCCGAAGGACAAGGGTGAATCGTGCCCATATTACATACCGATATTGGGATGAGAAAACATGTTACGATATTTTTTATCAGATATATCTATAAATAATAATCTGTTAGTTTGTATCCATACAGAGAATTCATTAAAGTAATATTATGAAATGAATAAGAAATTGATACGTGTGAAATCAATTATTAATTAGAAACAATTCATGGAAACAATACGTAAGGTATTTGGTTCTCCGTAACGAATATCATATGTTCGTGGCACTCTATTAGTCATCCAGCGGCAAACTCATCAATCATGCTTGCGCTGCTCTAGGTAAAGTGTTAATAATCGTTACCACTACTATTGTTCTTTATTAGCAACATAATTCACATCTAAAATAGCTCGTTTCTTTATTCATATATAATTTTATTTTTTAAACTCACCTTTTATGACATATTGACATTGACATTTTAGAATGACATGTCGATCACATTAATTTGACATTTGTTAAATAAAAAAAAATCATAGATAAGTATTAACATAAATATAGAAGATATATCAAACTGGATATCAACAAATCCTGAAAGAAAAAGTATTGAACAGATGAACATGAACGTGAACAGATCTTATAAAATACACATTAGCAGCTTCTTATGTGCATGAGTTTCTAGGAAAGCGATCGTATTATATAAAAATAGGTTAAAAGCGTCTATAATGAGTTGTATAGTTGTATAGAACATAGAGAAATAAGTAAGCGAGCAACAAAACGCACTTTATCAGGTGGCGGGCGCTTTATCTTGCTAATGACCAACCCCTCCAGAGTAATAAAAGTCGATATCAACCTTAGTGTGGACTTCGCCTAGCTGGTCTTGATACTTGACAAAAAATATATATTTATTTAATTTATTCTAAGCGTTACATATATTTTTTAATATTTTGTTCTAATCCAATTTCGTTTTAAAGTTTTAAAATAAATTTGCAGTTGGAGCTAACAAATTAGTATAATCTATTCATAAAGAGTGTCATTAGACATCATTAATCAATACACTAGATAATTAACTTTATCATTTAATAACTTAAGACGTTGTATGTATATTGAATAAGTTGTTAGTTTTGTTTACCAGGAATCTTTATAATTTTCTCCATATTTTTTTAATTTTACCGCCCTTATATGACGAACAAGATTTGTTAAATCTTCTGTAATGTAAAGCTGTTACATATTATTCAAAAAAGTACTATAGCGTTGCATTACGAGACTTATTAGTTTTAAATTACCTAAATTTTTTGGTATTGAAATCAAAAAGATCTTTTCTTATAGAGTATTTGTATAGAATAAAGTGTGCGTTAGAGTTAAGGCTTTGACATATTTTAAAACGAATTTGTCATTTTTTTGACAAGATTAATAAAATAGGTATATAACAGCAAATGACAGACGACAGGTAACAATTAAAACAATTAGTATTGAAAATAAATATCAAAAGAAGCCAATATCAAAACATATCGCAGCAGTTTAGCTCACTGAAGCGCGGTTGAGAATTAGCGGCGGCGGGAAAGAAAAATGATTGTGACAGTCCGGCGAACACAGCTAATGGAGTCTGCGTCTGCGAAATGTTGCCACTTACAAACACTCAGCTATTGCTGTGAGAATTACAATGGTTTATTTATATTAAAACAAAAACGTTATTACGGCTTATCGAATTATAAATATTGTACATTACATCATTAACTCGGATCTGTGAAATATTGCATATAAGATGATCTCAGTCTATATAAAAACCTTTTGCCAACATTTTTTAAGCAGAAAAAGCTGAATATATTGAATGTATATATAAAATCGAACTAAAAGGCATACAATTCACCTGAAATCTTTTGTAATGTATAGTAATAATAGTGAAAGGTAGCTGTCAACTATTTCGGCTTTATAATTTTAACATAACTTTTTTCAAAATAATTTAATACATTAATTATAAATATACATAAACAAAAAAGAATCATATAAATTCATTCTAGAATAGATATCAATATCAAGATAATCACTAGATTAGACACTTAACACCAATACCGGGTGGTTGTTTGATGTTATCTAGTCAAATTCAAATCACCAATACAATACTCGGAGGGCTATTTCCAAATAAGTTGAGAGCTCATAGTAATAACAGAGCCCCACCCCTACGTTGTCGAGCTCCCCTCACAAATTAAGTGTAAAACAAACCTAATGAAATTTAAATATCTCTTCGACGACGTAATAACTGCACAAATAAAATCATGTTGGGGGAGAATAATCGCTTCTATTGTATACACATTGTAGGAAATTACGGCACGATATAATAAATGGAACCTTTTCTAAGTATTTATGAGCACATCTTACTGTATATTTTGAGACTTATTTGAGTGTAACAAGGTTTCACGAGGGTTAGAATAGCATAAGAAGGGGCGGGGATGTTCTCCAGACAGTAATAGGCTCTCGGGGTGATAGGCATACCTCTTATTGTTGGCTTGTTATCTGATAATTCACTGTAATGTGTTTAGTAGTGGGATGTAACAAGAAAATGTAAGAGGATAATTTTATTTGGTTCCATGCGGTGTGTTTGATTCAAGTTTCAACAGCTTTAAAGTTTGTTAACAAGATTTACTCTATTAACGAGGTATAATTGACTTAAATGAATCGAGGTTCTTTAAGATATATTTTGAACCGGTGTTAATGATTCAACTCATTTATAATTATATAACAAATGAACATGAATTTATTGTATAATGAGAGAATATAATTTCAAAGGGACAATTCTTTTCTACGTAGGTATTTGCATTCAAAATTAAAATGCTCGGAAATACCAGTAATTATTCTAGCAGATTGCGGCGAACACGAATTCAAACGAACTTCTTAAAATCACGTTTCCGCTTTCAAAGGGGAGGATACTAATTTTCTTTCAACTCTTAAAGAAGCTTCCTTTCAAGGAATGGAAAAAAAAAGTTACAATCGAAATGGAAATTTGCGTTTTAAATCCTCTAATGAAGCTGAGAAGTTTGTAATGGAGGGGCGAAAGGCTGCGAGCAAATTGAGGAAAAAACTTGAAAGGAATCCACTAACGTACCGACAGCAAAAACGTTTGGGAATTTTAACAACAAATCGAAAAGCTAACCATTCATAATGACGTTCCGGAATCCATTTAGATTCGAATGTAATTCGGTATAAATTTACGAATTAAAATAAAATACATTAAAGCTTTTGTAACAAAATTTATTTAAATATATCATCGTGATAGCTAAAACAATGTAACAATCACTGTTGTGTGTTAGCGATGTAATTATTTCAACATTTTAAAACCTTTTGATCGTATGGAGACAATGTTTGTTAATTGTAATTTTTTGTATACAAATACAATTGTGTTACTTAGAAGTATTGTATGTGTATGTGGGGTATATTTAATAGATATGATTCCGTGTCTATTGTTGTACGGCCGCGTTAGCGATGATAGAAGGTGAGTTGATCGTCTCTCCAAGACTCTCCAGGAGTTCTTTGCGATAATCGTCGAAGTCACCGTCAACCTGTCGACATATTACATCATGAAATCTAAGACTTTAATATTAATTTAAATGAAACTAATATTTTCAGATTACTACGACCATTTTTTTTAATTTACATACTTCCGACGTTTCGGTTACTTTGCAACCATTATCACGAGCAGACGAGATGTGATTTTTTTAAGTAACAAAATAACGCGTTGTTAATGCGAAAATATTAGTTTCATTCAACATGTTACTTATTAATATAAATTCTACTTTTCAATAATATAATCTTCTTTAACAATTTAACATATACTAATTAAACTGATCAACTATTATTTATGTACATCTTGTGTTTCTGGTCTTATACAAACATAAGTGGAATTTGAAAAAATAACTATTATATCATAATCCTAACTCCTTCGTGTTTACAACACATTATATAAAATTTTTATTGTTCATTAGGTAAATAAAAATGTTGAAAATGGCATAATATTCCAAATTCCAGTGTGAATGGAGCCAAAGCATAGATAATAAAATAAAATTTATTGTAATCGTGTATAAATGAAACTTAATATAAGATCGAAATTGAATTATTAGCACGAATTTAAGATTAATAATAATAATGGAATACTAGTACAAAGTAGGTATATCAAATAATATTGACGACGTATCAAAAATTGTCTCTAAAACTCGTCACTAAATCATCATTAAGTAAAGGACAAAGTAGTAACGATTTAATTTTTTTTTGGTTAATTTGATAAAATAACAATGTCTGAATTTAAAATATCAGCTTCAAATAACACATTAAGTATAATCTAGCTATAAAATATTATATTGTGCAAACAGATCAGAGTTAGTATGATAATTCTTAAAATACGTAAAAACTCTTTTATCAAACCTCGTTAAAGAAGTTGGATAGAATTATGGAATACAAGATTCATTAATATTAAATTATATTCTGATTCACTCATCAGTTGCTCAATTATATCTGATAAAATCAATTAATATTAATGAAACATCATTTTTTGTAATTTATAGCGTTCCTTGATGAAGCAGGAAAAATCAATGAAAATCTCACTAATCGAAGTTATTACATTGTAGACATTCATGTTTATAACAAAAAAATTGAGTAATATTAGATGAAAAAGCAGTCATGATTACTTGCTAGTAATCTAAAAAGCGCATTATTACAAGTGAGATTTGTTCATATATAATAATTTAAATGTTATTACATTTTAATTATTGTTTGAATTACTTTTTTATAAATTTTAAACCTCCCTACTTTAGCTGCTTTTCTTCCGATAATATATACACACACCAAGTTGTCCACTAAACAATTAGAATATAATAGAAAAATTGTAAGACCATGGACCTATTATTATCATTACAAGTACTGGTAAAAAATAATACTTCAAATAGTTATACAATGAAATCCAAACAGCACTCCGTTCTTATGATCCTACCAAATTACTTAAAATAGTTATACAATATAATGAGATCAAAATACCACGCAATTCTCATGGTCCTTTGACCGTTGTACGTTATACAGGGTGACTGGTGAATTACTATCGATACTTGAGGACGTGATATTTGACGATCATATATGACAAAATAAAAATTAATATAACGTAAATATTAATAAACTTCTAAGTAAAGTTAACCAAAAGTTATGTAATTAATTACGCATCGTGTGAACACCCTACAGATTAGGTATACACACACATACATGCGCGCGTTTGGCGGCGTGGTGTTGTATCAGCACGCCGCCGCACGCGTCCACACTTGGAACGTGTCCACACTTTATTTATTTATACGGAAATTTTGTCAAAAATTAAGTGCCTATTTTTTTACATAATTCGAATGAGAATCATGTACCGAGTATTCTCCTTAAATATTGATAGTAATTCACCAGTCACCCTGTATAGTCATAATAGTTAAAATAGCCATAAAGTTGGACCAAAACACCACGCAGTTGGTATAGTTTTTGGACAATCTAAATGTCCAAATCTTCTTTCAGTTATATATAAGAACAGTATAACAAACCTCGTTAATAGTCTGGTCCTCTATAACGTATAGAGCGCAGTCCGTCTCCCGTATAAGTCGTTCGTCGTGAGACACAATCACCACTCCGCCTTTGTAAGCGTTGATCGCCTCCGCCAAAGCGTCTATACTCTCAATATCCAAGTTGTTCGTAGGTTCATCCTGATTGAACAATATAAGTTAGTTTATCGGCACATATGTAAAATATGATTATAATTCAGTTACTTTTAATTAACCTTACACCTATTTCCATTGAAACAAACTAAGTCTTTAATAAAAGCAGAATTTATGAGCTAACATATTTAAATGATTCATAAAATAATTTGCGAGCTGTAAAAAGGAAACTTTAAACTAAGAGGATAATAATATTCTGAATTTCTATAACACTTCGTTAATTTCATACATTCATCATTTCATTCATTCTTCGTTACATACAGTCTACTACAAGTCTACTAAATCTCTCCTCTTGTTTCAAAGTTTACATAGTCTTTCTGTGTTTACGCGAACTTATTGAGATCCAGGGATTTTAGATTTAACCTTTAACCTAAAGAACTCATCCCTAATTACAAGTCCTTAAAGTACTGTTACGTCATTTCATCCAAATTTACCTGAACATGGTCTTTATCACAAAAAATTCTTTAAAATAAAAAGAAAAGCCCAAAAATCTTACTGGTTTAGAATATGTAATATTAACAAAAGTCTATCTTTAAATTACCTATTATACATATAATATGTATAAATGTAAAAAAAAATATAGTAAAATACATACCAAAATAATAACATCGGGCGCCATCAAGGTCAACTCTGCGAGCGCGACCCTGGCCTTCTGACCTCCGCTGAGATCCTTCATCTTGATGGTGTGAGCGTGGCTCTGGAGCCCGAATGTACCGAGGGCCTTCCTCGCCTTCTCATACTGGAGACCGAACAGTCTCTGAAGATACTCCACAGGAGACTCCTCGGCTGTGAGGTGCTCTCCTGAATGCTGATCGAAACGACCTATCCTCTGTTGATGATAGAAATAGCATTAATAATAATAATAAGCCATTTATTCTCTTCTTCTTCTTCTTCCTGGCAATTTCCCAGCTTTAACCAGGGTCTGCCAATAAGCCATTTACTCTCTCTTCACAAAATACTTGATACACATCATGTTATATAATATGTATAAATATACATTAGTGAGAGACTGGAGCCCGTGATGGGTATAGGAATAGGTATTCCTAATACAGGTGTATTACAGGTCTCCAGGTCCCCATGCCATATTAACAAAGTGAACCCTTTACATTAAACTGTTATATATATGTTATATATAGGTGTTATTAGATCTAAGACTTTCACGAGTATCCATTTAAATGAAACTAATATTTTTCGGATTATTTTCACGTTTTTGTATCTTTGACGCAACCGTCATCTCGTCTGCCCAATAATAAAGTACGTGTAGTAATACAAATATTAGTTTCATTTAGAATTTTGCATTACTTATTAGCCTCATAAACAGAAAGTCAAGTCAATTATCTAATATAATCGACCGATGTTCTGTTGTGATAGTGAGCGTAACATCGTTTATAGAAATTAATTGTGAATATAGCATGTTAAAATGGTGATTATCATCATTATTTCATATAAAAGAAAATATGACCTTAAAATTTTTGAACCAAACAAGTTGTCGAAGAAAACTTACTACAGGATGCCAATTAGAAAAAAAATATATAGTTCATAACACAAAACAGAACTTACCAAACGATGGTTCCTAATCAAATCCCCTCTGATTGGACTCAATTCACCCACAAGAAGTTTGAGGAAGGTTGATTTTCCCACACCGTTGGGACCAACGATAGCTATACGAGAGTTCAGATCGATACCGAAGTCCACCTCCCGGAATAAAGGCTTCTGACCAGGGAAGAAGAAATCCACATCTGTATTAAAGAAAGACACATTATTTTATATTCATTTTCCACAGAATAACAAGACCAACTGCCAGATATTCACATCTCGTCTGCCCGTGATCACGGTTGCTGAAAAGTAGCCGCAACTTCGGGAGTATTTAGTTTTTGAAAAAAATAAAGTAGCGTAGTACGAAAGATATCCGAATAATAATAGTTTCATTTAGAAGACACATTATTTTTATATCTCAATTATCATTACACCGTTACCTTACTATATGATCATGAATAAATTATCCTTCCTTGTTTTTAGTATGTTATTTTTTTAACATTACATAGGTATAAATGTAAAATAAACTCTTTCTAATAAGCAATTTAAATATTACAACAAGATTGATACTAGACTAAATTTTAGTGAACTTAGCTCTTAATTTATTACCAAATAATAAGTCATGTTACATGTTAATAATGTGGCCTATATTATTTAATATATAAATTGACAAAATAATCATTATGAATCATTTAACTAAATGTATGCAACAAAATTGTAAAGTCTATGTTTTCACTCAAATATGTATAAGTTTATATATTACGTGTATTTATTAAACTGACTGTGCAGTCCCAGTAAAAATTGTAAAGATTATGCTCTCAAATTTATAGGTCCATATATCGTCGAGGATAGTGCTAATCCATGTAACTATTATTAGATAATCCCGCGTATCTACATTTGACGAAAATTATCAGAAGAAAGTTTGAGCTGAAATATTTTCTAAATGGACGACTTTTAAGGTAATTTTTTCACAATTAGTAATAAATTAAATACTAAATAATTAGTAGTTACGCGGATTTGCACTATCCCCGACGATATGTATGTATATATGTATTTATTAATATAATGTATATACTGACTGTGCAATCCCAGTATAGGCGGTTGTAGTGGTGGGGGGTCTGGGAAGGAAAATTTGACGAGGTAGTCCTTGGGTCTCTGTAACAGAGTGACCGGCGGCGCCCCATCTTCCGCTTCTTCCCTTTGAGACTTACTTCTATTCTTCTCTTGTTTCCTCGTTAACGCTTCCTTCTGTTTCTTCTCCTGATAATACAACATGAAATTTATAACCTAAGTTCTCATTGAGTATATTTTAAATAGTAAAAGATATAGATAGTATGAAAGAATTTAGAATCAATGGTGATTAGTGACCAAAATGGGAATATTAAACACGCAGTTAAATCTTGTGTCCATTGCTAAAAGTTTCATATTAACAAAATATTAAACTACAATTATTACAGTGATATAAATAAGATGGTATAATAATAATGATATAATAAGCATTTTCTTACAGCAGCCTTCTTAGATGTTCCATGCGCCTTCATTTCCTTCAAACGCTTTTCCTGTTTCTCATACTCTTTTATCATTTCCTTTCTCTTTTGTGCGTACATTTTCTTGAACATTGAGTAATTTCCCTTATAATACAACAGTTTCTGTTGATCCAAGTGTATTATTTCGTTACAAACGTTATCCAAGAATGACTGGTCGTGGGAAACAACTAATAATGTTTTCTTCCATCCTTGTAAGTAGCTGTTAATAATTTATTATGTATAATAAACATTTAAAAAGCTTGAATAATCACATAATATTATATTATATAACACATACTTGTCCAACCAAATAACGGCATTCAGATCTAAATGATTTGTAGGTTCATCGAGAAGTAACAGCGTCGGTTCAATGTATAGAGCTCTGGAAGTGAAAATATGTAGAATATATAATTAACTGATTAATGATGTTATTGACTATCCCAACAGTAGACTTTTAATTGGAAATAATTATGAAACTCAAAACGAAAATGTCGGAAAATACGTTTATATTTTTGATTGCTCACAATTCTTTAATTCAACTTGTAACTTATTGCAAAAATTCTATCAACATTTCTCTACTTTGTACTTCCCACTCACTCAAACAAGTATTTCTTTTTCTCAAACAACCATTCTAAGAAATCATTAGATGATAAGGTGTAAAGTGTGTACTACTACTCTCGACTCAATTCCTTTCTAGTCCCTTTATACCATTATCAATAGAAATTCCCTTGCAAATTTTACCAACTAGTACCAGAGTTAATTAACTTCTCAAATTACAGCTTTTGAAAATCTCACCTGGCGAGGGAGACTCTCATCCTCCAACCTCCAGAAAAGTTCTTGGTAGCCCTATCCTGCATTTCTCTGCTGAACCCTAAACCAGCGAGAATACGACGAGCACGTGGTTCCGCAGAATCCGCACCTATAGCCTTCAACTCGGCATACACCTATAAATTACAAAAACAAATAAATAACATTTATTGTTCTTCTTCTTCTTCTACCTGGCAATTTCCCAGCTTTAGCCAGGGTCTGCCTTACATATTGCGAATAGTTTTTGGCTATTTATTTTTACGACCGGCCGCCTGCCTGACATCAACCCTCTTTGGGAATGAGCATTTATCAGTGATGTCTAAATACTCTTAGAAACTACATATGACTCAGAAAAATCACATTGGTACTTGCCCGGGCCAGGATTGAAACCGCGCACTCATGCATGAGAGGCGGGCCTTTTAACCACTAGGCCACCACTGACTCAATAACATTTATTCATCACAGTAAAATACAGGGTGACTCGTGAATTACTATCAATATTTAAGGAGAATGCTCGGTACATGATTCTCATTCGAATTATGTAAAAAAATAGGTACTTAATTTTTGACCAAATTTCCGTATAAATAAATAAAGTGTGGACACGTTCCAAGTGTTCCAAGTGTGGACGCGTGCGGCGGCGTGGCTAATTAGTCGGGCGAGCGCCGCCGTAAGGTCTGTAAGTCCGTCTTCCCGCGCGCGCGCCTAGCGATCGATCTTACGCGTATACCTAATCTGTCGTGTGTGCGTGTGACCCGTTATTACTTATTAGTAATTAAGTATGACTTATCAATACACAAATCCAGAATACTTGGACATGGTTCGTGCGTATGCGCGTGCAAATGATAGCTTGCCAGGCGCAATCAATTTGTACCTACCTACATAACTGTTTTGTGTCGATAACGCAGCTAGGGTGTTCATACGATGCGTAATTAATTACATAACTTTTGGTTAACTTTACTAAGAAGTTTATTAATATTTATGTTATATTAATTTTTATTTTGTCATATATGATCGTCAAATATCACGTCCTCAAGTATCGATAGTAATTCACCAGTCACCCTGTATAAATAGTAACAATGGAATAAAAATTCAACATTACCTCATTCAATCTATCTTGCTTTTTAAGATCACCATTCTCAATATCCGCTTCCAATTCCTTACACTCCTTTAGCAGTTCTGAAATGTTATTGTTTTTTATATCATTCGCGTCACAGAATTATATAAGAATTGTCCTTGAAATTCCTTTATCATACCTGTTCTTTTGACATCAGATTCTAATAGTGTATCAACTGCACTCATATCACTAGCGGTGACCTCCTGCTCACACAACAGTATATCTATATGGGGAGGGAGAGGGAAGGCACGTTGTGCTAGATGCCTTAACAAAGTAGTCTTGCCGTGACCGTTCGGCCCTACAAGACCATATCTACGACCATTTGCTATCAATAGAGTAGCATTTACGAACAGATCTTGACCTTTAGCGCTAATAGAGAAGTTCTCCACTTTAATGTCCACGGCGTTTTCTAGAGCTGCCATTTGACCTTTAAATAAATATGTTCGTTAATTGTCGTTTGAAAGTATTATAGGTTGTCTAATATATATTGTTTGTATTATTTACCAGCTGTTTTCTGTGCCTGACTAACTGTAAAGTTAGCGTCTAACTCGCTATGTCCTTGACCACCCTTCTTTGTCAATAACTCCATTTGTTTCTCATATTCCTGCTGCTTTTTCAACTTCTTCTTTTCTTTGTGACTCAATTTCTTTTCAGTTTTTTCTTCAACCTATAATATTATATAACATGTATCTATATATGCACAAAGATGTATCTATTTCCCCTTCTCTATACTATCATTAAAATGCTAAGAATATTTAAGCCCAGGAATGGAATGTATGTACATATTTGATTTTAAGTAGTTAATTTTTTTTATTTCTATATTACAAGAAACATGACTCATAAAATTAAAATATAATTACACATTGAAATTAATTATAAGAATAAACATTAATTATTAATAAAATTACCACACATCCTAAATAAAAAATCATTAATAAAAATTATAGTTTTTCTCTTTTATTATGCTGAATTAAAGATAATGTTTGTGTGGAATTAAAAGTATTGATATATGTATGTAGTTATAATTTAAAGTGTACTCTCTAAAGTCACAATATCAAAAGTCATAATTTTTCTAATCTATAATAATTGGTAGAGACTAGCTACATATTGAATAATAACTACAGATTGAGCATGGGCTGACCCAACCGGGGAAGTGCCACCCTCTCACAGAAGATCAGTGTGAAGAAGTCTTTAATGAATGGGTTTTGTCAATGAGTGAGAGAGCTGGTTGCCCTTTCCCTGTTCCCACCTTTTCCAGCCATTTCTTAATCCCACCCCTCCCTCATCCCTAACAACCAAGGATGGCAACCATGACTACAATCAAGTAGGTCTAGTCTAGTACTATGGTCCATCAAGTAGGCTGTTTGTTCATTTGCAACCTTTCATGTAAAAAATAATATCTTTCATAGATTTTTATTAAAAGTCAAACCTTTTCTTCCTGTTCTTCTGGTTCCTCTTCTTTAATCTCAAACTTCTTGAGCTCTTCCTCTATATCATCAATATTGTTTTTCTTTCTATGTTTTCCTAAGAACAAAGATATAAATGTTAAAGAGTTATTATGATGAAAACATGATAATAATTAAGTACAATATTACGATACCTTTTTTCACAATAGGTTTTAAAACATCTTTTTCATCTTCAGATTCCATTTTCAATTCTTTGTCACTCTCTTCGTCGGGCCAATCATCTTTTTTATCTTTGCCTATAAGAAATTGTATACTGATTTTAAAATGTTTTTTTTTTTAAGAAATTTAATATTGAAAGAAAGCTACACTGCCAAGGTTAATTCTACAAATGTATAGTGTTTGTAACAAATTCATATAGCAGGTAGATAAATAATGTTTGTGTCAGTGGTGAGTCTACGTTGAAGCAGTAAATTGTGTGCCACGAGTTCAATGTTTTATTTCATTATTACTCATAAATATAACATTTTGGCGACGAATTAAGAATCCACGCATTAAATAATGTTTTTGTGAACTTTGTGAGTAAAAATATAATGACGTCGAGTGCAAATATCATGTTTGGTGGTAACCTCGTGTTCGATCATCGTGCACAGGAATGGAGCATTTTTATAAGCCGTTTTAAACAATATTGCACGGCAAATAATATTACCGACGCAAATGACAAAGCTGGTATTCAACGGCGTGCACTGTTACTGACTGCTTTAGTGGAAGACACATACCGCGTCGCAAAAGATTTGGTTTTCCCCACCGACTTAGACAATGTAGATTATGGAGTGTTATTGCAAAAGTTAAATAGTCATTTTATGTTAAAAAAAAGTACTTTTGCCGAGAGATACATGTTTTATAAGGCCGAACAACGACCCGGGGAAGACTTAACGGAATGGGCGGCGCGAGTGCGCAGTCTCGCACAGTATTGCGAGTTTAAATCAGATCTCGAGACAGCATTACGAGATAAGTTTGTACTGGGATTAGAAAACGCTAAAGAGAAAGAGAAATTGTTTGCTGAAAACATAGAACATCTGACGTTTAACAAGGCCTTGGAGTTAGCTACGAGTGTGCGGTGTGCGCGGTTGGCGCTCATGAACGCGGCGGCGGCGGCGGCGTCGGCGACGCATGACGGGGCGCAGTCCCTGGGCCGAGCACCGGGTGCCGGCGGCAGCGGCGCCGTGTACGCGCTGCGCACCCGCCGCCCCCCGGCCCCCGCACCGCGTGATAGTGCTCCGAGTGTGAAACATGTTTGTGTAGTGTGCGGTTATAAAAACCATACGAAAGATCAGTGTCGTTACGCGAACTATACGTGTCGTAAATGTAATGTTAAGGGTCATTTACAGCGAATGTGTAAAGCGTATAAAATGAAATAAAACATTGAACTCGTGGCACACAATTTACTGCTTCAACGTAGACTCACCACTGACACAAACATTATTTATCTACCTGCTATATGAATTTGTTACAAACACTATATCCCTCCACCACTATTGCCAAAATAAATCCAAAATAACTTAAACTAAACTTAAACTATATCTTTTTGGTCCGTGTACTGCGGATCGGAAATCTGCGAGCTGGTTTGGTTGTAACATCAGACCGTTCATTAACAGGAAGTACAACATCAGGAGTTTGTTTGTCTGTCATTGGACTAGACACCACAGAGTCTGAACCTTCATTAGAGACCACCTCCTCCAACCGTAATTCAGAATCACCTGGGGTTGCCTCAGGCGCGGTTGAAGGACCAGGAGTACTAGCATCTGAGACTAAATCACTTATTGGAGTTGTAGGTGTCGATTCTATAATTGGACTATTAGACTCTATTGTAGATTCAGACGCTACCTCCTGAGTCAAATTAGTATGAAAATCTCCGATTGTACTTATTTCATCAGAGTCAGGAAAATTATAATCTCCCTTATGCAATAACATTTGATCTATATGTTTTTTTACATTAATTTTAAATTCCGGAATATATATAAGAAAAAGTCTAGATCCAATTTTCTTTTTAATAATACCTATTTTCCACATATATTTTGTTCCATTTTTTTATAAAACTGTTTTATTAAGACTTTATCTCCTATTTTGAACTGGATCTTACGAGTTCCGCCAAACTGTTTACGCTGTGATGTCTGTTTGGAAACAACATTATCATTAGCTATGGATGACGACATTGGATGAGGTAAAACTTTCATAGGTTTCATAAAATCTAGTCTAGAAAGCAATTTTCGTCCTAACAACAATTCTGCCGGAGCAAAACCGGTAGTGCAGTGTGTTGAATTCCTATAATCAAATAAAAATTTTAATAATTTCATTTTAATTATTTTTGGACTATTATTTTGCATAAGAATAATTTTTAGAGATTTTTTTATAGTTTTAACCGTATTTTCGGCTTGACCGTTCGATGCCGGGTGGTACGGTGCAATCGTGACATGTTGTATATTGTTCAATGTACAGAAACTATTAAACTGATTAGAACAAAAATTAGTCGCATTATCCGTTACAAGAGTACGCACTAGCCCAAACCTACTAAACAATTCACATAATTTCGCAATCACAGCTTCACTATCCGTAGTTGGCATATCAAAACACTCAACCCATTTTGAATGTGCGTCCACTGCAATAAGAAAATTTCTACCATTCAGCGAAAACATATCAAGATGCACCCGCTCCCACGGGCGCTGCGGGAACGGCCAAGGCGCTAGAGGCGCGCGCGGTGGGGCGCTCCGCATGGACATGCACATGCTACAAGAACCGATCTTATCCTCAATATGTTTGTCGATGTCCGGCCACCACATACGAGACCGCGCTTCCGTTTTAGTTTTTAACTATACCGAAATGGGATGAATGCAACTCATTCAACATTCGTTCACGAAATATTGTTGGAATAATTACCTTATGTCCACGTAAAATACAACCATTCTCTAGTGATAATTCAAATC
Source organism: Danaus chrysippus (assembly GCA_916720795.1). NCBI lineage: Eukaryota > Metazoa > Arthropoda > Insecta > Lepidoptera > Nymphalidae > Danaus > Danaus chrysippus. The sequence continues at coordinate 6,574,678 of CAKASE010000074.1, forward strand.
GACATAAATAATAAGGTTTTAAGTTCATATCTAACACTTTACGTGGCCAACCATTTTTTATGAATTCGGCTACCTGTTTCAGAATCGTATCGCGCTCCGTTTCATATCTAATTTCATTAACTGTAACGGGTTTTAACAATGTGTCAGAAATAAAATTAATTAAACAACAACGATCTAAATCGTCCGCCAACAATTCTGGTTTATCGTCTTGAGGTCCACAACGAGACAAGTAATCCGCGACATTGCTGTCTCCCTTAATATATTCGATATTAAAATTGTAAGCCGATAAAAATAACGCGTAACGCTGTAGCCTGTTAGCTACTAATTCGGGAATTCCTTTTTTCGCGCCAAAGATAGACAGCAGCGGCTTATGATCCGTGCGTAAGGTGAATGGAACCGGGCGCCCATACAGATAGTGATGAAATTTTTTAATTGCGAAAACAATCGCGGCCGCTTCTTTCTGTATCTGGGCGTAATTTCGTTCGGCTGTAGATAAGGAGCGCGACGCGTACGCTACCACGCGCTCGACGCCATCCGCTTGCCGCTGTGACAGCACCGCGCCGAGCCCGGCGGGCCCCGCGTCCGATGTTACAATAGTCGGTAACTCCGGATTGTAATGAGCTAAAACTCGATTAGAGGTTAACTCTTGTTTAATTTTAATAAACGCCTTCTCTTGAGACGGTCCCCAAGTCCAATTTTCACCTTTTTTTAGTAATAAATGCAATGGACTTAAAACACTTGACGTATTAGGAACAAAACACCTATAATAGTTCACCATTCCAAGAAACGATTTTAGTTCACGCACATTTTTAGGGCACTTAGCCTCCACTATCGCTTTAATTTTTTGTTTTGATTTATGTAAACCGTGTCTGTCAATCACAAAACCTAAATACTCTACAGATGATTTAAAGAATTCACACTTATCCTGCTTTAATCGTAATCCTGCATTTTGTAATATACTTAAAACCCGTTCTAATCTTTCTAAGTGAATAGCTCTAGTCGGACCTGTAACCAAAATGTCGTCTAGAAAAATACAAGTGCCCTCTATATCCGATAATAATTGTTCCATAGTACGTTGAAACACAAAGGGAGCATTCGCTAACCCAAAAACAAGCCTATTAAAACGGAATAGCCCTTTATGTGTGTTTATACAGGTCAGATTTTTAGAATCATCCAAAACAAATTGATTGTAAGCTCTAGAAAGATCTAATTTTGAAAACTCTATCCCTCCATGTAACTTGGCAAAAAGATCCTCAATTTTAGGTAAAAATGATAATACATATAGGACATAAATAATAAATAAAATTAATTAAATAAAAAAATAGCTTATATTTGTAAATTCATTTCGACAAAGGTTAGTCTCGCTTATAAAACATTTTAACTTCTGAAGAGTTCTGAATCAATATTTCTATACAGTTAATATAAAAAAGTTAAATTAAAAGATACATCAAAATCCTGTATAAAGAATTAAAAAGTAAATTAAATAAAAAAAAATACCTTTTTTGCTTTTCGATTTAACTGATTGTGCGTTACTTGAAACATTGCTCACAATTGACTTAGAATCTTCCAGATCCTCATCATCCGATGATTCAGCTACTGCTACTTTCTTTTTATTTTTACCTATAAAAATATAATTTTGAAAAAAGTTTCTAAGATAATAGTCTTAAAGCTACTTTGTTATTTGAGAAATTCTTCATATAGATATGATTTACAGTAAAGGATTTCATATATTGTATTGTTATATTTATGAGTAATATGTATATTTATAAAAATATACTTGATACAAACGGTATTTTAATGTTGATTACCTTTCTTTTTAGTAACAGGTTTTACAACTTCTTCCTCAGGTTCCTCTTCCTTAAGTTCAATATCACTATTATCATCTGACCAATCATCTTTCTTTCCTTTACCTAAAAGAAATCTTGTGTTAAAGTTATGTAAAATGTGGAACATATTAAAATCTCAAAAATTACATTCAATTATTGTTAAACATAAAAGACAGAACATTAATAATGTAAAAACTAACCTTTCTTTTTCTTGCTTTGTTTAGACAAACTTTTATTAGCTGTAGAGGTTGCACTGCTTTTTGCTGACTTGTCATCATTTTCATCTTCTGATAATTGTTCTATGTTTTTTTTAGCTATTTAATAAAATATTAACCATCAGAAACGTTAGATAATATATAATTTATATTAAAACATTCGTTCTAATTTATTTATAATAAGTATAATAATAGTTGCAATGTTTACGTCACATGAACAAATACAACTTAATACCTTTCTTTTGCGACTTTTTCACTGGTTTGGGCAAATCTTCTTCGTCTGATAACTGGGCTTTCTTTAAATTATCTCCATCTTCTCCATCACTAAAATCATTAAGAGCCTTGCTCTTCTTTTTACCTTTTCCCTTACTTTTTGAGGTTATATCGGATGTTTCAAGTATATTCTTTGTTTCTTCGAAATCATCGTCCAATTTAACTTTTTTTTTATTGCCCTTCTTCTTAGACATGCTTAGTTTTTTGAAAAACTAGACTAAAAATAATTAGCTGCAAATAATTTAAGTAAAACTTTTATACATACAAATATGACACGACTAGAAACTTTGATAGTTCAACTAGTGTAGTTGAAACTTCAACTGCACTTTGATAGATGTTGACATTTGACAGTTAAAACTTGACAAAACGATTTTGGTATTGAGGAATGTAACAAAGTCTATATGAACAATTTATCCAAAGGCTCGTCATATACCTTTGGTTTTGCAATAAGTTACATTACCTGCACAGTAGGCATAATCGAAGTGTATCAAAAAATTTAATAAAAGATATACCAGATGAGTTTTGCATCTCTTATTTCTTAATTATTAAACCACAATAAATAAGTATTTTTTTTTTTCGAAACGCCTTTGTATAAAATTTTAATAACAGCAAACTATGACCAAAAAGTCGATTATTTGTAACATTATATGAATGGCTACTTGAGCATAGCTTAACCTATTTAAATTAATTCAATTACAAAATATAGTCTATCAATATAGGTATTCCTCGAGTTTATGATTTTAACGAATGGTATTCTAATTACAATCTTTATAAGACTAATATATTAACAATTGATAGAAGTTAATATATTTGTATTTATAGATAAGAGAATCGTTTTCGGCAAAGATTTTTCTATTAGGTTCGTAAAAACCACGAGCGTTGGTGCTAAAGTAGGAAATATAGCCATTGTAGATATTTCACTTAAAATTATTACATATGTATGTAATATGTTCAACAAAAACGACAAAATGAAATGAAATATGTAATTCAAATTATATTTATTTAATACATACTAAACACAGGAAATTTAAATTTAAGTTAATGTATTTTAATAAATTTTATAGTTTAAAAATATAATACTAATGTGTATGCAATTGTAATAAAGACAACGTTATTACTTTTTAAATAAGCTGAGCTTGTCATTATATGTATCACCGCTTCTCTATAGCTAGGTTTCTTTGGATACGCCTCTAAAGCTTCCACTCCTGGCTCGGCAGCTTTCGCTATTTTCTCATCGATCCAAGCTTTAAAAGAATACGTTGGTAGAGCATCTACCATATGTTTATTCAAAGCGTAAGTTGACAATATTTCTGCAGTACACTCTGGTTGACCTTTAGTTACTATTCCAACGAGTTCATTATTAAATAAAACTGGACCTCCTTTGTCTCTAAAGCATGTTGAAACTTTTGTTTCAATGCAATCTATGTATGCCCTAATTACATCTTCATTTTTCTCCCTAGCTTCTAAGCCCACAAACTGTAATTTTTTTGGCTGTCCTACTTCGGCGTTTAAGCCAAATCCTAAAACTTCAACGTCATTTAAAAGTTGAGCAGAAGTATAGTTACTGAGAGTAATCTTGGAAGCTAAAGTATTGTTATGTTTTTCGGTATAAATGACTGCAACATCTTTTCCAGTGTTAGGTCCAGTATAAGACGGAAAATTTTCACTTTTGATTACATGCAGCGAAAATGTAGTATCATCTTTTTTATCACTCGTTCCATTTACTAGTACGTAGCTTATTGAGTCAGTACATTGAGCTGTTGTAAGAATAAGACCGTTGGCAATAACGGTTCCAGCACAGACGTATTCATTTTTAGATGACATTATTGAAGCCATAAATGGAAATTGATTCTGTGTGGCGGTTCTAATCTCATGCATTAATATTGCCTTTTTTCTGGTACAACCTGTAACATTTGCTTCCGGTTCAGGAACATCAGCAATATTCAAGGAATCTTCATTCTCATCATCGTCGCCTTGATTATCTAAGCTTCTCTCTTTTCCTCTAGCATAAATTTCATTAAACTTTAATAAAAACAATATTAGAGCTAAAAATCGCAAAATACTCAATTTCCCCTTCATTATTATAATTCTCAAGATGTAAGAATTCTACGTTTTTTCTTTTTATAATTATTCTTCTTATACGTTCTGACAAAATTAAGACTTATTACCGGCCAGAAATTATGTTAAATGCATGTATACACAAGGTATATTTTTATAAACCAATTCGAAATATTTATATCGTGAGTCATTAAACGTAAAAATAAATTTAAAAAATAGTAGTATATTAAGGACTTTTTTCGATTCTCAATCAAAACTACATTTTAAACTATAATTATTTTTATTCTAATAAGGCTCCGAAATACTTGTTTTTATAAGAGCTTAAAAGGATTCAATTATTCTATTGATTGTTTCAATATGATGAGACACCAATTTTTTTATTTATTTGTGAAATATACAAACCAATAAATAAAATAAACCGAATAAAAAAGGCATACTAATAAATAATAATAAAGGAATGTTCATTATTTTCAATTTATATGATGTATTTTACAATTGAACTACATTTTATCACAAAAACTAAGCTAAACTAAAATCTCAATCGCTTTTGTATATTATATACATATCGTGTAACTTCTAACACCGAAGTGGTAAAGTGAAAGGTAAGGTGAGGTAAAGTAAAATTATTGTTATTCGTTCAGTTTTTCACTGATCTAAAATCTATTATCTGAATCATTATATTTATTTTTAGAAGATAAAGTAGATCGATTGATTTTTCTATTTACATTTGCATATCTTGTCTATCATCATAATGAGATATAAGATTTTCGCTTATATTCAATGAAATAAAACTAATATTTTTCGGATTTACTACGTTTTTATTCTTATTTTCATCAACATTCTCCCGACGTTTCAGTTACTTTGCAGCAATCGTGATCATGGGCAGACGATATATCTGTTACCAATTAATTTTTGAGTTATGATTAATATGTAGATTAAAAACACGATTTGTATGATTTACGTGGCTGTAAACCAAAAATACGGTTTAACTTGAACAGTATTTTCAAAATAACCTTTTTTTTCTCTAAATTTTGAATAAAATATAAAAATATAAAATATCGGGCACCAGTGATCATTTCCACTATCCCCTACTGTACTTTTCTACTTTTGTGTAGTTAACTAAGTTGGCAATACTGTTTGACTTTACTGATATTAACTTGTATCCAGAGCTGTAAGAACATTTAAAAAAATACTGATACTATTAATGATTGACGGTAGTATTTTACCTACCTATTCATATTTCATATGAATTTGTCAATTTTGACATAAAATTGGAATGTTTAACTAAATGTTAACTTCATTTGTCTATTGTATAATATAAGGAATTTTCAAATTTATTTATTTGTATAATCCGTAGGTAGTTGTCATATTTTCCATTTAGTAAAGGATTAATTTATATTTGATAATCAAAGATACGAAATATGACAAAATCATGACTAGTAATTCAGATGAGTTGGTTTGTATTGTTGTTTTACGATTTTAGATATTTTGTTCCTGAATCCATTGAATCGTTACTCAAAAAATCTTTCAATATCACAGGATAGGGTTCGCAACATAGTGCCTTCCGCGAGAAGAAGCATTCATAGCCAGAGTAATAATAATTCAAGAACACAAAACATGGGGAAATATGGTCTAAAAAGTAACCTTAATTTACCAGACCCAGGAATTGATGAGGTCGACAATATTATGAGGTAAGGTGCTAAAAACTAATCTCCCTTAGTAGCAATAATTCTTTTCTTTCTTCGTAATTGTATACAATTTTATTTAATAATTGATTAAAGTTTTTAGATATAACTTTAATTTCTTACAAATAAAAATATTCACCAACACAGTTTTCATAACAATTTCGTAAACTTATAATTTGAATAGATGCTTAAAAATTTAAATACTTGCTAAACTTGGGCTCAAAATATTGGTTCTGACTTACATTAAGATTGTAGCTTATTTTAGAAAGCCACCTTATAATTAATTAATTATATAAAATACAGTACTCGGGTTTAAGAACTTTATTTAAAAGAATATACATTCACTGAAAACAATAATACAATTATAAAAATATTGTTGGGTAGTTTGACAATTCGTACTGTACAGTCGATGCATAGAAACAAAGAACTTCATATAACAACTATAATAATTTTATTTTCTAGTAAAATACCAAACACAAAGCCAACACCAATATTGAATGAAAATAAGTCACGCAGATATTCCTACCATGTTAATGAAGAAACTGATGATGATGATGAATATGATGAGTGAGTATTAAATATACCAGTTAATTTATATGTAAGGCATTCATTCATGAACCATACATATCCACTGGTACTAACAAATATATACAGGGTGACTGGTGAATTACTATCGATACTTGAGGACGTGATATTTGACGATCATATATGACAAAATAAAAATTAATATAACATAATTTTAATAAACTTCTAAGTAAAGTTAACCAAAAGTTATGTAATTAATTACGCATCGTGTGAACACCCTACTGATTAGGTATACACTCACACACACACACGCGTGCGGCGGCGTGGTGTTGTATCAGCACGCCGCCGCACGCGTCCACACTTGGAACGTGTCCACACTTTATTTATTTATACGGAAATTTGGTCAAAAATTAAGTGCCTATTTTTTTTACATAATTCGAATGAGAATCATGTACCGAGTATTCTCCTTAAATATTGATAGTAATTCACCAGTCACCCTGTATATATAACATATTGTCCCTTAGCTTATAACACTGCTTAAGTCATTTTTACCAACTTTACAGGAGATGAAAAAAACTGTTTACTTTAAACTATCTGTATTATTACTATTGCTACTTCATACATACACTAGTTAGCGGTTAAGAAATAATTATTTATACATGTTTTGACGATTTTGGTTTGATGTGCAATGCGCAGCTTCATCAAAATGCATTAAAATGTAAAAACCGCCAATTTTCAACTTCAGCAGTGTTGTTAGCTAAGGAACTATATGTATATATATCTCTTGTTAATGCCATAATTCATTACCATTTCATTATCATAAGTCTTATAATCATTTGCTTTCCATCACAATTCAACAAATTAATAATCAAATAATGAATTATGAGAATCAGAAATGGTAATGTTTGTTGCAGAAATATATTGTCAAAATCCTCTCCACCAATACTATTATCTTACAGAATGGGTTTTGATACTGCCATTGAAAATATGTCAGGGCGATGTATTAATAGTGATTCTTCATCATTTAACTACAATTTCAAAGAAACATCTCCAAATCGTCAAAATAATATAAATAGGAAACCTTCACCAGAATCTAATAGCAAGAAAACAGGTTTTAATGCAGTCCTATATATTGTTCTACCCATCATTGCTTGTGTTGCAAGCATGATGTTGTATAATATGAGAACTATCGGAGAATCCGAAATAGATGTATATGATGAACAAAGCTTTTATAATGATGTCAAACATTTAGGAATAAAGTATAAGGTACCGGATAATGCTATCCTGAAAGTAAGGACAGGTAAATTATAATGGATAAAATATTTTATAATATCTGTTTCATTAATATTTAAAACACACCAGTTTTCATATGAAACAGTTGTTTTGTTATAAAAAAACTTAAAAGTTTGTATATATATTAAATCTGATTTTAAAACTACATTAATTTAAACTGAGAACTTTTATTGCAGGTATTACAACAATATCTGAGAAGCATGATACCGGCTCATTTATTTTTACATATAATAGCGAAAACATCAATTATAATCCTATAAAATTTGATCAATTCATTGAAGATATAGCTGCAAAGGCATCGAAATACCTACGTATGTAAAACCTTACTTTCTCTTCAGCATTTTGTATGTGAATGTAAATAATAAGTAATATTAAAATTATAGGTAATGATACAAGGGAAATTCACCATCTGGTTATCAATCCAACTAATCTTATAGTACAAACGGAGAAGGAATTTATGAATTTTTATCAAAAAGATGTTGATGAAAGAGGTGTTATGCTTATTAAGGATGTGGATGACATCCCGTCTCATCTCGCAATGGCCTTTCATTATTATTGTGATGAATTCAACCCTTTAGTCAAGAAGAGCGCTATATTCCTAACATTGAATTTGGCTAAATGCACCAATGGTTCAGGTAATATACTCTAATATTATAACAGTGGATTATAATTTTTGGTTTTATTCTAATGATCTATAGTGTATATTCTGTAATCAATTGCAGTTAATAGCTCATTAATTCACAATACCATAGTATTGTAGTTTAAAAGCTTTATAAAGTGTTTAGAAAATTAATGTGACTGGAAACAGTATCATTTTTTTATTTTCTTATAAATTATAAATTATAATAATTGACATGTTTGTAAATATCAACAGATTTACAAAATAAGAAATTATTTCTCTGTCCATAACAACTTTAATGTGTTTTAAAAATCACTTATTGTTTTAGATATGAATCCAATTCCTATTATAACTTTTTTTCAAATATTTTATACTAGCTTTTGCCGCGACTCCGTCCGCGTGGAGTAGTGACTTCCGGCAGATTTTTGGTTCTTCCCACATAGTTCCCGTTCTTGCGGGGTTTTCGGAATGGTCGAGTTCCCATAGAATTTTCAGGATAAAACTTATGTTTTTTTTATTCACAATGAAGTACTCTTAACTAACAACATATTTATTTGTTTATTTGAATAAAGTTTAATATTATTATGTTGATACAACTTAAACAAATTATTTCGACCAAATTAGGTACCATAAAAACGGTTTTTGTGAGTTAATCTTAAAAGATAGACATATACTGTCGCGGACTGTTTTTTTAGATCATTAAAAGAGCTATTATTCTTTAATACATATTTTTTGTGTATCTTGAACTGTTTTCACCTCGCACGCAATGGAAGGCTTCAAAGATGAAATAATTTCTCCCGTTTTTTACACATTTACCACTATATCTTTGGTCCTATTGGTCGTAGCGTGATGTTATATAGCCCACAGCCTTCCTCGATAACTGGACTATCCAACACAAAAAGAATTATTCAATTCGAACCAGTAGTTTCGGAGATTAGCGCTTTCAAACAAACAAACAAAGTCTTCAGCTTTATAATATTAGTATAGATTTTAAACATCTTTGACAAGTATTGTTTGTAAATATTATTTTTAAAAATGAAATTTGCTTCGTTTACAGAATCAAAATCAACGCATGATTATATAGAAAAGTGCTTAGCAAGAAAATGGAATACAATTGATCAAGATAAATTAGGACCATTGCTTACTAGAGTTGTAAATATTGTTATAGATGCGACTCGTATACTGTAATTTAAGTACTTATATTGATAACTTATGTTAATCTTATAAGTGATTAAAATACCCACATATTTGATGTTCAGTTCTTTACCTGAAAACAGATTTCGTCTGCATGTAATCTTCTTATTGTAACTCGATCTCGAAGTGTATTATAGTGTTTCAGTGAGATATTAAATATTATTTAATAAATGTGTCAATATTTATTTATTTGTTTTAAACTGAAGTACAATTAAAGCTTATATAAATTATTAATTAGTTAAATTACTTAATTTGTTGTGATTAGTTAAGTTACATAAGCCTGTTTTTTTAACCAACAATATTTTGTTTTATTTTAATGGTTATGTTTTATAAAAAAAAAAACATTTGTAAAACCTCAAAGCCTTTTAATTTTTGTTTTCTTGACTGAAAAATTATGTTGCCACAATATTGATATATCTTTCTCAACTCGATAATATTGAAACAGGATGGCCATAACCATACAAAATACCACTCTTGTACAAGAATCTGTTCTGTTTTCTTCCATAGAAAAACCCTTCTAAAAAAATAAATAATCCCAATATAGAAAGGTGTTTTTTGTAAACTCAATATCATGTAAGAAGAGCTTATATTGTTACTTACTCTCTTTGCGGGTAGTACAAAAATTTATAACATCGGCTCAAATATTAAACCTTCATGAATAAAATTCCAGCTTACATACCTCTACATAATAGCATTAATTAAAGTTTAGATGTCCTCTGGTACTACCACTTTAAATCATAGGTAACAAGAAAAGACATGTATATAGTATGTCTGTGTCTTCAGAACTGTTATAATACTTGCAAGACTCCATACATGAGTGGTATCTAGCAAAGATTGTTTGATTGACTAGAATAATTCATTCATTCAATTAGAAACACTGTCTGGTTTTGCAGCAATGCTGAGACTGAAGTTCTAAGATGTGATGGCTTCAAAATTTTTGTATAATCAGCTGAACATACAATACTTAGAATTTAGAATTTTTCATAGAATGATTAGCATATAATTTATATGCATTTAAACCATTCGCAAGCTTGTTAATCATTCTTTCTGTTAGTTAAATTACTTCTGCACATCTTTCTGACTTCACCGTCGACTACCTAACTAGATATATTGAATTTGATGCACCTCATTTAGTTGAAATCCAAACCAAAGAGATTGCATATCTATAAACTCAGCAATAATCGATCAAAACTATTGACGAGAAATTAGTACTTTCACTAGAAAATCTCAGATTTCAGTCACAAATGTAGATGGATGCTAAAAACTTTTGTTATATTACAATGAGGGTGCTTATGTAATTATAGTGTGAGTACACTAATTTTCTATATATGTACTCCTTTCAAAATTGCTACGGAACATATAAGTTGCTCAGCAATAAAAGGTTCCATTTCAAAGCAGGATTTATTCTCAAACTCATAGTATTGTTATCAAAAGTGAAACTAAATTATATATTAAATCACATATACCACAAGTCAGTATTACTTTTTATTATCACTCAGCCAATCATACATAATATAGGAATACAAATAAATAATTTTATAAATGACAGGAATAATACACACTACTGCTGTACATTCCAATGGGCGCTTTGATCGGGCGTGCTAAGGTCTGGTGCTTCTGTGGGTTCTTCTAAAGAATCTGCCTCGAGAACGTTGTTATTGCGTGGGGAGGAATACGTGCGCAGCTCTTCTTCCTCGTCCTCATCATGAGATTCTTCGGAATCATCCGATTCATCATTGCCTTAAAAGCATATATATTTCAAATTATATGAAATGAACCTTTCGTAATACAAGAAGCATCTTTAAACTTTTAGCAAATTTTGTTTGATAATTACCCTCTTCATCCGAATCATCTTCTTCTTCCATGGGTTCAGCTTCTATCTTACCAAGTGGTGTACGTTTCATATACTGGTTTCCAACAGAGTTCAGCTAAAACAATAAATGTTATAATATAATGCGCTGAAATATATCATAATATTTATTTTAAAATCTAGTTAGAATCTACAGGCCATACCCATTGTTGATGGGCTTGTTCTAAACTAGTCAACTCGGCGTCCTCATCACAAGGGCTGTCGGCGTTAAACCAAGACGGATCCACCAGACGTGGATATAGAATTGGAAATGGTATATTCATGATCGGAAATTTATCAATAAAATTATTAACAGGTAGAAAAAAATAACGTTATTAACTTGAATGTTTATTTTGAAGAATGTCACTAATTGACTAATTCTTTTTTTACTCTGTATCAAAAGAAGCACAAGTTTATAGCGTACAGCCAAATTTAAGACTAAAATATTATATGTTCGATCTTAAACATTCAAATGTTATTAATAATCTTAAAACCTATACGGTATATACTATTTAAAAAAATCGATTCTATAGATGTATACATTTTTATTTCCTTATATTTTCTACCTTCAAACTAACCTTGACTTAAATTTATTTAAGAAAGGATATTGTTATTTACAACTTCGAAAAATTTCATGCTGTTAAATTCCAAAATTAAAGAAATAACGAAGTTTAATAATACATTGATGCGAATCAATCTTATTTGACTATGGTGATTTAATCTTATCGCAACCATAAACAGAGATTTAACGAGCATTTGTTCATTTCAAATATTTGTAAACATATTAAACGAGATAGGTTTCGGTGATTTCCGATGACAAAATTATCAGTAAGCATTCATCCGTACGATTAAGTCAATACTATTAATTATATACGAGAAAGGTAAACTTATAAAATGTTTTCCTATTTCGTTCAATTCATAACACTGATACTGGTAATCTATTTTTAGTTAAATACTCGTGCATTTGAAGTATTACTGTTATCATACCAATAATATAATATTTTTAGGTAGTGAGGAGTAAATGTTTCAGTATTGAAAAAGATTCATATTTGTTAGATAAAAGTCCTCCAGAAAATGGAATATCTGAATATATAATTTCTAAAGGATATTTGCCTAAAGAAAGTGAATTACCAAAATCGTCCATTATAAAAAATATAGGTGAGTACAATGGATTTGCTGGGAACGCACAACTTCGAAAACGTTGAGCATTTATTAAAACCTAATAAAAATACAAAAAACTATACAATAACGTAAAAAATCAAAAATAAAAATAATATTTTAAACACTAAACAAAAGGCTCAAAAGAAATTCGACAAAAATATATAAAGTATAGTCTATTATATTTTTTTAACTATTGACTGTGATACCCAAAAGTATAATTTAACAAACAAAACACGGTTGTTTGTTAAATTATACTTTTGGGTTATTGGTTGGGAAGTTGGTTAGTAACCATAGAAATAAATAGAAATATTTACTTGAAAGTTATTATTTACAGACAATGATGTTACCTATCTTTTATCAAAGTTATCTGACGATGAACTTATTCGATTATTAAATGAAAAGCCAAATAAAAATATTTATGATTTAAATGACGTTGTTCAAATAGCATTCGGAAAACAATCAAAAGATTCAAGAGTACCCATTATTCTGAAAAATTCTGAAAATTTACGAGATCAGAAATATAAAAGCATTCAGGATACTTATAGTAAAGACAACAGCAATACGGCATTCTTCAAATTAGATCAACAGCAAATATATCCCGAGAAACAGAACAACAAGGCCAACTTTTTGGCTTTAAACAAACTTAACAACCTTTTAGTGAGGCGTCCTCGTGACCAGTTAATGGCAGATAATTTAAATGACGAGAAAAGAGAGCTATTGTTTGACATTCTTGTGGCGCAACTGAGAGCTCTGTGTTGTAAAAGCTCGTCAAAGAAATTACCATTAGAAGAAATCAGTAATATACACAACGTACAACTTGGCAGGGAACCACAAAAGAAAGGACAAAGATTGAATGAATTTATGTTCCTAATAGTCAACGATGAAGTTAAAAACAACGCCAATGATGACGATTTGATAACAGTTGATCCGGATACCTTGGAAAAAAATAGCAGTGTTTTGCTATTAGGGCCAATAACAACGCCACTAACTGATGGCCAACTAAAAGTTGTCGTATGTAAAAAATATTTGAAATGCTATAATAGTGACTATATCTTTATAAATTCACATATGTTAAGAATTACTCTTAAAGGCGGTAAACTTTTCAGATGAATCGAATTTCTACTGAATTATCTAAACCTGAATACTCATCGTTGCTTAAGCAACTCTCTGAGGGCACCGTGAGTAATACGAACATAAGTCTGATGAAAAACTTTATTTTTGGTCCTGAAACTCGGCGATATATTAAGGCTCATAGATGCAATCATCAAGCGAAATTGTCCAAAGTTTATGGAGGACCTAAATGGTTACTTTGCACTGGCTATTTAAATGTAAATAGACCAAGTCTTTACGATTAATTTTGTTCTTTAATATGTTTTAAAATAAATAATAAGTATAACACAACCATTTTCTCTTACGAAGTACTAAGACTTATTGTTATTAATAAAGAAATTCCGGAAAAACAGTCCCTAAACTAACACGACACAAGTATCACATTTTTCGAGTTTCCTATTTATACCGTTTACAAATAAAAAAAACCTGAATAATATGATATAATCATGATTGATAAGTTTGTAGGATAATTGTATTAATTTATTTTTAATATAGTACCTAATAAGAATAAAATAGTTAAATGTTAAAAGTTTTAGAACGCTTTTTGTTAGAAAAATCCGATAGTCAGCTTCATTTCCTTTTCTTCTGTAGGTTCATGTTGATTACTGATTAAATCTTATATCGATTTCATTGACTTCTTTAAATAGATATGTATATAAATACTCTTTATGACTTAAAGAAAATGACATTCGATCTAGTCATGTAGTACGTACTCTCCGTTTTTTGAAAGCAACCATTAAAAGCCCACAAATTGGATATCAGCGGGTTTTGGAATCCTTTTTCATGTCCCTGCAGTCCTTAAATCATCTAGAAACCTATAACTATGCTTTCAAACGTCTAGTAACTGCGATCGACGTCGTAAGTCAACTACCAGCTAGAATTTATATTTAATACTAGTTTTTGCCCGCGACTTCGTCCGCGTTAGTTTGGTCAAGAGTAATATATGTAGGTATAGCTGACCAGGCAGTGGTGGCCTAGTGGTTAAAGGGCCCGCCTCTCGTTGCCGAGGGCGCGGGTTCGATCCTGGCCCGGGCAAGTACCAATGTGATTTTTCCGAGTTATATGTACTTTCTAAGAGTATTTAGACATCACTGATTAATGTTGATTCCCAAAGAGAGAGTTGATGTTAGGCAGGCGGCAGGTCGTAAAAACAAATAGCCAAAACTATTCACAAACATGTAAGGCACACCCTGGCTATAGCTGGGAAATTGCCAGGTAGAAGAAGAAGCTGACCAGGCAAACTCTATTCCGTCTTAGAGGCCATAAATAATCAGGTTTTTCCTGTTTCAATCAAACAGAATGATTGACATGTTAGTTAGTTGTCAAATCTAATGTCAAAAAAAACGTTTGTATGGGAAATAGAAAAGGGCTGTTTTGAGGGTTTTCCCGGCAATTATTCCAATTTTTCTCACCTTTTAAACCTTTCCTGGACTTCCAGGAGTATTTCAAGACTAAAATTAGCCAAATCGGTTCAGCCGTTCTCGAGTTTCAGCGAGACTAAGGAACAGCAATCCATTTTTATATATATAGAAGATATGTCATGAACATTTAAAAAAAATTGCTTTGATATATCCTTTTTTATAAAACTAACCACTATTTGAGGCTTCATAACGGAAAGAAACGTTGAAAGTTTCTCAAAATATGAACAAACTAAGTTTTTCTTTCATTTTGCCCACGAAGCTTCTACAAATCAAGTTCGTTTAAACTATAAAATAGTAATGAAAAACTATAAAACTCTTACAAAATATTAGAAAAAGTAAACAATTATTTAAGATAAAACTTAGCTGCAAAAATTTACTTCAATAAATAGTGTAATGTCTTTTTACTTGGTTCATAAATATGAAAAAGCGAGAAGCCTAAATGTTACTATGTGAGTTTATTAGTTAAATTTGACTAATACACATTTAAAGATAAGGATTTTTTTAAATAATATTTCACTCTTTTCTGATGTATTTTAAGTTTGATTAGGTATATATAGATTTGACAAGACTCGTAGGTAATTGGCAACACTACTTCGGACTAAAATTGTGACCGTCGTATTAATAAATACCTATACGGCAACTGATTCAAAATTTATATTAATATCCTTGTTTAAGCAGTGGTTTTCATGTGTAGCTTTATTAAACGAACCATAGTTATGTATTTCTAAGAATATAACAGTCTTATTTCCCACAACTTTTAAAAAATAATGATGAATAATTTAATAAGATGTGGTTGGTTAAATGAAGACCCTATTTACATAAATTATCACGATTTAGAATGGGGTAGACCAGAGTATGATAGTATCCGCCTTTTTGAATTAATTTGCCTTGAAGGACAGCAGGCTGGCCTTTCATGGATAACAATTTTGAAAAAAAGGGACAGCTATCGCAAACTCTTTTGTAATTTTGATCCTCATGAAATTGTCAAGTTAAATTTAAATTATATTGAGTCTTTATATAATAATCCTGAAATTGTAAGGCATAAAGGTAAAATTCAATCAATAATTAATAATGCTCAATGCTTTATTAAAATGAAAAACAATGGAGAAGACTTCTCCAGGTTTATATGGAGTTCTGTGGATAATAAAACTATTGTTAATAATTGGAAAAATGAAAGGGATGTCCCGACACAAACAAAAGAATCTATTGCTCTTTCTAAATCATTAAAAAAGCTTGGATTTACATATGTGGGCCCAACAATATGTTATGCATTCATGCAAGCTTCTGGTTTAGTGAATGATCATGTTATTGATTGTTTCTGTAGGGAATCATTAGCATCCGAAAAACATACATGAGTTTTATAATAAGAAAAAGTAATATATATTTTGTAGGTAAAACCACAACTACTTTTACACATATTACTGTACTAAAATAAATGTTAAGAGATTTTTCTTTCTTTTATTTAATCATCAACTTCATAATCCTATTATAAGTGAAGACTATGACTATGGATTTAAAAGTAAATTCTGATTTAATGATTATTTTTATTTTTTGCTCCGAAGGTATTGAAACCTCTTTTTTTTACTGTAAAACATTGAATTATTTATTCTTTGAGCAGGCACTTATATTTACATTATTTTAAAATTCTTGCTTGAACTGACCAAACAAAAAGGTAAGTATCATATAATGGAAGGGAAATTAACATTTTATTATGCAAATGATATAATATTTTATTATGAAAATGAAAAGTAAAAGTAAAAAATAATGTCAAATTAAAAAAATTACCCAACATTGAATTGTTATCACCACAATTCAACATTATATGCCATAATTTACTATTCCACCTCTGAATAGATAATGTTTGGGGAATTATTATTGAATAGATAATGTTTGGGGAATTGGGTTTATATATACAGAAACAGAGTCAGCTGCCGTTCTAAACATGACTAAATGCTTTTTTTAAATATTGCTCTAGTTTCATATTAAACTTTATAAAACAATCAAGATAAAATTTTTCATCATAGGTATGATATTATATTTGCCAAAAACTCAACTTAAAAACCCAATTCTCAAATCAAAAAAAAATCCAAAAGGAGATATAACGGCAATTCGGCACAAAACTGTTCGTCCAACCGAAGGAAAAATTAATAACAAAAATATACGACCTTACTACGTATAAAGAGATTTCCTATGGATAATGATATTTGAATTTCAAATTAATATATCGATGCTACAAAAAACAAAATTTTGTAATAAAAAGTTTTAGAAGGGATACTTAAGCTATTTGATAATATATTATGACATCAGTTATCTTATTCGTCTTATATTACAATTTTTGAAAACTTTTTTTTGTAGACTTCTGAATATCATATTCTAAATGTTGTATTCTTAATTTCAAGGATATTATTTTATCAAAATTTCGAATTAACATTTATGTCTGGTATTTCTTATCTTTCACATTTTTAGTTTGACCTTATTTATATCATAAAAACCAAGAATCCAAGGCAGTAAGTTTGTATGTTAAGCCGACACTCAGTTGTCATTTCCTTTTCCACATTATTATTGACCGGCTCTAGTTGTGGTCGTCACCACCTTTACTCTTTAGTCAACTCAACTCACGTTTGGTCACATAACCTATCAACAAAGAAAGACTGCAAAATGGCTGAACCACGCGAAAGAACTTTCATCATGGTCAAACCAGACGGCGTACAAAGAGGACTCGTCGGCCAAATTATTGAAAGGTTCGAAAAGAAAGGTTTTAAGCTTGTAGGTCTTAAGTTTGTGTGGCCATCTGAAGAGCTTTTACAGAAGCACTACAGCGACCTGGCATCGCGACCATTCTTCCCTGGTCTTGTGAAATACATGAGTTCCGGGCCTGTTGTACCCATGGTATGGGAAGGACTCAACGTAGTGAAGACCGGTCGTCAAATGCTCGGAGCAACAAACCCAGCCGACTCTTTACCCGGTACCATTCGTGGAGATCTGTGCATCGAAGTCGGACGTAACATTATCCACGGCTCTGACAGTGTTGACTCAGCTAACAAGGAAATCAATCTCTGGTTCACTGAAAAGGAACTCGTTGGATGGAGCCCTGCTGCCGAAAACTGGATCTATGAATAAATTCTTTCCAATATTATTTAAGTGTCTCCAGTGATCAAATAAATCAAACACCAACAAGCTTGTTTTTCATTTTAATACTTTAAAAAAACTAGATTCAATTTATTAAAGAAAATTTACTATCTCCATTATTGTGATATAAAGCATATTAGACTAATTAACAAACACATGCTAACTGATTATATTTATGAGAAGCAGAGATATCTTTACCCTTCAATACTGGTAGGTTGGTTCATTAATTCTTAATAACTTCATAAAATTGTTGGAGGTAATGAAATAAAACCAAATATAGTTTGCTATTTTCTTTAACTATGTAAATGTCTAATTATTGATTAAAAAATTAGCCTACTTATTAACATTACTTTGATGCAATAGCTTTTCCAGATCAGCTGTACTTCATTTAACTTCAGATTGAACACAAACATAAAATTAAAACTTCATTTAAATGTATCCCGATCCTGTACAAATATATAAATAGATGTAATGAGTCTTGCTAAGGTTCTAATAATTAAATCACTTTAAAACTATTCTACCCACAATAGTTACACCCATACTATATTTACATCTGAGGAAACTGCTACAACAGTATTGATTTTTTATTATATCATAGCATGATATACTTCCCTAAATCCACAGCCAATAATAATCCTATTATTAATATATTACATCGCAGAAACAAACAGTCCCTGACAAAGCATGACTATACAAATGCATTTAATATACATAAAATACTAGATATACAAAAATAAATCTGTTCATATTTTGTATATATTATTGTATTGGCAGTGTCAATAGCTGTCTTTTGTGTATTAAAAATGTTTGCATATTTACAATTGTACAAGACATATTAAATACTGACACATCAACTGTAGACAGTTTTTATATGAACAGCTCATCTCTTAAACAATTATTATAATTATATTAAGAAGCCATAAATATTATGATTTATTAATTGCCATTAAGATGAACTTAGATGTTCTATTAAGTAACCTTTGTGATTGTTTATCTTTATCAACCAATGTATGTGGATGGTTAATAAATAGTTTAACTAAAACAATTATTAAACTCATAGAGTTTGTTCTGTACGATGTTCAACCTCCACGGTCGGTGTTGCTTGCTGTTCGTTGTTTGTCTGTTGCTGTGATTGCTCTTGCTGGGTGAGTTGTATTCTTGAAGGAAGAGGAGCTGTTTGACCTATGAAATAATATATAATAAGAAAAATATAGAAAGCATCCATACAAGGGTTATTAATTAAATAGTTATGTTTTTGTAATTCTTCAATACATTATTATATTTAATCATCTGATAATACTTAGGATTGATAGTTGTAAGTATCTTTACAATAAATTTAGCAAAATTCTTGCGATCTTTATACATATTTATAATTGAGTGTAGTCCTTTTTGTAGCATTTTTGTTTCTTGAGATTATAAAATTGATATTAATTATATAATTTCTAGTATTTTATAATTACCATATTTGTCGTGTATGCCTCTGTGTCGTTTCAAAGCGAAGCGGTCAGCGAAGGCAGCGGTACAAATGTCACATTTGAATGGCTTCTCACCGGAATGCACTTTGGCGTGGTTTTTAAGATGCGCGGCTTGACTGAACGCCGAGCCACACGTTTCGCATCTATAACAATACATTATTAAAACAATTTCTTTAAATATTTTAGCAAATAGATGTATTTCATGCATATACCTATACTTATTAACTATAGAAAACCCATATATCTTGTCTGTTTCATTTTTGTCATCTTAATACGAGAAATATAATAGAAAATAATTTATTGCCAAATTATAAGAAAAGCCACGTAACTTGATTATTTAGTAACAGCATAAAATCTATATTTATAAATAAAATGTCATTTTCTGTTAACGTAATATCAAGATACCTAATAGGTTTTTACTACGCATATAGAACTTTTAAATTGTGATTACATAAGGAATTAAAAGAATAAGGCTAAATTAACTAGCTAAAAATAATAACTAACTTGTATGGTTTCTCTCCCGTATGTATACGACGATGATTCCATAAAGTCGCGTGCCTGGCGAATCCTTTGTCACAAACCTATAAAGAGAATATCAAATTATACAAGGTTTCGCGTTATTAATCAATATTTCTTAATTAACAAACAACTTATATATTGTTTATGAAAATGTTTTCCTCCACTCACTTCACAGACATAAGGTTTCTCTCCAGAATGTGTTCTTTCATGGTTCTTCAAGTGTGGTGACTGTGAGAACTGCATTCCACATGTTTGACATCTACATATAACAAAATTATTAAAATTATCATATTAACCACGATTATTTCTCTATCAAGATTGTATTTTATTAATTAATAAGTTGTAACAAGTGCTCTACAAATGCGTCTTTTCATTTAAGTATAAAATCTATATAATCAATGATATATTGTTCTTATCGAAATTTAACTCATCTCACCTATAGGGCTTTTCACCAGTGTGTATTCTCGAGTGATTCTTGAGGTAAACGGCTTTCGCAAATGCAATCCCACATATCCCACATTTAAAGTTCTTTTCGCCAGAATGCAACTTCTTATGAGACCATAATGATGAATATCTTGAAAATGAACCACCGCAGATGTTACAATGGAATGGCTTATCTGCTATTGCTTGATTGTTTTTGCTTTTATCTCTTCCTCCGACAAACACTATCCCAGAACCGTTGCAGTTTTGACATTTCGTAACAGAAGCTAAATTTCTTTTTTTAACAGGATGATGACCCGGTACTAGAAATATGATATAAAAATTATTGTAACAATTACATATATAATAGAAAAACCATAGCAAACACAGGATTTGATATAAAGATTAATTGTAACAATTACATATATAATAGAACATCCATGGCAAGAACAGGTTAATTAAATTTTTAGATGCATACATTTCTACTACTCATTTGAAACATCAAATAGCTTGTTTATTATACATAGTAATAAACAAAAAATAATTCATTAGAAACTTGTTTATTTATTATTGTGAATAATATGGATAATTCAAATAATTCTCACATGGTTTCTGTTGTTGTTGATTGTTGGATGCATTTGATAATGGATCTCCAGGAGCTTGGACCCCACTAGCACCTCCCACTTCAAATTTAACATTATTTTCAGCTGCTACAAATATTTGAGTAGTATTTACTGGAAAAAGCACAAAAAAACTTGTTAAATTTAGTTGAGATAATAATACATTAGGTGTTCTGGTGTTCAATTAGCTTATATTTTTATAATAAATTTGTTATTGTAAAAAAATCACTCACATTGATTATTTCTTTGTTCTACCGAATCTTGTGCTATACAGTTTTCACATCGTATTAGCTTCGGACCTTTCCTTTTCGGATTATTTGTTATGGCACCTCCACATGTTATACATTTCTGGACTTTTTCTATTATTACCGGTTTAGCTGAAATTTAGGAAACGATAATGACAATAACTGATATAATATTAATTATTATGTATTTAGTATAAACACTCACTATCTTGTAATTGAACATGATGTTGTTGTTGAGTTTCGTTGGGATCTGTTGATAGTATTTGTATGTGGGGCGGCATACTGACATCATTCGCTGTACTGACACCAGTCGATACAACAACCACATTACTATCTGAAATATGATAAAAACATATTTTAATAATTTAAATATTATTGTACAAATATATTTATGCCATAAATAATATGATAAAATAATTCATTCATTTAATAAACATTGTAAATAATTAGAAATAGTATGTTATGTTACAAATATAAGAATAACCATATCATTTGTTTTTGTTGAGGATAATTTTTCGATTATAAAATTTTCATATAATCTTTTATTATACTTAATTTATATTATAATACTGATAGTAAATTAAATCACCTGAATCCTGTGTATGCATCCGTTTATGAGTAGTAAGTAAAGTGAGATGACCAAACATAAGTCCGCAGACGTCGCACTTGAAACTTATATTTGATATTGTATTCTGTAGTCCGTTTGGTGCGATTTGCATTTGATTTACTAGAGCATAATTATATGAGAAAGGCTGGGTTATGTAACATGTTTTATCATCACTGGTAGTGAGTTGGGCAATATTTACACCCCCTGTCCCAGCTGTAGCTCCAGAACCAATTTTACCTATCATATTTACATTGGTTGTATAACAAAATGTTGGGAACTCCTGGAAAATATATACAAATATAGTAAATCATGACTAAATATGTTTTTTAATAAATATTATTTATGTATTAATATAAAATTTGAATAATACCTGTTGGGTTTGCTGAGTCTGTTGTGTTTTTTGTTGAACATTTTCAATGTTTTTCCCTTGTGATTTCTGTGGATGTTCCTGGTATTGTAGTGTGGGCACTGAGCCGCCTTGCACGGTATTTGTGGTGAACATTGTGTAGTTTTTATTTCATTAATAGATTTAATTCATAATTTATTTTCATTTACAATAGTCTGTAAATAAAAATATAAACTTATATATACATCGTCCACATAATAAGAATTCGCTGGTAAATTTTAAAAGCGCGGCTAATTGTATACGCGAAAGAGAAACTCCCAAAACATACAGTGCGAAGGCAACGGGAAATATTTCTTATCAGTCTACTCTACTCGTGAAAAGATCATTCGTCCGATGAAAGCAGTGTCTCCGTGAATAGTGTCGATATAATGTAAGAAAAGGATGACGGACTATCTATAGACGCGCTTCAAGTAAACTAAGGACGCCATTGTTAGTTTCTTGTCGACTGTTTGGTAAATGACTAACCAAAATACTATAAGCTGACCACAAAACGCTGTTAAAACTACTAGCACATCCTCTTCTTGTACTTTGATGACTTCAGTTAAATATTTCCTTTATTTTATTCACTGAAACAAGTGGTTTGATTATATTATTTCTATCTCACTTTGAAATCTGAAATTCTCCATCTCACTGAATAAATGAAATGGCGATACAAATAAAATGGCGGCGAAAATTGCAATATAACAGAATATAAATGTAGAGATATAATTTTATTTTAAAAATAACAACCTTATCTTGTATTTAAAATAATATTCATTGAGAAAATAAAATAATAAATTCGTTATAATATGTATTATTAATTTAAAATTACTTTTAATCACATAATAATGTAGACAATGTTGCCATGGTATGTATTTTAATATTGCAATAAAGCAAACATTTTCAAAGTAAAGAATTTTAAAAATGTGTTTCTCTGAAGTATTAAAACGATATCATATAAATTCTTTTAATTTATTTTAAATATTTTAACTGAAAAGGGCACGAAATTTTTATAACGATGAAGATGGACATTTTACTAGCATAAATAGTTAGGCATTTACAGGACTGTAATTAAATGTGTTTTGTACTCTAATATTTTATTATATGACTTTTGAATGGAAATGAAATAAACTTGCCACCAAAATATTAATTTAATTGGGTGTACACTGTACAATTGAGAAAACATTTTGTTTAAAAGTACCACCGAAAAGATTGAAAATTTGATTTGAATTAGACGGTGGGGTTTATAGTATAAATGTTAAAATATAAAATAGAAGAAATAAAGTAGTCCATATACTTTCTATAATAAGCCTACTGTAAATATTTCAAAATTGTTAATAAGGTAAATAAAATTAATTAAAGGGAACTCATAGTAATACTCTTCTTAATGTTAATAGTCAATAGACAACATTTGAAATTTATCAAAATCTTACCATTCACACAACTCTGTGTTTTTATAATGCTGAAATAGTAATTTCCCCCATTTGTGATTGTTTTATTCACTTAATATTTAAACAATGTTTTCATTACCTTTAGTAATGCTTAAAAACAAGAACAGCAAAGCTAAGTTAAGCAACTAGAAAATTTGTAAATGACAGAGAATTAAAATTGCAGCAGTTAAAGTACTAACCAATAAGTCTTTATTAATCTATGTGAGATTATAATATGTGGTATGTCGGTGTAATTACAATAGAAGATAAGAAACAGAAGTTTTTTTCACCAATTTGATCACATACTATCATTGATGTTGGAAAGCTTTTTCTATTTAATGAATTATTAATGTTATAATAATAGAAAATATATGTACTAATTTCATTTTATTAACAAGTCTCAAATAAACCTACAATTAACATTTTGTTAATTGATCTTAATTTTGTTTGTTTCCCTTATAGATTTTAAAATCCAAGACTAAGAAAAAGCAATAGTTTCATCATCAATTGATTAAAAATGAGTGTTATTGAAACATTATTAATGTTAATAATTCACATTTTTGTTACTAATATTTTAACATTCAATAAAATAGTGACTAAAGAATTTCCAGATACAATTTATAATGGTTGCTTTTGGGATATAAGAAATAGAAATTTTATATCATTCTTTTATTTTGTTCTCCCACTCTTTTTTGAATATCTCTAGTGCTTCTTGAACAGAGTTAAAGGTAGCTGGCTTTATATCCTCGTTCTGTGTTTCGTCATTTACTACTTCACTTTGGTCTTGTCCTAGTAAAAATAAATATTAAAGTTATTAAATTTAATCCTCTTTAAACTCATAGTAAAATATAAAAATGATATTGCATACAAACTTGCCTTTATCTTCCTCTTTTGGTGTAACATAAGCATGTTCTACATTTATAAGTTTTCGCGTCTTGCATAAATATTTTAAATTTTTGGCTGGATATCTATCAAACAACGGATCTGGACTTTGAATAGTGGGATCTTCTTCAAAAAACATGTATGTACCCAGTGGATTTTCATATGTACCTGCAAAAAGGGATTAATATGATATATATAAACTAATATACATTAATTGAGAAGTAGTGGTTGTAGTATTGTACCCGTAAAAAATGTATCATCTAATTGAAAAACCGGACGTTTTGTATCCATCCCTAAAACATGAACAAATTTATATTTATTGAGGTTCACGCTATCTTCAAATTCAGCATAAACCAAAATTTCTTCCTCCGAGTCAGATTGAGTTTCATTGTCCATTGTATTTTTCAGTATAAAATTAACATTTACTTAAATATTTAAAAAATACAGTTGTGGTATATATTTCATAACAAACAAGTTGTATTCACATTGTGTCAATGTACGTAAGTTACGACATACGGTACAAGTTTGACAAGTATTTTGTTGGTACTGAATTGATTTTTTGATATGGCAACAATAACTAAGACCATTTTATTTATTATTTACATACATGTTATTTATACTCGGTGCAATTGATTAGATTTTATAAATAAGAAAATGTTTTCAAAAAAGGTTATAAAGAATGTAAACACCTACGAACTGGCATAACGATATATTCTGACAATATATTTTTTTTATATGGAACATACAACGTTTCTATGTAAACGAATTAAAAACAAAACAAATTATAAATAAAACTATTTTTATTGCATATCACATCCATGTTTCACAATCGCTGAAATTTGTAAACATTTTCGCGATGGTAACATCACATTAGAGAACATTCCAGACATGACCTACACAGTAGAAATAAATGCTTACATTTTTCACCATTATATCGAATATTTAACTGTATTTTTATATAAGAAAAATACCTTTAACAGCAAAAATGAGAAATATTATGCAATAAAGTATTCGGAGAAATCTTCGCCTCCTAGGGGATCCGCTATTCTTTTTTTCCACCAGGAGGCTGTAGCGGTTGGCCGCGATCTTTTCCTCTTAGTTTTATTCCAATCGCCCTTTCTATTTTACCAAGAACGATATTGTTTGGTATGCCACGACCGGCCTCGTAGTCATTTACGATCTGTGGTTTTTCACATATTTTTGTGGCCAAATCTTTTTGACTCATGCCTTTAGCTTGTCGTCCTTGCATTATAAGCTTTCCTAAATCAAGTGGTACTTTTTCATGTCTAAGCTCTTCTGTTTCTCTATCGAGTTTTGCAGTGTTTTTTGTTGTAACATGTTGTTTATTAGTCCCCGCACCGTATTTTTGTTGAGTGTCCACTGGTAAACCTTGACGACGTGCAGCATTAACGGCTTGTTCTGTCTTTAGTGCCGATGCCTTTGGTGGTTTCTTTCGAAGAATAGTCACTGTATCCCAATCAGACATAGTTAGAGAGATTATTTAAGTGTGATGAAATAACCAAAATTTTCACGACGTCCAAAGACTTATACGGTACGACGTGCAGTTGTATCCTAGATTATAAACAGTAAAGTAATCCTTATGTCAAAGTTTGATTTAAAAGTTCTATTTATGAGTTATCTATGATTCAAGTTGTTTTAATATGATGATTTTTATAAAATTATTTTTAAATAATTTAATATATTTTTATTGAACTCCGAATATTATAAAAATTCATTATAATATTTCATATAACAAATAGAAAGGTTTGTTAATATTTTGAAATAAATAGATTTATATTCCCACAGGTAGTCTTTTAAATTATAATTTATTTACTTGTTTCTGTAATCCATTTTATATTGACGTTCATATTTTATTTTCTCTTCTTACAATTTCTATTTTGCAAATTTTAATATTGACAATGACACCATTCACAATTGTCATTTAACTGAACGATGCACAGTAACTTGTTCCTTAAGTTTGAAAAAGTATAAAATTTTAAGTAGGTAGAATTTACATCTATAGCTTCCTTGCTTAGAACTGTTGTAACTTAAAGATGGCATTTTCATTCGGCTCTAATACAACCTCACAGAGTACAGGTTTCGGTTCAGCCGCTAAACGTATGTAATTTTAAAAAATATTTATTAATGAAAACTAATTTTTGGTCAATATTATTATCAGAGGTTTTCGTATATTGTTCACAGCGACTTTTTCATTCGGTAGCACTAACACAGCTACTACAAGTACTGCTGGTTTTGGAGGTTTTGGTACAGCGACGTCTGCTTCTGGTTTTGGAACATTTGGTGCACAAACATCTACTACAGGTATAAGCCGTGTACATTTAAGTATTAATATTATTTTTCTTATACCCACTACTAAGACTTTGGATACTATTCATTAAAATAAAACTAATATTTTCGGATTACTACGCGTATTTTATATTTTTAAAACCTATATAATCCTGACGTTTTGGGTACTTTGCAGCAACCATGTCCACGGGCAGACGAGATATAGTTTTTAAAAATAAAAAAGTATGTATAGTAATTAAAAAATATTAGTTTTATCATTTTGTTTTTCCCAAGTTACCACCTGGCCCTGACATATTACAAGAAAGTAGATCATTTATAATGTTTCGTTCATCAATTATGTTTTGTATATAATATTGGGGAGTGAGAAAAATTACTTTAATTATAAATAATTCTATTTGCAGCAACTCCTTTTGGCGGTATAGGCACAGCTACAACAACTGCACCATCACTTTTCAGTGGAACTGGCTTTGGAGCCACTGCAGCAAAACCGGCAACCGGTATATATATATTTTTATTTATACTATCCTATTATCTTAATACCTTTTTATATCATTAATATTTATTTATATACTCTTTATTGCACACCAATATAGGCCAAAATAATAGGAGTAAAACAAAGAAAAGTATAATGTACAATAGGTGGCCTTATCGCTAAAACAGGGATCTCTTCCAGGCAACCAGGCAATAATTATATGGTTTTTGTTAAAGGATTTGGCGGTGGTTTCGGAACATCAACTTTTGGTACTGGAACTGGATTTGGTACTGGGACATCAACATTTGGAAACACAGCTCCAGCATTTGGCACAAATACATTAGGAAGCAATGCCTTTGGGACAGGATCAACATTCGGCACATCCTTTGGTTCGAAACCCAGTACTGGTTTTGGTGGATTTGGTACTCTCGGCACCAACACCTTTGGACAGCAGCAGGTTGGTAAAATAACTCATATATTTAAGGTAATAAGTAAATAGTTTTACCTCAACAGAAATTATTAGTGTACTTAAATATTATAAGATTTCATAATTAATATAATGAGGCAGTTGTTAAAATGTACTAAGAGCCAATATTTAAACAAGCTACCTTTACTTGCATTTAGTTCCTATATGTCATAGTTAAGTTGAGAAATAGCTATTTTAGCATTTGAACTATAACATAAAATATTTGCAGCAACAGCAACAGCAACAGCAAGGACCAACAAATGCCAATGAAGCACTCGTGGCAGCTGTCTTCAACTGTTGTGTGTTTGGTGATGAACGAGATCAAGTCTTGGCTAAGTGGAACCTCTTACAAGCACAGTGGGGTACAGGTATGTGAATGAAATAATATTTTTTATAATATATAGTATTAAATTTATAGTTAATACATAAAATTAAAAAAGTAGAATAAAATCTGTATGTATGTTATAAAATTCAAGGGTTACTTCATTGAAATAGCATTCTATTATAAAAAAAATAACATTATCTGTGTTACAATATAAGTTAGTGGTGGCTTAGTGGTTAAAAGGCATGCCTCTCTTGCATGAGTGCGGGTTCGATCCTGGCAAGTAGCAATGTGATTTTTTCGAGTCATATGTACTTTCTAAGAGTATTTAGACATCACTGATTAATGCATTTCCAAAGAGGGTTGATGACAGGCAGGCGGCCGGTCGTAAAAACTAAAAACATTTAGCCATAACTATTCACAACATGTAAGGCAGACCCTGGCTAAAGCTGGGAAATAGCCAGGTAGAAGAAGAAGATTATCTGTAATATATTAATTTGTATTTAATTTGTAAATAATTTCCAGGTCAAGCCTACTATAGTCGTAATGCACCACCACTTGAATTGAATGAACAGAATCCTCTTTGTCGTTTCAAAGCTGTTGGTTATTCTAAAATCGGTGGCAAGGAGGATAAAGAAGGTCATGTCGCATTACTCTTCAATAAAACTGAACAGGAAATTAAGTATGTTGCATCAAATATACTATTTTTAAAATTTTTCATATAATAATAGTTATTCTAATTTATTTTTAGGAATAATCAACAAACCCTCTCCACATCGTTGGCTGGTTTGCTTGGTAATAAACCAAATTTAGCCATCAATATTGAATCTACAAAGGCTGTATCAGATACTAAAACCCAGGTAAATGTTGTGAAAGCATGTTTATCAATGATATTTTTTCATTTATCTTATACAAAAAGTTCCTTGACATTTTCATAAGTATTATTTCAAGACTGTAGCTTAACCTATTAATTAATTAGCGTATTAATTATACAAATGAAATTAAAACAGAAATGTTTACAAATTATATATATTTTAGACATTAACAATAAAAATTGGTATCCTTATACCAATTGTATTATGTAATACCTTTATTGTATATCTCAGTCTTTATTTTTCTACAGCCACGGGCAAAAGTATTAGGCACCCTACAGTAAGACAAGTTTTAGGGTGTTTTAGCATAGCGAGTGTAAATAAAACTGCATTTATGATTACAATGGTTTATTTTAAGAAAATAATTAATATTTTGTAGGTCCACCTTTTGACTTAATAACCGCAGCCACTCTTTTTGGCATTGACTCTACCAGCCTGAAACATTCTTCTCTTGATATATTTTTCCATTCCTGCTGTAACGCGGCCAATAGAGCTTGTTTATTGCTAATCGAGTGCCTGCGGATATTTTTCTTTAAAATGGACCAAATATGCTCAATCGGGTTGAGGTCTGGTGATTGTGGTGGCCAGTCCAAAAGATCAATATGATTTTCAGCAAACCACTTCATGGTATGCGCGGACTTGTGGCAAGTGGCGTTGTCTTGCTGAAATTTCAGGCCATCGGTGTTTGTATCACCGAAAATTTGCGTTATCGACGTTGCTAGTGCTGTTTCCAGAACTTCAGTGTATTTAACACTATTCATTCGTCCCTCACACAACACCATTTCGCCCACTCCGTCGGCAGCCATGCAGCCCCAGATCATTATTGAGCCTCCACCATGCTTAACAGTGGGAACCACACATTCTGGGTTGTATTCTTCGCCAACCCTTCGCCTAACATAAGTCACACCGGGTGTTCCAAACACCTATGCCAAACGAAAAAAAACACATTTATTTTCAAAGTTATTATTTTTCTTGCAGTACGTTATTTAAGAAACATTTATGTGTTTTTATATTGTACATAAAATAAATAACAATACCTCAAAGTTAGATTCGTCTGACCACAGTATGTTGGACCAATCTTCCACTGACCAATCTCTATGTTTGAGTGCCCACTCCAACCGATTTTTCTTATTGTGTTCTGACAGCCACGGCTTCTTCCTTGCTTTACATCCTTTTAATCCAGCTTTAAGAAGTCTTCTTCTCACAGTATAAACACTCACTGAGCTGCCTTTTGACTCAGATAATGCTGCAGCGAGCTCTAAAGCAGTTTTTTTTCCTGTTTTGTAGAGACCTCCTAATCAACAATCGATCTTCCCGTTCAGTGGTAACTTTTCTTCTGCCTGTTCTTGGTCTATTTTCATGGGTGCCAGTCTCTTTGAAGCGATTTATAGCATATTGAACTGCACATCGCGAGCACTTCACTTCTCGGGCTATTTTAACCTGAGACATGCCTTGTTCATGT
Organism: Danaus chrysippus; assembly: GCA_916720795.1. NCBI lineage: Eukaryota > Metazoa > Arthropoda > Insecta > Lepidoptera > Nymphalidae > Danaus > Danaus chrysippus. The sequence continues at coordinate 6,605,520 of CAKASE010000074.1, forward strand.
AAAATCTTAATTCTTAGACGCTGTTCAGCACTAAGTTCAGATTTTTTCGGCATGATTAACACGTTAAATGTTAGTCTTTAGAATTGTGATAGGAATAGTTGCGTAGAAGACGTGTATGTTCACTGCAAGCACTGATAACACACTATAACCCGAAACGCAAAAAAAGCAAATTCGAAGAAACACCGCTTAGGAGCACACCTGGATGTCATAAATATTTTCTTTTATCTTAATTTGGTTAAAAATTGCCGCTAATACAATAGCTAAACCATAAAACACACACTTGACCGCAATATAATGAGATAGTGACTAACAATAGGGGTGCCTAATACTTTTGCACGCAGCTGTAATATTTTTAATAAGATCTGCAAAATTTATTCCAGGTGATCATATATGTGGTTGACAAGGGGGCAAATGGAGTACACATCAGCGCAACGGAATTGGCGGCATTCCTTAACAACGGCGCTGCTAAGAATGCTCTCAATACAGCTGGATGTTCAAGCATAACTCCTGTCACAAGACCAACTCCGCAGATGTTAGATCAGTATCTACAAACACCTCCACCAGGTATGCTAATTACTATATAATAATACTAGCTGCGCCCCGCGGTGTTACCGGCGGATTTCCGTTATGTAAAGTACCCTATGTGTTATTCCTGGATGTCAGCTTCCTGTATACAAAATTTTATCAAAATAGGTTCAGCCGTTTGAGCGTGAAGAAGTAACAAACATACACACAAACTTTCGCAATTATAATATTAAGTAGGATATAACTTTATATATAAAAGAAAGTTGGGTCAGTTAAACTGTTTATAACTCAAGAATGGCTGTACAATTGGAAATTTGTGAAGATAGCTTAAAACCAGGAAAAAAAAAGGATATATTTCATACGATCGAAAAAGAAAACAAAAATAAATTGATAATTTTTTTTTTTTAATTATTGCCTTTAAGGAGGAATATAGGTCGCCCGATCAGCTGTTACAACATTTCTAATTCTGATACTAATGCAGACAAAGTTGTGATCAAAAACTATTGTTTATATACATACTAGAAGACCCGGCGAACTTCGTATCGCCCTATAATCAAGAAATATCTGTTACGTTTTTTTAATAAATAAAGTTAGGTTATAGCTTAGCCTCAGAAACACGGAGTGGTTATGCTATTATGTATTAAATAGTCGCTCATATATGACGTTTGTATTTTTAACATAGCGCCATCTATTGAATACTTAACTCAGTCAACAGATAATTGTAATAATGACAAATAATTTTCTTTAATAGACAAATAATTTGCAATAAAATAATATTGTGACTATAAATTGAGATGTAAGCTATCCTATCTTTCAAGTTGGATCAAAATGCACACGGAATGCAAATCAAATTTAAAATCGGTTGAGTAGTTTCGGAGTACATCGCGGACAAACACTTGTCACGAAAACTTTATACAGGGTGACTGGTGAATTACTATCAACACTTTAGGACGTGATATTTGACGATCATATATGACAAAATAAAAATTAATATAACATAAATATTAATAAACTTCTAAGTAAAATTAACCAAAAGTTATGTAATTAATTACGCATCGTGTGAACACCCTACAGATTAGGTATACAAACATACATACATAGGCGTGCGGCGGCGTGGTGTTGTATCAGCACGCCGCCACACGCGTCCACACTTGGAACACTTGGAACATGTCCACACTTTATTTATTTATACGGAAATTTGGTCAAAAATGAAGTACCTATTTTTTTTACATAATTCGAATGAGAATCATGTACCAAGTATTCTCCTTAAATATTGATAGTAATTCACCAGTCACCCTGTATAAAGATATAGTCCTTTAATGTTCTTGTAGATAAACTCCGTAGTGACTGTACATGGCTAGCATAGCAACAAGCACATGACTGTATGAAAGTAGATATTTTATAAATATACCAATACATATAAACATTTATGTATTTACAATTACAACATTAAAAAAATTTTATGCATGGGTTTCTTAAATATTTATTTAAAGTCATACACACATTAAATTTAATAGCTTATTTAGATTTTTGGTCAGTTTAGGGTAGTAGTGCTTTTTTAGATATAGATAAAATCTCACACAATATTATATATTCGATACATATAAGAATGATATAAAGGATTTATTTATACATCAGATATATCCCCAGATATAACTACTGTACTAAAAAAGTTCATATTAGGACCTGTTTATAGTCAGCACACTAAAATCAAGATTTTTCTTTTCAGGAATGGACATGCGTCTTTGGAAGCAAGCACAAGCAGACAACCCTGATCCGGAAAACTACATACCTGTTCCTATCATTGGTTTCTCAGAGGTTTTTATGTTATTTTAAAAATATATCAATCTTTTTGCTAAAATATAAAAAGAGAGTGTAACAAAAGAAAATTATATCATAACTAATAATTTAAATGAAACTAATATTTTTCCGATATACTACGCGCCTATTTTTGTAAAAAACTACATACTCGCGACGTTTTGGCTACTTTTCAGTAATCGTGAGCACGGCCAGACGAGATCGTCTTTTATGTTTGTTACTTCTTTACGCTTAAACTACTGAACCGATTTTGATAAAATTTTGTATACAGGAAGCTGACATCCAGGAATAACACATAGGCTACTTTACATTCCGAAAATCCCGGAAATCCGCGGGGAGCAGCTAGTCACTAATAATGTATATTCTATAGGATTAAATTAATAAGAATATTTTCCACAGATAAAGTTCAGATCCCGTGCTCAAGGCGAGGAGGCTGCTTTACAAGCTCGTTGGTTGAAGCGTGCTGGAGAGACACTTGGAGAATTACGCACACGACGAGCGGCAGCAGCAGCAGCCCTGGCTCGCTCTGCGGCAACCCTACACTCATTAAAACATACATTGCTGCAGGTATATTGATATTATTATCTATATACATAATATTTATATAGCAAAAGTAGTCTATGTTATTCCTCAATATATCAGCTATCTCCCAGTTCAATTCGTGTCCAAAGTAGTCAAGACATTTAAGAGATTAGCTGGAACAAACATATAGACTGAAAAAATTATAATTTTTATGTTTGTACTACAAAAATATCCAGATGCGAGTATTAAAAGATGGTGATTTAAATATTATAAACAAATACAAGAATATTTCTTATTTGTTTATGATAACGCATATTAAGAGCTGGAATTTCAGCATTGATGAAAATAAATGTAAAGTATTTTTGGTAAAAATCTAAATTGGTTTAAATTAATACTTCCTTGAGCGACTTTGTAAGCTACCGGTATTTGTTTGCAACCTGCATGAATTCTCAAGAAACTTCAGCAGCAATAATATCAGTAGTAAATAAGATCTTCATTATTATTATTCCTAAATTTCTACTTTTACTAGTTTGAATCTATTAACTAAATACATGGTGTTTGATGTTTTTCATTCATAAATCACTACATATAACAGTATCATCCTTTTCAAAGAATGAGAAAAAATTTATCACTTTCTTCCGATCCAAGGGACTGAACGGAAATCTGTTAATCAAGGGCTACAATGATGAAAGTATAGTGGTATACTCTAGAAATAAATTGTAAAGCATTTATTTAGTACATTTATTATATAAAATTATGTATTTCTAGGTGATAGCTCGTCAGGAGGTGGCAGGTCGTGTGGGAATACCGTTGAGTCCTGAGGAGGAAGCGGCTCGGGCTCGTCTTCAGGAGCTAGCATCACAACTGGCTGCGCCACCACTGTATAATGTGAGTACATAACATACAAATATATAAGCACCGTGTATATATAAATATACATGTATAAAAGTACCTAAATATATCATAGGTTATACTACAATTTTGTTTATGTGATGTATAAGTAATTGTAAAGTATTTTTCTTCTAAAAAATATCTGCTGTTTATATCAAAATTGCTCGGCTGGGGATTGAAACTGGGTGATGTTAGAAAACTACTTTTTTAAACTTACTATACTGACTATATGTTATAGACATGTACATGATATATGTATTAGGAAATATACAGGGTGACTGGTGAATTACTATCGATATTTAAGGAGAATACTCAGTACATGATTCTCATTCGAATTATGTAAAAAAAATAGGTACTTAATTTTTGACCAAATTTCCGTATAAATAAATAAAGCGTGGACACGTTCCAAGTGTCCCAAGTGTGGACGCGTGCGGCGGCGTGCTGATACAACACCACGCCGCCGCGCGTGAATGTGAGTTTGTGTGTGTATACCTAATCTGTAGGGTGTCCACACGATGCGTAATTAATTACATAACTTTTGGTTAACTTTACTTAGAAGTTTATTAATATTTATGTTATATTAATTTTTATTTTGTCATATATGATCGTCAAATATCACGTCCTCAAGTATCGATAGTAATTCACCAGTCACCCTGTATAGTTATAGTATAGTTCACAAAGTATACAAAAGCCTTAGTTCCATTTAAAAATATTAGATATCATTAATATATAGTGAACATACATATGTCTGTAATGTATTAAAGATTGACTCTAGACGTTCTAAATGATTTATTAAATATATTTATTTCTTTTTAAATAATTTTCATAACTATCCATTTAAATTGCACAACCTTTTAGGTGCCATCATTACTTGTTAATGACGTCATATGTATAGTGATGATTTTGTTTAAAGTTGGTTATAACTAATAATAATTGGATTTAATTATCCGATGTTTATTGTCCGTATATACAAGGGATTTGTTAGAATTATACAGCAGTTTCTTTATCACGTGTAATCTGATATATAGTTCAATTAGTTGGACTTCAAATTACAATGATAGTGTATTATTGATCGTTTTTTTTATATTTGTACACTCGTCCGCATCGTGCTCCGTTATCGCGATAAGAATCTGTTATCTCCAGACGAGCGTTTAGACGATCGTTTTGATTACCACGAGTTTGCAAACTCATACTACATATGAAAATTTGTGAATTTCTCTCTACGTGAATGCTGTAATATGAGATGATTTTTGTATGAAATACTTTCAATGTGTAAGTAATGTCACTTTTCGAACTTGTGGTACGCTTTTAGTATAGATCAAGAAATTTATGAGAGATTGTAATGACGTACTATAAAGGATATTAAGATTAGTTCACACAAAGGTATCTTAATACTATAATGTTAGGGCTGAAGAACGTGTGGCATCGCTTTATCTTTGTGTCTGGTTAGAACCGGTTCGTGTAATACTGTTATGAGTAATACCATGATTGATGCACCAGCTTAAGTAAATATTATATAAAAATACTTAAAATTTATGTTTTGATTTATATTATTGTTTTTTCTTAAGATTTCAATGTATCTGAAACACTTCTCTTATTTTATTGTCGTATAAATAAAGGGGTTTATGATTATATGTTTAATTAACTTTAACTAGCGACTTCGAAATAGTCAGAAAAAATTTAAAGGTTTTGAAAACAATTAATATGGTCACTCGTCGGTAGTGACATCTATATGACTATAGATGTCACTACTTTGAGGTAACTTATACAAACAATATTCATTTGCCGTAATCTCGGCTATGCTATGCTATCGGCATGGTGTTCCGGGATAAATTATAGCCCATGTCTTATTCCAATGTCTAAGCTGCATAGCCGTGAAGTTTCATCAAAATCTGTAAAGCAGGATTAGCGTGGAAGAGTAACAAACTTCAATAAATTCATATCTATAATAATCATTCTCACAAATTTACACATTTATAATATGTTTTTGTAGAACTTGCGACATTTTTAAAAGTGACAAGGAAATTACTTTATTAACTAATACAACGTTAAAGTTTTATTTTATTTATTTAATGTAGTTTTTTTTATTATAAAATATGTTTTTGTATTAAAAATTAATTTTTATCTGTCAGTTTACTTAACATAACATCTGAAAATAAACTTTGGTTACAATCTTTACTATGTATACAATAGAAGCGGATTTAAGTCGTAACTTTTTCGCAAAGGTTTTAGGAAATTTTGTGGATGCTTTTAACCAAATCAGCTTATATTTAAAATTAAATTTCAAAGTATATGAACAGAACCATTAACTTGATTTAAATTTGTTTTCATTACTTTGCATCTTTTAAACTTTTGGTGGCTAAAAATGTTTGGTGCTTCATATCTAAAAAGAATTAAAGTTATTACAGGAAATCAAAAAGGTAAAACCACAGATAAAATAGTTTGTCTCCAATTGAATGACGGAAATTAAGTCACAAATACGTTTATTTTGTCTTGTTACTGACCTCATTGTGTTTTCCAAAAATGGCGATAAAATAAAAATGGTGGATAAGATAATTATTTATATCTTTCCATTCACTATTATGAAATCTATTATATTATAAATAGTTCACTATCAAACCAAGTTGAATTCTTAATACGCTTTTTCTTTAATTTCAAAAAGTAAAAAAATTAAGGTTTCTTATATGATTAATTATATTTGTAGGGTCGTTTGAATGAACTACTCTGCGCCGTTCGTCTACAGCGCAGCGCAAGCGCAGGAGCTCCTCTCGAAAGATATCAATTAGATCCAGGTGAGTTTATATGACTTATAAACATATATATATTACATCCATAGAAATTATTCAAAATAATACATTTTTTTTACTTATATTCAAAAGAAGTATTGTGTAGAATAATATGGCTTAATTCACTGTTTGAAAAATCAACAAAATTGTAATTAAATACGGCAAATACCTTACGTAAACCTTAAAAAAATCCATATAATGGAAATTATTTATATATATTATGTAATTAATGTGTAATCATTATGTTATCAGGTGCTCAAGAGGACGTGAAGCAATTCCTCTCTCTCCAGCAGAAGGGTATGGCTCATTTATTGGACACAGCTCGCAAGGACCTTTCGGCTCTTAACACTATTGCTGAAGGCATGGCTAGACTCGTGCGAGCTTAGCATAACCTTCACGACGACTATTCGACTAGATTTGTTGAATGGCTCGGCTAGTAGACCCTATTCGGTGGTGATAAAGACGATTTTTCAACGAACTATGTATAACAAACAAGTGCTTGGTAATCTAAGTGTTCCAAATATTCTATTCCATTACTAATAATACTTTTGAATATATGTAGTAAATCTTGTATGGAATATTTCAGCTTTTGTAATAATTGAAATAAAACTATGATAATATGGTTTTGTTTTATTTAATTAACTCTTAGTACTTAAATCTAACGGCAAGTCTGCGTGTTTGACTAGATCGTCGACTGGTTTGAATTCCAATCGTTTGCTACAAATTAAGTTTAAAGGTACATCTATTTGTTTTTCATTATCAACAACATGTATTTCCTCGATTGTTTCCTGTTCTTCGTATAATACTTTTTCATTGACATTCGGTCTTAAGGGTGAATAATTTAGGCCGTAAGGGTAAACATTACGGTAATGATCTTCGTAGAGGTGGTAGTCTGAATAGGGAATATCGTGGGGCGGGACTCTCATGGGAAAAACCCTTTCTAATGGTCGCATTGGAACTTGTTCTAACACTGGTAAATAACCTAAAGGAGCTCCTAACGCGGGATTTGAATACGGTAAATAGGAGTTATATGAGGATTTCGTTGGGGGAATACAATTTGGGATGTATATACGAGGGGAGGGCTGGCTGAAGCAATTGTTTTCCCGAAGCGGTGAAGAGCTATCAGAATTTGCTCTTTCTTCCGTCATTTCATGTTTCGGTAGGTCCTTATCGTTGACGAAGTGTTTGTAAGTCTTGACGTGTTTTCTTAAGCTAGACGGATCCGTGTACCGTTTGTTGCAGCCCGGTATTTTGCAGCAGTAAGGCTTATCCACGGTGTGAGTACGTGTATGTTTAAACCTGTCGCTGGAATTTGAATACGCTTTCCCGCATCCCTAAAGAAAAAGGTGTAAATTAATCAAATTGAACAATATATAATTTAGAAGATAACTATGAAGTGTTTTATAGAAAGTAATTACTTACCTCATAAGGGCAAACGTATGGTTTTTCCCCGGAATGTGAACGGAGATGTATTTTAAGATTTTCAGCTCTAGAAAAGCTTTTTTGACATTGATTGCATGTATGTGGACGTTCGTTTGTGTGAGTCCTTACGTGAACCAACATTTTGTACCTATAGATATAAAAGGAAACTATTAACAAGTTGTTAATCGATATAGTGCTATTGAAAATTTGCATAGTAATTACAAACCTGGCGTTAAAACCCCGTTGTGGTCTTGAACAACCCTTCCAGTTGCAATAGAATAATCCGTCTCTGTGTGCATGCGCGTGCACCCGCGCGATGTGTGCTGAAAGGCGAGGTATGCTCGCAAACCGCGCTATGCATCCTCGCCAACCGCATACACCGATACTGTCCATCGATTCTGTTACATGCTCTGGGGATGATCCACCAGATAGCTCATCATCCTCTTCCTGAACAAACAGAATGGTTATTATTTCACAGTTTTTAAAAACAAACAAATTGTCGCCTAATTTATTGAAAATATTAGCACCTGCGGGGGAATATGTTTGATTATAGTCGGTCTCGCGAAATAAGGAGCGAATCTCTCCGCAGGCATCCATCTAGACGTCCTGCACCCCTCGTTACGTATATCTGACCTCAAATGCGGAAACACTAACATTGTTATAATAATAAATATAATTTATTGTCACTAGTAGCCACTGCGCGGTCTCTACGCGTAGTGATGGCTCGTTCTCGCGTTGCCTACTTATAAATTGTCTCGTACTGATAAGAAGACGAATCCCCTGCGAACATGATTGACTAACACCTTAACAATAATAACGTCCTATTATCAGTTTCTGACCTCGTAATTATAGGGAACGTAAATATATTAAGTATTTTTGTAGTTTATTGTACGTGTCAAATTGTTTTAGTTTCGTCCGTCGAGAGAACGGTATGTAAGTAGCGTAGCTGTGTAGGAGCGCGTATCAGAAGCCGCCTGCCGCGGCTGCAGTCCAGTTATAACCAGTACGATAGGCCTCAGTTCAAAAGGTTACTGATATGAACGTGGTTCGTGTTTATGTGAAGCGACCTCTGTTAGTCGTTTGATTCAGTTGTCTACTCGGTATCCAATACGTTTTATTTTTATATCAAACTAACTTAATGATACTATATTTTGAATAACTTAGTTATTATTAGATAGAATTATTTTTTAAAGTTCACGTGAAAGATAAAAAAATTCCGAGTTTAATTTTACTAGGTACTCTGCGGAGTTAAAAAATTAGGTGTTACATAGGTTTTTGTTCTAATTGGTTATTCTGTTACTAAAAACATTATGTATATGTAAATATCTGCATTATTGCATTTATTTTGAAATTAAGGAAATTTGAATACAAAACTGACACTTTTATGTCAATGCTATCCTGACAACCAATTAAACCAATGATGTCATAAAAATTACAAATGAAATTTTAATTTATGTTTTAATAACAAATTAACTTAAAGGATTGAAGAAACATTAAATATATATTGATTCTAGGCTCGATTGTTATGCATATATATAGCTATGGCTGTCTCCTAATATTTGAACTAACATTTTTTCATGATAGTGTTAGTCTCATGTATCATGCTAATCACGTGAAAGATTCGTGAATTGTTAGAATGCAAGATTTGCGTGATAGACACTTGAAATTTTTACATCTGAATAAATATTTTATTTCGTTGAATTTATTTCATTGGACTTAAAGAATATTTAATACTACTGTTTTGGATCTGAGCATATACATATAAAGTTTTGTATATTTTTTTAAATAATATTTTAACATTTTGGAATTACTAGGTTCCTTAAATTTAACCTTATTATAGATTTTCGTATTAATAAAATTATAAAATTTTTGGTTATTAGTAGGTATACGAAATACGTTATTTTTAGTTCCTTATAGACTTTGGCATGGTATATCAGAATTATCTTTTATCTTATCAAGGTGAATCAAACAAGCGATTTTTCGGGAGTTCCATAGCTACACTATTATTGTGGATGTTTATTGTTTTGAAATTAAAATGTAGAATAACGACATTTAAAACCACATGTTTATATATATTTTTAAACGAAATTCATCTTCATTTCTTTACGTATAATCCTGAAGTCCTTAGATCTTCGTCTTATCAAAAAAAAAAAACGCTAAAGTAATGATTTCACAACATTTAATTGTCTTAGATATTTTCCACATTGTGATAACCATGACGCTGCATTTTCACGTGGCATAATATTGTTGACGTATAAGTACAATATTCGAGGTTTGGCATCATTTGTATTATCAGTTGCTCGCGTGTGTGCGTGTGTTGTGATACTGTTTACGTGTGTATGTGTGTGTGATTGCCGTCGGCCCCCTGCGGCCGGCTAGTGCGGCGGTTTGAACCGGTTCTCTTATCACCAGCCACTCGGTGTCACCGGTATATCGGAACATTACAAGAATTGAATAGCGCGAAAACAAATATATGATTTAATGTACAATAAATTCTCGAGTCGTAGATAGTTTATTGTTTTATATGTTTTATTCGCATTTTTTACTATAAAACATTGATCCTTTTTATACTTTGTGATATTGCTAATAATTATGTAATATAAATAAGGAACGTTTGGATTTATTTATATAAAAAATATATGGTCATGATCTTTAATAGTTTCGAGATAATCGCCATATTGTTTTATATATAATGTATTTGGTATAGCAATGGTAATTTAGAGCGGTAATCTGGTTATGAAATGCATCTGTTGTCGTTAGATATTGCAATAGATGCTGTACAGCGACTTGGTAGCGAGGCGGCGCGGGGGTCAGATCGAACTAGTTAGGAGTTATCATTCTAACAAGTCAACACTACTGAGACTGTATTTCATCATAAATAAGAGTCCAAGTTGTTTAATAAGTAAATATTTAGCTCGTGGATGTAAATCACTTGTAACGATTTCACTATCGACATATCAGACAACGGTTTACGTAATATTATGCTTGTTGCCCATACAATATAAACAAAGCAAGCACTTAAAAGGGCCTATAGCTATATTTTTGTAAGAAGTTTGTATAGGAATGAAAATTTTGAAGGGGAAAATGCATCGTATACAGTGAGGGCATGCAAACTCGTACTATGCAGAGTTCACCGCTATTTTATCCGTTTCTTTTAAAATAGTATCTATCTACGTACATTGCGTCCTTAACCTGTAATCTGCAATTTTTTAACTCTTTGTGTATCATCGTCTTGTTTCGTGAATATAAGTTGGGAATGGGGGATTTTTATCATCTACAAAATTACACCGTTACATTTAAAACTCATTACAAATGATGGATGCTTTCAATGTCCAGATTTATGAGATATGTAATTAATTACATAATGAAAATCACGAATAAATTGTCGAAGTATTATTATGAGATGATTTGTTTGTCGAGTAAGTAAGACTCATCTGGTTCCCAGCACTTTTTCTGCGGCTTAATAGGGTAAACTTTAGTTCGATTATTAAGTAACAATAAAAAGAAAAAAATATGTATGTTTATACCTAAATTTAAAGTTGAATAACTTATTTGATGGAATAAAACTTAATGATTATAGTTTTATGACCATAATGGTTTTTTTTATCGATATCTTCTAAACGAGGATGACGATCACATTTAGGTACTTTTAAGTCCTTGATAATACGAAAGTGACTTTGTCATTTTTAATGTCAATTTGTAAGTAATATGTACTTAAAGTGATAACTACCTGGCTTTATATATATTATCTATATGAAAACTAAAGAAATATCGTCTTAAATTTCATTTTAAATTCTAGACTTTCGTTTCAAATGTAAGATTTAATTATCAAAACATCATCTTGATCTAATTTTCCTATGAATTAGAGAATTTGTGACATTCTTTTGGTTACAAGTCCGGTCTTAAGGGCTAAGTAAAAAAGTCAGTTACTATGCAATCTACATATATCTTAAATCGACCTAATGGAACAACTTTTTTTGTGGTCTTTGGCCCGAGGAGCCCATAATGATGCTGTTATTTAAAAAATATGTCTCTTCTGATTCTTATTCTTGTACGAGTAATTTTATTCCGTCTTGACATTTAGTATGTATATAATAATGATTCGCAAGTTTTTTTTGTAATAAAAGCAGGAAGCCAGTGTTGGTATTACGAAATAAGTGGCCTTTATAGTTAAAACTGGAAGTGTAGATGAATTTCTTTAGTCTCATTTTATACCTCTGAAAGTAAAGGTACCAGGAAAGGCAACCGTTATTGTTTAGTTTAAAAGTCTACGATCAGATCCTATTACTTAACAAGAAAAAAAGATATATACATTTTTCAGGGTAAAAGACCTTGCGGAATCTTTCAATATAATAAATTTGGATTCACCTACAGGATAATTTATTTAGACTGGAGATTCTATGATAAGATCAAAGTTTATTGAAATTCTAATTGATTTTTCTGATGGATTTAAAGTGTAAAGCATAAGTACATTTAACGTGGCGAATAAAGTTCACTATTCTTAGTTTGGAGGAAGATAAGAAATTGTCGCTGAATTATATTTGAATAGAATAAATTATATGGTACCTTGAGATGACTTTGCTGAAAATAAAAAAGAAAATTCTTAAACAAGCATAAATAGCATTAACTTTTATTTAAATTATTTAAGTCTATATTTGTTTTAGTTTAAATATTTCGTTGTTTGCATTCAGTTCAAAATTACTTATCACAGTAACAAAGGCTATTCACACTAGTGGCCATCGTTTCTAAGTGATAAATCTCCTTAAAACATTCGAAAGAGATTAGATTGAGGGTACTTTAATATTTTTTTTTTCGGATCGATGCTAACAATCGCCTACATACATCCTAGCACGCAAAACCGTCTGGCTATCACGTTGATAGAGCATTGTGACAAGAGATAATCCAAGACTATAGACCGATTCACGCCTCGATTGCGTGACAAATTCGTGATGAATGGGTTTACCTAATACCTAACATGATGACAGGTATCTTCCATTACAATATTTAAATTTATAAGTACGATAAAATTTATGATAAAATTACATAAATATAATCTATATGTTGTATTGTTGTGACATTTATTTTATTTTTAAAGTCACAGTTAGATATAAAAGGTGAGTACATATATATACACATATAAAATATATTTGTACGTATATACATATATTAATTATATTAACAGGATACTATAAGGACTAATGTCTTATACTTTTTACGGTTTATTTGTTACGAAGAAACTAGATTTTAATTTAAAATAAAGGAAAAGAGCTCGACTATCATTCTACCTGATGATTTAAGGAAATGAAAGATAAAATAATAAACGCATCACTATACAAATTATGAGGAAATCAAAACAAATATTTCCAAGCAGTTAATTGATTCCAAGATAAGTGAGTGAGTTAATGAGTGTTAGGTATATTCGTCATGCTTTCTATCCTAAGTTTACACGAAAAACTGACCATTAACTACACCTTATTCATTAAACAACTACAGTCAAGAACCTTATAGTAGAAAATAGCAACATGGAGGACTTACCATTTTGCTTAAATCCTTTTGTCCGGTTGTGGTCAAATTGGAATTTGCAGCACTTACAGCGTTGGCAATCGATCAGCCACTGATGTTTGCTTTCCCGCCAAAAGATCATAGGGATAATGGATCGACCACACGCAAACTACGCCAAAATAAAAACACTAAAATAGCCACCGCGATTTGCCGCGGCTAAATTAAAACACAGCGACCTGTTACGTTTCTAAAACTTTCCCCCCAACAGAGTTCCCTAAGATCACAATATTATACTATTTACTAAGTAGTAATGGAATAAGTTATGTTGACATTAATTATCATACTCAAGAATTCATTTATATAAAGGGATTTTTTTATAAGATGCTTTAATCTTTATAATAGTTAACAAATGTATTTTCGTCTTTATACAGGGTGACTGGTGAATTACTATCAATATTTAAGGAGAATATGTACTCGGTACATGATTCTCATTCGAATTATGTAAAAAAAATAGGCACTTAATTTTTGACAAAATTTCCGTATAAATAAATAAAGTGTTGACACGTTCCAAGTGTTCCAAGTGTGGACGCGTGCGGCGGCGTGCTGATACAACACTACGCCGCCGCACGCGTATGTGTGTGTGAGTGTATACCTAATCTGTAGGGTGTTCACACGATGCGTAATTAATTACATAACTTTTGGTTAACTTTACTTAGAAGTTTATTAATATTTATGTTATATTAATTTTTATTTTGTCATATATGATCTTCAAATATCACGTCCTCAAGTATCGATAGTAATTCACCAGTCACCCTGTAGTTTGCGTTACTAAACAAAACAAATGTTTTAGTACTTCTTCATTAAAATTTGATTGATTTTTATAGCCAAATTAAATTCGAACAGCGGCAAAATATGGGGATTTTTAAAGAGGCACCATTAATTAAATAAGAATTAGTTATTATTATTTTTATAAAAATTATTCTACTTTATTGAAACATTGATATTCGTATAACTTTTAGTTTGAAGAATTGTTTCAAAGAGAATATTCGGTTTTTACTACATAATGTAAGTCAATATTACAAGAAAAAAAAGTATAAAAGCTATTTTATGGTAGTTGCCAATTGCTTATAGCTTTTTCATTTGATGTGTTCGTGTAAGTATTGTAATTAATTGTAATCGGTGCTAACAGGGCCGTGCCTGACGGGCGTTCGTTGCGTGCACTGCACGCAGGCGGCCGAAATTAAGAGGCGGCCAAATCGTTACAAGTTGTTTTCTGGGCAAAAATACAATCGGTTTGTTTTCATTAAGATACGAAGTAAAAACAGTTTCTCTAATCTAATCTATCTAAAAAGAGTTTCTCAGAAATAAGAAATGTATAAAAACTGATTAGGTCGTTGTAGTATTTATATACCTAGTCATGCAGCGAATCCGAATTTTTTCGAACATTGCACGAGCGACGAGCCGAAATAGTTTTTTCAATTGACCGGCGTCGCGTAAGCGGTCTTATTCGTCTTATTAGTCCTATTAGTCTATAGACTAGCGAGGATAAATCGTTATTTGTGTCCTGTGTGTGATCCGATATTATTAAAGTCTCTAATTTAACGAATAAAAATAAATTAACCAAAAACTGATTTTTTTCCCGGTTTGATGCCCTGTGTATAATATAAACATTAAAAATTAAAGTAGTTTTTTTTAATGTTATCTTGGGGGCGGCCATACAGACTGGCACGCAGGCGGCCATATACCCAGGCACGGCCCTGGGTGCTAAAGATCTTGAAGTTTTATATAACGACAAGACGATATTTTGGGGACAATCTATATTTTGTTATTTAAATTTTGTTTCCTGGCTATTCCCCTTTTTTAGAAAGATCTTTGATTATTGTATCTTTGGATTAAGAAAGCTTTATGCATAGAAAATCTTTTATAAATAGTAACTGCGAGCTTTCATTTGTTGTGACTTTTATTTCCCTACATTATATGTAGAATTTGATATACCTAAATAATAACATTGTTTAAAACTGTCCTTATAACGAAAAGTATAAACTCGGATCTTTGTATGAAATTGTATCAATGTGAGAGTGATATACAAAATCTTAATATATATTGACATATTCCAAAATCTTATTCATTCTCACTTAGAGAGACTTATTAGAAGACAGAGAACGGTTGAGTGAGTACTTCTATAAAGTTTAAAAAGAAAAGAGAAGTAGATGTAATTCATATTTTATTTCCTAAATAAAAGGTTATTTTTGATGGGTTTCTTGTTTAGTTGGAAGTTCCAAGATTATAATTAAGCCTTTAAGACCCTGCTGATTCTTCCAATATTATGAATTTGGTGCTAATTACGGATTAAGGGACATTTATCGAGGATGAAGACATAGCAGTCATAGTTTATCGGTTACAATAGGTATGCAGATGATTATAATCCCTTGATAAATCTACAGTTATACATTTAATTTTACGCTCGAAATAATCAGGAGTAATAAAATCTGCTAGTTTTAGAAGTGATAGATGATAAATTCGCAGAAACGTTTTAAATTTAAATTTATATTCTTGTAGATTAAACCTAATTTTGTAACTATAGAAAAAGGTACGCTGTTTAGATCAGAAATCGGCTCTCCTTTAAATTTCGTTGAAATAGCAAGAAATCATTCTAGCGCTATAGGTATATAAACATCATTACAATTCTACAAATAATTACAGAAAAAAAAATGCCGTTATTTAGGCTAACGATAGAAGAAAAAGAAACTGTTATGATAAAACTTTTACCACTATAACGAATAAAAGATATATATTTTTTTAAATATTACGTTTTTTATGAGCTAATATAAGTGTTTCTGAAAAGCAGCTTAACGAAAATAAAATTCAACAAGTAGTCACTATTATTGTTAGATAACAATAACTGCGTTATGCACTACATATCGTTTGAACTTGAGCGTAAAATCTAACTCTGGATTTAGATACGTCAGTTGATATATCTAAAATACTTCAGCAAAACTTCTGAAAGTTTCAGGTTTGATGGCAAAAGATTGTCAATGTGTTTTTACAAAACTTGTTGCAACTTATGTCATCAAAGTGGAATCGAAATAGATTCTTACAAATATTAAAGATCGTTACGTACTAATTGCAAAATATTTGAAATGACCACCACTTTTTTTGTTTGTATCGGTCCCATGAAAACTAAATCACTGCTCAACCGAGGAAACCAAAGATACATCCCAAAAAAATAGACTCTTCAAACTTTTTTGCTCGTCAGTGTCATACATATAACTTGGGGATTGGATATACCTATATAAAAAAACATATGAATTCTCATGAATTTTCTTGAAAATTACTCTGGATATTCTACACATTTACCGACATATGCACATTTGTATATATACCAAATTTACCAGTATTAAGTAAAATATAATTAAAGTGTGGACCATGTGTCATTTACATTTTAACCACCTTTATGTAATTTGTGGATATTGTGCCAATTTAAATGTCCGTTTTTAAGGAAACCAATCAGACACCGAATTTTCGGTTTCGTGGTAGGAATCAGTCTTGTTCAGTTAAATCCATGAAAAGAAATGGTAACGGAAAGTCAGAACATTTAAATAAATATTCAGGGTCCCAAGTCCAAGGCGTTGTTGAAGCTCCTCTCCCTGCAATGCAATGGACCCGGCACCTGCACGGTGAATCCATTGAAAGCTAAAAGGTTTGGTATCGTCGTCTGTCATTTTAGGATTTTACTTCTTGATTTTTTCCGACGTAATAACTGCGTTACGAGAATCACAGTTCTTAAAAACATGTTGGTAAGTAGGCAAGTAAGTCTTAGATATCATTAATCGAGATATAACTTTGATGTCTATGGTACATTCTGATATATTTCTTTCAATATGTACATGGAACAAATTGATAATTTATTTTATGTAGCAATTAGAATTAATATTCCACCAGGATTCAGGGCATAATCACTTTCTATCTGAACCCCTGTATCAAACCATGATTTACCCGTTCACCATTCTAAAATACATAATTTGTTTAATGCCATGTAGAAGAAAACTCATTTTATTTAGTATATTTGACGCATAGTTTGAAGTGTCTTAAGTTAAATGTTCCTTATTGATCTTCATGATAAGTTTTCAAGTGAGAAATTGTTTGTAATACAACATTTAACACACTTGGTTTAATTTGAGTTTAAAATACTTTAAACAAATTTATCCTACTAAAACACTTAGTTCTTAATATAAGTAAATAGTTCTGAAATAATAAAAGTCTCTTTTGTCTTTAGATAATTTATTTTTGTCAATTATAATCATATAAATCAACGGAAGTGCATGAACATAAAAGAGGTATTTTGTTTCAATAAATTCCTAAACAAATGTCTTTTCTGGTTATAGATAAAGAAAAATTAAAAATAGAAAAATGATAATAACAATGTGAATAAACTTATAATGCGAATTATTATTGTAATAACATAATTTTATGTTTCTGTCATATTGTGGCGAAATATTGTTTAAAGTAATCAACATTTCATTTACAAGTATATTTTACTACTTAAAATCTATTTAAACATATGCTTAGTCTTGTCATTTTTTAGTCAAATTCCAAATAATGCCGACTCAGAAATACTTATTTAAATACTGAACACAATCAAATATATTGTACATTAATAGTAAGTAGTCTTTAATGTTTAAAAGATACCCGGAATAATAAACTTTAAGTACAATGTACATAAATACTGTTTTAGCACTGCCATATTTAATCCATCGATTAAGTTAAGTACTGTCTCAATACATTCTGGTTTATTAAAGAAATATATTTTGTGCTATACAAGTAATACAAAAACTCTCAATACAATGTTTTTCACCCTCAATAATAATTTTTAAAATGCCATCATAATTTTAAGTACAAATCATTAGTTGAGCTTTTAATATTATCACTCAATATGTAACCGGATAGTAGAACACAATAATAAATAAAAAAGATATAATAAAATGCAATAAAAAGCTAAAACACGATACAATGGGAATATAGTTTAAGTATACAAGTAAGCAAATATATATGCAGATGATTTCACATCGCTAACTGCTAAGTACTTATCATAAGCGACCCTTAGATCTTGTATACACATATTTTTAATAACTACAAAAACAGAATATAAAATGTACCTAATTGTCTAAAACGGGCAAGTGAGAACAAATTGACTCAAGAACAACTCCATGTTGTATGAAACCATATGAATATAAAAGAATATGCATCTTTCAATTAAGTGTTTAAAAACTATTTAATTCGATTTTTTTAAATTTATAATTATCCTTATATTATATTTCTGATCCAAGTTTAAAAAGGCGTACATAAAGTAGGAAGGTCTAAAACCTAAAACATAGACTCAAAAATTAAAAAACCATAAATTCAATAGGTACTGAAGTCGTTGTACTGTTTTGTGTAATATCCAGTATATCTTTAATATACAGCCAAACTAATACATTGATTAAATTTGACTATTGCAACTAAATAATGAACATATGTATTTATAAACTTAGTATAATAATAATATCTCCAATCGATATTGCGTTCCTTTTTCAAAAACAGCAAAATATAAAAAAAAATTAACTTCCTAATGCTAATCCTATGCCTTTCCGACGCCAATTTTCAAAAACGGAATGTCATGGAGCGGAGTGTCTTTGTACCGTCTTGTAGTTCCCACTGTCCCGTACTAGTCACGCGTACGTCTCTCTGAATCTTTTCTGTATGTGGTGGGCCGCGTTCAGCAGCCGGTGGTGTAGCGTGAGGTGCGTGTGCGGGGTGAAGGCGGGGGGAGCGGGCACGGGCGCGGGGCGGAGGGCGAGGGGGGGAATGATCGCTTCATTGTCCGGGTGACAGAAGAAGGCGACGCAGTGACGGCCGCGGGCGCGAGCGTATGTACCGGACGGTACGACGACGCGGTGCATCTGTTAATTAAAAGAATTAAAATGAAATGGTTTTATTCATTTATACATTATACGTTTGTAATAATTTCAATGTAGACTTTAAAGTAATTTTGTTATCATCAAAACAATACATTTAGAATATTTACAATCATAGATTTTATTGTTCCATATAAAAGTCTTTGAAACTACAAAGCTGTTTACGACTGCATTCTCTTAGTAAACATTAGCAATGAACTGTACTGAATATTATTATTCGCCTGTTTTTAGTGCAAAAAACAAGAGTGTTATAATAAAGTAATGGAATTTGGAACGCGGAAATAATTAAGATCTGACCTTGTTAAAGCAATTATCATTTAGTGTAAATTTCGCATGCAACAATTTTAAACACTGAATAGATATTAAATTGCCTCATGAAAAATTAACTGCTATGAAATGTTAGTAGAGACATGTAATGTCTTTATTTATCTTTGATGTACTAACCAGGGCCGGTAGCAGGTTAGTAGTCCAAGAAGCAAGAAGTTCTCCAGTTTGTACGAGAATCGCTCCTGGCAGATGACCAACAGATTGCCACTTATCACTGCCATTCAACTTCACCTATAACAAAAAAAAAATAATAAATTCATACCGTATAAACGCAATTTCAAATTTCGAATATCGAACATAGTATCGAATTCAGTAAAATTTTTTAAAATCTGTATTTACAAATGACGTTCCATTTTCAAATATCCTACCTCAAGCCCCCCTTCAGAGTCCTGAGCGACGAGCGTGAAGGTGCACCTGTCGGAGTGTGCTCCGCATCTCGTGTACGTGACGTGTTCGTAGCACGGACCTTCATCCTCGGGGGGTACGGGCGGGTAGTACAGGATACGCATTGTGGAGGCATTGCAGCCATCGCTCTGAAGCATGTGAGAGTGGCAGGAGAGTAGAGTGGAGGGGGGAAGACCTGAAATAAAACATAGTATGACTAAATTATAATAATATGCTAAATGGGCACTGGGCAGTCGGGCAGACGCCCTACCCGATGGAGGTAGTCGCGTCAATTATACTGTTCTATTGACTATTCAGTGACAGAACATTCTCGATATTTTAATTGAATTTCGTCTTATCATACTTTTTTAACGACAATTCCGTTCCAATTAAGCGGATATTAACACATTGACTTATTATCCGTAATGATTATTGTCGTTTTATGTAATTTATTAAATATTATGCAAGTATGTTTGTGTATATTAAGAAAAATATAAATTGTTCTTACCAAAAGCGTAACCGAGAGCCTGTAAGAGCACTCGGGATAGGTTTGTGAGATCGTGAGCGAGGGGCACGGCGTGTTGCGTAAACTCTGGCACCTCTTCTTGAGCGGGCATCGCCGCCGCCGACAGAGTCGTTATATTAAACGAGTGACGTAACTCCTACAAAAATATAGGTATGCATGTTACAAATAGAAGACTATTGGCTAATGCTGGCCCATTATTTAATAACTTTCGCCGATCTACGACAAGATTAAATCGCACGCAAACGTGGGACGTTGCGAAAATATGTATATATATGAAATAATGTTCAAAATACCCGCCAGTTCTATTATTAACAAGCTAATCATACACAAACAAATGTGTGTGTATAACCTAAAATAATATATTTTATCTGTTCCACTAACCTACATGTCAGTCATTGAATTAAGAGTTATATTGTAAGTTATATACAAGGCTTTAAAATATCTTTGTTGGCCATTTAAGATATGAGTATATTGTACCTGCGACCTAAATTTTGTCGATATTTAATATAATTTTTGTTATTATTATTTAATATAAACTTACCTTCTTGGTCTCGTCGAACTGTTCCATACCAGGTTTAACATAGCCGTGGTTGCTGATCGGGTTGCGAAGATACTGCGCCTGGCAACCCTCGGGTAGAGCACAAAAGTTATCTAGATCTGCGTACACCGCTTTTAACTGAAAATGACAAACAGACACTTTATAACATCTCTTTGTAGTTTGATGAACTCACTGTGAGTAACATTTCTAAGAGTTTCTGTCAAGTGGTAATGAAAGGAAGAATTAAATTCTAGTTTTAAATACAATCATATTTCGTAGAAAAAGACATACTTTATTTATGATAGATGTCAATAAATCTTTTTGTTGCTAGTAAAGAAAATATACACATTTTTAACTCTAAAAATGCTCGTCGAATAAAAGGTATAATCATTTTGCATTAATTTTATAACCTATTAAGGTAACAGTGTGATTTTGACCTGACAACAACTAACTTTATTCCACAGATTATAACATAAAATATCTGTTATTAGGCGCTATTATATATACTATATTATTTTGGTACTTAATAACATAGCATACCTTATCTTCAGCGACGCCGTGGTTGACAAGCATGGCAAGACCTTTACTGCTGAGAGCAGTGAACAGCTGTTGTCCAATACGTCGAACCACTGATTTCATGGGACACACATCAGTACCTGAAATACAATAGATATTACACATTAAATACCACATTTAAAGATTTTTCCATACATTTTAATACCATATTTGTATATGTATGTATTGGTTTTCAAATCGTGTAAAACGATGCGCCGCGAAGTCTCGACCCTGACACTATTCGGACGACGATATAAATTGTGACAAGGCAATAACGAAATAAATTACGAAAAAAAGAATAGTTTGAATTTAAAGTCCTTTGATAATAAGCAAAATACATTCGAAGTTTTTAATCGGGTTTATAATGAAATAAAGCGTAATAAAAATCTCAATAAACATAGATAAGAAAGGTTCTTTTTTTCATTGTGGAATATGAAATGCGTTTTATATTTCTGCTAACGCGAGCACTGATATGTATTTCTCGGTAATCTTATCCATATTTTGATTAATTTCAATATAGCGCTATAGATTTATCGATATTATTAATTAATAATTTATGAAGTTCTATTTATAATGGTACTTGCTTGTGGTGTTAGTAGAAACCATTAAGTGGTGACATGGTGCTCAAAGATAAAATCTTTCATAGATCTGACAGTTGTGTAATCTGTAGTGTTATCATCATAAAATATAACTTAGACATAGACTATAAATTACTTTTTATTTAAAACCATACATTGTCAACAGACGACATCTTTCTTTATGGTTGTATGATAGTGTAATATATATATGTACTAATTAAAAATAAATGCTCGTACGTTTTGCACAGCAATTAATGATAATTATATAATAACTATTATAAAATAGTTTCTTGGTACTGTATAATAAATTAAAACTAAATTTCATGTGTAAATGGCGCTCTATTTCATTGGTGATTCGTTTTAAACCAGAATACTTATAAATATGACGAATATTACGTACAAATAACTGTTAATAGATACACAGTAAGACGTACAGTTATTTCTGGTTGGTGTAATCTCCATCTGTCATTGGGAATATTTAACTTCATCCTGTTAAACGTCACCCACACCAACATATAGATGTATTATTATTAGATTGGGACTCAGTCTATTGCCCAACATTTATGTAACGTAAAATTTCAGTATTAAAATTGTTTTATATTATAAGTTTATTCGTGATTTTACTATGAAATAAATATTGCTATTGAAGTTCATTGACCCACAAACAAGGATTTATTTCGAACACACATGTTAGCTAGTTTAAACATTATCCAAATCTATCGGAATTGATGTTTTATTGAGATCAAAACAATTGTTTGACCCATTTTCAACATGATTCACTTCTACAAGTGTGTTCTCTAAACATAAATCAAAGCAATCAATGATGAGGTCATGATAGAAACGTACTCAACGATTTCAGATTTATTAAACTAAGTTAAAAGATAAATCGGAGATTGCTTCAATATTAAAATCCTTAACAAGATCGCATAAAATTTATCATATAATATTAATTCCAGAATGTTCTTTAACTCTATAAAATGATTGAAACTATAGAAAAAAATCTTTTGTTTTGGCAAAACCAGAAATAGTCATCATTTTTTATAGTCACCTAAAACAATTGGTCTTTAAGTAGCGGATGTCTTGCAATATAGCTAATTATTCTTCTTTCCGAGGTCGTATTAGACTAAACAAAACTTAATTAAAAAGCCAGAAATTCCGAGCACAGAATATTCAGAACATTATATATTATATTTGATGAACTTTTCTTTGATTTTCACTGACAAGAAACTGTTTGTTTTCTAAGTTTTTCTAGAATATGAAATTCTTGGAAGTGGAAAACAGGTTTTCAATAGCATAACTTCCTTGTGAAGCAAATACATAGCTCTAGGTTTTTATCACATACGTTTTTGCGACGAACGGAGATACTCTTTTCCTCTTGCGATAAAGAAACAAAACATTAAATCCTGTGACTTTGAAATTTGTATGTATAAATTTACCTTTGAATGAAAAGATAAATCTCTTTATTTAGTTTTTTATCTACATTTAAATGTTTTCGTAAGAAGTTTTCAGTCGCAGCTAATAGATTATAGAATAAGCTAGGAAATGTGTTACAAAATTGTAAGTACGACCTTGTAAATAATACAGGTAAATATTTCACGTCATTTGTATTCTAAAACATCATCTGCTTGATTATTCATAAGTTACATGATATCTATATATATATACTTATAGTTATCAAAGCATGAATAAGAGTTTTTCCTTGAAAATTTATTGTTGACATGTTAATCATACGGCTATATAGTTAGCAGGTGAAATGAATTAGATGTTTTATTTTCAGTGACATTACTCACAAATTTAAATTAATATTATAATTAATTAAGTATTTTATGAATGAATTTCTATAGAACCACATTAAAACTGTTAATACTTCTTACTGCTAGTACTTCCTATTAATTTAACGTTAATGCATTTCTGTTATATCTTTATAATTATGGCTGAAATGCTTAATCTACTTTACAAATCGAAAGTATTAAGATGAACACACTACCATTCTCTTAATTAAGAAAAACTGTTTCATAATTGTCAGTTTAGTAATTTGGTTTTGAGTTTTCAGTACAAAAATATTTTCTTCAGTACAAAAATATCTTTACCAACAAAAAGTAAATGGCGTGTTTATAAGTTTTAAATATAGAATTTTATTTACAAAATTTGTTACCAGTCTTATTTGACTTATTAACACCTAACTAAAAATATAACATTCACAAAAGTAATTTAAAAAACTACATGCTTATACATAATGGCAACACTTTCAGAGACTAAATAGATATAGGTATGTATTAATTATGTAACTTGAGAATTATATAATATGAATAAAATTTGTTATTAAGCTTGTTGTAGCTGCATTTTATTCAGTTCATCAGAAATTGCTTTGTAATGAAAAAAAAATCATTGACATAAACTATTCACCTACCTGGAATTATGAAAGCACGTGATTACGTAATGAACTTTATTACACAATCTAGTCGGCTCTGATAGGTGTTAGAAGACGAGATTGGGCATAATATTATTTGTTTTTATTAATAAAGATTTTTTTGTATAAAAATTAATTAAAACCTTCGTTTATTAAACCTCATTATAATTTATTGGCTCTATAATATAACATTTATATATTTTTTTTATTGTTTCGTATCTATAAATAGGCGTTTTTAATCAACCTATTGTTTGATTCCAATTTTAAAATTACATCGATAAATTGAAAAATACGTTTTTTATCCGATTAATTATTGTTTTAAACATTTATTTATCAAAACAAACAACGCCTCTTTTAATAATTTTTATGATAAATATAGCTGAGGTTTTATTAAGATCAATGTCAAAAAGAGTTTAAATAAGGTGACATTTTAAAGTAAACCGAAGTTAGTTTTATCTAATTGATTACTTATTTTATATAAATAAGTGAAAAACCCAAATACATTTTCATTTGACATGAACAAACACAGACTATATAGTATGCGGAAGAACTGTCAGTGACGTTATTCGTACGTTAGATATCTGAACAAAGGAGTTCGGACGAAATCAGAAGGTCAAAATTCAGTATTGTTTTGTTTATTATTTTTCATACATATATATAATTGAAAAGAATCGTTAATAAACTAACATTTTTGTTGAATATTAGATACATTTGTAGCCTTATTTCATTTATTATTTTAAAGATATTAATTTTTATTTATTGAAACCAGGAAAAAGTCACGTTTTAAACGTCAAAAGGTTTTTATGGACGTCAATTACATAAAAAAAGTAATATTTTAGTTATCATAATAAATTTCCTACAACATATTTATTCAAAATAATATCAAAAATTAAATAAATTTTGTTTAAAATGATATCAAATAGATGTGTTCCTTATTTTAAAAATCAAAATGCAATATATTGTAAACAGTTCTGGGAAATCTGGCAAAGTATGTATGTGTGAGCTACATAAGGAAAGAGGAAAACACTGATTGCACATTGGCAATTTTATGTACGGTCACCATGACTTGTCCATAAATATTTTTCATTGCCGAGTCCATGATAAATTAAATAAAAAAGATACAATATATCCAAAAGTTATATACAGACTTTTATTTCAGCTCAGTTTCAGTATAGCGTTTTGTATCATTAAGCTGCATTTGGATACAAATGAAAAACTTATTCACCTATGTTAACAATACGTAGCAAAACATGCAATGTATAAAAATACGTGTTTTCCTTAAGTCATAAGGCTGTGTCTCAAGTTCGTTCAGGAATAATTTAATGTTCATACATACTAAAAAGGGTGGTGTGATGTTTGCAAATCATATAGACGGTTACAATTAATAAATGTGTATATTTTAGGACGGGGGAAAAATATACATTATTTTATATGACATTCAGGACTTTTTTAAACATGCTTATTATATACGACATATATTTCATAAATGCTAAAGATATATATTTCATTAAAAATAAGTAAAACGAAATTTGTTATGTCATTATAATAAAAACGTAAGCTTACTTTCTTCGTTTTTCGAAATTAAATAAAAACACATTGACATGTGACATTTAACACTTGTCATTTTTGTGTGTCTCTTGCTTAGATTGATGACTTAAGGAAAGTGTTTCTGCTACAATAAAAAATATTAATGTAAATAATAATATAGAATATATTTATATTTAAAAATGTTAATATTCTTTGAACATTTATTCTTCCTATACGTCCGTTTCAAATTAGTCATTCGTAGAAATGTATCCATATTATGTTTCTAATTGTTTTTCATATAGTATTTATTTGTGGTAGACGTATATTGATTTAATTTATTCTAAATGTACCTGAGTAAAATTGTGTTTGATTTCAATGTTCCAGTACGAGCAAGGAACTGATTATTTACAGTCAATTTAACGACATGCACGTGTGTCCACGTGTTTTCTTATCACTACATTATGACTTGCTCGTTATTCGAATAGCTTTTTAAGAAATGTATTTTCTCAACAATAGACGATTCGATTTTATTTGCTCTTATTTGCGTCACAACTGAAGTACGTCCTGTATTATTATTAATGATATTTTAAGATCGCCTCGTGAGGTGAGTAAACTGTTTGTGATTGTTTGATAAACAAATACAAATCGTATAAAAATAACCCGTCTGAATGGATAAAAATAGATATATTTGTAAAGGTTTAAACATTTATAATTATAATATTATTAATTGACGATATTTTAACTCTACAACTGTAGTATAGAATAAAAATAATAAAGTAATCTATTCGAGGAACTGTCTTCAGTCATCAACTTTCATTGGCTGTCAGCTGTCATCAATTAGATTATAAACAAGTTGAAAGTGAATGACATTCCCAGTAGTTCATCTTGTTAAAAAAACAACATCATATTATTATTAAATTATTTTAAAATCATAATTTATTAATTTCATGATTTATACTTTTTTGTATCTAATATCTATACAGTTTAAAGAGAGATTCTTGAAAATGTGTTTTATATCATTACACGTATAAGTGTAAGAAGCTATCATAATTTCTCTGAGAATGTATGGTATTGTTGATAAAGTGCATAGATTAATTATAATTACTCATTCAAACTTGTCGAAGTGATTCCCGGAAAGTCTGAAAGGACTTACTTCTTGTATTATAAGCAGCCTTTCATAGATATATTATTGAATACAAAACTAAACCAAAAACGCATTTAATTGTTAAATGTATGTTTTCATCAAATCCGATATAAATTATCAATCTACAAAATATATCGTTCAGCTTTTAATTCATATTCTGGTACACTACGATGTGTGAAAATTTAATCCGTCACATTAACACAAAATTAGTAATATAATATATAATATTATATATAACCTTTTTTATATTATTTAATATATTGAAAATACGCATTTATCTCTAAATGTTATCTGTAATGACGTAGCCAATTTTTTTTTTAATTATCATAATGGTCTCAGGTGCTGGTTTATCAATAACTTTAATTCTCATTAATTATTGAAAATACATTCAAATAATACGAAAATAAATTGTGAAATTGATCATTTGAAATATTCTGGAATTTATATATGTATAAATATTTTTTTAATCTTATCATTCGTGGCACATACCTAATATTAAAAATCACAAATATTTATGTGAAAAGATAATATTATTGCGTAGAAGTAATATTTAAATAACAATGATTTATAATGTACGTCAAGTGGAATTTATTTATTGTATTACGCAAAATATTCCATTCATTTTTTCTTTTTTCCATGTACATACGTAACGCTTGATAAAATTCCCATCGACATTATCTTATATTTTATGTATAATTGATATAAATATAAAAGATAACATTTTTTAATACGCCATATAGTTGAAATATCGAATATATTTTTTAACATAAACATAAAATTGAGGTAATATATACATTCTCTTTTTTAAACGAGGAAGAATGAATCATGTATAAATATTATTGTATTATCTGTTTAGAAAGTTTCCATTAAGAAAACAAAAGCTCCGAAGGTAAAGCAACAAGGATGAAAAGTGAAATCTATTTCAGTAATACCGTTCTCTTTTCTATTGCATTTCTGATCTGTCTCGCCGTCGAAGTCTATGTTTTATCGACAATTGCTTTAAGATACATTATTAGAAGGGGAAGCAAAAAAACTTGTTGCTTTATATTTAAATCTGTTTTAGAACGGTGTCGGTTTACAATTGGAAGTTATTTTTGACTTTGGTCCGATTTTTTTTAAATGACAAAAAAAGCTTGAGTCGACACCTATGTATAGAGACTACAATCTGGGATTTATATTATTTTAATTTTATACATAAATATATTTTTATATTTCTTAAATAAATGAAACACCATCGGTATATTAAAATAAATTTATGTCAGTACAGTTCAAAACCAATTGTCTAATTGAATTTAATGGTTTAAGCTCATTCGAACGAACGGTCCAAACGGGTATTCATAAAGTGTGTACGGATCAACAAACTCTCCTCGGAAAACGTTAGTTTACACTTTGTACATAGATAATAAAAATAAAACATGACTTGCCATCTCTGGTTATAAATAAAATGCTATATGATTGTTCTTACGAAAACATTTGTAATTTAAATAACTTGGTAGTTCACTTCGAGCAGTCTGCGTCGTGAATCGTGATATATTCAAATGTACTATAGTCTATTATTATTTGTATCAAAATTCTATTAAAGCAACGTTTTAAAAATACTTATACCAATGATAAACTACAATTAGAAGTCACTGAGACAAATATTTGAGACGGCTGAGATTATTTTTATCTCAGATCGTATAATTGGAGGCAGATAGATGGCTGCTTTGTAATAAGTCATCACAGAAAAGGCTTTATACAGTGTAACACGCAGACCAAACGTGAGTTTGGGCATTGAGAACGAACTACGATAATATATGTTTGAACACTCACGTCCAACAACAATTATATTATGTTTTTCTAAGAATTATGCTGTACAAAATGCGCATATAATAAAAATATAAAAAACTTTATTGCTTAATCGTTTTGCTCATCCAACACCAGCTTTGTCTGCGAGGATATTTATTATACAATCAAAAACAAGCCAACATATCCGAGCTTATGACTCACTGCTTAGGCTAGTTTTATTACACGAGTATTTTTTTATATATCTTTATTAATAAAATTGTAAAAAAATAAAGTTGTGAAACCAGTGCCAATAGTATACGTGATATTTAAGAACAAGATGGAAGTCTATAGAAAGACGTGCATTAATATCGCATCGATAATAATCAAGTTGAGCCCATACATTCATCGCGTGATTGAATGACATTAAAGGTACTCGACACAGGAACGTTTGAAGAAATTATCAATAGATGTTTCTGTAACATGCATTTCTCATTGTATATAATATGACGAATTTCGTGTACACAGATGGTATGACAATGAGGACCACACGTCAGACGGCTGTTTGTTTCAGGACAATGGTAGACATGTATGGTATTCGTGATGATTTGCAAACAGGGCTGTGCGCAGTTTGCCGCTGTTTCAATATTGGATTTGAACTTAAGATGGCGGTATTGACGGGCGAAAGCACCGTTGGTAATATATGATTATAATGCGTTGTCAAATAAGCGAGCGTTATGTTAAAAATAATAAAAATAGTTCTACTAGTGACTATAAATAAATTTATGTATAATAAAATAATATATAATTGCTTCTGTTTCAACGCTCTCTTTCTATAATTGTACAATCAATTTGGGACTCTCCTAAGGGCTTCTCTGACTTTCATTACGGCTGTGATTTGGAATATACATATATATATTATATATATTTATATATAGTTGGTTTTTATTTAGAAAATAGGAAAAAATGAGGTAATGATATCGAATATGGTATTGTTAATACATATTAGTTTCAAGACGATCGAGTTTCGAACGAGCAAAAAACGCCGACCCACTGATCTACTCGGTAAGTTTCCAAAAGATAAAATTTACAACGGTAACATACCGCTGATTACTTTTCGCCGAATTAGCGGCTCTTTTTACCGTTTTTGAGTCATCTCTAAATGGTACGTAACGATTAAACAGTCAAGTGACTGTAAACTCATAGCCCGACAAAACATATTAGGATCGAGGGAACAAATGAATCATACTAGCACATTGTATGAAAACAAAAGGGTTGCCAAAATAGATTATTCAGTTCACTGACATTTAAATAGGCTAGTAGGTACCTGTTATCGTAAATGGCACTCTTTATGAATGATCACAATCATTATATAACAAAAACAAAAGGTTCTTTTACATCAATTAAATCTTAAAGTTTATAACGGTTCGAATGTCCATCTGTCTAGAGATAGCTAGGTGAATATGTATACTGTATACTCATTTATATATTTTAAACAAAGCCAAAACGACAAGACAAAGACCATTTTAAAGTATTTTCATTTCTCATGTTCCCATCTTTCTTTCACGTTCGCATTTGTTCGTAACTTAATAAAAGAGTCCTTCTGTTATTATATTAAGGCTCAGTTCGACTAAAATCGGCAAAAAGTATTACATCCTTTAGGAGAAAGTTGTTAGTTCAACAAAACGACAAACAACTTTTTCTATTAAGTTATTAGGAAAGTAAAAACGGTATTATAAATACATTAACAGTATAGATATCTAACAATTTAATGAAATAACATGGCAGCATGTGCCAAAAAGACACTTCAAAGTACCAAATATTAATTTCAAGTATATCATGAATCAAATAAATGTAGGTCATCTGCTTTAAACGTTGTGATCGTTCAATTAACACTGGAATTACTATGGGAACATATAGGTATTACTCACAGAATACATAAAAGAGACGTTAAACAGATTGGCCTATTGATACATTTACCGTTTATTGTTTATTTAAGTACAAAACTGTAATTTTCACGAACTAACTGCTATTAGGTGTGACATTAATGGATAACTCTCAAAAATTCGTTAAATACATATATTGTGGCTAAATGACGTACGATATTTCTTTATCGTGCCCGGCCTTTAGTTTTGATAGCGATATTTCGCATCACTAGTTTTATTTGAATTTGATTGTTTCATATCTTATCAAAACATGAGGCAAGCTAACCTTCAAATTAAATAATGGTCAAATGTCAAGACAACTTTATATAATAACTGACATGATGTCAGTGACATCTATTCGCAATTTATAAGTTTTTTTAAGAAGCGAATAATAAAACGAACTAGGATTTCATTATACAGTCAAATAAGTTCAAAAGCAAAAATTCTTCGCATCACAAAAAAATGTGGTTTTTTGTTTTATACATTAAAATGAACGTGACCATAATTTTAGTAGAATATGTATTTATTCATTAAAGTGGTTTATCGTGTAAATACAAAAAGGTATTTCATTAGTTAATTGCTATCAGTCATTTTCAAGGTAATTATCTTTTTATTTTAAACAGGTTGGTAGTATGCGCCTTGGCTATAGAACTTTAAGCCAAGGCTGAAATTCTTGGACTAAATGACGTAAGCAAATTAGGCTTCAAGTTTTTTGCAATAATTAGTTACATTACTAGAAAGTAGAAACGCCAATAATGAAAATAAAGCTAGGGTTAAATTTTCGTGTATTAAAAACGGAGAAAATGTGCGCATTAACCTATTGTAAATATATATTTTTTGCGAATAAATATTGCGTATTTGTTATATTAATCCTATGATTGATGCGATATGTTCGGCGGAGATTTAATATACATTTTTCATTTCTGTTATCTTGACAGACTCAAGTAATCCATATGTAAAGTTACTTTTTTTTGTCTTTAATACGTCACATCCTATGCGTTTAATTTTATGTATTTTCCATTAATATAATGTCGAGTTTATACAGGATAGCGCAGTGGCAGATGGCGATTAAACTTATTGCGTGCGAAGGACCGGGGGCTATCAAAGCCCGCCCGGCCGTTGCCCTCACTGCTCTACCTTTTTTACATCTGCAGCTTTTGAATTATTCCTCGTTTTCAGATTAGACAGGTTAATAACATGAAAGTCATGACTAGTACTTTTAATACACAAACTTATCCGTTACACTTTATTATTATGTTTCTGCTATACACTATCTAATGTACGTTCTAAATTTTTAATACTGTTGTAAAATAATATACATATTGATAAGTATTTTTTGGCATAATATTTATCAAAACAAGATTTCCCTAAATGATGGATTTTCATTTATCTGAATGAATAATCTTGGCATACGATAAACCATTTCCAAATACACGATAAGTTTTAGGAAGAGAACGCTAAGTAATAATCATAATTCACAATGTTAGTAGTATGAAATAGTTTTTATAAAAGTAATAGTTGTATGTACAAGAACTTGTGTAATAAAAATCCAAAGAGATAGTATTGTTGTCCATATTATTTGAAACGAACACCTGAACTCTGAAGTTCTGTTTTGTATAAGCTCTACAAGTTTGTTTTTATATTGAAGTAGGTTCATCATTATAAAACACTATTATAGCATCGTTCTTTATTATGGAGTCGTAAACATAAACATTATTCTACTTTCACGAATATCGACGTTTAGGATTGTTTATATCGAGTAAATGGAGCATGGCTCTGAGAGTAAATATATCTTTACGAAAAAGAATTCTTAAGATTCAGTCAACCGGTAGGTCTTTGAACTTAATTTAAAGCAGTTTTTTCTCCAAATCTCGTTCGGCTCCACAGCTGTCGGTCTCACGCTAACTTTAATTGGGGATGAGCGCAGGTAGACTTTCCGTTCTTTTGTGAATGGCCAATATCTCGAGTTCATGATCCGATGATTTAGGTGGACCGTTACATTTCGAAGATTTATAACTTTACCTGAGTTTTGGGACGATTTATTGTGTGTAAATATGTAATAGTATGGTTATATATTCCTTACCTATATGAGCCAAATCGATAATGGGTATTTCGCAGCGTGAGAGCAGGGTCTCCTCTTGTGGGGCCGCCATCGTCGTCGCCTGCTGTTGTAGATCTGTTATCTTCGGAGTCGTCCAACAAACTCGCGCCTTATCACTCGACTCCAGGTGGGTAATTAGCAATTAGCGATCGTGACACCGAACGATAATATAGGATAGGAATACGATACTGATAAGCACTTAGTACACCGTCAGAAACCGAACGTTAAAGTTTATTAAAGTTGTGAATGGTCTTTTGATTACCCCTGGTATAGAAGCGTTCAGAACTCATTTGCATAACCTTGTAGTTCCTGCTCGAGGCGTTCAGCGATCTGACGTAGCAGCAATAAGCTATACTGACTTGACACATTAAAAATTGCTTTTTGTGGCTCTCTCACAGTAAGTATGCGTAGGACTCGTTGCTCCCGCGTGTGCGACCCGACGGCGTCGCGCGCCCCCCGTCCCTAGTGAGTTTCGAATGTCTTCGTTCTAACAAACTGGCTCACCGTGTGCGGTGAGCGTTACCCTGGTGTCAATGTGAGCTCTCACTTATATATCATCGCGTGGACTTTCGCAACCGAACGGCGTGTCGAAACAGCTCGCCTTGAACACTAAGAGAAAGCGTGGAAGACGTGTACACTGTTTAACGTACAGAATCAGACTGACGCGAATGCGCCGCACTCCGCAGACCTCGTACACTCACCGACTGACGGACTGACTCATGCGACCGTTTGTCGCTCACTTCGCGTGACTATCCGACACCGATAATAAACCAGATATGTTATACCACACTTTATTTGTATGCGACAAATTCTCATGGGGATTTATGAAATACAATAAACAGGTTTTTGTATGTAATACATTTAATACGATGTTTTGAATGCCATTGCACTTACCATATGGTAGTGAATGTTTGTAATCGCCGTGCCATATGATTGGTACAGCGCCATCTATTTTAGATTGCGAAGATACGAACAAAAAGTATAGAAAATGAGATGAGATTTATTTATTTATAGCGAATTAATTTACAGTAGCATGTGATCATTTGAGGCACCGTTCAAAATAAGAAGAGCCGACATATCCGCCGCGCATTGCCCTCTGCACGTGTTGTTCGAAGAGTCGTCGATTGCTTTGTAGTTCATCAGCCGCTTCTTTATTCAGTGGGTCTTCAGGATTTGGTTCCTATAAAACAGAACCAAAAGCTTTAAAACTAATAGTAATAGTAACATAATTAATTATTTATTTGTCCCTTCCATAACAATAAATGTCATTAAATTATACTCATTAGTCATTACCCTGTGTCAAAGATACAATGTTATTTGTGTAAAGAAATTTTATTTGGATATCCTTATTTAAAAAAATAGCAATAACGAAGATATGAAAAATAAGTATATATAATACTTTTTTCATATGATGAAATCTATAAAGTATAACTGGTATTTGATATAATCTACTACTCTGAATTCATAATAACTAATTTTCTATTATGTTGAATACACCTAACACTTATGTAAAATTAGAATGACTGAAATTGTTGTGTAGTTTTTGATAAAAAAACAATACATACTGTAATTTTTATATCATAAGAATAATCTTAGTGTTTTACATAATATGCTCCCTAACAAATTATTACAATTCCATAATAATTGTAATATATCTATAACAAACATAAATGTCTGAATGTTTACATATTATACATTACTGAATAACAGACAATAGTTATACTTTTATTGGTTCTCATAATTATATGAACGGTTGTAATCATGAAAAACTAATAATATCATTCATCTAGTGTACACAAAGCAACTCAAGATGCAAATTGTATCTGCATATTGTCTTAATAAATTATTTATTACTTTATTTTAATCAGATATGTTGTAAGAGGAAGTGTGTACTGTATATCATATACATGTAACTTATAAATAAAATGAACACTAGAAGGAACAAAGGAACTTACCAAGAATAGATACTGCAACCCGTATACTATTGAGTTGACTGTGAGAACTGGTTTCCAATCTTCTCGGAGTATATTCAAGCAAACATTCCCTTCCAAGTCTATGTTTGGGTGGTATACAGCTGTCTCACACTTAACTTTAGGTGGTTCATGGGGATAGTTTGGTCCTACCTACATATTAAATAAATGTAGCTAGAAATGTGTAAACAAAGTATAATATAACATTAGATATGATATGAAAGTTACCTTAAAGCTAAATACAAATCTTCCTCCTCTGTAAAAACCTTCATCGGGACAAATGATCAATTTGAAATTAAGTAAATCATCTGGGTCTGGAAATTCTGTGCTACAAGTTTTAGGCAGGTTCAGTTCATTTAAATCTAAAAACAAGAATATAATATAAAATTATTAAAATATTCTGAACAGTTGTAAACATTATTGATTTAATTATAAGTGATGGTTACAAGATATTGTAACAATAATAATATTTAAATAGTTTTATTTTTCTTTTGTATTTGATAAGTTTAGATTACCTTTTGTGATTCGTAATTGAGCCGCCGATGCTTTCTTTTGTGAACCGCCTGCTCTTGCTGAACCTTCTTCATCTTTTTTTTGTTGTTTTAAGGAAAACAGTTTAATCATTGTCCTAATTCGATGAAAATTAGAAATTGATTTGGATAAAACCTATTTTGACAGATGGCTGACGTCTGAACTTCAATCAAATCAAACTTCAATTCTAAAAGGATAAGAAATTCACAGAGTATTAAAAATATTTTAATAAAATGTGGTTGTCTATGAGCAAATTTTTTATATTCATGTATTTAATTTTGGTTGGTTGTTTAAATATGGCCTTCATCGTAGCCTTAAAATATGCAAAGACGTGCACAATATATTCATGTATTAATTTTAAGCAGACTGTTTATTTTACCTACGATTCAATAACATGTTGTTTTGATATCTGTTTCTTTGGGTTTTGTAGAAAATTATTTGGTTGTGCTAGTTAAAAAATGAATATTTTGTAAAATATGTATCACCAAAGAAGTCAAATATTTATTTTCATCTACATTAAAAACCCCTAAAGATATTGTATGTTTTATATTTATTTCAAATAGATTTTTTTTGACAGTTGCATTTTTGTACGGTGAACTCGTAAAGGAAAATTGTCTTTGGCATCACAGTAAATTTTCGCTTGCTCTGATAATAAATGCATTATTATAATAGTTTTTTTTATATGAGTTAAAGTTAGCTTATACTCTAATGATGCAGACAATATACATACTGTTCAAATAAAAATCGTAATATTTGATTCTTTTAAAAATGGCTAGCGAAGATGTTATTGAGTTGGGATCTTCTGATGATGACGCCGAACCAGCTCCAAAGAAGGTAGTAATTGTATTTAAATTATAACTGAAATATATCGTAGTTATAATAACTTAAAATTTACAATAAATTTCTTAATTTATTTTTTAATTACAGAGAAAACCGATGCCCAATGCCATGGTTGTAATTCCGAATAAGCCTGGTTTAACTATAAAACCATCTCAACCAAATCCGTTTCGTAAACATAAGGATATTTTAGGTAAACCGATTATTGTTAATAAATCGGTTAATAATATGAACACAAATGTTCATAAGAAAAAAGTAGTGACTAGGTCTCTCCAATCTCAACATAAAAATTATGCTACTACAAAAATTGTGAATACTGCAATACCCATACAAAACAGGTTCGTAAACCCTTTGAGTATTGCAAAGAATATATTTAACAATCAAGTACCAATACCTAAACCACAAACAAAAGGTTTAAAGAAACAAACAGAAGCTAAAGGTTCAAGCCTCTTAAATAATTTACCTAAGGGTATTACTATTAAATTAGTACAGAATTCTTGTCCTCCTTTAGTTAATCAAGTCAAAAATAGGACACCCCAAAGTTCTGGAGATGTATTGACTGTTGAAATAGACGATGAGGATATATCCGAAACGTCAACATCAAGCCCACAGTGGTATATAAGACCAGAGGATCAAGTAGATGAGGATTTAAAGAAAATTGAAGGTAGTGAGCTTAAAGTAGAACCTTCAATACAAGAACAGAATAACAAAGAGCCTGACAAATCACAGTATGTTGAAATCACAATAGAAGATAGCCCTTTGAAGCCTCAAACAAAGAACCGGGACAGTGAAATTGGTAAAGAGCTGGCGATTACAATAGAAGACAGTCCCGCAAAAACACCATATAAGTCTAATAATCGGGACGGTGATTTTGTAAACAGGAATATCAAAGAACCTCAGAGTAAGAAGAAATTAGATTATCCCAAAGAAAACAATGAGGAGAGACAGGTTGTTGAAATAGAAATAGATCTTATGGATACAAGTCATTCTAAAATACAGGAAAATGAGGATAGCACTGAAAAATGTGAAGATACTGATGCCAAAAATGAAACACAAAAATCTAAAGAAATTGATGTATCAGCTATTGGCAATAAAACAGAGTGTAATGAGGCTAAAACAAATAATTCTAAGAATACTATTGAAAGTAAAGAAGGCCCAGAAATATGCAATGCTGAATTCCATCCCGTGTATCAGAATTTCATTGACATTTGTTTCGAACTAGAAAACTCCGATGATATGAAAAAGATAGTTGACAAGAAAATTAAAGCTTACTACAAACAGTGTCCAAATGAATATGTTGAGTCTGCTGATTTTATAGATATGGTCTCCACAAAAATAGTCGCGATGAAGGCCAGTCCAGAAAAAATGTATTTGTATATAAAAGATGTTGTTGATGAACTTAACTTACAAAGAAAAATGGCTAAATCTGCATGTCCGTTAACTAAGGATGACACTCAACAAGGTAAAATCATCAATTATACCATTTATATATGTAGTTATAGATATAACTTGCATACAATAGAAACACATTAATATATAAACAGATTCATAGGTTGAAACATCCATAAAAAATAGTATATTATATAAAGCATGATTATAAAAATTATAATACAATATTCATGTTATGAGCAATTTTACACTAAAAATTATGTACATGACACTTCTTTTTATAGAGGACTAGTTGTTAATTCCCCATTTTTGGCATGTCCAAAAATATCTAATGCAACTTCATTTTATAAAATTAACAGTAAACTGATGTAATGATACTTATACAACTATTATCTGTCATAATTATGTGGATTGGATGCACATATTACATTTGACAACATTACTTGTACATTGTACAATGATTTAAGTGTTTAACTCCTGGTATTTCACAAATGTAAAAAAATTTGTTGTTTGAAAACTGATCCACTGTTTTCCCAAATTTTATTAAATTTTATTGAATAATTGACAAGTTTCAACATTTGACAAGATCTTAATGTGACATAATTTGTACAATCTCTTTATATACATTCCACATATTTAGAGTTTAGATGAAGATGTTAAGAATTATTGAAAAACTGATCTAGATACAAATTTCTTTGATAAATTGATTATAGTGTTGTCCCCATAATAAAAGAAGAAATGTATAAATAAAAAAATACCTGATTCACCTTATATTTTTGCATAATATGTTATTTATCCCATAAAAGTTTTCCTTTTTTTTATAGACATCAGAGATAATACTTATTAACAAGAGGGCAATAAATAAAATATATAGGGATATTTCTTAAAACCATTATATTCAAATATTATATATAATTATTTTTCACATAAAACACAATTGACTAATAATTTGATTTTGGTTCATGAACCTTAAATAGGTTTTTCGTATAATATATTAAAAGACAAAAATAGGTTTGTCAAAAAAATGTGATTTTTTGTAAAATTTTTAGTTTTGTTAATTTTATTTAACTCAAAATGTTCAGGTCTTTTAAAATAAAACACGTTAAACTATATTAAAAAGGTTAGATATTCTTATTAATTTTATTAAATTAAGAATAATCTTTTAATTCTTACCAGAAAATATCATTACTTTATATATAATAAAATGAATAAGGCTATATTATTTTAAATTTCAATGTATGTAATTTCAATGTATAATTTACAGATTTCAATGTATAATTTACAGATCCATCAAATACCTTACCTGCTGAATCTGAGCATGTTGTGGTGTCTACCAAGAAAATGATGCAAATTCGAAAATTGGAGAAGACTATCAAGAAATTACATAGAGCAATACAGAAACTCGAAGAGCAAGTTGTTGACTTTGATGATGAAGAGGATTCAGTATATTTATTGACTGAAAGGTACATAAGGAATTCTATGAAGAATGGTTTGATAATTATTGGTAATGTTTCTTACAAATTAAATACATATATTTAATTTTAGATACAAGGAACGCATGGTACGAGTTCATAAGAAGTTTTGTCAGCTCACCAACACGAAGATGCCATCAGAACCAAGGATACACATTGAATCAAGACCTGGCCGTCCTACAGGTCCGGCAAAAAGACTTGAGAAGTGGATCAATAAGAAAGTGCCCATTGGAGCCCCATTACCATTCCCAGATTTTCATGATGTACTGCGTTGTGTACGTGACGCCAATGATGATGATGGACTGAGAATGAATGAATATGAAATTATGGAGGAAGGTTAGTTTCTACTTTATATTATTTGGGTCGATGATACGATTTCAATAACATGCCTACAAACCTTTCAATAATGTTTCACCTCCAGTTGAATGCTTAGTAAAACTTTATGAAATCTTTCCGGTGATAGATGGGTTAAAATCTCTACTTAAAAAGTACTCTTAAGAATCTATCAAAGGTATACAGATAATTTTATCCCAAATAGTAATATTTCATTTTCTATGCTTCAAATTTTTTTTCCTTTTAACTTTTTTAATAATAATATAATTTCTGAAATTATTTAAAAATTTTACAAAACGAGATGTTTTTTAGTGTTAAAATTTTGTGTTTTAGCAAGAGATTTGTTTATAAGATGTGGCAAGAAACTTCAAAGACGGCGACAAGAGAATGAATGGAGATTAGCTGTGTCAAGGATTAATCAAGTATTGGATCCCGCAGACGAAAATACCGATTTGAAGAAACGGCTAGAAGAAAACAAAACTTTAGCTACATCTAAAGAATTAGAACTATTTAATAAGTAAGAAATGTAAAATAACCGCATCATGAAATATATGGTTTTGATCTAAACTTAATACCTTAATACTCATTGTTTTTCAGATTTGCAGACAAACAAAATCAATTGAAACTAGAAGCCGTTGAAATTGGTGATAAAGAAGCAGAAGAGTCACCATTGGAGAGCGATGATGAAGAAGAAGAGGTTGAAAGTAAACATTCTGCCGAAGAAAAACAGAAGAGAAAAGAAAAGATTAAGAAGTTGCTACAGGAAAAAGACACAAAGACTTTAGAAGAAGAAAAAGACGTTGATATAAAAGAAAAAGATAACACGGGAGAGGAATCTGCTGAAAAACAAGACAAAATTGATAAGAATGAAGACAAACACGTCACAGAAATTAATCAAGAATCTAAAGAACAAAATGAAACTAAAAATGAAGACCCAAATAGTGAAGTTATTGAAGAAAATATTGATAATATAGAGCAAGTAGATGACGGGAGTGAGAGTGATCAAGTTGAATCCGATGTTGATGAATTACTTTTATATCAGAAATCACGTAACTGTTATGACGACGAAGGAAATAGTTCGGTTTCGGAATCCTCTGATTCTGAAATCCCAATCGCTATTTCAGACACATCAGAATCAGAGAGCGAATTGGAGAATGATAAGAAAATGAGTGACATAATCAGCATTGAAGATTCTAGTTACTCGGAGTCAGAATCTACTTACGATAGATTAACTTATACAAAAAATGATGACAATTTAAATAATGTTAATCGTGAAATCGAATATTCATGTATTGGAACGCCAAACGCCAAGTCAACAATGGATGAGTCCAAACAAAATGAAGTTGTTCTTGATGAAGACGTTCTTTTGGAGTCATCAGACGAGGAATCAAATAAAGATGTGACTTCAGAAATCGGTGATACTTGTATTAATTTAAAAGA
This sequence comes from Danaus chrysippus, assembly GCA_916720795.1. Classification (NCBI taxonomy): domain Eukaryota; kingdom Metazoa; phylum Arthropoda; class Insecta; order Lepidoptera; family Nymphalidae; genus Danaus; species Danaus chrysippus. Next base: position 6,646,691 of record CAKASE010000074.1, read on the forward strand.
TGATAATATATCGATCTCAGAAACAACTGTAGATGGGGAAAGTATGGAACAAGATATTAGTATTAAAGAAATAAATGATACATTTGAAAATAACAATGAATTGAAGGCTAATGTGGCAAACTCAGTAAGTAGTGAAAGTGAATTGATGATACAAGAATGCTCGGAGAAAGTAGGGAGCGAGGTTTTAAACATTGTTCATGCAGAAGAATCTCCAGAATCGGTTGAAATGAAAAATGTACCAGATGAAAATTCAATAGTCCTAATGGAAACTGACATTAATGAGGAAAAAGGGCAGTTTGAGAATTGTAGCAGTTTAGCGACCAAAGAGGTTGATAGTCAAGGTGAGAAAATATCAGAAACAGTGCAGCCAATAAGTTGAATGTTAAATAAATAGGATAATAATATTGCTAGTGTAGACTTATAATAAACAAAAATGTATATGTATTTAATGTATAAAATGAATCAAAAGACTTAAACTTGTGTTATATGTCTATTATGCTGAATTTAGAGTTTAGTTACTTAGCAGGCATTTAGTTGTGGATGTAAGATGATTTAAAAAGTAGTTATGTATATATTGAGTATATAGTTCTAAATAATTTACTGATTTCAATGAGACTTGATCTCAATCAAATAGTTTAAGGAAGTATGTTTTAAAATTAATTGTGATTAACAGCTGGTCCATTGATGAATAAATGGTGAAATTATGTTATGATTGTCATAAAAATATTTCTGAACATATAATTTAGAGATTCATATGATAAGTTATTTATTCTGAAAGTTGTTGTGTGTTTAATTTAACTTTTTAAATAAATACTTCAGTTTGCATTTCCCATTCCAAACCAACTGTTTTGGCCGTTTGGTTTTTCCATAGTTAATGTTTAGTAATGTTATATTTTACACTGTAATTCTAAATTCAATAAGAGTGATTTTGCTGTGATCAAATTGTTGATCGATAAAATTAATAAATTTGTATATTTAACTTGTGAAATAAATATATCACGAAAGAACGATGGAAAAAATACTTGTCGAAATAAATCATCGGAATTTATTGTCGACTAACTCTTTACCTTGCTTATACATACATACTACATATATACATACTTTGATATTTTTTAGCTTTCATATGATAGACACAATACTTCTTTTAGTTTAACTTTCTATCATATACATATTTTTGTATGTAATAGTGAGAACGCTTCGGATGCGGTTTGACGATTGAAACTTATGGTAAGGGAATATAATAAATGACTGAATTTTATAGGGTACAGTTTGAATAATAATACTGTTTGAGTGAGGAATATCCGAGATGAAGGTAATAGTTTGATATAGTGATTTTGGCATAACAATATGAAAGTCGTCACAACATTTATTTACAATATTTACAAAGATCTTAAGTACATAACTGTATAACTAGTTGAAACATATCGGTCCGACGTTGAATGAGAATTCGTGTTCAGCGTCGAGGAATGATAGCGGTTGGAAGTCAATGATCGGTAACTTCTCAGTCCGTGATATCTTTACTGCAAGCACTATTTGTCCCTTGCCATCCTGAAAAAATATAAAATTGTACAATTTTGTTATATAACCTTTGATGCGATTGGATTAATTTTATGCTATTCTTGTCTTTATAGAGAAATTTTGGTTGTATCACACAATTGTATCGGATGTATTGTTTGTCAATAAGACTTCTCCGTGTAGCTTCTGCAACAGTCCAAGACTCGGTGGTACAAAGCATTATATTGTAAATAATTAAACATAGTTGCAAAACTGTGTGATATTTTTTAACAGGTAGAGGTAAGATAAATAAATTGAATCTAGAGATTCCAGCAGCTAGGAAATTCAGTTTACATATAGCAATTTAATAAAAATAGACCGTCAATGTGAAAATGGTCCGTGTAATAAATTATAAATGTACCTATATAAAATATATGAGCCATGTATGATTAACGGTTAAAGAATATTATTTATATTATAAATATCAAAGTAAGTGAAGATTTTTAGAAGTTTTGTTGCTCTTCCCTGCAAAAACTTAAAATATTCGATGGCACATAACCGATTACGGTGACTTATTATAAAGACATCAACATAAGTCTGGCTGATTTATCCTGAATTTTAGTACAGTTATCCCGAAGATAACTAATTTAATCAAGGAATAGGAGTTTTATTGTATATTCACGTCGATACAGGTCCACCACTGGTTTACAGTACTCATCCAAGTTTTTCAATAATTTACAAGTTTATAAGCAGAAAGAAAGTATAAAGAATGTGATGATTTAGACTACTTAGATTGATTGAGACAGCTTTACTTAACTTTAAAATTATGTTTTCAAGGAGTATAAATGATATTGAATACCTAATAGGCGATTATCGATTATCACCTGTTCAATTATAATTTAACAATGTTTGTGTATGTCCGATGGATTACTACTAAAAAAGTCATTTGACGCAAACTATGGATGTCGTTGCCGGTTTGTTTCTATATAGATAGATTTAACTTACCTACTGTGTACATGACTCTTATACACGCAATAAATAGATAGACATATTTGTCTGGCCAAGAAAATTTATAATTGTTTTTTAATTTTGTAAACCATAAGGTTATGTTTCATAACATCATCGATTTTTGAATGAAATTATAATAAGAAATATTTAAAAATCCAATTCTCAAGTACGGAGAAATATAATTACGTTATTTTTATTCACTTCACAATGTTTGGGACCTCCAGCAACCGACGTATCCTTTCGAAGGAAAAGTTGAATAGAAGTCCCATGAGAATTCCGTGTTGTTAATGATACTATGATACGTACTACAACCCTTTAGCTCCCGAAGGGATTTTCATAAATTAAATTATTTGTGTGCTCACACAAACCCCTGCCTATAATATGATGTATCACCATACGGACTAAATAATTATTTCTAGGTTTTTTGGAATATATGAAAGGAAAAATAACGTTAGAGTTATATTGGAGTCTCGGTAAATTATGTGATTAAATACTTGCTACCGAAAGACAAGATGTAAATTAAAAATTGCATATCAATGATTAAAGTCTTTTGTATAGTATTGGAATAGACCTGTAAGTGACATCATACCTAAGTCGTATGTCGTACGTATGTTATACGTTACTTCATGATATTTTAAGATTCATAGACTGATTTTCGACATCATGTGTATACATAGATTACATGTATAAAACAAATTTTAGTAATGGTGTTGAAAATATTACCTTGCAATCATCCTTCATTATCTGGGGCTCCTTAAACTCAAAATTGTTTTGACCGAACAATTTTATTTTTTTATTTCTTATGAGATCCACGGGAATGTCGGATCTGGAAAAACAAGGAAAATAAACTTGTGCATCTGACATATGCTTAGGTCTACATGAATTTTATTATAAGAAAATAATTGATGTCTTTTTTTCATTAACGTGTACCTTTGGGGTGCAACTGTTTTGACACATGTGTAAGTGAAATTTTGCCTTGCACTAGTTGATAGCAATCGTAAGAAACGCATTTGTATGAAGCCAGAACCTTCGCTGTCGTAATTTATCTGAAATGTCAAAAGATACTTTAGAATACATATACGGAAACATATTATTTTTATTAATAATAATTAATTAGGAATTTCTATTTACCCGAAATCCACCATCAAGTTGAGAGAACTTCTGTCCTGATAAATCGTAATATACAGCTGCAGCATCGACATTTTCTGGGTACAAACAGGTGCTTTGGCCATCGCAAAACACTTTAATAGGGCGACCAGAACCCCCACGAGCATCTATCCAGTAGAAACCTAACAAAATATTTTGATCGAATTAAACTTATTTTGCCATTTATAAAACATTATTTTAATATTTTAAACTGATGTTTAATATAACATTAATTAACGACATGGGTATGTAGCGAAGTCCATTTTTTAACGTCTCATTGCGTTTCCTATTCCAAGTTCTTTTATTATGTGTAACTAAAAACTTATTCCAATAATTGTAAAATAATATTTGAATCTATAAGGGTTTTCTTAATTTTTTAATTACCATCAGTTAAATTAGCATGAGATATTCGCAAGTCTCTGCACGAGAGCGCTGGGTTGGAGCGAGTACCACGCGGTCGACGAGCAGCATCCAGCGTTCCACGAGCTGCCAATACGCCAGCCATGATCTCACGAGCCCATTCGATCTCCTCTTCTGGAAATGATTGTTGACTCATAAATATATTTGAAAATTTTGGTATAACTTAGTTAATTTTCTCTAAAATATGTAATTTTTGTTGTTTATTGTATACTAGCTTTCCGCCCGCAGCTTCGCCCGCGTGGAGTTCGGTTATATCGCGTTTCCAAGAGAACGTTTCAAAAGTCTGGGATAAAAACTATCCTATGTTCTTTCTCAAGGTCAACTCTATCTCAGTACCAAATTTCATTAAAATCAGTTCAGTGGTTTAGGCGTGAAAGAGTAACAGACAGACAGACAGACAGACAGACAGACAGACAGACAGAGTTACTTTCGCATTTATAATATTAGTAGGGATACCTTCATAATTATCTTCAGTAGCGGTTTCCATAGATTCAGTTTCAATACTACGCCTTCGTCTGCTGGACATGAATAGATCAGAAGGTAGTTGAGGCATTGGCGCGGGAGGGCCTGGAGGTCCTGGGGCGCCAGGAGGTCCGGGGAGACCGGGGCGACCTTCAGGTCCTGCCGTGCCTTTTGGGCCCACGGGACCCTCAAGTCCAGCCAGCCCAGCTGGTCCCATATCTCCTTTGGGTCCGGGAGGCCCCACTGGACCCTAAAATTAATTGGAATAAAATTTAATTGTATTTAATTCTTTCCGTATTTAATTTTATTATATTATCGCACTATCTTGCAGTGTTACACTTGAACAACTTGTTTAGTTCTAACCCACAAAGTAGGTAAGTATATAGCTATTGTGTTGAAATGACGCTTGATGCAAAAATGGTACTGATGTTCCTCTTTACAACTCATATTTACTCTTATATAATTCTCTAATTGCAATAATAGTTGCGGGGTAGTAAAATCTACAAAATATATATCACAGATACTCACTGTGTCTCCTTTCGGCCCCATAGGGCCCATTGGACCTGTTGGTCCCTGTTTTCCAATCTCGCCTTGGTCTCCTTTAACACCAATATTACCCGTGTCACCAGTATGACCTTTCGGTCCCCTATTCCCCTTTTCTCCTTTAAGACCTTGTTGACCGGGAGATCCGTTAGGTCCTGGTACACCCATGGGTCCCATAACACCAGGTGCTCCAACATCTCCCTATTGATGTGTATATTATCAGTAAAATTATAATTTTTTGTAGTACGTATATGTATAAATGAATGTATATAAATTGTTATTAAATGACATTTAAATTATAATTACAGTTGCAAAAAAAGTAATATTTACGGATTTCAATTTTTTAGTTAGAATCTCATCTCGTCTGCCCGTTATCATGGTTGCTTCTAAGTAACCGAAACGTCGGGAATATGTTGTAAAAAAAATGAAATCTTGTAGTAAATCCAAAAATATTAGTTTGATTTGACTAAATAGTCGCGAAAGTCTTAGATCTCATTATACATATAATTACAGTTGGTCCAGCCAGTCCCCTTAAGCCAGGCGGTCCTTCTGGACCAGCAGGACCAATTGCTCCTGGCGGACCTTGTTCTCCTTGAAGTCCTTTAGGACCCATATCACCCTTTTCACCAGGATTTCCAGGATTTCCTTGTATACCAGGTTGCCCCTCGGTGCCCTTGTAATTATAAAATGACAAAATTACTTACATTTATATATTTTAGAATATTTATGTCTCACTAGTTCCTATTATATAGGTTTAAAAAAATACTTACAGGACTTCCTGGAATACCAGTTTCACCTGGTTTTCCAGTCGGTCCTATTGGTCCAGGTGGACCTGGGGGTCCCGGGCTTCCTTCTGGACCATCAGTACCAGGTTCACCCTTGATTCCTTGTGGACCAGGTTCTCCCCTATCTCCAGGGAAACCAGATGGTCCAGTGTCGCCTTTAGGGCCCTCGGGACCGGGAAGTCCTTTAGAACCTGCTTCACCTGGAGGTCCCGGTAAACCATCATCACCCTTTGGTCCTGCATATCCTCTTGGTCCCTATGAGAAACAAAGTTACTAAAGTGAGATTTTTAATAGTTACCTATAATATGTAGGTATATATGTATTATAAATTTAGACCCAGTTTCACCAATCAATGTTTGTTTAATCTAATCACAGCATTTACTAACCAACCTTCAAAATTATAAATGTCTGTTATAGCCCGAGAGCCAGTAACAGATTTATATGACCAAGTTCCTCTCAAGTGATAATTAGTAAAACGCATCACAAAATCGAACTATAAAGTCACGTGAATGTCAGCTGAGGCTCGGTGGGGGGAATTAGCAGTAGTAACCTCCCACGCTTGAAGAAAAAAAAAAAATTCACTCATTTCCTCTCGGCTAAAAATTTACCAGATGATAGCTTATATGTAACTATTGATAAATATATACGTCAGCTGGCTGTATCTCGGTGGAAAAATCGTCAGCTGATACTTTGAAGGTCGTTATGGAGAAGTTAGCCAGAAGCATTTACTGACTATTTAAAGGCATTAGCTGACCAGGTTTCCCTCGACTTATTGATAGCTGATTCTTTTTATTTATCACAGTATCATATTTAAAATCATCTCACAAATTTTCGTGTGGGAGGAAATGACGTCTTTTTAATTATGCGGCATAGCACTCCAATATGAGTGTTGAGATGAAACAAATATTCCATATCAATATTTTTTAGACTTATAAGTCTAAAGTATGTATATAATCATATAATTTATGTCTAAAGTATATATAATCATATAATTTTAGATGTATTCCAATATTTCAATAATCAATTTGCTTAGTATAAATTAACTAGTTACTTGATAAAAAATATTTTTTATAAATAAATTATGACAAATTACAATTTAAATGAGAATGTTATTTAATCATTTTCGGCTTCGCTTTGGCTTGAGTCACAACCATCTCTCTCTAATTCATTACCCGAGTCACTGTCAGAGCTATCTGCTGTTATATTTTCATCGTCATCATCATCAATATCATTAATATGATAATAAAATGTTACCTTTTTCGGGCTGGATAGTTATTTCATCAATCGATGTTGGTAACTGACTTCCAAAGAACCAGGTAAACTCATATTTATTGTCAATTTTTCCCAACCATAGTCTTCCGGATCATCAGAAGTTGGAACCTTCAAGCGTACATTTGACCAAATTTGAGTAATATACATAGCTTGCTCTTAAAAATAGCTGATATAGCTCTGACTCTCAAGGTGGTACAGAAGAGCCATCAATACCTTCCTTTGGTAACTTGAATGTCTCCGTATCCAAGAATTTATATGTTTTTTCAAACAACGCTACTCTTGCCTCATTAAACTTTTTCAGGCGGTTAATTCCATACGTATGGCAAACGAACTCTTGAGTTTTCTCAAAAATGTTGTCTCTATTCTCTAATGATTTTGACATTTGGATGAAACACCCGATGAAATCATTCGATTTAGCCATCATTGAAAATGGTCGTTTTTTTTCTTTTCGAAAAACATACCTTTAATACTGTTTATGCTATACTAGCGTGTGTTGTTTAAATTTTTAAAAAATAACAAGAATAATTAAAGAGGCGTTATTTCCTTCCACACGAAAATTTGTGAGCTGATTTTAAATATAATACTGTGATAAATAAAAAAAATCAGCTATCAATAAGTCGAGGGAAACCTGGTCAGCTAATGCTTTTAAATAGTCAGTCAGTCAGTAAATGCTTCTGGCTAACTTCTCCGTAACGACCTTCAAAGTATCAGCTGACGATTTTTCCACCGAGATACAGCCAGCTGACGTATATATTTATCAATAGTTACTCATAAGCTATCATCTGGTAAATTTTTAGCCGAGAGGAAATGACTGAATTTTCTTTTTTTTTCTTCAAGCTCGGGAGGATACAACTCCTCATCCCCCCCACCGAGCCTCAGCTGACGGTCATAGGGCTTTATGATACTGTTGTCTGATGCGTATCGCCAATTATCTAACGAGAGGAAATGATTAACCAAATTTGCACCTGGTTCTCGGGCTATTAAAATATTTACGTCCCATGATGACAAATTAACAACGTATTATTAAACGTCATGTCAAATGATCGACTACCAAATTATTCGTTCTTGTTATAAGACGACCAAGTGGAAACTATAGCGTTTAACACGGCAAGTTTGCCACGATGCACCACTTTATACTTTGATCGTATACATCCCTCGATACGTCACTTGTAAGCTAATGCGACCAAATTTTATACATCGTTGGTTGCATACATTTAGCACACAAAAAGCTTTCTTTTCAATTTACTAGGTGTAACTTGTCAAAATAGTGTTGTCAATAAATTGTGTTATATATTATTGTGTTATAAATATAGACATAAATTGTGTTCAAAAAATAAGAAATAAAAATAAAACTTAATTTGCAATGTCATAGAAAAGCTGGAGGCAAAATCATCATACTAAATGAAATTTTAATTCACTTTATTAATAACTAGCTTTCCGCCCGCAGCTTCGCCCGCGTTCAGTTCGTTTATATCGCGTTTCCAAGAGAACCTTTCAAAAGTCTGGGATAATAACGATCCTATGATCTTTCTCAAGGTTAGCTCTATATCTATACCAAATTTAATTAAAATCAGTTCAGTGGTTAAGCCGTGAAAGCGTAACAGACAGACAGACAGAGTTACTTTCGCATTTATAATATTATTAGGGATAATAATCCTCTAGGTATTACTATTATATAAATAATTGCATGCACATGCTCAGTTCAGCTACGCACAATCAACATCGCGACGCGATGCAACGAAACGCTTAGTTAATTTTTACGTTACCCAAATTTTTAAACTCGCTATATCTTTTGAATGGAGTATCCGATTAAAATAATTTAAACAGCAATATAAAGGTATTGAACTACTGTTAAATAAAAAGTAAGTTATTTAGATAAGTATAAATACCATGGTATGAATATCGACATCTTATTTTCATTGCCGATTTAAATAGTTTGTTAAACTATAAAAGTTTTTATATTGGCGTAACTATAATACTTAGATGTACACTACCGCGGACTTTTCTGTAGATAATAATGCGGTCAACAAAATCGTAGTACATTATTTTGCTCCATCATCAATAGTTATTGCAGCGCACGCGATTTAAGGTATTTCAATAGTGATTTTTATCGACCGTGGTTTATGTTATCGAAGTTTTCGCAAGGATCCCTATTTTTTTTCAAAATAAAATATAGCCTATGTTACTTTGGAAAGATGTAAAATCATAATGGTGAAAGAATTTTTAAAATCGGTCCAGTAGTTTTTGAGCCTATTCGTAACAAACAAACAAACAAAAAAATATTACCTCTTTATAATATTAGTTTAGATAACAAGGAAATAATCTAAACTGACAAAACAGATGACGTTACTATGGTTACAAAAAATCAGGGCTGTGATTGGACAATTGAGTTTTGACAATGCCATTAACATACTGTTAGCCATTAGACGGAGCTCCAGAGCAGGAATTAATATTGGTGGCTTATTAAGACATTTAAACGGAAATTTGTGCGTGATGGGACGCTCGATCCATCTAACAGAGCATCAAACGCCTTAACACGATGTTACTTATTTAACATTGATTGGTGAAACTGGATCTTAGTATTTTTTTTTAAATATTGAAACAAACTTCTATTTCAAGTTTTCATACCACTTTTCCTTCAGATCCTTGTGGCCCTTGTGGACCCGTTAATCCCGGGCTTCCTATCTCTCCTCTTTCTCCTTCCGGACCTCTAGGACCTTGTTCACCTTGATTTCCCTTTGGACCCCTCCTTCCCACAGATCCAGTAGGGCCAGCGGGTCCAGGGGGACCTACAATATATATACGTAAAGAAAATGTGGACAACATCATATTGTTAAAGAAATTGCTGAATTAAAAAAAAAAAACAGAACAATTATCACAATTTAATTTGAATTATAATAGTTTTTCAACTTCTACTTTAGTTTCATAAGATAAAAAAAAAAATTACCTATAGGTCCGACCTCTCCACTATCTCCTTTTGAGCCCTGATCGCCTTTTGGACCTTCGGGCCCAATCTTTCCGATAGGTCCTGGTGGTCCTCGTGCACCATCTGTTCCCGCAGGGCCTGGTGGACCAATATCTCCCGGGGGTCCTTTATCACCAGGTAAACCTACTGGTCCAGGCTCTCCTCTAAGGCCTTGAATTCCTGGAGCACCCGATGGACCCTAGATTGAAGTTTAAGAATCAAAAATTCGTGAACTATGCTTTAAATTACTATTATAAAAAAATTTATATAAAAAAAATCTGTCCTCGTTGTACCTTATTTCGTTGCATTGTAGTATGGTCCGTTAGACTTAAGCTGAGCTTTGCATTTGTGTAAGTGAAAGTAAAAGTAGCGTTAGACAAAAAACTTTGGAATTAAATTTTATTATATGTATTTTAAATAGATAATATTACATAATATAAATGCTAGATCTATTCTAGATTAAAAATGAAATAAGCAATACCTGTAAAAGGCCAAGTGGAAATATTATAGAAAAAAAATATTAAGTAATAAAAATTTTGAAAAATCAATACAAATTTTTCTTCACTTGATATTGCGTTTTCAACATTTGACGTTGCTACCAGTACAAAGGATGAAATGAGGAAGGTGCGGGGCGGAGTAAAAGCAGAATAAACCGGTTCAAAACTAGAATAGAACGTGGCATTCAAAAAATTTACATCACACCTACACTATTCGTGTGCACTCACACAAAAGCAAAGCTCAGCTTAAATCAAACGCTTTATAAAACCTTTATTTTAAAGACTAAATAATTACTTTAGGAAAGTGTAACTTACGGGTTGCCCCATTGCTCCTTTGAAACCTTTCTCTCCGGGTGGACCAGATTCACCTTTGTCACCATCTTCACCTGGGGGTCCAATAGGTCCAGGGACCCCAGAGAGGCCTCTTGGTCCCGGTAGACCATCACGACCTACAGGACCTATGTAATGAAAATATTAATTATTTGAATATCTTTTTGCTGTAGAAGTTTATGTATGTTGTTTTTTTATAACTTTAATGCATTATATAATACTAGAAGACCCGGCGAACTTCGTATCGCCCTATAATCAAGAAATATGTTACGTTTTTTTATTAATATTTTTGGAGTTTACCTATTAAAGCCATAAATCTCCGTGTTTTAAAGTGCGACAGAATGATTGACATCAAATTAGTTAGTTGTCAAATCTAATGTCAAAAAAAAAAACGTTTGTATCAGCAACTACTAATAAATTAAAAATTAATTAAAAAAACTTTGTCCAGCGGACAAAATTGCGAATCTAAACCATTCCCAGATCCCCTTGAAACCACATAATAAATTTCATAAAAATCGGTCCAGTCGTTTGAGAGATGTTCAGTGACATACACACTCACAGAAGAATTATATATACATATAAAGATATATTTTAAATAATACCTATAGGACCGGGTTCACCAACTTCTCCCTTTTGACCTCCTGGTCCGGGGGATCCTCTTGGCCCTTCTCGTCCAATAAGTCCTTGTAAACCTTCACGTCCAGGTTCTCCTTGCTCTCCTTTCTCACCTCTTACGCCTGCTTGTCCTGGTGGACCCATGTCACCTTTACTTCCAGGAATTCCCTTAATAAAAAATAATAAGTTTATAAATAAATCGCTTTATTTACAGTTTTTTCTTAATATAAAAAGTATATTATTCACACACACACATACACAAACTCTCTCATTTTATTTATTCAATTTCCTTATATAATTAATTTTTAAAACGTTGTAATATCATAATATCATAAAGATTTCTTATTTCATTTTTTTTAAATGTTAACAACTTAAAGTACAGTACCACTCTTTGTGTGATTGTAGTTTACTATTTTTTTAAGAGTAGCAAAATTTACTGAATCGTGTCTGCTTGAAATGAATCGATGTCCACGATACAGGCCTAGCGTAATGTGGACGTCAACGTTTTATTGTATATTGCATTGTAAAGTGTTTTTACAAATGAATAAATGAAATAAAAAAATATTATTTATAATATTTTAAATTTAATAACAAAATATACATACTGGGGGTCCAGGTAAACCTGGCTCTCCGTTTGCTCCAGGTGATCCTGGAGGTCCCAGAGGACCTGGTTTTCCTTCCGGTCCTGGGGGTCCCGGGTGTCCTTCTTTTCCTGAATCTCCCGGTGGACCCACCTCTCCAGGAGCTCCTGACATACCAGATGGTCCTTGTACACCAGGTGGACCTGGTTCACCGTTCGACCCAGGGGGTCCAGGTAAGCCTGGAGGTCCGGCTTGTCCCGGAGTCCCCATTTCACCCTATAAATAATAATAAAAATAATAAAATCACTTTATTTCCAGAACAATATTCCAATTTTACAAACACTTATTATTTAATGACTTTACTACACTCCAAATCGACAAATAAGAACTTAAAAACTAAAACAAAGACCTGATGATGAGGAAATATTTATTTATTTGTATCATTTAAAACAAAATTCACTATAAAGATACTAGCTTTTGCCGCGGCTTCGTCCGCGTGGAATAGTTACTTCCGACAGATTTTTGGTTCTTCCCACATAGTTCCCGTTCTTGCGGGGTTTTCGGAATGGTCGAGTTCCCGTATAATTTTCAGGATAAAACTTATGTTTTTTTAATTAATAATGAAGTACTCTTAACCAACAACATATTTATTTGTTTATATAAATAAAGATTAATATTATTATTTTGATACAACTTAAACAAATTATTTCGACCAAATTAGGTACCATAAAAACGGTTTTTGTGAGTTAATCTTAAAAGATAGACATATACTGTTGCGGACTGTTTTTTAGATCATTAAAAGAGCTATTATTCTTTAATACATATTTTTTGTGTATCTTGAACCGTTTTCACGGCGCACGCAACGGAAGGCTTCAAAGATGACATAATTTCTCCCGTTTTTTACACATTTACCACTATATCTTTGCTCCTATTGGTCGTAGCGTGATGTTATATAGCCTACAGCCTTCCTCGATAACTGGACTATCGAACACAAAAAGAATTATTCGATTCGAATCAGTAGTTTCGGAGATTAGCGCTTTCAAACAAACAAACAAACAAACAAACAAACAAACTCTTCAGCTTTATAATATTAGTATAGATTGCAAGTACCGTCGATCCTCTTTCTCCGGGAGTCCCTGGAAGCCCTGGTTTCCCATCAATACCCGGTGGACCTATGGGCCCAGGATAACCTCGAGGCCCTTCCAGACCCTGTGGACCACGTTCACCGCTTGAACCCGGAGGCCCGGGTTGTCCTGTATCACCTTTAGGTCCCGGAGGTCCATCTGATCCTCGACGGCCCCTTGGACCACGATAACCCTAAATTAAATAACATGATGTATAACTTATATTACATTAATATAAAATCAATAAAATTATTTCTATTGATTATTATAAGCGTTTTAGTATTTCTTTTGACTAATTTCGTAATTTCTTAAACATAATTTGCAGTCAAACAAAATGGGCGCTTAAGAGTGAGCAACAAAAGGAATTAAATATCTTTGCTAGTTAATAAAAAATATAAGGAATAAAGTACGTCATTACCCTTGGTCCGCTTTCGCCTCGGTCTCCGGGAATTCCTACTAAGCCCTAAAATAAAATACAGGTTCTTGAGTGATATTGTAGTGTATATTGAAATAGTAAAAATATTGTCAAAGAACATGCAAGCAAATGATTTCGAAATCTTAAATTAAAACTAATAAAACAAAGAGTTGGTGTAAGTATATGTATAAACGAACGGATAGAAAGTTGAGTATTTTTATTTTCAAATACCGTTTAATTAGTTCTCGACACAAACAAAAGTAGTTGTATGTAAAACTTAACAGATCTTAAAGAGATATGCTTTAAGAATTGAGTTAATCTAAAAACATTAAAATTGAGATTAATATTATACCGCCACTCCTTTGCTCCCTCGTCTTCCTCGTCTACCCGAAGCCCCTTTATCTCCCTTTTCGCCTTGAGCTCCAGGGTAACCTGCAGGTCCTTGAGGTCCCGTTGCACCCTTCTCACCAACAGGACCGATTGAACCAGTTTCACCTCTAGGACCTTCTGAACCCTTTTGTGGTGGAATAAAATTTAAGTTAGAATAGAACGAAATAACTTTTTTGATTATATCTTCTTATAATATTAAAACAGTTTTACTTTTTGTCCTTCTGGTCCCTCGATACCAGCTGGGCCAGGCTCTCCGGCTACACCGCGTTCGCCTTTCTGCCCCATTTCACCTTTCTCTCCTTCAATTCCTGTTGTCCATACAGAATTATAATAATTAATTATATTTTAAGTACAAGATTACTTAAAATGTAGTTTGTGGTGTAAGTAAAGAAGGACCTCTACCTCTAATTCCTTTGTCTCCTTTATCACCGGGTGGACCACGTGGTCCATCATCTCCTTTTAGACCTCGCGGTCCCGGAAATCCTAACATACCCTAAAAATTGGAGACAATACTATATAGTCGCTTATTATTATTTTACATCGGAAATTTGATTTCAATTCATACCTGTGGACCAGGCAATCCCACATCTCCAGCAGGACCCTGCTGTCCAGGTGTTCCCGGTGTACCTGGTGAGCCTTCGGGTCCCGGCAAACCAGATATTCCCTGCTTCCCTTGGGACCCCTATGAAAGCATATAAATTTACATATAATAATGTATCTATACATAATATTCTTTTGGTTTTTTAAGATTGCAATATAAATCTTTATATATATGTAATTTTTCTGTGAGTGTGTATGTCACTGAACATCTCTCAAACGACTGGACCGATTTTTATGAAATTTATTATGTGTTTTCAAGGGGATCTGGGAATGGTTTAGATTCGCAATTTTGTCCGCTGGACAAAGTTTTTTTAATTAATTTTTAATTTATTAGTAGTTGCTGATACAAACGTTTTTTTTTTGACATTAGATTTGACAACTAACTAATTTGATGTCAATCATTCTGTCGCACTTTAAAACACGGAGATTTATGGCTTTAATAGGTAAACTCCAAAAATATTAATAAAAAAACGTAACAGATATTTCTTGTTTATAGGGCGATACGAAGTTCAAAGGTCTTCTAGTATATCTATATTTCTAATAGGTATCTAAATAAATTATTGTACCTGTAATCCCGGGGCCCCAATAGGACCTTGAGGTCCTGGGGATCCGGTTGGTCCCATTACTCCTGGTTGACCCGGGGAACCAGGTGGACCTGGCTGTCCTGCGGCGCCTTTTATGCCTTGTTGGCCTTCGTTTCCTGGTATACCAGGATATCCAATAAGGCCCGGAAATCCTCTTGGGCCGGTAAAGCCTCTAGGCCCCTTAAAAGTTGACAGTATGCTTAAAGTATCACTGAGAGTATCAGCTATTAAAGAGATTAATTGAAATGTATTTAAATATTACCAATTCACCCGAAAGTCCTGGGGGACCTGGAGGTCCATCTTCACCAGGAGGTCCATCTAAACCAGGAGCGCCGGTTTCTCCCTGTTGTCCCGGTGTACCTCTTTCCCCTTTATCTCCAGGTATACCGGCTTGGCCAGGGTATCCTTGATCTCCTTTTAGACCTTGAGGTCCCGGTAGACCTCTTTCTCCATCTCTTCCTGGATGACCTCGACGTCCTAATCTTCCAGGTGGTCCTTGGAGGCCTCTTGATCCTGGTGGTCCCTAATAAAACGGATGATCAAATTGTTTATTGTTTCATAGATAGTAAACAAATTACAAAATAATTCTAAACTGAACTTACTGGTTCGCCTTGATCACCTTGTTCGCCTTTCGACCCTTCAACTCCAGTAGGGCCTTCAGGACCAGGAGGTCCTGTGAGACCCATAGGGCCTTCTGCACCCCGCATAGAAGCCTATTATAAATTCTCTTTAAATATACTCTTGTGTTAACAATAATTACATTTACTATTTAGAATATAACTCTTACCATATGTTGTGTTAACATTTGGCGTAGTGCTTCCGATTGTGCGTCAGGTCCTTTATCGTTTCCCGATTGCGGCAGCTAAAATAAAATGATGAATAGCTGATACATAAGATATACTAGCTATTTGTGTGAAAACTTGATCCTCAAATACGGAAAATACTTACCGGGACTACAAAAACGTGTCCTGGAGCCCCCTGAAATCCTTGTTGTCCTTCAGCACCTGGCTTTCCAGGTTCACCTTTAGGTCCTCGCGGACCTTGCCTACCAGGAGGTCCAGGGTACCCACGCGGTCCCATATAAGTGCCAATTGTGCCATAGTCGTAGTAACTGTCTGAATTATCATCCCCAGTTGACGCATTACCCTAAAATTCAAAAGTACTTGAACGGCATTGTATAATATCCACAGTAAAAAGAATTAAAAACTATACAGAAAGAATACACATGTTTTCGTAGTAGAATTAAGCATGTATTGTAAATAAAAGTTACAGAAATTTTGGTATTGTTAATAATTTAGTTATTTTTAATAAGTATATAGTAAGGTATTATTAATAAATAGTTACATAAGGTTCTTACCCTTATATCTGGTGGGTGGGTGAGATAATCCGTATCCTCAGTCGTTATTCCCGTATACGACAATTCAGTTGTAGTAGGAGCAACGTCTTCATCAACATCATTTTTCACCTTCAAAAATATTTTATGTAAGTATGTTTTCATTGAACCTATTTGATAAATATGTGAATATTATATACGACAGAACTAGATAAATAACATAGGAAATTAGGAGCACAATAAAAAACCGTCCACTCAATGTAACGTTTAATCGGTGACAAAGCCACAAAGGAGTACCTTAAAACTTACTAACAGTTATTTATTATAAATCTACCCCACATATATCACATTATTCAAAGAAATAACAATAGAATTTATTGACAAAACTTACGGTTGTACTAGATACTTCTAGGAGTGAGGGTGGCGTTTCTTGAATGTTACCGGAAGAAATAAAATCGTCTGAATCTGTAAATCTCCCGAAGATACTATTTTCATCTATATGAAGATAATAAAAAAATATGAATATAAACATTTAAAAATAATAGTTTTTTTATTAAAATGAAAAAGAATAAGAAAATTGTGACAAGTTTAGTAAATATTTCGTATACATTTTGCTATTTGAAATTTTACAACTAATATTAGTAGCCTATTTACGAGAGTCATAAAGAAAGTGCATCTTTTACCATCATCTGTTACTAGAGGATAGGGCGGAGTAACAGCATACGACTCCGAGACTTGCCAATACGGCCTTAAAGTGGACATGTCTCTGCTTGAAACTGCCCATTGATTCTCCGATTGATTCTGTCTTTCTATAAATAAATTCTGTTCAAACTGATTCGAAGGTTTCTCTTCACTTTCAACGTGAATTGCCGATTCAGTTACTTCAATACGATCGTCGTAATCTTTTTCGTCGTAATCAGAATTATCCAACGTTAAATCTGAGGTTTGCAACCCAAACGATCCACAGTCTGGAGCGATTGATATACACATATCGTAGGCAAGGTCCGGTTGATTAGCAAATTGGAGCAATTCAATATCGCCCTATAAGAAACAATCAACGCTAATAAATAAGATACCATCATGTATTCGGAATTCTAATAGGAATAAATGAAATTCGGTACCAGCAATCAGTACGGTCTATCAATCAATATACCATTTTATTGAATGAATATTTATGTTCATTTAAGAGATCATTGATTTTTTTTACATAAAGAGTTAAATTAAAACTGGTATTTATGTTTAAATTGGAAACTAAAATATGCTTATGTATTTAAATATTATATAAGAAAATTAGAAGTATTTAAAGTTGTTAAATTTTACCTCGTAATATTGATCTGGCGTCACTTGAGCGCCTACAACTAAAACTCCTGCCAAGTTGAATGTACTTCCCGGATGACGTCTTAAAGGCAGTGTGTCTTGAATTTCACAATCTACTAACAATGTTACCGAGTCACCCTTTATACTTAATGCTACTCTATGCCATCTGTTGAAAAAAGTAAATTTAAACATTTAATTTTAAGTTCTTACACATAGTCTTTAAGATTGGTTATGTCAAAAAATTTAATTATTATTAGTCTTATATAACTGTTTCGTACTTTTCATCTGTTATATTGACTCGGAAGCTGAGTAGCTCATGATCTTCGGGATCTCCTCGTGTGTCTTCGTAATACAGTTCTATCATCTCCCCAACAACCACTTGTAGTTGTTCATCTCCAGCGTCCGAATATAATACGAAGAGAGGATTTTGTTCTGGACCTGAGTGACGTTAAAAGTATTATAAAATACTTAAAACTTAAGCTACTAAAAAAAGGATACTGGATTAACCTCCACTGTATATATATTTTATGCTGGTTTAAGCATGGTCTTTTTATGTATATTTCAATATTTATTATTTATTTGATTTAGTTAGAGGTCTTCAATATAAATCTATGTATCAAAATATGGTTACAATATATTACAGAAGTGAGTTCTGAAAATTTCATAAAAAAAGGACTTAGTCGACTTTATACAGAGTTATTCGATATCCTTTCAATATTTGATTGTTTTTAATTATAGTTCAAGGATATAAAAAAGATCTTTTAACGTTTAGATAAAATAGGTTATTATTTTTTAATTATACTTGTTAGTTACCATTTAGTCTCACGACTGACAATATGGAAAAGTCTTCAGGGAACGTATTGTAAAACATCCCAGCAGCGAGCTGATGCAATGTTGCGTTCTCGTTAAGGGAAAGGGCTGAGTAATCTTGCTCAGAAGGATTATTCTGACATCGCCCTGGAGTTCGCGACACCCCCTCAGGAAGACCATCATAGTTGACCACGGAGAGAACGTCAAATATCTCGAGCTTGTCTAGAAATAATACTCAAAATATATCTCTGTGTAATATTGTTATTTGCTATTCAAATTAAAATCTCTAACGATAGCATAGAAATTGTTTGTTTTGTAAAATCATTCGTGTGTAAATATTTAATAAGAGACGAAACAATTCTATTTTAATCAGAACATTTACTCACCTTCCCCCTTTCCCCGGGCGAGAGCGCAAAACAATATAAGGAGCAACCCTTTCATCTGAAGTGCCATCGCGGCCCGAATAAATATGTCAGAGGGATAATATTTGCAGGAGGTCCCATTCCGAGAGGGGTTGTTGTTTATACGTTTGTATATTTCTTTGACGACATGTCGTCTTTAAGACGACGTTCGCCTCACTGACTACACCACACATCCTCCAGACCATCTCAGTTCGTTACAATTTATTAAAACGTGTCAAAATAATAAATATCACTTACTGGAGATCAACGTTCGCTGTGTCTAGAAGGTTTTATTTACATTTTAGTTATTATGATTTACAGCCACAGCTATTTGTTAAAACAAAATTGGAACACAGTCCGTCGTGTTGATTTTAATAGAAATTTAAGATACAATATCTAGTAGGTATATGACAAGAACCTGTCAGTTGGTTTTAGAAAATTTAAACATGCAATTAATTTGTAGGTATGTTGAAATGAAATTGTTGTGAAATATTTAATTATAATTTTATAATATTCCTTAAGCATCCTGCGGCTTGTTTGAAAAAAAAACTCATAGTAATGTAAAAAATTCGCAAATGTATTTACACGTAATAAGGCTTCTCAAATAAAAACATACATTCAATACTCATTTGAAATGGAATAGAAACATTATTTATTATGTCAGTCAGTTCAATCAACATCTAATTTTATTTTCTTTGCTTGTCAAGTACAGTTCTTTTGTATATAAACTTCTACCCTTTGAGCATGAAATAGGCGTTTCAGTATTAATTTTTTATATAGCATTTTTTATGAATATAAATTAAATGACATTTTATATTTAGATTGGGAAAACTGATTTCATTTCAGCACAAATTATTGGACTTTTTGATTGTCACTTGACTCTGAAAAGCTCGTCGACGTCCTCGTTAGATTTCAAATTAAACAAACACTTGTTGTGGGATGACACTTTTGTAAAATAGATTAACAATTACTATCTTATTGCTTGAAATATAGATTTTAACGACAATCTACAGAAAATATTGTTCTATTTTCGCCCCTTTTCTTCTCAGACTAAGCGATTATGTACTGTGAAATGTATATATAAAAACATTTTCCCACAATATTAGGCACGACATAAATCTGTATAAAACTATTACATAAATACAAATATCCTGAAAACTAACTAAATTAAACGATTCTCCCAGTAACATATGTGAATAATCGAATATATTATTTAACTTTATAAGACTTTTTAATTATATAGTATACTTTTCAACATTTTTGCGTATTAGTTAAAGCAAAGCTTCAATTGTTCGTGATTTTTCATAGCGTACTGTACAATTTACATAAGTTAGCATCGACATGTTATATATGAAACGTTCTCCATTTCTTATTCAATAATAATCATAACTATAATAGTGTGCACTTTCAAAACTTGGGGTAGGAACAAACGGAGTGTGTTATCAATTAAATTACAGCTGCCGTTGGTTATAACAAAATATGTATATTCAAATTGTTTTTGGCTATTCAAATGTAGTATTTGACATAAATTTTATAGTGTGATAATCAAAGTGGTAGGAGTGCTAAAAAGAAAGTATTCAATAAAAAATATATCCACTTTTAAGAATATTTAACTATCCTCTCATTTTTTTTTGTGAAAATAATTGTGTCTGTAGTTCTCTTCTATTGAAGAGAACTACAGACACAATTATATAATATACATATAAATAAATGATTCCCTGTCCCTTCTTCGGATAGAGATAATATATATAGAATATAAATAATATATATATATGTATATAGATCATAAATTACAGTTAGTATCATGAAATACGAAATTTCGACTCACTTTTAAAGGTTTTTATTTATTTGCGTACATATATATTGCTTATATGTACAATACATAATATAAATGAATACTCGAAATTAATTGACTGAAGAAAAAATATACACCACAAGAGATGATATTGCCGAAGGCAGTCGACAAATATCTTTCTCCTGTCAGATGTTTTTTTTAACAATTTGTATTCGTTAAGCAAACCCAAAATAAATGAGAAAGTAGACAAGTCGCTACACTTCATTACTGTAACTTTAATGGAGTTTTCGTGACCTCCACAATTTCTGAATTGTAAAACATATCCGTGAACCGAATATAAGTGTTGGTAGTGTGTATGCTTAATTAATTTTTTCGACAATTTGATTAATTTACATTTATGTTAAAATTACTGAAGAGGATTAATTAATTAATTATTATCATTCCATATTACGTTATTGCAGAAATATATTATTTTTATAAGTTTGAAAAAGTTAATATGTAGATATTCTTAATACAGCTATGCAACGTCACATAACACACGTAGCGTAACCCGTTACTAAGTCAATAGCTTTCGTTATAAGTCATAACTACATATAATGTGCAAAGATTTATGAATAAACGGTTAACGTCCCGTTTGTATTGTGATGAGGCAAACTTGTAGTTATTAAAAAGATTACTCGTATTTAATCAATGAATCGGAAACATTTAAGACCTCTAATGTTGCTTTGAAACGTGTATGAAAATCTTTAAACCTTTTGAAAAATCTGTCGTTTTAATGAATTCCTATGTAGAGCGTGCAAATAAAATTAATAATACTTGTTGATTTAATAAATTTCAGTAAGCTTCCATTAATTTTGTAGATAATAATTTTTGTATGAAGAATACATTTCAAAATGCACATATTTTGACTATTTTATTTTATTAAAAGACCTCACAACCAAAAACTATAGTTATCTTCAATTCCTAGATATTATTCACTTCTTATCAGATTATTGTATTTCAGGTTAAGTTAAAACGAGTTAGTGTTGAGGATGAGTAAATAAGATTCGATAGTGTAATAGAAAAGTTTATTTCTCTTTATTATCCTTTTCATTTGATGTTCTTTGGATGAGTTTCGATAAAAGTTTTTTCTTTCAAAAGATGCTCGTATACATTGGAAACAATTGGGAACTTTTCCATGTTTATTTTATGTCTGAAACAAAAGGCATTGTATTGAACCTGTAAATAACTTCTATATTAATACAATCAAATCATTACAGTTCAGAATTATTATGGATATACTATTTTAGTTTTATACTTGAAATATTCGTGGAAAGTCAAATTATAAATCATCTAACAGCTTTGACGGGCGTCTAATTGAAAAGTAGGTCTCGTTAAGTCGACTTGATGACGTATCCCAATCTAACGAACATAAAATATATGTCGTAGGAGGCAATACGATTTTAATATCTACTAATGATACAGCCATTAAATTTCCCTAGGGACAATCATATTTCAGTCCCTTTGTAATTGTATTGGGATGAAAGTTTTGGACATGGCATTATCGAAGGAAATTATTAAAACTAATTATTTTGTAACATTATATGGAATTCATTAGAATGATTATTAAATAATATAATACCTCACAATCCCGTTATAAACTTGTGGTACAAGACATAAGTCGGCGACGGTAATTTGATCGCCAATGCAAAAGCGGCCGGCGGTTTTTTTGAGCTGTTCCTCAACACTTTCTAGGCCACGCGTTGTAAAGTATTCGGCAAATTCTTTGAACTTATTCTCTGAATCGAAATGCCTTTTGAGACCAATGTTTTGCAGGGGCTGGATTCCACTCACAATAGTCTGCAGAAATGATCAAGTATTCTTGAGATTTTTATTTTATTTCTTTATTGAAATATTTTGTCTACTAACCTCACAAATTTCCCTCATACGAGCCCTCAGAATTGGTGATTTCGGAACGAGGCTTACTTCTGGTCGCATTTCCTCCAGATATTGTATTATTGCCATCGACTCTACAATCGTTTCACCATCTGTAGAAAAATAATGATATTTTATGAACAATAACAAAAAACTGGTGAATTATATAACGGTATGCTAAAAAAGCGAAAATTGCATGTTTAAATAACATTCAAACAAACAGATTTTTTAATTGCTGACTGCGGGCTTTTTACGGATCGCATGAATCAATTTGAGAAAACCAAGAATAAGTTATATGTATTTAAAATACTTAACTGAAAAACGGCACGTTGTTTCTTTAATACTGAAGACCATACCTAAGATCTTTGTCGAGTTCATTAAAAAAAATAATTGAAGTGTATGGAACAATTTTTCACTTTAAATTATACTCCTATATTGGAATTCATTTAAATGTTTCGTAGCGGAATTAATATGACTGCATTCAATTAAAATTAAGTGCACCAAAACCAAAATCATATTAATTTTATAGAATAATTGGTAATTTTTTCTTCCGATAATTTTTTAAAGAAGTAAATATTCTAACAATTCTCAGTTAAATTGTAGTTTTTAGTTTATTTGTACGAAATAGTGTGAATACTGACTAGTGCTAGTATTAGAAACGAGAATAAGAAAACGAGAAGTTACTGTCTACTATTCTTCACTAAAAGCTAGATATTTCACAAGTACATGCGATTAGTTATGTATAATAGAACTTCATATTTTTAAATTAAGGAATTAGAACAAAGAAAGGAAAATGAATGAGGGATTTCATTTCAAAATCAAACGAAGCGCAGGTAGTTTTTTTTCAAAAACAAATATTATTACAAGAACAGATATTAAGATTCTCAACGCCTTTTTCTCTCAACATAACTCCACTCCTTGAGGATGATAACTTCCAAAACTTTGGTAGAATATATAGAAGTTTAAATTTAATTCGAAAATCCTATAAAAATAAAGTAGGTCTTGTTAGGCTCATGTTTTAATATAACGCCCGTTTTTTTATTATTATACCAGTATTTTATACATGTTTTACACATAAGTTTTTTCAAGTAGGTGCAATTCCGAGCCGTGAGAAGCCTTTGACCTGCGTTTCTCCCATCATCATCAGCTCATTAAATATAACGTATCAGAAATTGACCGCTACCCTGAACCCTCTTTTGTATTAAAACAGCATAAGTATCTGCACAGTTATTTCTACACGTGGAAGTAATAACTAAAAAAATCGATGCCATTAATTGAACCGGTCAACACGGGTTCATTAAAATCCTGTCAACTACAACCATCAGAGTGTGGCCAAATTGTTAGTGAGAGGACGTACATCGATTACTGCTATTTGGAGTACCTCTCGTAAATTTCAATTTGTGGGATGAATTCTGTCTACTTGCAATTACTGCGCCTATCAACGTTCGACTTTGGTTAGGTTCGAGAAATTTCCATCACGCGAAAATTTAAACTTCAAAACTTTTTTCGAAGTTACCTCATTACTTGAACATTTCCTTTTGTCTTACATTTTTGTGACATTTTCGAATATTAAGTTTAACTTTTTATAACGCTTCAGGCAAGGACAGTGAATATATTTTATACAATAAAATTTTGTTTAAAAATGTTTATTTCAAAGTAGATAAACCTTAAATAACAAAATTGAATTGTAGATTAAGCACTCCCTTTTATGTTTCTGGGGTCTTGAAAATTGTATGTATAGTCACGAAAACATTTTTAAGAAAGGAACTGACCTCATACACATCTAGTATATGAGAAATGTGAAAATTTTGTTTAAATATTTTGGTATATAAATATAAAAATATATACCAAATGTTAAATAATATTTTTCTTGATTTATTAAAAAAACAAATTTTATCCATAACATAGGAGACATATTTATTATTTTTACATACGAGAACTTAATATAATATGTAGATGGATAATGATTTTTATAATGTCAATAAAATATAAGTACTTTTGATTATTTATGAATTACACTATTTGATTATTCAAATGTTTTTTACTTATTCATTTTGTTTTTGACAATACCATTTCATTGTTACTATATGATGACATAGAATGCTGTTGTTCTTTCGTCTCTCAAAATTAATGGAAGATTGAAAAGATGTCTACAATAATAATTATGAATCTCGATGATAGAAGATCCACAAAACAATACAGGACAGATTTTATTCATAAAAGTGAAATATAAAAACAATAACAAAAAATGTTCGTATTTTTTACTCCAATATTAATGAACACTGTCTATGGATAAATTTAACTATTGTTTACAAGTATCCAATAAATACTGAAACTTTGAAAAGTAAAAAAAAAAATTCGTTTAACTTAACATGAAAATAGAAAATGTTGAATAAAAATTCATAGACACGACAAGAATTGAATCTCAAACCTCCCGGAGTTTATCGTTACAGTTGCCTTAAGTAAAATATTACTTACTGCTACTAGTCTGTCAAATTTTCGTTGTATGTTCGGATAATTGAATTTTCCACATAACATTTCTTTCATATTAATAACATTAACTAATACAATTATTATGATCGCTACATACATTAACATTAACGAATATGGCAAAGATTTTTTGCGAAATTTTTATTACATAGTCAACGTTAATAAGAGAAGCTAATTAACTGCTATACCAATACTTATTGGTTATTATGAAGGGCGCTGGGGAAAAAATGTATTATAAGTATATCTATATTATCTTTAATTTATAACAGACGACGTCGTGAATACCAATAAATACTTTTCTATTTTATTTATTGGGTGTCGCAATGGTTAAATTGACGAGCCATTGACCTGTTCATTGCTGTATGATTGCTATTCAATTTACTGCTTTATTATTTATTTATAGCTTTATTTATTTAATATTAAACTATATAATTTATAATAATATATCTTTAATATTATCTAATCAATTTTAATTTGATTACATGAAGTCTGTACTTATGAGTGAAGTACCATATATAAATATTAATATCATATCAAATGTAAGTACATACCTATAATTTTTCTAATGTATTGCGTATACGTAATTGCTACTAGAAGCATAATTAATGTAAAACAAAATATTTTATTATTTCATATAGAAAGCACTGAAATAAATGTAGATTTCACATTGGCATGACAGAAGCACCTTTCGTTCAATATTAGATGTGATCGTGAAATTCGTATACAATTAATATAAATAATGTCATAATGTCGACCTATTTTATTTGTATTGGCAATTAAACACAGATCATTAGCGATGATGGAGCAGTTATTGTGAAGTGTGCCGCGATTGGATATAAGTGCAATTATATGAGGACATCGAATGTTGACCCCGATATCACAACAGGCACAATTAGCTCGGTATTGTAATGAATTGATATAGAGATGAATGGTTCATACGAGATGAGATTACAGTCCGTGGATCGTATTAGGTCAGATAATATGCATTGATCGATGAATTTGGTTATGCACTAATAAAATTAGTAAATGATATACTATAACACAGAAATTGCAGGTTTAAAAGCTTGGAATATACGGTAACTTGATTTAATATGGGTGTAAATGAAATGTTTAGGAAAACTGTAATTATTGCTGACACAAAGGATGGAGATTGAAAAAAATGAATGCCTTTCATCTGGGACACAAAAGTCAACATTTTATAAGACGTTTGTACAATGAGGATTATATTTTTGGATTTCCAAAGATGTTATTCAAGCTTACACTAAATTTAATGTTTGTATTTTATAAAATGCTATATTAAAATTTATTCATTGACTTTACATTAATAATGAATTAATAGTTGGAAATACGTGGGACTTGATTAATAAAAGGCATATTATAATAGAAAATAGATAAGTAGGTATTAATTGCTAATTAGTAAGTAACTAGTACAACGTGGCTTTAAAACATATTCGATGCATTAAGGTAATTCATAATTGTTTAAATAAATTCAAATTTTATTTCTTAAGATTCTGATTTCTGAGTTAGAAACATCATTATTTATATTTCCTAATATGTCAAGTCTTTTAACCGTTACTTTTATGGGTTGTAGGTATGTGTTACACGAACCTAAAAGGGTATAATGTGATACCAGCTTGGAAGCCAGCCAAATTTAATCTGGTTTTATCGCAAAACCATTGTCACGAAGCGATAGACTTTGTGGACGAGAAATTACTTTTTAGCCTGTACGTAACTATTGTCAATGTAATAGATATAATATAGCTTTAGAGGTTTCTTCCGACTTTATTTCGCATTATATGTCATTGGGAATGTGTTGGTTATAAGACGTTTAGCTTTTTACGATCGAAACATGAAAATTATCCGTCCCAATTTATTTATCGTTCCGACCCAAATTTATAATATTGATGCTTCCCGGCAATTCGGGAATTATTTTTTAATAAAAAAACGTTTTTATTATATTTCTTTTAAGCGTTATTATAAGTGAAAAGTGTAAACCGTTCATTATAGTCATCCTACTTAATACTTACAATAAGCTTAGTAAGTATTAAGTAGAAATAAGAAACTTCCAAAGGTAACTCAATGAAATACTAGATAAATCGTAATACCTATGGTAAGCAAACGTACGTTTTTTTACGAATTGTTTTTATTCCTACGTCAGACAAATAATATCGATCAATATTTCAATATTTGTTTTAGAAATATACAAAGGAGTTGCTATTTAATATTGGCATAAATATTATTGTTATTTGTTCGTGTCTATTAAAGAACATTCTATGAATATTTAATGTATTAATTTATATTCCGCGAATAACGTAATGTTTGAATGTGGTTAGAGTATAGTACAAACAACAGGGAACAAAGAGAAAGAATGGGAATCTAAGGCACATTTGTAAATTTACATTAATAGATAGTAAATTGTCAATTGTTCTTACTCATAACTAGTGCTGGAACTTTTTGGGATGGGTTGATAGACCGATATTCATCTGTGAGTTGTTTTTGCTCCTTAACAATATCTACTGATTTCTCCTCAAACGCAATGCCCTTAAAGTGTAAGGCTGCTCTGACTCGCCACGTACAGGATGACGCCCAAAACCCGTACAGTATAGCACGTGTTTCCTTTTTATAAAAAATAATTCGTTTTATTACTAAGAAAATGTATATTATTTTTAAATTTAGAGATAGCAACATTTTTTTTGATTATGGCAACACATATAATGTTTGAGTTTGAGGTTATAGTACGTCAAACTATTATTTTAATCTGAAATTAATATTGGATACTGTATTTTGGATGTCATTAAGTGTTTAAATATGCGTTTCAAAGAACATTAAAAATATGAAGAAATTCAATGAACGTCGGTAGCAAAATAAACAAGAATATTGTTATCTACTCACCGCCATTGTAACGCTGAATGATATTTTATATTAGTAATTGAGAATGAAGTTGCGATTTGTAATGTTATCGAATTTTATTAAGAGAGGTAAACTTCATAATCATTTGTAACTTGACTGAATTATCTTTAATAACTTGTCTATTTATAGACATAACAAAACAAACAACTTGATGTTAGTTACTAACTGATTTAGTTTTCATTACACAGATGTCGCTGTATATATTGAAATTGTGCACGTACTAAGACCTAAGTTGTAAACACATACACATTATTGTATAGTATTAAGAAATACAATTTTGACAAGATTATTAATCTATTCAAGTGATATCAATTATTCTATTTTATAAATTAATACATATTTTTATGTACAAGTGGAAATAGTGTAGCTATTTATCAAATGACGTAAAATGATTTTTATCTAGGCTCTTACGGCAAAATGATTTCCGCAAAAAACATAATACCTACGGATTACCTTCGTCCCAATTTGTACGGTAAAATTAATAGAATCATTGAATTAGAAATCTTGAAAAAATAAAATGAATTGAAACCAATAATTAAAATTAAATAACGTTGATAACAAAATATTCTTATTGACGGCGGTAAAATAATATTAAATATTAATCTACTTGAATATTACTTAAAATAGGCATGAGAACCGTAAGCCCATGTCAAACATTTATAAAACTTTAGTTGTTTGATAAATGCTTGAATATTTGAACAGTGACTAAAATTGTAATAAGTTATTTTGTTTAAAAGAAATGTTACCATCTTCATTATTCATTTTAACTAGTATATTGGGTTTTGTGATAGAAATCTATATGAATTTTGTAAATATTTTTTATAGAGAAAGTTAATAACGTAACTTGCATTATTAAAATTATTGCCTTACCTAATGCCATAATTTCTAAGGATTCTGCCACTTTATAAAAGCCTGTTGAGAAAAAAGGTCCAGCTATAGTATATGAGTCACAATAAAAGCATTTGTTTTCTGAACTCCTACGCTGTTTTTCACTCAGTAAATTTCCATTTTATGCAGAGCAAATGAGGAATATTAGCTCTGCATAATTTTATTACAGTTACTAAATTAATCAAGCCCTACCCTCAATTGTGTGAATGTTTGTGTAAGTATATGTAAGTTATGATATGAGGACGTTCATTGTGAAGAAAATTTATACTTTAATAGCTCTTGTGACTTTTATTCTGATATCGAGATGTAGCTCATTATAACTTTGCCTATTCTTCACATGATCAACTTGGTCGAAGTATATAAATAATAATTTTATAACGATAGACCAGTAAATAAAACTCAGTTGACATTCATGGTGACATTCATTTATTTACACGTTACGACTAAGCTATATTTGTTATATGTTATTAATATTATATGTAATAAATATTTGAACGAGATTATAACTATATAGAAATCTACAGCATCATAATACTATAGCATATAGGAACACATGTTCTTATATATTTTCAAAATTATATATGATGTCTAATATGAAGCGATGATTAAATATGAGCCAACTACATTATTCGTATTACTGTTCACTACATTTAGAGGTATTCTTTTACAATATAATATTATTTTGATTAAATATTATTACGTCAGTTTAATATTCTCAATGTTTAAATGTTAGTCATTGGTTATTCGAGTAAAAAATAATAATAATGCAATATAAATAAACTCTTACAAATATTGGTCACATTATTGTACTATTCAGCTTCTTAACGACGCCTACTTGATTAAAAACGAACGAACATAAATAATTAATTATAAAAGATTATTATAATTATGTACTATTGAGGAAGCATTACAATCGTTATGTCAGTACGAGGTCAGAATTTCGGTGATCGATGTGCTAAGAACATTTTTAGCCCCATCTCAACGGCGATCCAGGGGGTCTCATGAAAGTGGCTCTGGTTTCTGCTGTCAGGGTGCCACCACCGTCTTCTGGAAGACCGTAGAAGGCGTATAAATGTCTGCGATGCTGAAGCTCGTGACCCCTGTGCGAAAGGCTCTGAAGTCGACTCCATAATGAAAATATTCGTTTCTTTATTGCTTTGTTTTCAGTGAGTGCTTTTTCTGAAAGAAGCACATTTTTTAAAAGGATTGTCGGGATGGGAATCGGTGCAGCATACAGTTTAAAATCGTTTCGCGGAAAAAGACCTATTTATTAGTTTAGTACAATTAAGTTATTCATTCCGTTAGTATAGTAAGTAGGTTATAAATTAAAAATATTAAATATAACGTGATACCTGAGATCTAATCCTAGTTTATTTTTCCTGTAGAATTTGGAGGCTAACTGTTAGTCTTCATTAAATAGTTTTTATATATTTCATAGGATATTTTATACCTTAGCGCTTGTACGCATCGGTGTATGCACGAATGCATCTTTTTATAGCTGCCTAAATCGAGTATTTGATAGTCTTTGCATAAGTGTAATGTCGAAGAGATATATATTTAAATTTTATTAGAAACATTGTATACAGTTGTGAAACCCCTAATAATCACGATTAAAAACACTACAATAATTAAGGCGAGGACCTTTATTGGCTTTTCCTTGCTATAAAACTATTTGAGTCTCACAACGAAGAAATCTAGGAATATTATTTTAAGTAATATTCCCATAATGTAGCATCAAAATTAATTTGAAGGTAAAGCTAAGAAATAGTGAATATAAATTAGTACTACTACATAGTTTGGTATAGTTGAGTATCGTGAATCCCTTTCTGGACTATAATTTCACTGTACGAAGCCTTTTAATATGATCCCCTGAATTTATATAGGATAATATAAGGGTTGGGTCATAACCATAATGTTTTGTGACTTTCATATTGAAGGTTTTAACCGTGGAGTGATTAAAATTGAGCTTTTAAAGTTTTTGACCTTTAAACCCAATTATTTTATTAATTATTAAGCATTAGCGCCTCTTTTTAATATACATATTCAAAAGTAAAAGATTATAAATAAATGGGAAATAAATGTGTAATAACTAACTATAACTTTACTTCTTCATCTTTAAGTCATTGTAGGATAAAATAAGTATTTTGTAATATCGTCGGGGATATAAGAAATGCGCGTAATTAGGAATGGATAATTCCACGTATTTGCTTTAGAAACAGATTGACATAAAAAGGTTTAAGCTGAAATATTTTCTAAATTAATGACTTTTAAGATATATATTTTTCACAACGAGAATACATTAAAGACTAAATAATTATTCACTGTGAATAAAATTACCTTAAACCTCATTAAATGTAGAAAATAATTTAGTTTTTAACTTCCCCTGTAAATCTTATACAAAAGCAGATACGTGGAATTTTCAAATGCTACTTACGAGGATTTGCACTATCCCCAACGATTTGATAAATAAAATGTAAGAAGGTTCTATTTCTTTTCATACCGCAGAACTGTCGAAATGTCATTATAGTAGTATAATTAATTTATTTATAATATAATTGTGAGAATAATAATTCATTAAACATATTCAACTTTATTAAGTCGATTAACGTTTTAACAGTATGAATAAATGATTGTTATAACTACTGAGTAGTATTCGACTCTTAAATAAATGGTTTTTCTATGAATTATGATAAATCACCTGCAAGT
Source organism: Danaus chrysippus (assembly GCA_916720795.1). Taxonomy (NCBI): domain Eukaryota; kingdom Metazoa; phylum Arthropoda; class Insecta; order Lepidoptera; family Nymphalidae; genus Danaus; species Danaus chrysippus. The sequence continues at coordinate 6,678,486 of CAKASE010000074.1, forward strand.
TGAGAATCTTCTCTTGGCATTTCCTTCCTTTTCGTTTTAGTAACGGATGCAACTTCACTTGGACTTACACTATTATACTCTCCCAGATCATCTGTTTCCTCGTTTTTTCTATTTAATAAATGTAATAGTATATCAGAAGGTAAATATTTTTTATATTTTTCCTGGTTCATGTTGTTCGTTAAATATGCTAAACGTATTTTCAGAATAAACAGCGGACCGTCTAGAACGCCTGAATCATAGCGTTCGAGAATATCTTCGTGATTATTTTCATCCACTTCGTCCCTTTTCTTAGCCGGTTCCCATTTTTCAATATCAATATCGTCTCTGGGCTTTTCCGAATGTTCGTTAATGTTTTTATTAAGTCGATCGAGCTGTCTCGGGTAATTATGCCACTGTTCTTTTCTGAACCCCTCGCTATTTTCGTCATTATCGACGTCTTCAAAAATAGCAAGGATCTGATCTATATCGTTGTCAAATGTTTTGAGACGTGATAATTGTGATTTTTTCGGTAGATTATCCTTCGGTGTTCCGATAAAAACTTTATAAAATATAGCCGGGTTCACTTTATGTTTGAAAGTATTGTCTGTGTTTTGGTCATCAATAGGGGGTTCTGTGTCTAACTTGTTTATGGCCAGTATTGGTAGTACATTGCTCGATGAAAGGGTTACTGTCGTAAGGAGAATTATAGGAAGCAGAATGGGGTGCATCTGAAACATAAATAAATGTTTATAAATCTATTTAACTTTATAATTTGCTGATAATTCTAATTGATTAACAGCTTTTTCTCAGAATTACTACAAAAATTCTATGAATACTGTTTAAAAAAAGATTGTCATCTTAATAAAAGGATCCTTTAATTCGAAAAGAATGTTCCGAAACTGTCATAAAATAATTTACAGTTTAAGAATTCAGCAAAAATATTCACCTACATATTACATATATGTAGGTATTTTAAAGATTTATAACAGTTTTATTATGTTTATTTGCTGACGGAAAATGTCAAAAATAAGTCGCATGAAAGATGGGAAAAAATAAGAACACGGTGAAGATAATTGATGGGATGAAAGGTTTATTAAAAGGCTGGTATTTTTGTCACGTTATCCAAGAGAATATAATTTTATGTTCATAAATATGGAAAGCGACATCTGGGTATCAATATCTATATAAATAAAGTATTTTAAGAGCTAGTTATTTTGTAATAAATATTTTCTGTTGGAATAAATCGCTTAAGAATATAATATCTTTTTTTTTTTTTTTTAACGAGGAGAATCTTTAAAAGACTTCCCGCCGCGGGGGAAAACACGGCGGGGGCGTGTGGGATTTCCACCCACTAAACTCCTCGGCGTTCTCTGCGCTGTGCGTAGGCTAGTGAGCGGGAACGGCAAGCCATACTTCCGCTCACTACGCACGAGTCCCATGGACTCCGTCTTCGGCAGGGGTCACAGTGGCTTCACCACACTTCCCCTCCGACTCCAGAGCAGCGTGCCGGGAACGCCAAGCACGCCACTCTCACTCCAGCCTATGTTGCCCGGACGCCGGTTCCCCACCAACGCCCGGAGGCTCCTCTCACTGGGGAGGCATTTGGCGAGCGTAGGCCCGCTGCCTTCTACCCAGCCTTCGTCGACGCAGGGGCGCCGAGGAGGGGTCATCTTCCCGCGCTCGTTCAGCGGCCTCTTTCCGCGAGATGACGCACTCGCTGAAACCGGACCACCGCCTCCCAGGCACTCTCGCTACCGACCATGGCCTGAACCACTGCCGGCAACGAGAGATCTGCGCCAACCACCGCGGTGAGCTGGCGACGCTCTATCGCCCACGCAGGGCACTCCGCCAAGGTGTGATCGGGGGTGTCATCCATGCAACTGCAATGGTGACACGCCGCGGTCGGCTCTCTCCCGACTATGTGGCACAGATACCTCCCAAAGCAACCATGCCCCGAGAGGATCTGCACCAGCCGGAAGGTCAAGGAACCGTGTCGGCGGTCCACCCACTCTTTGAGGAGCGGGCGAATAACCTCCACGGTTCGCAACCCGGCCACTGGCTCAGAGAGCTTCCGCCTCCACCGGCGAAATAGCAAGGCGAGCGCGGAGCGCCGCCAACCTTCCACCCGATCCCGGTCCGGACTCGTTCCCCGGGATCGCTCTCGCGCACGCTGGTGGTACACCTCCGCCAGAACCTGGGCATCCAGTTCCCAGGGAGGCGTCCCAGCCAGCACGCAAGCCGCCTCATGTGAGATAGTGCGGTATGCTCGTACCACCCTCACCGCCATGACGCGCTGCACCCTGTGCAGCGCAGCCACGTTCGGCCTTGTGAGGGCACCGACCCACACTGGAGCTCCATACAGCGCCATCGAGCGCAGCACACTGGTGTAGAGACGCCGGCATGCCACGCTCGGACCACCGATATTCGGTAGGAGCCTTCCGAGAGCGTTCGCCGTCCCGAGGAGTTTCGGGACTAACCCGCGAAAGTGCTCCCGGAAGCTCCACCTTCCGTCCAGAGTCAGCCCCAGATATTTCATCCGGGGACTGAGCTCGACGCGGACGCCACAGATGTTCATGCTGGCGCCCGTCGGAGGTCCTGCTCGAGGGCGGTGGAACAGGAGGGCCTCGGTTTTCTCGAGACCCACCCTCAGCCCGAGCATCTCTATGCGCCGTACGATTAAGGCGGTTCCCGCCTCGGCAAGCGCCTTCGCCTCTGCCAGGTCACCGCCTCGGGCTACAACGAGCGTGTCGTCCGCATAGCAGACGACGCTCAGCCCGGTCGGGAGGGCACCGCGGAGTACGAAATCGTACCCGAGGTTCCACAGGAGAGGTCCGAGGACCGACCCCTGCGGAACACCGCAGCGCACCTCGTGACGATGCACCCTACCGTCTACCCCCACAAACGAGATCTCCCGTCCGCGGAGGTAACTCCCGATTACCCGCCGAATATAGTGCGGCAGTCTGTGGTAACAGAGGGCCTCTTCAATGACGCCAAAGGGAAGCGAGTTTAAACGCGTTGGTGATGTCAAGGGACACCGCCAACGCAACTCCGCCCCTAGACACGGCGTCATCAGCAAGGCTCCTCACCTTCAGGATGGCGTCTATTGTAGACCGTCCACCCCGAAAACCATACTGGCACTCGGCCAAATCGGGTCCATCCCTGCTGATGTGTCGGACGACACGGGACGCGAGGATCCGCTCGAAGAGCTTCCCCGCATCGTCTAGCAGGACGATGGGACGATATGCAGACGGCGAGTCTGCAGGTCTTCCTCCCTTCTGGAGCAGGACGAGCCTCCCCTCTTTCCAAGGAGATGGAAAGCGGCCCGCCCTTAAACACCCATTGAGGATCCCCAAGTACCACTCAGCCAACTCGAATATAATATCTTTAAATAACTTTAAACAGCTACAAAAAAAAAAAAAAAAAATAGTATTAAGATAACGTTTTTATCATTTGAAGCAGTCATTTCAGACGTAATGTTTTGCAGGATTTTTTACAAATGAGTTGACATTTAAAAGACCTTTATTTTTTTCTTTTGTTACCGCAGAAGTTTTTTATGGTGTCAAAAAAAATGAGATGAAAATGTAAAACCGTCGTCCCACATTCTTTTTATCTCAAACTGGTATTGTTGAGATTTAATGACATATTAAGATACAATAAGTTATTTTAGACTGCAACATAAAGACAATACTGACAAAATACTTTACTTTATGACCAATCGTTTATTTCACAAATTAGAAAAGCAAAACTTCTGAATATTCCTTAAAATTATAAACTAAAAATCTTTCAAACTGTTTTTTATTAAAAATTACTTCTTCTTACGACTTATTTGCATCGTCACTGAAAACTTTTCGTCAAAATACGAACTGAAAAAAGTGTTCAAACAAAGCTTTCGTTATAAAAACTATTTATATTTGCCAAAGTAAAGTTACGAGGTACCAGGCATTCATAAAAAAATGAATATGCATGTTGAGTTAAAAAACCTTTTTCGTTTTGGAAAGAGATTGAACATTTGATTTAAAAAAAGCATTTCAAAAATGCTTTCACATGCTTTGTAATATTACGTATAAATGTGTAAATTTTATCAGCTTCACCCTTTTACTTATTGATTTCTAATAGAAAATTGTAAAGTGTTAATGAATTTATAAAATTTTATAAGCAAGAAACTTTAACTGTCGGTTTAAAAATTTACGATTTATGATTAATCAATACTTGCAGTATTGTAAAAGTAGATTGATATGTTAAATTTTGAGGCTTTAGCGAGTATTTTTCAGAGGTATCAATTTTATTTTTTTGGTGTTAAGTATAAGCGTAAGTTCATGTTTGTCGGTTCACCACCCTTTTTCCCCCGGTTTTTATCTGTTGAAAACGGATGCAAAGGGTTTTTTGAGTTATATCTCCATGGCTAGCGACATTACATATTTAATAATATCCTGTGAACCCAGATAATTAAATAAAATATAATCAATTTTGTAGTTTAAATTATTATTATAAAAGTCACTATACTATTGCGTTGATGTAATTTTATTATAAAACATCCGTGAAAAAATCATGACCCTCTAAAGAAAATTTATTCAAAAGTTTTGCTAATAATCATGTGTTTATAACTTTTTTAATTTCCATGTTATGATAAAGAGTACTAAAATTAAAGTTGTAAATTATATAAATCAATACAAATAATGTTGTATATTTTCTGTTCAGATTCTCTAGAGATCAAAAATATTAAATAAATTCCTCTGTACTCTCTTACTCTTAATGTATCAATTTCATATTATTTGTATCATTTTACTAAACAAATTTTATAATTGTTTATTTCAGCTTGCATTTGTTTTATTATATTCTTATTGAAGACTTTTTTAATATATATTTTCAAATTGTTTAACTTAGAAAAGCGGCGTTCTCAGATGTTTCTATTTGAAACTTTACATTTCAATGTTGCGTTTTTCTACTTATATTTTAATAGTTGGTAATTATTTTTGCGATCATTGTCTTGATTAAAAAAAGTCGTAAAAAATTAACTGCAAATGAATTAAGTGTTCTGAAACCTGGTGAGGATGAATATTTCTTTAAATTTAATACATTTTTACTCACTTAAGTGTTACTTTGAACTTGAACGAGCAAACTTGGGAAATAGTTAATTTTAAATCATGAACCACAAGGAAAGTTACTCTCCTGTCGCATTCAAGTTATTATAAAAAGGTCATTTATTCAATATATTATTACCTTTATATAACCTTTAGAAAATAGACGACGTAATTGATTATTACTGTTTGTTTAAGACGAAATGAGCAGACATTTTAATCCGATATTGGTTTGGCAGACGTGTAATCGCGTATTATTAACAGAATTTCAACTCAAATGTGAATTTAGCCGGTTTCAGGTAAGCAATTTCGTATCTTATGTTGATATAATTCTCGAAAATTCTAATGTCTTCACTTTTATAATGCTGAAGTATGAAAATTTTGATGAGTATTGCAATTTTCGAAGATTACAAAAGGATATTTGAAGAAAATTTAAAACAAATTTATATAAAAAAAGCATTTTTAACGTTTTAGAGTTTCAGAAAGTAACGTGACCGTTAGTAACAGCTGGTATGGTTATAAATTGAAGTCGTTTTCTTAAGATGCGTCGTAAGAAGAATCAATCTGCCTTTACTGTTACTGCCACCGCAGTTATACCCTAGTACGAGTTTTTACCCTTTCATAATATAAAAACCTACAGTTTCGACGTTTAAGTCTAACGCAGAACATTGTTGTAACTATAAGCGAAAACTTCACCATTGTAAGTACTGGAATAATGTATATGAATTATTTAGATCGTACATAAAAACTTCATAATTTAGAGGATTCATCGAAATTTATATTTATTTTCTTTATAAAATATCTCAAAATATATAAATACTGTTTAATTTGCAATACAAATCAATTCTATAGTGACTCGAGCAATCCAGATTAGTTCCAAACCTGAGGGTCGCACAATATAATTTGCTTTGTACTTTGCTGAACTAAATTCAGAACTTCTTAATTGATGTTTTGAGATATGGAAACGAGTTATGTTGTTTATGGATTACGTACGTGAATTTAAATCAGTTTGTTAATAATATTACTTACAAATAATTATAATTTCACAAAGACGGACTACCTAATTGTATACAAGACTGAAGCAATAGGTATGTGTTGAAATTAAAAAAAATATGAAACAAATGTATCATTTCCTCTTGATTTTAACATAATTATGTTTCATTTACTTGGTTAGAGCTTATATAAAGCTTTAATATTATTCAATATACAACAAAAATTTGTGGACATTGGGACGACTCAGGAAGCCGTGCTTATATGAACACGGTACAGATGAATTGGCGATGTATATACTTATTGAGGTCGAAGAAGTTAATTAATGAATAGGGTAAATTTATTCTAACTTCATCGTCACGATACGTGCCGAGTCTTTACAGTTTTTCATTCATAATTTTTGCATATTATAGTACAATTGTAGACTGCTGAATGAGACACGGAGTTGCCTGTTCTAATGTATACTTATTTTAAGTTTTTACTTACTGTAAAAACTTTCCCTACTCATATCATAAATGAGAAAGTAACTCTGTCTGTCTGTTACGCTTTGACTCCTAAACAACTGAACTGATTTTAATGAAATTTAGTACAGAAATAGAGTTGACCCTGAGAAAGAATATAGGATAGTTTTTACCCCAGATTTTTAAAAAGTTCTATTGGAAACGCGATATAACCGAACTCGACGCGGGCGAAGCCGCGGGCGGGAAGCTAGTATGTATATACTATAAACTAACCATATATATATATAAATGTTTACATTTCCTTATGAAGTTATTTTTACCAATAAATACAGTAATCCCTGTTCACCATGTGTTGGATGATTACACGTGATAAAATACATATAGTAATTAAGGTAAATTTTCCAAGCTACAAAAGAATTAATTTAATAACATACTTTTAGACCAATATTTGGAACAAGATTTACATTCGTAATTTACGTATTAGTTCATTTAAGTGTGTAGAGCTTTCTAATTCTGTATCTCTATAAATATACACTCATTTTAATAAATAAGTACCTACCTAAATGAAAAAAAAATAAGTGAAGGTATAATAAATGTTCTATAAACTATGTAAGACTCCAATAAATAAAAAAATACGCTTTAAAAGTGCTTTTAAGAAAAAGAAAATGAAGGCGCTCAAGTACTGAAAAAAGTGTTTTGTGTTCCGGTATTTATCAAAGGAAACAATGTGTGCTTAAAGAATTTGTTCAGTGTGTGATTTTTATTATTTATCGTAAATAGAACGATCGTATGCACACAGACATTGTTTAAACGAGCGACTAATAGGTTGAGCGTTGACCTGATTTTTATCTACACTACATTGATCTATTCTTCGTAAAACTCACGTCAATATATCAACATATAAATATATTTTATTGAACAGATCTCCATACTTTCATGCTTCATTGATTAAGCATTTCACTATTGAGAATTATTATTAAATATACAGATATTCTCAGTCAGTGGAAACGCAGTAATGAACTGTGCTGATCGTTTAGAATATACGAGAAAATCATGAAAGGAAAACTCAAGTGGAGTGAACAGCAGTTAACGGCTTTCAAAATTTTCTACTTGCTTTGATATCAACAGAGATATGGTATAAAAGGTTTAATATAAGAATTTTAACGTTATATATCAGTTATCACATATGTCATAACAAATACATTGTTCCACTTTAGTACAAAATTGCTGAATATGTTTTTTGTTACTACATATATAAACTTTATGGTCGTAGAAATAAGAGTCGATAGTGGACGTGTTTGTGAAGGTTTTATCCAAGGACGCTGTTCCACATTCGTTCGGTATAACACTCGTTTTAAATGAAATGTCAAATCTTAGTTAGCTTTAGAAATTTTACATTTCTGTACTTAATAGCTGAAAATAAAGATAATAGAGATATATAAAAGTGATTGTTCTTTGCAGAGCAACGATAACATTAAGTAATAATAAAAGGTCAGCTTGAAATGTAAAAAGTATAAGTGAAAATCTTTACTATCTGACGAAATGCGTCTTAAGTTAACAAGCGTTAACAAGCTTTACAATATAACGTAACCCACACGTTAGCCGAATAATAATAGATACAAGAGCGGTGATTAATTAGACCCGTCAAATCATTAATCACAAGCTATTTATGCTAATGGGTTTTAAACCACATAAATCTTTTCGCCCTAAATGTGACATTTTATACGAAATAGTTAATCCCTGCTGGACAAACAAGGTGCATGTGATAAATTGTTTTCGCCACAAAATATTTAATCTACTTGCTTTGCTTTTACGTTGCAAATTTATTTTCATCGTTATAATTTCGTCTTTCTGCGAAATGTCATTACTGAAGAAGACTGTGACGTGTTGGCACGAATTGCTATGAAGATACTACGTAAAAATATCGAACGCCGTTCTGACAAAAGATGATTAAATTTTGTAATTTTATTCACATAGGTAAATTGTATGGTAATGTTCACACTAAACCGAAGTTAAATGTTAAGACATGTATATAAAATGAACGAATATTTTTGTTTATAAACTATAAGTTAATTAAACTATTCAGATTATCTAGTTAGGAATATTTTTCGATTAGATAAAATGTCAAATAAGGTTTCATCTTGATAAAACGACCTGTGCTCAAAGGATATCCCCGTGGCCTTACAGGCTTTCATATAGGCATATTGATTTTGTAGCCAATAAGAATTATTAACAAAGAGTACTTGACAATAGAATTATTTAATGGATAAACTACTTATACAATATCAGTTACCAACGAGTAGAATTTGTTAAATATTTTGAAGAGATTAGGAAGATCTGTTTGTTTTTTTTTTATAGAATTCAAATAATAAATAGATATTGGCTTGAAAAGATTTTATTCCTGTCACGTTCGTTTAAAAATGGCGCAATCCTCGACAGTATTATTGTTTGATTTTTACGAGCTTTTAATTGATGCTGTAAAAGTTTGCTTGTTGACACCACTTAGTGCAAAATGAAAATTGGAACATTCCAAGAAACTCGTCTTAGTTGTTAAGAATAATATTTTAATTGACAAATGTTTCAAATAACTGTTTCATATTTTATTATAACTTGAGTAATGGGATTTAATCAAACTAATTAATTGCGTTTTAAAGTTTATTTATAAACTCCGTTAAATCAGTTTTTTTGTTTTGTAGTTGATATTTTTTAAAATAGAATAACAATATTAGACTTAGTAATGATCGTATGAAACTTCATAGTCGAGTTTCCCAAGCTCGCCAACTTTGCTTTATGTCTGAGAGATAAGTGTGCCGAAGTAATTACACGTAGGTGACGACTATTAAAGAAGCTAACTTCATTTACAAAAGCGTACGTTGTTTATTTTGGTAATCTATCTTAGGGATGTCTGTTGATCTATTAATAGGTTTTTATAATTCAAATTAGTATTAATTTAAAAAGTTTTTCGATAAACACTGTCCAGATTTTACTAGGCAGCATTGTCAACATATTTGGTTTGTCAAGTTTTTATATATATATTTAACAATTCACCTGGTTTAGAATCTATCCTCACTTATACGTATTTTTTTTCATATGTACTAGTTTGCAACAAGCTAAAAAGGAATGGAATATTTAAATAATATTTTTGAAAGAATTTTAAACATCAAGAATTTTGAATAAAAATTTATAAAATAATCATTAATAAATGTCTTTACAATTATTATAACTTTTAATTATAACAACCAAAGTAAACTAAAATAAGGCTTCTTATTTTTCGTTTAAAAAAAAGTCATTTCATAATGAAGATGAACCTGGAAAATAATTGAAGACAACGAAATTTTCTTTCCTTATTTATATGTACAATAGTACCTACTGTATACGTATAAAAAAGATTTTACACCTATCCAAACAGGTATTTATAAAAGCTGAATATTTTCGATCATATAGCCTATACAATATGAAACAGTTTTTCCGTCTTAAAGACTAAAATTATGAAGGATATAGTTACCAAATATAGAACAGCACACTATCATGTAATAGACAATCGCGTGAAATGTTATGTTCCACTCAAATGTTCCTTCGGTCAGAACCTTTTAGTTAATAATTCAATATACCAACTCTATTTTATCCCACATTACTCTAAGACCATCTCTAGAAGCTACTTTGTTATTTACTGAGATGTAATTTGCCCCATTTCTGTGACATTTTCATTATAAGACGTTGAATTTTTGTCAACAAAATTGTTACTTACTTAGATTTGATTAATTATATTCCTGCTTGTAAATATTACTACTTTTTTATTATAATTTTAAACATATAATATAAGTAGTGTCAGTAAGTATAGTATTTAATTGTAGTATTTATTGCACTGAAAAGCAAATAGTAACTGGAAGGAGGTTGCAGGTTCGTGTCATGAATTTTTTATTAGAATTTTAATTAGTGTCTCTTTTATTTATCATCCAATTTTGTTTATGAGATGGGTACGTGTCGTTACGCTGAAATACGAGTATTAAAATATACATACATATAATTGTAAATATTGTTATTTACCTTTTTGATCTTGCACTTGTTCATATAAAATACACTGGGTTGACTGGTTTTCAGAAGTAAATATAAGAAAGGCGTTGTTCAGTCCTTGCTTTAATTCTGTATAAAATAATTCAATCCTTTCATATAAAGATTTTATTTGCTCTTTCATGGATTTTATGAATGCAATTATTAGTTTTCTAGTCCGCTCTTGCATAACCTCCATTGACTCTATTCACATAAAATATTTTATTTTGCTCTTAAACAAATAAAATTCAAATAATTTAAATAAAACTAATATTTTGCGGATATACTACGCGACTTTATTTTTGATAAAAACTACGTACTCCCGACGTTTCGGTTACTCTACAGCAACCGTGATCACGGGCAGACGAGATGTAAATGTAGATGTAATTCTTGCTGTTTTTATATTTGAATGTAAATATTCAAGTCGAAAGTTAAGCAGTTATTAATATTTTGCAGTTATTAAGGAATATGTACTTATTCATTCTTATATCTTTTGTGGTATACGATAGGATTATAGTATTCATTTATTTTATTATATTTCTTACTGTAGGTCGTATTAAAAAGGGTCTTATTACAGGCGACAGAGTTCCTTTGCATATTGAGGTTTACGTCCAGTTAAGGAATGTTATTAAAATCATGATATGGGATCATCTTATTAACTTCTGACGTTGACGCGGGTCCGCTTTTCATTCGCAGAGCAATGCGACAAAAATGAGTTCACATTTCACAACAATTTAGATTTTCACACATTCTTTGAAGTGTAAATTCAAATTGGTTTGAAAGGGTTTTTGTGCTGTCGTTTTAAGCATTGCACATGTGTTAATGTCAACTTCATTATTAATATAATACATATTTTCATTATCTTGTATTTTAGCCTCTGATAATTATAATAATTACAAATTAGATTGGATTTTTTATAATTTATATGATTAAATTACAATTAAAAATGGGGCATCAGAAACTTTTAATGGCATGACTTTGACGTCAACGCCGATTTAAACAAACATATTTAAAATTATGAAAACTTCATTTTTTATAGTTTCGGATGTATTGAATTTTGCTATCATTCTTATTATACCAACACATTATTAATACAACAAAATTAATTTCTTATTCAAAACATTTAATTTTTTTTTCTTATTATAATATAATACATGGAAAAACGAATAAACGATTTTTAGGGCATATCAAGTTAAACACATATGCTTCCCCTTAAAATAATACTCGCAACAAACTCACATAAGGTTATTTCCGAAGTGATGGTACCGAGAGAAATGGAAAATTGTATAATCAAAAGAAAGCCAAAATAACTCCTTTGATGTGTACTTAACGAAGTGTAAAGACACACACGGAGTGTTAAATAACGTACAATGAATAATTTATATACAGTAACATTCACATTTAACATTTAAATTTTGTTAGAATGTAATAAAATTATTTAGAAAAAACATCGAGACACACACACACACACACTAACACAAACACACACACACACACACACACACATATATATATATATATATATATATATATATATATATATATATATATATATATATATATATATATATATATATATATATATATATATATATATATAAGTAAAGTTCACTATCACTTCGTGGATTTACCGAATCAATCAGGTTGTAAATCCTGTTTGATTGACTTAGCTTCAGAATATTTCTACAGTATTCTTACAGATTTTCCTAACACATATAAAGGAATTGCTGTTTATCTATTTTGTTTATATATAGTATACATTTCCCTTCTAATGTAGAACTATGTTGAACTAATATTTGGTTTATGTGAATGAGTAGTTTTGCTTGGAGAACGGTGGTATACGACGGATATTTAAAATAATTATATACTTACTAGATTTTTTTTTTAAATACTTATTATTTTCAAATATTTTCTGTCTGGTTCAGATACAATCATCATAAAAGCTCATAGGGACGGACTAATAACAAAACTATGAAAGTGATATTTCATTCTCCAACTATATGCATTAACTTTATACCCCCATACTGTAACTATTAAAAGCTATCAACAGTTATTATCCAATCAACATATAAATGTAACAAATAAGGTACATCACGAACAACAGAACAACTTGTTAACTGAAGGAATTTTAATGTTAAATCGATATAAGGTGGCATGCTGACCATCCGCTCGGCTGTAAAAATTTAATGCCCCACTACACTATCGATCAGACTTAGACACATTAGGCGTAGATACTCATGCACTACAAAATGTTCAACATTTTTTAATATAAAATGACAGTTTTTATTTTGATTACCATAGTAATTTTAAATTTCGAAAGAGGTAATTAAGTAAGTAAGTAAAGGTATTTATTTAAGGTAAAGTTATTTTAAAGTAATTTAAAGTTATAATTATTGTTACGAAAAAAGTATATACATAACATATATACATAATAATAACATAAAAGTATATACATAAACATTTTTGGTATTATTTCGAAAATTCTTTAAAATGAAACGGTATAAATAACCATGATATATGCTAAATTCAAATTTCTGAATCTGAGAAGCTTTCAACATTCACGATGATTTTGAAAAGCCAGAGAACTCAAACGATCTGTTTGTTTCAGTTTTGATATAACATTACGTAAAACTGATTGTATTCACACATGATTAACCTTTTTTAATGTAAGAAGGGTATTTTTATTGTATACACTATTCTAACAAATAAGAGTTCTAGTTAATAATTTCATTGAATGGGAGAGACAAAAGGGGATAGTCATATTATTATTAATAATAATAAGGGCCAAAAACTCTTGGCTTTATTCCTGGGTGAATATATAAATAAATAAAGAAATAAATAATTTAATAAATATATCAATCATAAAGAACGTTTTCGATTCACACAAGTCTCAGACGCTTGTATTGTTAACACATACAATTTTCCCATTATCTCTAGTTTCTTAAGGATTCCACTTTCAGTTTATGTTAAGTAATATAAATTCGAATTTTATGCAAATCTTGTTCACATTTATGAATGGACAGAGTTTTATGTATGCTTTTAGGTGATGTGAGCTACAAGACATAAGAATATATGTATATTTTATATAAAAAGATTATGGACAGCGTGGTGAAAATTGCCTATTAAATAAACCATTATTGATTAGAATGTTAATCGTTTTGATTAAAAAAATAATCTTTTGTTGTTGGTCTCAGACATTAACTGTAAGTTATTTAAGGTATAAGTTAAATTATATGAAAGCCAACGTAAATTGGTCTGTGGGTTGAACGAAGGAAGGTACAGCTAATGACCGTAAAGTAAAATAACAATGCAATTTATTTCATTTGTCAATTTAGTATTTTGAATTTTATGAATCTCGTTTTGTTTATATTATGAAAAGTCAAACGAACGAATGATAAAATTCATTATATGTCGTTAAATTGGAAAAAGGTTAAAGAAAAATAGGTCGAGCTATAAGTAATATGAGAAAATTTATGAATCATCAGCATTATATACAGTACATTATATGTACTGTACATATATAATGCTATCACTTTATGTATGAAACATTATTTATATCACTTTACATTATCTATACTAGAACTTTCGATTCGATAGTATTTTAATATTCTAAGTCTCTAAGTGCTTAAGGTCTGCATTAAGTTAGGTCGTCGGTAATGTTAGATGACCCATGAAATTAGCTCTGGGCTGTCTGCGAAGTGCTTTGCGGTTGATTTAAGTATGCTAATTGTGAGAACCAACAATGTGTATTATTCAATAAAGTTTTTCGTCGTATAGAACACATGTAAACAATTAAAAGATATTTATTAAGGTAATAGACTTTCCCATCATTGATTTAAAGAAATTTCAACAACAATACGTATATAGGAACAAATTATTTACCGTCTCTTTGATATCAGGAACAAATCTTTTAAATTCGTGTGAATATTTGCTACATGAAAGTCCTGCGCAATGACAAATAGGTTATCGGGTACAAATCGGTGCTCAGGCTGACCCTTCAGCAATTTCGGTTGAGTGGAAGGGTTGGGGCGCCATTGAAAAATTCTCTCCCTCATTTCGGAGGTCTTAATAGAGGTAAATTCGGGAACATCGGATAAACGGTGACATCAAACTGGTAATAAAGTCATTCAAAACAACATTTTAAATCCTTGGGTATTAACACTTAGCTTGGAATATTCTAGATAAATATTTTAAAGGATTTTGGTTTAGGTATATCTATATACAATTGATTTTCTTTGAATAAGCTTTTCTTAAATAATACTTAATTACTTAATAATAATAAAACTGTTCTGTAGAAATAAAATCATAGTTTTATATTAAAAAAATACTTACTTAGACATCATTATTATATATAGTTATCTATATCTCCACGAAATGTATGTAGATAATTAAAATAACGATACTTCATCTTTTATACATGATTAAGTTATTTTTTTTTTACAAAAATGAGTTCCATCATAACTCGAAGTAGATTTAAAGGTAAGGTCCATTCCGTCTCATTTCAGACGAAATGCGGTTAGATGCAATCTCTCCGCAAATGGATCTAATCAGATTCTGCTTATTTGTGAGTATTGATGCTTTTAAAACAAGAATCTTGGTTTACATTTCTATTTAACAATCATTTTGCATTTGCATTGTTTGAAAAACGTAGTTCGCAATTTAATATTGTTCCCCTACCTTGCTTTGAAAGCAATAATTTATAAGTGCCCGGAGCACCATTGTTAGAAGAATTTCCTAACTGCGTTTGCTCTTCTGATTTATCGATATCAATAAAGACGACAGGAAACGAACTTAGAACTAATGGATTCATTAATTAAAAATAAATTTCGTTGAAATCTCATTCACTTAGTAGTGAAGTACTATAGCGTATTGAGAATTATATTTATTATAACATTGTTTTTATTATTTTGCATAGGTAACAATAATTTTGGAGAAAATATAAAAAAATGAAATTTTGTTCAGACGAATCCAAAAAAATCGGCGACGAATTTTCACTAATAAATCAATATAGGTAAATGACTGACTATTAAAGAAAATTACTACTAATCATTCGAAAAGTAACTATCTTTACAAAGTCTACAACTAAATTAATTTGATTGTATATTGACATAACGATTTAATGATCAAATCTATAATTAACTGTGGTTTTAAAACAGTTAGAAACTTAAATAAATATGTATATAAAGATCGAGATACCCTAAAGGAGTTTGTGCTCACTTGAGCATAGTTATCAATTAAAACATTTGAACGTAAATCGTAACATAAATATATAAATGAATTAATGTGTTACCTTTTTTTCTCTTATGCCTAAGAATATGTCTTTCTATATTTTATTTCCGAAACATCTTCTATTTTTCTTTTATATTATTGCCAGATTTTATATATCGTGTTAATTAAGATAATACACAACGGTGAGGGAATAAAATCTTCAATTAATTAAATATATTTTTGGATGGTTTGTTATAATTAGAATCCAGGTTACATTTGTAATTAAAGAAGGATTTGGTTCTAAGATTTATTATTCTCTTCTTATTTTGAAGGACTTAATATAAAAATATCATTTAAACCTACTCATTAAAATAGCTCAATTTTCATAGTTGAATGAGTTGCGCCTGAAATGGATCAAATGAAAAATTTGATTTTCAGGATTGCAAATTGGAACCGCAAAGTTAATCTTACAAAATTTTGTTCAGTAGAAAGCAAGAAAATGTTTATAAAGTACTTTTACTATTTTGTATTTTAATAATTGTTTTTAATTACGAGTACTATAACCACAAAAAATATTTACTGACAAACATAACATTTATATTTTTAGAGTGAATTTAACATTTTACTAATTATGAAATGTCAAAAAAGACTGTAAGTGTATTTTTTTTTAATGGTTTAAATTTTCTTTGTCTAGACAAGTGTGTTAGTACATTCAGCGAAATTTTTTAATTAAAGTAAGATAATTGGATGTTTGCCAATTATAGTAGGTAAATTTAAATGGTTTAGTATAGATATATAAAATGGAGTGTATATTTTCCATAAAATCTTCTATCTCTACATATATTCTCCTATCTCTATATCTAGGATTTCCATAAAATCCTACACGTTGTGTTAATTCTCTGGTTATTTCAGGCAAGCAATAAACATTTAAAAAGTTTGAGTACGTGTTATGTGAAAAAAAGAATTGGTAATAGATTAATATTAAAATATATAACCTATTTGTACTTATTAAAAAACAATTAAAAAACTTTGAGCATTTTAATTGATATCCGCATTTTCTTTATTCTGTTGGATGTAAATTTTCCAGGTCGCGTTCATAAATGTCCGTATATTTTTGTTATCAAAAAAGAATTGCGACAAATATTAACTTGAACTTTCCATGAAAAGATACAATGCGTTATACAACTTCGTTGACATTTTCATAAAAGTAATTATGTTAGGGAATGTTTTTCAGGTGCGAGAGTAGGGGGAGCGTAAAAAGTGACGCATCCCAAACACTAAGGACTCAGCGAAATTTTTGGAGAATTTCATTAGACAAAACGGCGCATTACGAGAGGAGACTACGGAAAAGCTTAATGGGAGTAACGATAACACAAGCTTTTAAATGTATTCTTCAAATTTAATTACTACTCGTTTAATTCAGTAGATATATGGTGTATTAAAATTACCGTTAGAGTAGAATGCAAAATACGTAACTGATCTCAAGAACATGACACAATACCTAGGTGTCAGGCATAAAAATAAATTTTATACGTTTTTTATCGCAGTTTCTAAAGTTAAAAGGCATTTTGCTAAGCCGAGATAAGATTAATTTCTTTCAATATTTTTTTCACATAATTCAATCCTTTAGATTAGTTGTCTCTTGGTGTCATTATCAAGTCTCTTTTCTTACTATTAATGGCATATTTTATAAAAAATATAAATTAGGTACATTTATCCTGTTCGTTTGTCTGTGGCAGTTTTTTACATTTACCTATTTTTTCGTAATACTTGGTTTTATTTCTATGCAATAACTAACCCGCGTTTGGTAGCCAAAAACAATTTATACAAACTGGTTTCATAAAGAGGTCTCAGTTTCAACGACTGATCGATGAAAAAGTACTATTGTTTTAAGAATATTTAGAACTTTTTAGTTAATCAATACGAAATTCTTATCAGCGTGTAAGAGATATAGTAACTCAATTTAAACAGATTATTGAAGTATCTACAGCCTTAAAGGATTTAAACAAATTACCTATCGGACTTCTATACTGTCTTTATTTTATGTGCTTTTCCTGAAATTTTACAGTAATATAAATTATTTTGTAGAATTACACGTGACCATAAGTTTCCTTTATAACTTATGGCACAAACAAAGATGCTTTAGAAATTAAAAATTATAATTACAATTTAGGTTAATCGAAAAAATTATGATAAGTAAATAGTTTAAATTGAACTAATATTTTTCGGATTAAAATACGTTTAATATTTTTTGGATTACAATAGGTTATACGACGTTTCGGTTACTTGTCAATAATTAAGTACGCGTAGTATAAACGAAAAAATATTAGTTACATTTAAATGAATACTTGCCAAAGTCTTAGATCTCATGAAATAAGTAAATAGAAATGGAATCATAATTGATACGTGGAACATATTTTTCTAAGAAAACTAATATTATAAAGTTACTACAAATTTACTATTCATTATCCTAACCTTAAAAGTAGCTGCAACGGTTGTCTGGACTATTATAATTGTATATTCACTTTTATATATGTAAATTATAAACCTTATATTATAATACGTCATAAAAATCTAAGTACTGATTGGCTATAAAACACTTTGAAACCTTACAAGCAATTCTCCTTTATTATGACATAAACGGTACACTTGCAACGCTGGCGTAACAATAAAATCTTTGACCTATAAAGTCCAAACAATGGTCCACAACAATGAATTCGTTTTAAATCTGAACACACAATACTCGATACTAGTGATTCTACATAATCAAAAGTTTTTATCGAAAAATCTACGCTTTATAATGAAGCACTTGTGGCACTTCGCTCTTGTTCTTATCTAGTCATCGGATCACACTTGAGATGACTGTGGAGAGTATTCAAAAGACTTGCTATTTATAATTATTGATAATCGATTCAAAGTGCTAAATCGATTTTACATAAATTAAATGAACAGCGCTTATTGTTGATAAAATCAGAACCAAGATGACTTTCTATGTTTATTTCAAGAGGATTAAAAATGGAAAATGCTTTATTTTAGTCATTTTTTTCTACCTAAAATAGTTATCATATTTAGTAAATGAATGGCGCTTCTATAATAATTAGCTTTAAATCACCATTTCGGCCATTCCTTTTATAATTTATGGAGAGTCATTAGCGATTGCTAATTGCTGATCTTGGAATTTCTCTTTAATTCTGTGCTATAACTTAATTTTGAACTTATAAATTAATTTTTCACTCTATATACGTCTTATTTTAATCTCATTTCAAATAATTATTTTATTAAATTTACAAGAAAAGTTGAATATTAATTTACTTTTTGAGGAATTGCCGAGTTAAATAAGGTTTATATGCAATGATTTTTTTTATATATATATTCTTCGATTTTGCATTTTTCTATTATATTTGACAGTATAAGGTTTTTTATTGGGTACAGTAAAAGTGTTCCCAGTATGGTGAAATTCACAAGGTAAAAAAAAAACTTTGACGATTAACGCTGTCAAGACTATCGTTGAGAAAAGTCTTTGTAAACCGATATAATGTATGGCGCATATTATGAGCGGTCGGTCTGGTATTCCTCTTAATATTGTATAAAAAAGGAGATAATTTTCGTATAAGTCACCAAAGAGTGTGCTAATTGTGATTTAATTTCGTCTTATATTTTTTTGCACGTTTTCATTGTCCCCTTTTAAAATATTTGAAGAGATTTTTTATTATTCGTAACCATATTAAATCGATTTTACTGTGATCTTAAATGTTATTTACTATAGATATATTTGGTAATAAATATTCCTAAAACATAAAGAACGTATGAAAATATTTGGTCAGTCATTGAGTGAAATAATGAAGTGACAAACACGTAAGGAGAAAAAATAACAATATAATTTAGGTTCTATAGAGTTCTTTCTCAATGGTTAATATATTTTTTAATTACATTTATAAACAGAACGATTCCTATTTTCCGTTTCATGTTGATTTTGATTTATTTCCATTGTTAATTTTAGAGTTTTCACCACAAAGCGATGAAAACATCTTTTTGTTAGTAAGTTTGTTGTTTGTTGATTCTAACTTATAATTGTAATGTTAAAATATAATGAATTTTGGAACAGAGCCTCATTAATTTAGGCTAAATTGTATTAAAATAAATTTTTAAGAAAACGTAATGGTTTTAGTATATAATTTCTCATGTTCTTGCGCCATACAGAATTGTCGTATAATTTTCGTTTTGTCTTATTAGTGTCTATGAATATAAATTCGAGTCATATCATTTACTAATGATAATTGATATATTTCAAACAAACGAAATATTTCTTCATCCAATTTAAATAGTCCAAGAGAATAAATGAAATTCATTTTCTATTTAATTTGCTTTGACTTTATGATAAGGGTTTAGACTTAGAAACTCTTGAGTTATATTATTATCTGTAATGTCAATGCATTCTGTCAGTCCGTCTGTGAGTCTCTTTGT
This sequence comes from Danaus chrysippus, assembly GCA_916720795.1. Taxonomy (NCBI): domain Eukaryota; kingdom Metazoa; phylum Arthropoda; class Insecta; order Lepidoptera; family Nymphalidae; genus Danaus; species Danaus chrysippus. The sequence goes on from CAKASE010000074.1 coordinate 6,698,716, forward strand.
GAAACCATCATCTTATTCATAATGGGTGTATTTTCTTTATGTTTGCAAAACATTTATTCATTTCAAAATATTCTTCTTTCCAATATTACACTTAGTAATTAAAAGTGCTGTCTAGAATAACAGAGGCGAAAATGTCTTGTGTAAATCGTTATTCTTTTCTTAGGTAAATTATTTTTCACTTATAAAGAAATCGTCAACCTACAGACCATAGATTTTTCAATTCGCCCTATTGGACATGATAAGATTATACCATACTGCCTAAAACCATAGATATTATTAATATAGAAAAAGATAAAAAATATAATCTTAAAAATATCTATAAACCTCTGCTATGTTAAATAAGAAAATATAAATAAAAAACAATAATTTTAAATCAATAAGAAATCAGTAAAATTATATATTCATTTCACCTGACCTACATTTATGTCTTATTTATTTTATATAAATCTTGAAGTTTAATTGGTTTTTACTGTATTTTCTACAGCTTTTTATGCACTATATTTTTGTAGACACTACATATACTATATACGAGTATATATACATAAATAATAGTATGTCCATGACATATATGTATGAAATAAGGGTGATCTTACAGTGACTAAAATTTCTTTTTAAAGCTGTAAGAGCCTTTGTAGTTATGTTAATATATAATATGTAATCCCATGTGTTTTTTATATTTGATAAAGGGTGTTTCTTTTTATTACAAGTTTTTAATAAAAGTATTAATAATATTTTTATGTAATAAATTATTATTTGTATATGAAATTTAAACAATCATAATATTGTAACAGTTATTATTTAAAACATTAAGAATTTCCTAACTATTTTTTTTCTTTGGAATTATTCATCTTATCATTAATTGTAAAATTTAATGTTTTTATTAAAGGTTAGATTTTCGTTTTGTCATAAGAAGTTTATCATTATTTTTGATTTCATAAAGCCTTATTATTATTATTGATGAAGTATCGCTAAGGATTTCACCCCTAACTCATATTCTCAAAAAAATATATATATTTTTACCATAACCATTTCTCGTGCAACATATGAAATAAAAAATATAAGAAAGAAAAAGAATCTTCAATAGTTCACAGATATTTGATACTGTATTTACATAAAAAAATATATACAGAGAACATACGCACATGAGGAAATATGGTAATCCGATGCCTTTACGACAATTTCTTCTGAAGCAAAAAATCTTTATAGAGCTAGCTTTGCGGGGAAGAGCTTTAAGCTAACATTCTCACCTACGTGTAGTTTTCATTCGGTCCCATTATATACACTTTTCAGAATACAGAAAGATTTAACTTTATACAGAGATTGAGAAATATATCTTTATAATATTAAGACTTTTTGTTTTTTTTATTTTATAAATGGTTATTTAATTTCTTCGTAATTTACTGAATTATTCATCCAATGTATGCAAGGTAGAACTTGAAGATCAAAGGGAAAACTTGAATTTAAATGTCGATTACACAAATCAGAGACGACTAACCGCTTATTAGATTATAAGTTGTACAAGATTAAGAGACATTTTGTGTTTGAGTCGAGTATAAATTTCTTTTGTTTTAGATTTAAAGGCAGATAAAAATTATTGTGTACGTATGTCGTTAGTGGTTTAAAAACACTAAAAGAATCAAAAAGGATAGCTTTGAAATATATGTATATGTGTATATTATTTTACATTTGTACTTTTTGAAAGTTTATTTTTTTCGAAAAAGAAGTTACTTTAAGCCATAACAGATAAAAAGAAAGACATCAATAAATCGCCAAGATTCTCCCGGATATCGTATGTAGATATATAATTAAACAAACATTAAAATTTAAATTGGTTGTTGACATCATAAGCGTTAATTATGTTATCATAACTAATATACAAATAATTTAATATATGTTCAACATGTCTCTGATTATTGACATATTAACTTATCTATATATAATAATCGATGATAAATAAAATTAGCAACCTGAATTCCCAATATTTGACAATATTTTCAATAATAAAAGCGCGTAATACTAAATTTTTTGCGTCAAATCAAAGTCATATTTTAAAAACAAGAATAATTTGAGAGTTATAATCTCTCGTATTTGAAGTTTTTAAACATATTAAATATAGAAACAGATTAAGCTTTACCAATTGTCACCGTAAAATAACATTTTAAATTAATGTATAAAAAAAAACAATTAATAATATTAATATTCATTCTAGAAGTTATATGCTATTAAGTGCATCTGAGAATATTTGCTAGAACTCATTGTTTTCGATTGTAAATTTTTTAATGGAACTGGAATTTAAAAAATAAACAAAATAACTGGTAACCGCTTCTTTTGTTCAAGAGGGTAAAAGATCAAATACAAAAAAACATAAGGGAGCACGATATAACAAGTTTCTGAATATCCGGAGTTCGTTATGCTTTGATTTCTGGAACATTTGATATCTTTTTTTATCTTTTGTGATTTGACATTTAAGGAAAATGAATATTGTACACAACATAATTATTTTCTCAACGACGGAGATACTTAAACGTGAAATAATAAGAGAATGTTCAATTCGATTTCCATAAATATATATGTAATTGTGTTTTATATTTATAGAATAACACTTTTTATCCAATTTTGAAAATATGAATAACCAAAATAAAAAAATCACTCTTTTCAAACTTTACACATTTATGAGCGGGAATAGAAAACTTCTAGTGCGTACTTTTTGCGCAGTTTATCCCTTAAACTATTACGCTTGAAAATTATTAAATTTACTTAGGAATATAGTTTTAAACTCTTTACAACTAAAGTAAACAAAAAGGATTAAACTTTGCTTACCTTAAACATAGCCCGAGCACAGACGAAGTTAAACTTACAAAGATACTAAACTATTTAAAACTAGAAGATATTGCTTTAGAGCCTCTGAAAGGAGGTTGTAGTTTCAATAAAGTTGCATTGCGGGAACTTCACGTCCAGTCACATGTTTTAAGTGTTGACTGATCGGGTGCGCGAAGCGTTCTGCAGGCGTCGCGGCGCCCGCCCTAACTTGGCCTGCACTTTGCGGTCGGAAATTCGGCAAATAAGTTTCGGAACGGGGAATAATTATACGTAAAATAAACTTCGAATTCACTAGATGTATAATTATAGAAGTTTTAAGTTAAGCGGATTAAGTCATACTTACTCCTTTCGCCTCTATTTTGTTACTGATAATTATTGTTAATACAAAAAATATCATTTATAATTTTCTCCATGTTTTAAATACTAATATCGTTTCTTCTATTCAATGTCCTTTTTTTTTAAACACGCCTTTTCTTTGTATGGTCCACGGGGAATCGAAAGAGCTACGTTAAATATTGATGTTAGTACAGCTTCAAACATTTTACATTCCTTTGACATTTCATTTCTTTTTACCTTTAAATTACGAGTCGAAGGAATATCGATTATAAATCAGTGCGTTGACTCCATTTTACTAATATGCTTCAATGAATCATCAAAACAGAATAAATACCAAGAAAGCAAATTTAATTAACGAGTTTACGTTATCAATACATTTGATTTTAATCTAATAAGATTCTGTTGAAAATCTTGGATCGTTATTGTTTACATATTTTTGTTAATAACTTAATACTATTTGTGATACAAATACAAAATATTTTTTATTTTCAAATACCGTTTATTTATTTTGTATTTACATATAGTTATATAGTCTAATGCGTTTAGATACTTGCGGTTTTTTTTTCAAATTTTATGCTTAACTGCTTAATTTTGATTTAACATATCTTAGTTTTAATGGAAAAGCGCATTTATGCTTAGTAAGGATGGTGATGATGATGATTGATGAGTTTTAATTTCGTTTATTTCAATTGGTGGTCAATAATTTTTATTACTTCTTATAATATACACTGATGCAAAATTTTAACTCATTTCGATGAAACATTTGATGTCGGCTACATGTACCTATTTGTATGAAAATCAAAAATATTCAATTCATACAAGTATTACATATATTTTTAGCATTTAATTCTAGACAACAAATGTTGTCGGTTTTACATGTTCCCTTACTGATTGGTGACGTTTTTTTTATGATTTGTGAATATTTTGACGAATAAAAAACGTCGTTACGACGCTGCCTGGCTTTATAGCCGACTGCTGTTACACACATAAAACACAAACTCTAGAGTGAAGTTGAGTTCGAAAAATTTTATTTAAGAAAAGTTCTTTTATTAAATTCACAAAGTATTTATTTAATTTTTTTTAACATATATACAATTTATTTTAATTATCATACATATTATTTTTTTTATTAGTCATAAAATATATAGTTCATAATCATTTTTAGTCTATTTTTAGTTGTTTCTTAAAAAAAGTTCTTAACGATTCAAAATCTAGTTCTGTTTTGTTTACTTATCAAAAACTTTCAAACAACTCGAGTTTCTCCGGCTTGTTTTGTGTTTGTTTGTTAATATGTTGTTATTTACATTAACTCTATTACAAGACGTTATTATGGTATTACAAACATAACAAGTTCAGAAGCTAGCTACGTCTCTATCCCTTTACAGTTTGACTAAATTGTATGAGTTAATAAACGTAAACGTTTAAGTATTTAATAATAAGTAATGATCTTTTAAAATTTGTACAATAACTGAAAATATTTGATCATTGTTTCAATAAATACGAAAATAGAATGTGTTTTATTTCAGACCCCATACTATCCACAGATGCAGATTAAATTCCATCATCGTAATCTGTTCAATTTATCGTCTATGTTTGAAGAGCTTAGATAGTAAAAATTTAATGCACACGTTTGTTTCAAATAATGTTTGGTTTTTAAATTATTTTGCAAGTAATGTTGAATCAAAATAAATATACAGAATAGTGTCTTAATTGTATCTCATGATATGAGAAATTGATGTTTGGCATTTATTTCGTAGTTGTGTAGTTGTTTATATTTAGTATCAGATGACTAAACTATGGGCAAGAGTTCTTTAGTTTAATCATTTGCCAACATATAAGAGTACTTATGCTTCAGGAGGTACATCGTCGACCCAGTTAATGCCATTAAACGGTCATTAGCCCGCAACTGACACCAGATTGATCACGAATTATGATCAAAGATAAAAATACTTTGTGTTTATTTACGCTGAATACACAGTTTCAATAGAAATGAAAACATGATGAGTTATAATTTAATAGATATAACATTTATTTGAAACTACATTTTAATTTATATTGAAATGGACTCTGGGAATATCTTTAAGAACTGATATAAGACGACTGCTGGAAAAGTCTTAAACTTTACGGCTTTCTTAGGTGTTTAAATTTTAGTAGTAGGAAACTCTAATTTTAATAGTGATTCTTAAAATATGTTGTGAAAAAAATATCGAAAGTTACAATGATGTCCTGTAGTATATAATTGTTATAAGTATTGATATTTTGACGTCGTCGTGAGTCCATTGGGACGATCTCCGACTTCCATATTTTTGTATTACATATAGTATACAGGTATTTTTTTCTCTAATCTATGTACTCTATTGTAACACAATGAAAGTTCGATTTTTTGTCATTTAGTTATTTGGTTGATTTGTTATTGTCCAAAAATCTTATTGGAGAAAATAAGGTATGTTTTGCGCTGGCTATTCACATCGAAAATGACTTTAAATTATTACAAATAAATTCGTTTTTTCTGAATTTGTTATTATGTGAAACTAAAATAAAGTTTATTCTTACTAATATGGCAAGTTTATATACACACATACTCATGATCTGCACTTTATTTAGACTAAATAGTCTGTCTTTGAGTAGAGAGAGAATTTATGACGAACGTGTTGATCTGTAGAATGGGATTTGAACAAAGGAATGTCACCAGAAACTGTTTGGGATTTGATTAAACAGAACATTTTTTTTACATTTTGTTATCTTATACCTAACCTTTGGGTACACTACACAATTGACTCAGAAATATAAAAAGAAGCTTGTAAAAATACATCATACGTTTACAAGGTATTATTAAATATCAATAAATTTCCTCTTCAAAGAAAGTCGATCCATGTACATATTATAAATGATGTAATCGATGTTGTCATTAAATGACAATAAAGTTTTTCCTGATAATCGATTACATGAAACAAAAACTAAATGTTGATTAATACTGATTGTAATAACTTATAACTAATCATGTCTTAAAAAAATGTGCTCAATAATTATTTTACTTCAGAAATTTATTAACAAGATAAGATCTTTAATAAAAACAGAACCATATCTATTAACAGTGACCCATATTAAAATATTTTAACAGTGACCCATATTAAAATATGGCAATATTTTATACGTAAATTGTGGGCCAAAAAAAGTTTATGAATAAAATATTGAATGATAGTTTAGATTTCCTCCGGGATTGATTTTACTGATGCTGATTTGAATTGAATTTACAACTGTTGTTGGCAGTGTATATATAAAAATATATCTTAATAAATTAACTAAAAAATGAATAAATAATGATGGTTTCTTAGTAAAATTTTCAGATGGTAAGCCCAAATCACAATTATATGATATTTTTTTGTACTAATATAGTAAGGAATAATAATAATGTAATCGAAAAGTGTCTATTATGAATTGAAGGATTGTTATTTCTAAAAGAGAATAGATTATTTGTTAAAAGGTAACTGCGCCAGGTATAAAAATCCCACAGGATATAAAAATTGTAAATAAAAACATCTCAAAATCAAGCTTTTGGTATACATTTGTGATGGCGTAAGTATGAAAGGAGATAGCAGAGTTGGGACCGTTTTTAAAACTAAAATTATTTTTTTTTCTAGTAATAGAACTGTGAACTTCGTTTCTTAGGTGACAAAAGAATGAGTACTGGATTTAGTTAAAAATACAAGCACTTAGAATCTAACATTCTAAGACGATTATCAAAGGAAATATTATTACAAACCATAAAATATTTTGTATTTTTTTCTTTGAAGCTTTTATAATAATTATCAACATCAATGTCACTGAAATCATAGTAAGTGCAGCTTATATACGCTTATTTTCCTGAACAATTAACGTGCTCATGACATGTAAAACATTATTAAAAAAATATATACATATATCTCATTTATGAGTAAATTTCTTGTAAAGTTATTATATTTCATTAGTTATCTTAATATTTAAGACATCTAAAAATAGTCAAGATATTTTTCGGCATAACAGGTTTATTACTCTTCATGATTTCTTTTAATTAGTCTTAATCATGTTTATCAAGTCTCCAATTGATCTGTTAAGGACTTGTCCATTGAATTTAATCTTTGAGGTCGTAATATGAACTCATTTTTATTATAAAGTCTAGTCTAGACATTTTTAATACACGATGGCAGATAGGAATTAAATTAGATTATCAAGGCTCTTTTATATTCTATTAAACATTGTTGAGGTTTGTCTTGAAACAACTTAAGACCGAATGATGTTTTGTACCTGTCTAATGTTAAAGAGAGAATCGTTATTTGTTTGTAAATTTTCATTTGAAGAAATATTATCTTTCCTATTTTTGACATATTCTTTCATTTTTTAAACTTAGTTAACGGCTAGCTAACGGCGCGGAAATAATTGGCAACTTGGTATTTTTTCCTTTCTTCAACTATGAATTCAAAAGCGTTGTCATGCCTAATTGAACTTATACACCATGTAGTTTTCTTTTACGCTATTATTATATATTATATTAATTTACGACAATATATAAACACAGCATACATAAATATTAACAAGAAAACATATATGTACCAATTTTTGTAAGTTGCTGTTTTAAAGTTTATGTAAATGGTTTATCGGTTGATGCTATTTTGTATGAAAACTAAACTACTATCATTAAAATCTCTCAGTTCACTTAACAGACGTATGCATCGTTAAAGTAAATACAGTTGGTTTACAGTTTTTCATTCATATAACAACAATGAAACTGTCATTTGCAAAAATCATAAGCTGTCTATGGGTATTTATAATTCTGCGTAAAATAACAACAATAATTCTAACAAATACATATGACGGCGCATCCGTCAAAAATCATACGTCAGGTTGACTTTTAGCTGTCTGAGGTTAGCCTAGTGAAGCGTCATTGTGATGGTAGCGAGGGCGGGCATCTTTATGATGGAGTATCGTGCGAGATGACGCCCGCGCACCGCGCTCGTGACGAATCGCTGTGTATCGAAGTGATAGTGATATCTAGTGTTTCGATTGAGTTGGTGTTGTATTGAATAGACTGTACTTTATCCCTTTCAAAGTATGAGTTCCCATGAAGGCCCTCCTGTTCTTATAACGCCCTCCTACATCAGAAGTGGGATCGAAAGGGCTTTAAAATGAGGAGAGTAGTGATCATCCATCTATGTTAAACTTTGTAAAAAAATAATGAGAAACTTGTCGATGAAAATAATGTCAACTTCTCAACTAACTTCGACGACGTAGTTGATCCGGTTCAATCTGGATCGTACGGAAGCAGATATAAGGGTTAGGACGTCTCGTCGTGTCTTGATCGTAAAAGGTACCGGTAATTGAAGCTCGCCGGTGAAGGAGATATCTGTGTGACCATGGGCCGAGCCGAGGGGAGTTGACGACGTCATCTGGTGAGACTGTTCCTTTTCTTTTTAGTAGTGGGTGTACTTGTTCATGTAGTACTAATGTGTGTCTGTATCTGAAAATTTTTCAAATAAATTTCTGTGTACTTTGAGCAATGAAGTAGTTCCCCTGAAAGGCATCGGAGACTTATTGTAATACACAAATTTTAAGCCCGGTCATAATTCAAAGTGTTTCAGTGTCTCTTTTGTTTCATATTATTAAAGAGAATATTATTCTTGAATCCGTGGTTGTTGGACGGGACCTTGTAGAGTGGGGGGTTAAAGGAGAGATAAACAGTGACTACATTATTTTCTCAAAACCTGAAACGACAAAAACAGATAAGTGCCCAACCTCAGACAGTCTTAACTTTTCTTGTATCAAAACTTATTTGGAAGGCGACGATAACAAAGCCCTTATCGATGTTTTTAAGAAGTATAACTCATTTTATTATTAAGGGCACCTCTTAACTCTTTAGACCCTAATTCTTTAGACCCTAACATAGTCTAAGAGAGACCTTACAAATTATAAGAGGTTGTTCGAAAAAAAAAAAAAAAAATGGATGCCCTCTTTGAAACAATCATTTTACACTTTATCAAGCCCCATTCTAATTGTAAAAAAAAAAAAACCGAATGACAACTCTGACATAATGTATGTTGACTCTAGGGAGATTAACACCAATTCTTATAGTAAGCCTTTTGTTTTAGAAATTTTATACCGAACTATTTCCGCCTAGTACGATCCTTATGTCTACTCACTAAGTTAAAGGGTTTAATTAAACGGTCAGAAGTCCACGGTAATATTCGTAAATGGATAGTTCAAATACTTACCACGGAGTCTATTCTAACTATATTTGATCGCGAGCCTCCTATAGAATTACACACGAATGCCAGCGCCAACGGATACGGTACCATTTTAATTAAATGAAAGAACGGAGTTCCTCACGTTATTTCATATTTCAGTCGCCGGAAAACTGACACGGAATAAAAGTATCATTCTTATGAACTTGAGACCTCGGCAGTCGTTCGAGCGGAAGAATATTTGAAGCAAAAGCTATATGGTCATCATTTTATCGTTTTCACGGGTGGCAATCCTTTCAAAGCTTCTTAGTTAAAAAAAAAAAAAAATTAACACCGAGAGTACATAGATGACCCTGAGCAGGGCACTTCCAAGAGCGACAAAAGCAAGGCTCAAGTAGTTAATAAGTCTGTGCAGTTTGTAGAGGTAAATCAAGGGTGGTTAGCGGTAGAACAAAAACGTGATGCATATGTTCAAGATATTGTTGCTCAGCTCTTAAATAATAAGTTTCCCGATTCAATTAGTCACATCTACGATGTTAGAAACAATATGCTATATCGAAAAAAAATTGAGCGAAACAAAGTTAGTCGTTGGTAACCTATCGTCCATCAGTCCCTTGTATGGACTTAAATCAACCATATCCATACTGAGATAGACACGTTTAGTTTCTTGATGGAGTGCAACGCAGGCAGGTATTTTTAGGTGTTCTGGGATTTGGTCCAGTCACCTTTTGGGATTTAGTCCTCTAGTTCGGTTACCGTCCACTTTTTCAATCACTAGCGGACGTTTAAAGCTGTCCGTAGTTCTGTCAGGGAACTGACCAATCAACGCCAGTATGTGCTGCAAATAGATATTAGATAAGCGCTGACCATATTTTGAGGTATGCGTAACATACTTCGTCATCACCACATTCCTAAGGCATCAATTCTTTGCCTGTCAACGACTTTCATAGTCCACGTCTTTGCACTATACAGAATCGGATAGCTAGATAGATAGAAATATAGAGAAGGCAAGCGTTCGTATCAGATGCATTTTTGTTCCATTAATAATTTTCCTATCTCTCCAAATTTTATTCAGTGGGGTTATTGCTATTTTGGCCATGTAAATTCTCCTACGGATTTGCATACATTTTATTGGCATACTATTCACATAGATATGACTGGGACATTAAGTGGCAAAAGCGACAGAAAAGAAATACGCGTCAGTAATGATTGATTATGTTATCAAGTATGTCCTTTAAGAGCATACTCTATCCCTCGATGCCAGTTGTACTATTAAAGCGTTGAGAAAAGCTGTTTCTCTTTTCGGTGTTCTCAAGCGAATTGTTATATCGGGGAAGGGGCTTTGTAAGCGCGGACTTTAGAGAATTGAGTAAAACACCTCGTATAGAACTTTACTTTATAACAACAGGGGCAAATAAAGCCAACGGTCAAGTAGAAAGGGTCATGCAGATTTTAAAATGTCTGCTAACTATTATAGAAAACGATACCCATAAAACGTGGCGTGACAAACTTCCTGAGGTACAAGGGACGAAACCGCTTAGCATTCAATGGATTCACCGTGCGGGTGCCGGGTCCATCGCGTTGCAGGGAGGGGAGCTTCAGCAGTGCCTGGGACTTGCGACCCAGGTGTGGGTTTAAGGGGCCCCTTAACTAACGCGCGTTGTACGCTCACCTCCACTGTCCAGGTTCCTCTCCCTACCTAGCCAAATTTGGAAGGAACCTGCTAGGGCTGCTTTCGACGTACGTTCCGAGAATGATGCAATGTTGGTTCTGGACGGGCCCAAGTCTTTTAGTAGGTTGTAGAGAGATTTGGCTGTTATGCCTCTCGCTCCCACCTCTACCGCGGACGAACCTATTTCGAGTTAGTTCGTTAGTGAGCTCGTAATACTTAATGACCTTGATGGCATGGTCTTTGGGGATGTTGGTTTCCCAAGGCACCGTAGGCTCTATCATCACAGCGCGCTTTAAAATACGCGAGTGTAGAAATGTGTCTGGTCTGGAGGCTGACGCACGGATATCCTCGGGGATTTTGTGTTGTTTCTCATACGTATCCATCATGATAGTCCAATCCGAAGCCGCTTTAAGGATAGAGTAAGGCTTGACGTTTGATTCTATAGCCCTGGTGCTCTCTCTCACAAAACCTATTGATCGCTCGTTTGTGGTTATTTCCCTTTGCGCTCTGGCTACCGAAAGGCTAACCGCTTCAAGTATGATCTCTAAAACCCTATAGTGACGACGCGAGAATTGACCGCTGTCCAGGAGAACCTTACATCTCACTAGCAAATGCTTAGCAGTTCCAACTGCCTTTCCGCAGATATAGCAAGTGTTTTCGGTACCTTTACCCCATCTTACTAAATTACTCTGATCTGGGAGAGTCATCTAGCACTTAATAACACAAGCCGTAGTGTTACAGGATATACTCCAACAGAACTAATGTTTGGCATTCGCGCGCAATCTTTAGGGATATCATTAATAGCCCAAAATTCAAACGAGCCGAGATTAGATTTAGACAATATCCGGAATAAAACTTCCCTCAACACTGAAAACGCAGATCAAAAGGAAATAGTTAAATTTAGTAAAGGCAAAGCCCAAGTAAAACCTTTTTTTCTTTCTCGGGGAGATTACGTTTTTGTTAAGTGTAGCGAATGTTACCAAACTAAACTGCAAAGAAAGTTTAGGGGACCTTTTATCATAACTAAAATTCTAGACAACGATAGGTACGAACTGAAACATACCGATGAATCTAATTGCACTTTAAAATACTCTCATGAAAACTTGGGCGCAGTACCCAGAGGCTTTCAAGGGTTAGTTGACATATCCACTGAACTAAGTAATGAGGAGGCCGAGACGGCGGGTCATGGAGTGGAGAGAATGGAAACGAAGCTATGTCAGATGATGAAAGTGGCGATGGAACTGGCTGATGCGGCCGATGTTTCTAGTAGTGATGGATCAAAGCGTGCAGGGGCTGGCTCGATGGAGTCCACGTCCGGTCGACGCTTGATCAGGTTGTGAAGATGGACGGGCTAGCTCTGTGGAGTCTATGTCCGGGTCATCGTTCACTCACATGAGTATAAGTAGTAGAGATGATGGGGCTAGCTCATTGGAGTCTCGATCATCGTTCATTCGTTTGGCTGAGTTGTTCTGGATGCTCTGCAGATTGTGGTCAGACGAATATTGTCGTCCAGGTCAGAGCCATTTAAGTTGGCTGACTTGTTCTGGTGAGACGAATATTGTCGTCCGAGTCAGAGCCATTTAAGTTGGCTGACTTGTTCTGGTAAGACGAATATTGTCGTCCGAGTCAGAGCCATTTAAGTTGGCTGACTTGTTCTGGTAAGACGAATGAAGTCGTCCGAGTCAGAGCCATTTAAGTTGGCTGACTTGTTCTGGTAAGACGAATATTGTCGTCCGAGTCAGGAGCCATTTAAGTTGGCTGACTTGTTCTGGTAAGACGAATGTAGTCGTCCGAGTCAGGAGCCATTTAAGTTGGCTGACTTGTTCTGGTAAGACGAATGTAGTCGTCCGAGTCAGGAGCCATTTAAGTTGGCTGACTTGTTCTGGTAAGACGAACGTAGTCGTCCGAGTCAGGAGCCATTTAAGTTGGCTGACTTGTTCTGGTAAGACGAACGTAGTCGTCCGAGTCAGGAGCCATTTAAGTTGGCTGACTTGTTCTGGTAAGACGAACGTAGTCGTCCGAGTCAGGAGCCATTTAAGTTGGCTGACTTGTTCTGGTAAGACGAACGTAGTCGTCCGAGTCAGGAGCTATTTAAGTTGGCTGACTTGTTCTGGTAAGACGAATGTAGTCGTCCGAGTTAGAGCCATTTAAGTTGGCTGACTTGTTCTGGTAAGACGAACGTAGTCGTCCGAGTCAGAGCCCTTTAAGTTGGCTGACTTGTTCTGGATGCTTTGAACATTGTGGCAAGACGAATGTAGTCGTCCGGGTCAGAGCCCTTTAAGTTGGTTGACTTGTTCTGGATGCTTTGAACATTGTGGCAAGACGAATGTAGTCGTCCGGGTCAGAGCCCTTTAAGTTGGTTGACTTGTTCTGGATGCTTTGAACATTGTGGTGAGATGAATGTTGTCGTCTGGCTTAATTGCTACGAGATGCTCGCCTTAAGTCTTAAGTACCATAGCACATTTTGATGATTGTAACTAGTCGTTTGTCAGGATGCCGAACGGAATAGACACAACTGTAGTTCATTGATCCGAGAACCGCCCGAGGACGGTCGGATGTCAGTCCGGCCGTGACGGCGCATCCGTCAAAAATCATACGTCAGGTTGACTTTTAGCTGTCTGAGGTTAGCCTAGTGAAGCGTCATTGTGATGGTAGCGAGGGCGGGCATCTTAATATGATGGAGTATCGTGCGAGATGACGCCCGCGCACCGCGCTCGTGACGAATCGCTGTGTATCGAAGTGATAGTGATATCTAGTGTTTCGATTGAGTTGGTGTTGTATTGAATAGACTGTACTTTATCCCTTTCAAAGTATGAGTTCCCATGAAGGCCCTCCTGTTCTTATAACGCCCTCCTACACATATTATACAGATTTGTATCTCCAAAATATTATTTTTTTACAGTGAACAGCAAAGTTTAGACTCAAAACATTACCTCTTTTCATTTTGCTTTGGTTCTGTATACTTTACATTAGTATGTGATATCTACTCACTGCAAGATTTCATAAACACACAATGCTGAAATTAAACACAGGTAATTTTTAATTTTAAAAAAGTAAGTGATTTTTTTCATTGCGGACAATTTAGAGTAAAACATTTTATTCGTTTTTAATTGATTTATAAATATTATCTTAATTAATTTTTATATGTATTAATAATTATACGAAATTACTTTTGGTTTTTAAAATTTTGTACTCGTCTATTTCAAATCTGAATGTAAAACTTTAAATTACTTTACATAGCATGTGTGATTTAAAAATAAATTAATTAGCTACCGTTCGATTAATTACATAAATTTCAATTTCAATAGTAAAAATAATGTTACAATGAAATCTAATTTATTAAAGAAATACGCAGTAGGGATAAAACTATTTTATATTTATAAATATATTTATGATTTAAAAACAACATTCACGAACAAAACCATGAGAATTATAACACAAATTATGTATCACATTCTATAAAAACATATTCACAACATACAAAAACTGTACATTGAAAAATAAATGTATGCTTAGCACAAGTCTTCATCACCACGCTAACTATGCGTTTCCCGTTTATCATTCAATAAATTACCTACAAAATATAAGAACTTGCGAATATTAAGAATAAAAATCTGGACACGATCAAAATGTTGTGTGAGGATTCAAACTTATGGTAAGCATACATTAAATATGAAATATAAACTACACTTATCCTTACATAATCATTAATTTAAGACTACACGTCTTAAAACTTTTGGGCGACAACATTGATAGTGATTTGTTACATAGAGATTTTCTTTCTATTAAAAAATTAAATATATTCTTATCCTACGATCCTGACTTTAATTATGCAATATTTTTTATAAATGCTTCCTTATATCGTGTACCAACAAATTCTTAAGATAGTTATCATCATTTGCGAAACATTCAACAATATCGAAATGGTCCATATTGTCTTTTATTTCTAGATACATGTTCTGCATCAGGCAGGTATTATATAGAAGCTCAAAGAACTCTCTCGACTGCTTTTTGAAGGTAGGACTATCGTGTTGCCCGGCCAGGATGTAGACCCGCACTCTTCTGGCCTGGAGGTGAGTGAAACAATCGAATTGAGGAGACAAAGGCACCGCCCACTCTCTAGGTAACTGCACCGCCATGTTCACTGATGTGTGGATTAATTCTCGAAGGTCAAAAACACCTGATATCAGAAAGGCACCTTGCAGACGGTACGACCCTGGCGTGTGTTCAAGGAAATCGGAGTTCGATAGGAGCTTTGCAACTAAATGTGCTCCTGCTGAGTGACCCGCAAAATAAACTCCCCTGGAAAAAAATATTTAAAGAACAATAAATATGATATCCTTTTACTCGAAAAATAAACATCACTTATTTATTTTTATAAGTAAATACGAGTCTAAAGGATTTCTTGCATATTAAATACAGATGAGTTGTAATATCAAGTATTCTGGATTAATTATTACAAACAAAATAATGTTTTAAAGGGTTCAATTATAATAATTTAATTGACATTTCATCAATACTTTATCCTTTGTTTGTAATCAGATCGTACAAGGCCAAAGCGTGGTTACAATAGACTACTGTAATTGTATCACGATAACCAATTAGTCGTTGTTCTCGATGTCAGCTTCATATTTTCGACAAAAAAATTGGTAAAGAACTGTTTTCGATTGAATTCTTTTGATGTCGCTGATATACGTATCGTTATATGTAATTTTATTTGTATAAAAAACAATTTATACAAGTGTTTTTTTTTGTAATGAATTGAAATATTTTTCTTATAAGAAAAAATAATATTGTGAGAATTACGAGCTATAGGTATATTTGTGAGTTAACGATTATTCTTAAAGACTCTTAACATGCAACTTTAACGAATGCAGGTGTTATAACATATGCATACCTCGAACCCATTTTTTCAGCGTATGAAAATACGAATTTCGCGGCATTTTGTATCTGGTTTACAATTTCTGGTAGCGTGGCAGCCGGACAGAGGTCGTAGCCAATCACGATGGTCTTTATCCTAAAGCGGTAAAGAGGCTGTGCTGGGTATCGCGACAGTTCACGAGACAGTTCCTGCCAGTAACCGCCATGTACATACACAAGAATCGGTGAATCTGGAAATGAAATAAATGGCATTTAAAATTTATAACATCATTTTGGAGATGAAATATTGAATTTCTATATCAAATTGCTTATGAATCATTTTATTATACGCATTGAACAGTTTTTTTGCTACCAATGTGGGGGTGTATTAACTTTTTTCATTAATTATTTTAGTGGTTATTGTTTATGAGCTCATAATATTGTTTGATAGCTTTGAGCTTAATTAATTGAGAAAAAATATTATATATTAATGAAATAGGAAACAGGTTAAAAAATTAAGTATTTCAATAGAAAGACCGCAATTGTGAAAGAATTAATTTTCCTGGTAGTTCAGTGAGTGGGAAGTTTTCAATAACTGAAAACGTTTTTTATATAGAAGGCGTTTTTAATATATGTATTCTAAATCATAGAGCTCGAGTAGTTTAAAGAAAACGAAGATACGAAAGTTCAAAGGTTAATTTATATGATTAAGAGTATTACGTAATTTAATACTTTTTTGAGTAGATTTTAAAATATGCAAAAAATCAAGAATTTTTTTTTAATATCTAAGACATTAAGATATTTATGGATTCAAATTGTGGTCTGTAAAATTATAGTTTTTTTTTTGGATAAAATCAGTTCTAACCAGTTCTTTTACAAACACATCACTTAGGATAAGCGCTATATGAGAACTTGCTAGATTTTGTTCTATCGGCACTTTAGCTAATGTGTTCAAGAAGCTCTTAAGTAAGAATAGATGTCAATGTGTCTACTTTAACACAAATATTTTAAGTTTTAGAATCAGATCATACGAGAAACATACAGTGTCCAAACAATATTTTATGTGGACATCTTTCAAGGGATTATTTGTTACAATTTTTTGTGTTTGATGAAAAATTAAACTCTCCAATCCTGAACATATATTAAATAAGTAGCGCGACTGTTATTTTACAATTTTAAAAGTCCCAAAGCTACTAACTTTCTTTAATGTTAAAGTTATAATAATTTTATTTTATTGAAAACGACATTTCTTTTATTTCGAAGGAAAAAATTCAAATTTTTAGTATTCAAGGTAATCCGGCTGTCAAAACCCTAAAGCGAGCAAAGAACTTGATTAACCAGTAAATATGTAATGTGTCTTTTAACATTCTCTAGAAGAACAGGTTAATTTCAAGATAATTTCTTGAAATATAGACGTGTCATTGTACAATAGTAGCGTAAATATTTATTCAATTTAATTAATGTTCAATAAGCAATAAAAATAGTATCATTTGTGACGAGAAAAACCTGTTTCGTTACAGGTGAATGTACAAAAAATAAACTATAATATGTTTGTTAAACTGTAAATAATAGTATATAATATTTGATTAATGATAGTTGAATTCGATTGACATTTTAAATCATCTTATGTATCCAAATAAATTTTGTTCATTGATAAATTAAAATAGTATTTTCCAAGTATAACTAGGATAGACATCGAAGATATACGATTTAGAGAAATATCTTTATTTATAAAATAACATTGCAAGTTTAAATCAAACTAAGAATCTAAAAACAATTAATCTACTTTTTTAATCAGTGAAATGGCGACACTAAAAGATGTTGACAATAAATAACGAATTTATATAATATACAAACACGATAAGTAAAATTGTATGGAATTAAGATTTTTTAATTTAATTTTGCGTAGTAGAATATAATAAACCTTACCGTCGGGAAGGTCGGTTCCTAAAATGTCTAGCTTTTGTCCTGGAGTAGAACCGTACTCGATCTCTAGTTTATGAGGCACGTTGTTTATAGCTGCTTCACTTGCTGCAAGAAGAAAATACGTCAAAAAAGGTTAAATAATTTTCACGATGTCTGAAATACAAATTATATTAACAAATAATTCATAAAGAAGAGACCAAAATCAAAATTGGCATATAAATATATTGCATATTTTATTTTTCAAACAGTATGATCAAAATATGCAGAAAGTGGTCCATATTTGATAAAAATCATTTATACATTGAGCGTTAATTGCTACTACAGTTTTCAGGACAATCGTGGTTATATGAATTTAATAAATACGAATAAATCCAACCACTACACAAAATTATATGGTCAATAATCTCGTATTGTGAGTAACAAATTCTTCTTATGATTTTTTCATAGAACCATGGACTTGGTTGGTTCGAATAAGAAGATATCGTGAATAATACTTAAATATTTTTCTACTCAAAACATTACCTTTAATTTATCATAATAATTAAAAAAAAATCTAGTTTCGAACCGATCTTAAAAGATGTTAGTTGGTAATTGTTTTAAACGGAATAAATTAGTCACAACTGGTTATAGTATCCAATAGGATGGTAAAAAAAATGTGGCCAACTTCATCGCTAAAGGAGTGGAAAATTTTAAGTCTTGTTTCATCGACTTAACTTTCCATTTAATGTTAATGAGATGAAGTTTTATAAGCATTCAATAAATACGTTCAAATAATTGTTTTAAGCCACTTTGTCTCTGTAGAACTTAAAGTTCAATGATTCATATAATATTTAGTTAGTGTTTATAAATATTTTCTTAGATCAAGATATCTTCTGTCACTCTAAATGTTAGTTGGCTGTCACGTTCGAAGACATTAAAATAGTTGAAGTCAAAGCGTTTTGTTTAAAGCCAAACTAAGTAAATGTAAATATACCTAATTGAAACACAAAATCTTAAAAGTACCTGCTTAGAGGTTCCAGATAGAAAAGAGGGATTGTCTGTCTTTATGGGTGAAGCTAAATAAAATATAAGATCTATTTGGAAACTAACTTCAAGGTATAGTATATGTATATCAGTTCCAAAGTCAAGCCTTGGTCCATTCTCTCACAATTATATCGAGAAATATTATTTAGACCAATGTAACAAGATACATTTCTTTATCATTGAAATGAACATAGAATATCTGTGTATAAATTTCCTTAAAGCCTCTCTTCAAGAAATTGATTTGTTTTTATTATTTAACCTGTTTAATTTTATCAAAATATTTTCCGTGATTTTGTATGAACAAAATAACAATTAGCATACACTCAGACGATATCGGAACATAAAAACATTTATCTGTTTTATGTTTATGGAATTAAAATTTATTAATATTATATAGTTTGTAGTATAATAATATAATAGGTATGAATTATCGAATATAAAAAAGGTGGAAATCGATATTCATACGACAATCTGTCAGCGTCAATAAATTTTTTTCAACCAAGCTATCAAATGATTAAGATTTATAATGTTTTAGTTAAATGAATCGTAAAACATTAATATAAAAAGTTATTTATATATTTTATTAAAAACTATGAATTCTCTTATATTCATTATTAAAATAACATTGAGTTTATATACAATAGTTTTTTTATTCTATTTCCTTCCTTAAAGATATAAATGAGATTTAAAATAAAAGAAAAAATACAGGGAATATAAAATAAAAAGGAAATAATTAAACAATGGTTAACCTATTTAAACACTCAATCGTATACTACAGCATATGTATCTCAATATATATAGTATGTATACATATATGTTATAGAAGCGTGTACCGTTAAACCATATGACCCGAAGCAAAACTTGATTATTTACAACTGTCTTACAATTTGTATTAATAACTAATACTAGATAAAGTGCAAAAGGAATTCATCGACGCTAGAGAAACTTAATTTTTTTGTTACTTTTTCTACGGATACTTTCAACTTATATTGATGAAGCGTCTTTTTTGCGAGGATAAGTAAAATGATAAATTTAATGATGATCATTCTTCATGTCCGTTTTAAGGCGTCGCTTCTCTCAACTCCCGATACCCAAACTGTCACCATATTGTTAATAAGTAATGCTTACTCTCATAATATTTATACAATAGATTCAACTATTACCAGTAACTGCCGGTCCCAATGAAAAATTAAGATTATTTCACCATAATAACATTCTATAGCAACTTGAATCATCGCCTCACTTTTAATGGCTACTTGCATACGCCATACAAGCGAGTTGTTGTTTTCCTTGAAGTTATTCGTTAGGAAGATTTTTAATTTTACTATACCCATAAACAATTCCGTATAAAGAAATACATATTATTGTATTTCTTAATAGTTTTGTTTATAGAAATATATAAATAATTAGTCTAAAAAGATGTAAAGCTAAATGATCGTCATGCCTACATGTGTATTGATTCTCAGAAAGGTGATTATATTTGGATGTTTTGATTAATTTGATAAAAGTTATGATTTATTTACTACGTTACCGTTGTATAATGTTTTTGGAACTTACGAAATTCCCCTTTTAATTTTAAATAATCAAATAGTTTTCCATATTTTATATAATTTGGATTTCTCACCAGTTATTGCAGTTTCCTTAGGAAAAAAAAATGTGCTGTCTTTTTTTAAAAATACGTAAGAAAACATTTGTAAGAAATTTGGTAGTTAAAAATATATAAAAATAAAGTAACTCTTGCAAATACAGTATAAGTATGTGATGAACAGCGGTTTAACTCACAAAAAATGTAATTAATACAACAAATTTATTACCTGCGCTGACGAAGTCTACGTGGTGTTGTAATACTTTTTGTGATGTCGAGAATCTTCTAGACCACTTGCTAGGAGAATATTGCTTCTCCAAATCCATATCGTCTGTTATCAGAGCCATCGTTGAAGGGTAGATCTATAATTATAATATATAATAATGAATAACCTTCCTTTACATACAAATAAAATAAAACAGAAGTATTGTTATTTTTCAATATTAAAAATGATGTCATTTTAAGAGTATAAATAATCTGCGCACATTTTTATTACTTATCACATTGGTTGTAAATAAAGACAAATTTAAGATAACGTTTTATAATATGATAATCAAATTAACAAAATAAACTTTAGTAACTTAAATATTTATTTTATAATGATTGATAAAATAATATTTTAGAACTTATGAAGTTATTAATAAACTACCTACCACCATGTTGAAGTTTTTTATTATTTCTATCACTCTGTCACGTAACAGATACAGTTGTATATAAAAACAATGAATTTTCTATCAAAAAATTTCAACTAAATTAATTCACTTTAAATATAATTTAACAATATTTATTTTAAACTTCCACGAGAAGTGTCCGAACTGAAATATTACTTACAAATGAACCGATTAGAAACAGATAAATAATGATTTTCATTACATTTGTTTATAAACACAAACATTATATATCATTAACGATACTAAGGGTTATGCTTGTTATATAATAATTAATATAAATATTTTTCTCGAATTCTATCTTCAAAACGTAATTACATTTTTAAGTAAATATATATAGATAGTGAAGGTGACATCATTATTGAAAATATTTTAAAACTTTCAATTCAAATATTTCCATTACCGATAATTAACTTTCCAACAAAATATATTAAACAATAACTTATAGTATTTTTTCCTAAAATGTACATTTATTAGAGGAAAATTCAGTCGTTACTCGCATAGGTCTTCCTATACTCAACTCATGAACAACTTCGTTTTAATTTAATTACTATATCTCAAAGTGTTATCGTGTATATTGCTATTAATTTATCCCGATTTTGCAATAAGACAAAAGGCTATCAGTGTTAGTCGCCATTTATTAATAATAATATTAAATATGTCTACTATTAACAAAGCAAGCGGTTGTTGACCTAGATTGATGATATCATATTACTGTAAAAACGCATTTTATAAGCCTATTGCGAAACAAAACATCAAAACAAATTTACTTTAGAGAACCGACTCATAAATTTTTATTCTGTTTTTCTATAATTCATGATCTCCACATTTTTTAGAGAACATTTAAAGTTAAAAATTAAAAACAGCGTACTGTTTCATCTCATCATTGAATTTGACGCTAGTGTCCAGGACTTTTGGAAATAAAGCTGTGGGCAACAGTTTTGGGAACCAAACATTTCATTTCCAAAAATAATAACTTTTTTTAGCACAGAACGTAGGGTATTTTCTAAAGGATATTCTAAAACTTTCGAAATCAAATTTAATCTGCTGATTTAAAGCGCTATATATGTATAACGATGGACAATAATTTTTTTTTTTTTTTTTAACGAGGAGAATCTGTGGACAATAATTTACTAACTCGCTTTAAGTTGAACGATGCTTCATTTTGTCCTGAAAACTATTTCCATACTATTTGTAACTGAAACTAATATTTTTCGGATATATTACGCCACTTTATTTTTGTAAAAAACTACATTCTTCCGACGTTTCGGCTACTTTTCGGCAACCGTGATCACGGGCAGACGAGATGTGAATATCTTACTATTCAATAATTATAGTTATGTCACAAAATAAACTATACAAAGTTTTTCATAAAATCTTAAGTACCTAACGTTAACTTTTAATGATGGTTGTACAATCTATTTTCATTTAGAATTGTTTTAATTGTAAAACTTTTACAATCAATTCAATTCACTGTTGTTAAAGTAGAACGTCGTCAAATTCAAGTACAACCACAACTTCGAATAAAGGTTTAGTAAAGGCTGTCAGCGGGGATGAAATAATAAAATAAATTTATTCAGATGTAAAAGCTCTTAATCGATCTTGTTCTGTTTAAAATTAGTTGTTCTTATTGTAAAAGTAATATTTGAGAAACTTGTTATAAATATAGTCCAAAAACTCAATGAGATACGAAAAAGACACGTGGCTTTATATTATTTGATTATGAATACACAGAGACAATGAAAACTTGTACTAAAAAAGGTTTATTGTCTTTTGAAACATGGAAATAGCAATGTTTTATATTATAGATCCAAAAATATCGAATATATCCCTTTGCAAGAGAATTGCGTGAGCGGATGCACGTGGAGTTTAACATAGACAAAGTTTATAAGGAGAGGAAGTGCACTGAACGATTATTTTTTATATAAAATGTTACAAAATGCATTTAATTTACCAAATCCATGAATATAACTCATTGTTGCTATTGTCACTGAATGTTAAACATAATAACATCTATATTCAACTATTATTCTTGAAATAATCCATTAATTATGATTAAATTATTGTATGGACGGCGATTTCTAGATGTATCAATGTGAGAATTGCTAATTTGAAATTAAATAATACTTACTAAAGCTTAGCAATATAAAGGAAATTACATTGTTAAAATGTGACTAAACACGAAGACAAACAAATTGTTGTTAATATTTTGTGCAGAAAAGTATTTAGTGTGACTTTCTCTCTTTAATATTTTGATTAGCATCTAATGGAGTATTTATTATACTACGAACAATATGGGTCATAGCAATACATCATAGTCATAATACAGACGTTAACCTAATGAATAAATTATAAATTACAATGAGATTTCATAATATAATTAGCTGTTAGTTATGTTACGACTTATTATACTCAATAATCTCGTCTCGTCTGTTTGAAATACATATATGATGTACAAATACCGAACTCTAACAAGATATAGACGGCATTTACTATTAATCCTAAACCAACATGTTCTTTCATAAATGACGTACATATGTATGTAGGTAACAAACACAATGTTGTATAATACTTTATGCGAAATTGTTGATAAGTCTGTCTGATTATTCGTGCTATTTAATGAAAATACTGTATTTTTTGAATATTTCTAATAAGGTATTTATTATATATCTTTTATAAAGGAAGGCGACGGGTTCGCTGTACACAGGAATCTTTATTTCGTCTTGTACGTGGCCTTTAATCCCAGTTGAACGCACAACCCTTCGGGGTTGAAAGGAATTATCGAGAAGCTTATTACGGCTTGATTAACTTGAAAACGACTTAACACTATACCTATAATTAATAGAGAGATAACCCTTCTAAATGTATATAATTGGTGGAACTTAAAGGTTACTCGAGATGGATGCTCTATGTATTGCTCTTTGTATGAATTTGTCTAGTCAGTCTAAATATTAGAGGTATTTGTATTTTTCATTAATAAATCTTCGGCCATAGCCATTTCTTTGAAGATTTACAGGAGATAAACTTGTGTGTTTATATCTGAGGTCCTTTATCGTACTAAGCAAATAGTTACAGTATGACTTATTACAAATTTTAAAGCCATCTGACTCGAGTTTTTAAATTAAGTAATGACAAAAGGTGAAGATAACAGCCGAATTCTTTTATATTATCAACTACATATTTATAATATTTATATACGACTCCAGTTTCGTAACAGTTTTTGCAAAATTACGCTACCAAATTTATTTGTTTTTTATTTTTGTTCTTGTCATTGCATTTTTCATTAAGAATTAGGTACACTAGTTGGACCGGTAAGTTTCCTATTTTATACATAAGTGAGTTTACCATATTGAATGAGATGGTTGAATTTTTTACAGATGAGCCAAAATATCCTCATAATCTAATCCCTCAATCTCTTGACAGTTTATAGTGTAATTACAGCATTGATATTAATATTTACTTATTAGTTCGATTCTAGAAAAATAAACCACAAATAAGGACATTTGCTGATAATATACATATTAGCAAAAAAAAAAGTAAGGAAACGATAAAGAACACTGCTCTAACATCAAACGAACAACACAATTTCATAAATTTATACTAGAACAACCAGTATACTAACGATATTTCTCGATGTATACACTTATTTTTACAGTGAGGCAAGACTCACAACTAAAATACGGCCCAAAGGGTCCGATAAGGTCCCTTTTAAAAGAAAAAAACCTGGATAGTTCCAGTTGGATTCTACCTGTTACATAAATTAAAACAGTCATAAATGTCCGTCTAACCAAACTCGATAAGAATGTGGGAGGATAATTGTTTGTCTATTTTAGTCATCGCCTAGACATAAATTGCTTATTTGGATAGAATTACATTCGAAGTATTTGTTTTATGATTTTGAACGGCAGTTTAGAGCATGTAGATCGTCTAGCTTAAATTATAATCTTTTATTAATGAATATGACTACATTCCAATAAGGTACATTTTTGATGGTTTAGATCAATAGTCCCTATATTTAAGAGACTTTTAAAGGAAGGCCCTTGATTTTGAACTACTTTTATACATATAAAGATAATAGTGATAGAAGAGTTTGGTACTTATTTGGGTGGCGAATCTTTTAAAGACCACTGGAGTAATAAGACGCACACCAGGCATCAAGCCTTTTAGATATATTTAACCTATCGTCCTTGTAGTTTGTTGGTTCTTATTTAGAGTTTCATTTAATTTTTAATTTAGATTAGTTATTAACAAAACTTTTCACTTTATATAAAAAAGGACGCAACTGAGAAAAGTTACCTTACTCTACTTTCTACTACCTATCTAACTACGTTTAAATTATATAATGCGGATATATATTAACGAAAAACTTGAAACGTACTACATGTAGTTTGTTTTGCAAAACATGCGGTTATCAACAGAGAAATCAAAATAAACGTAATAATGCGATTACGTGGACGGCTGTGGCCAAAATGTTTCATAAAAAAAAGGCTATACCAGCAAGTCAGGTATTTTGAATAAGTGTTAACTAAGCTTCCCACTATATTTAATAATTATTTTTATAATATTTAATACAAAACGTGTCCTGCAGACCTGTCAGTTCAGAAACCCAAGGCAATATAAGGCAATTTCATTAAAAATTATTGGTTATTAATACAATAAGTAACAATATCTGAATCATAGCTAGTTCGCAGTTGCATATAAATTGTTTGCTTTTATTTTATGTTGTACTAAAATATTTATACAGTATTTATACAGCATTGTAAAGGATTGTACATAAATGTCTAACAAAGTTATAGAATATAATTATTATAAGGCATTATGTTTGGTCAAAATTTTCAATCTGTGACATATGAACCTCATATTTAATGAAACGATTATATTTTTTCGTTGTTTATTCTAGGTTGCTAAGTATAAACTGTATCAAGATTATCCGTCTATCTAATCTTTATGTTCTACAAGTTAAATTCCCGTTAACTTTCATACAAACAATTTTTTTATAACTCTCATTCCTATTCAAGTAAAACCTTCAAAATTGTTAGTGAAATTACAAGATACATAACTATTTGACTTAGCCATGTTCTGTTTTTATTAATGAATTAACATAAGTCCTTTACCTAAGCTGTTTATTTAGTTCTTTTAACTTTATACCATATTTGATTACTGTTACATTCAATAGCGTAAATAGCGATTTGTAGCGATAAATGGATAAGTAATATTTTTATATAGCATGCATTTAAATTCTTGACATAATATTGTTATTATCCTGTTCATACATATACATATCTAGTAATAGTTCGTGGCTGACTGTTTACTTAATAAAATTAATGATCAACAAAAGGAAATAAATAATCAGAATGAAATAGACATCTATGTTAATTATGACAGTGAACAATGAAAGTATATGAAGAGAGAGAAGAAACCTCTCAGCATTCCATGGATACACCGTGCGGGTGCCGGGTCCATCGCGTTGCAGGGAGAGGAGCTTCAACAGTGCCTGGGACTTGCGACCCAGGTGTAGGTTTAAGGGGCCCCTATCTACTATCAGATCTCATTTCTTGTAAAGAAACATGAGAAAATTATTATTGACATTCTAGCTACAGTTATGAAGACTAAATTTCTCTTAATTTGTCTCACATACAGATTTTACGAAGTATTACTACATATATGCCATACACTTTTGTTCGTTTATTTAAGTAATAACGTATTCCTGTACTATTAAAGTTTCTAAATTATATAATTTTATTGAGATCAATGACCACAAAGGTGGATAATGAGTTTTTGTGAGTACTTAAACATGTATATATTTTACAACGTACTTATGTGGTATATAAATACGAATATTCATTGATCAAACTTCTTGTAAGAGATGTGACCGACATTCTAAGTTAATTTTTAAAGCTTTAAGAAACTATTTGTATTAGTAAATGAGTGCGTGAGAGCAAAAAATCTTTTATTATTATAATAAATTAAAATAGTCATAGACTAAAATTAGTTTCTTCACATAAAAATAAAAAAAATTAAAACGTCAAAAAATCTTAGAAAAATATCATCGCAAACCTTTAGATCAACTATGTATATGGATGAGAGAAATAAAGATCTTTTCTATTCTAACTGAAAATTTTTACAAATTCAATAAATATACATATTATATTTTATTTACTTATTAGGCAGAGCTTGGCTAAAGCTGGGAAATTGCCAGGTAGAAGAAGAATATTTTTAATACTCTTGTTTCTTCTGTTTCTGTTAAAAAGGAATTTAAAAATAACATAATCTATGGCACTGAAACAGGAAATTTTTAAATATCTATGATATAGTTTTATGACAATGGTTTTGACCTTCATTCTTTGTTTCGAATAAGTAAAAAAATTCAATAACTTTTTTGTACATAGCAATAGTTTATAATAATAAAACGTCATGTTTAACAAAAAAGAGCAATCTAAAATGTTTTGTGTTGTAGTTGTGAGAAAAAAAATCGGTTGCATTTTTATTTAAGCCACTTAAAGAATTATAATAAGTATATACATATAAAGACCACTACGAAAAAAAAATTGTTAGTTACTGAAAGATCATTTTATTTTGATTTTTAATGACATGAACAACTGTTGATTAAAAAAAATATTCTTCAATAATTAGGGTCTTAATTTACTTTTAATATCTTACATACATGTTATTTTTTTTTGTCACTGTTATCGAATATTGTGTACTTTCGTGAAAAAAATTATCAAAGATACATATTACCGGAAACATATTTTTTATTACAAATATAAAAGTGTTTAATATTTTCGTTATTAATTTATTTTATATCATGTAGATTAAAACTCATAATATTATATACAAATGTAGCAAAAATATTTCAGATATTTTTTTCGCAGATCATGAGTTAAGATAAAACATATCACTCACACATCACAGACACTTTTATCTTATTATTATCAGATATTGAATTCTATGTAGTAAGGAAATAACAAATGTGTTTTTGTTCCGTTTTTGGCCTTTGATTACGGAACCCTAACAATTATCTTAAATTAAATTTTAATGGTTAAACAGATTTATTTAACATTAAACTATGTTATCGCATTTTTAGACCTCTGTATGTTTGATAAATAAACAAATTATTTGGAAAAATTTTACTACATGCATTTTAAAAATATATGACGAAATATGTTTCAAACTTATTTATAAAGTTTTTTATCAGGTAAAATTAAAATAACTTTTGATTGATCGGATAAGAAATTACAGATGCTTTAAGACAAAATTTTAAAATACTTTCTTTATTTAAAAAGTATCCGAAAAAAATAATTAAGGATATAAATGACTTTATCTTATTACATAAATGTTATCATTCGTAGGCGTTATGAAGTAAAAATAAATATTTAACTTCAGAATTAGATTTAAAAAAAAACATTCCAAAGAAATTATATAAAGCAAAGTGTCTTTTATACAATCCTTTAATAGATAATGATTATATATATAAAATGTTAAATAATAAATAGAAATAAATGTTGACAAATTGACAAATAAATATGAATTATAACGATGTCTGTTTCAACTATAACCTATTCACTATTATTTAATAAACGCAGGTGCTGTAAACAGCGTCAAAGCGTATACGACTAGCCAAGTATGTGTACAATGATAACCACGTTTTTTTATAAAAAGCATCAGTACTAAAATGTTTACACAAGCTTCATATGGTAACTCACCCTTAATATGATCCTTTTGCATTGAACAGATGTGATAGAAAAACTATAAAACTGTTAGTAAACAAAGATCTCGTAACGATGCGCGTGCGCACCGATCACGTCCGCCGTTGTGGGACTCCACGCCTCGTTTAATTATAACTCCGCGGCTAAGTAGACTGTAGTACAACCGGTCCTATTATACAGACTCAGTGGATGCACTTTCCCTTGTTTATTTAATTAAAGTTTTTGAATATATACTTTATATCTATTCGGGAATTATAGTATCACTTTTTATGTTATTCATAGTACTAAAGATTCGTTTATAGTTATAGAAATAATACCGACCGAAAATCTATCATGTTTTTGAAAAATAATCATCAGTTCACATTAATATATTGTACAATTATTTTAATACCACGCAAAACTAAATGTATGTGTAGGTCGACTTATTATCGTAGAACTTGTAATTGCTCTTATATTATCCACAGCATTTTATTAATTAAGGTTTATAAATATAATTTTGTTATTTTTTCAGAACAATAAAAATAATTCTTATCATTGACGTATAAAACAAATGTAAAAATGAATTATGTAACTGTTATCTTTAATAGTATAAAGTCGGTCGTCTTATATTTAAATAACAAATTTGGAGACCACATTCTCGAATATATATACTTTAATTTTGTAATCTGAAATAGTAATTGCAAATTTCAGCCTTTTTTGACTACATATATAACCTTATAACTAACTAAGCAATAACAAACACATTTTCTATGATTTCAATTAGACCATGGCGGGCTAAATTCCAAAACATAGAAACGATTTACTATTGGTATCTCGTAATATGTAGTGTACCATAAGTTTGCATACTCAGCTGCTTACTATAATGTATGAATAAATGAGAAACTGTTACGTTTATTGCTGTCGGTAGCTTGGAGTAAGTATACGAATGTTTTTTCTTATATTCTGGAGTACTACACTCTTGCCAGCCTGCCAGCCTCCGGAAAGCTCCCTCTAACCGTTATTATGGAAATTTAATCAAATTGAAATGTAACAAAATAGCGGAAGAATAGGACGTTCGAGCAGCAAGTCTTAGCCGAATTTGCACAAAGCATCCCCGAGTACTGAGACTGTGATATAACTCATACTCAATCATACTCAACTCATACTCATACTCATAACTCAACACTGACGCTACAGTGTACTCCCACATACATACTTCCACCGTACTTTTCTGTCCTGCAAATACGACTGCAAGGTTCGCCGAAGATAAGGAAGCACTTCATAAAACTGGAGAACTCCTACAGTAGTCTACAATTGGAAGTTATTGAAGGCCATGGTGACGTCCAGCGAAACTGTGTCATTATACATAGTGTTTGATAAGCGACATATAAAAGAACGGATATAAAAGTAATTAAAAGACATTAAATTTTATATTTTTCTACGTGCACGTCAGTAAACAAAACGATTCCATTTTTACAGGTCCTATTTGATATCCAAATTCTAAAGAAAATTTATTGAAAAAACACCGAGATTTTTTTAATCTACGTATATAACTAAAATTTTATCATTAAAAATAGTTCATTACGATTGTTATTGCACAACTTTTATCAATAAATTATAACTTATTGCAATACTAATCAAAAACGTCAACGTTAATCCAAAAGACTTCATACAATTATCGTCTTTTTGGTTTTTACCTATGAGGTAGATAAAAAAACTAGAAAATAATTCACTATAAACTCAAGTGATATCAACTTTTCAGATCCGGTGTAGTTTGTAAAATAGGTTATGTGTTTGTTCATACAAACTATCTTGTATAGTTCCCGTACCATGGGCTTACAAAGTCGAACTTAATTCAGTTTCCAATAATTTTTCAGTGTTTAGTTTGAAGATAAAATTCGCAGTAAGGGTAATTTGATAGTGCGGGAGTATTATCAAATTTTAGCATACGGATACATCTCATAATATAATTTTGTATGAGATCTTTGATTATGTTTTTACATAACCGATCTGTTTCACTCAAATAATTTAAACCAGAATATATGAAATATACGTTTTAATTTCTGCAATAAAGCAAACAGATAAAAGATGCAACGTAAATGTAATTATAACAATGGAACAATGGCTTTGGCCTTTTTAAATTGTTTTGACAAAATTTTATAATAGGTCATCAAGTCGTTATTATTTATGTATTTAGGAGCGTATTTATTGTGAAATTAAAATAATATATATGATGACACTTAAAAAAATAGGACAATATGAAAGAATTCTAGAAAAGGTTATAATTATTTTAATTATTATTAATAATGTAAAAATGTACCTTAAAAACTGAAAGAAATTTCTTTATTCTCTTTTGAATGAAGCTATTTTGTATTTTAATATAGAGTATAAAATATATAATTGCTATAGTAAGTTAAAAATAATACATAAAAACTATAATTTTATGAAACTATTATTTTAGTCTGTGACTATTAAACGTTGGTACATAATTTTTAACATGTCATTATCATATAAATTGACTTTTTATCAATGGAAAGTGTTTCTGAAGCTATTATGTGAAATATATACCCTATTCTGTTTGTACATATCACTTAATATGGAACAAGCAATATTGGCAAGGTATTAACTAATAGGCGATTCTTTCTAGATTATTCTGTAGGTACATACATCATTTACCTTGTTGGTTTCGATAGTTTTGTTTACTCAAGTGTTCCATTTAGGTTTAATAAAAAGTTACTCGATAGAAATAAGAACTTGAAACGCATTTAATTTCAATTGTAATAAAATTTTGTTCTAGTGAAGAAGACAAAGTATTGTACAAATTTAATCATTTTCACATGTGAATAATCTTTAAGGACAATGTATGTCATTTATATTTAGGTACGATTCAGAGGTCAATTCCTGCATTGTATAGTTCATTGCTCCTTTATCTCGTCATGTACAGCATCATGTTGACGGTTTATACCCCGTCCAATGATTTCATCGAAATAAAATATAAATAATATATTGAAAGGAACACGATTCGAATCTGAGAATTTTAAGGTTGTCTTGCTCCTATCATCTTGTCAGTATTTTTTATTTAACTAAATAAAAGACTTAAAGTTTCAATAATAGGCATATTAATTGTATATTTTCATTTACAGTGAAAACGAGTCCATTAAGCGAATCTTCATTTTTCTTACGTTGAATATATTGGGTGTTGTCAGCTGTATTTTTGTAACAACTGTGTTATCTTTGTGGGCTTTGAGTAAGTTGATTATAAGGTAGTTTTTGAGGCACAAAAATATGTTTTAGCTAATACTTAAAAGTTATAAAAGAATTGAAAATTATCAGTCTCTTGTATTCCTCTTACTTTTCTCTACCAAATAGGTAACATAGTATTTGCTTACTACGAGTATATAAATATATATTTTTTGTAGCGGCAGTAAAAATGTTAAATGTGGCAACAGCATTAAAGAAATAGTCTATCACGATGCTAATTAATAAAAAAGTTTAGATTGATAAATTTTACAGACAATTTCTCTGACAGAACCTGACTTGCGATCTATTTGTATATGTACCTACAGTTTTCTTGTTATTCCGTTTCCTATAGCTTTTAGCCATCAGGCCTTATCTAGAGAACAGCACTGTATATAGGTACTAAGGCCTGGTTTTTTTCTTTTACTGTAGGGAATTTTTTTAACCACTACTTAAAGTTCTTGTTATTTTGCTTTCATTTTCATAAATTCTATCTAATCTTCTATTTACAATAAAACATAATTTCTCCCATATTTTTGTTTCTTTCGACTCCTAGAAATTATTTGGTCTAAATTCATCATTCAGTCATTTCAATTGAACATTTTAGATATTTTTATAGTAATTCTACCATAAGTTCACTTTAACACGTTAAACGCCGATGGAAAAAATTAAAAATAGTTTTGGTCCGTAATTTGTTTATTATGTTACGATACGTATAGAAAATAAGTTTTATTCAATTTTGTACAGGGGTTCCATAGTTGCAGTCAAATACATATAAAGTATTTGTATATGACTATACGTTGAGGTCACCGGTGACCCCCATGGCGTTTAACGTGTTAAGCAATGCCATTATTTCACGAGGGATCAAATTTTCTGGTGGACTAGCGTCTTGCCTCGAATTTTTATTATACTGTCTGATAATAAAGAAGTAACAACTCGAC
Organism: Danaus chrysippus; assembly: GCA_916720795.1. NCBI lineage: Eukaryota > Metazoa > Arthropoda > Insecta > Lepidoptera > Nymphalidae > Danaus > Danaus chrysippus. Next base: position 6,731,684 of record CAKASE010000074.1, read on the forward strand.
TTCTTTTTTTCTTTTTCATAATAAGTATTCACAATTGCTAGATCAAATACGACAACTGTGATGTCAATCCCATTGTTTCCTCATCTTTCTACTGATTTTCACCCCGGTCACTAAATTTACCCACATACCATAAAATATATCTTTACAGCCAGTAAATATTTAATCATTCTAACTTCTCAATCATTCAGAAATCTTCCATAACAAGTGGCTTTCTTATCCTACCAACTTTTTCTTTGACGAAGATGTTTCGAGATATGTATATCTTTTTTGCTTATTCCATTATCTGTCAGATTTGAGAATTAATTAAATAAAAGTGTACGGAATGTTAAAATATATAAAAAAGTATCTAAGTTTGATTGCTTTATTAGTTTATGATACGATTAAGTGAATATTTTGTAGATGACAAAATTCAAACGGCATTAGCTTTTTTAAAACTATACCTACGTGTTCTTGAAATAACATTCATAGTTGAAAGTACATCGACTTCATGATTATTCTTTTCTTTGTATTAAATGTTGTCGTATCATATGATAAAAATAATGATATTTTAAATATATAATACCTATGTATGTTTCGTAGTGTATTTGTGAACTCGTATGTACACGAAAGTACGTATCATTGTGTATGTTAAATGACATTATCTAGCTATGTTTAATTTTCTTTTCTTAAACAAATACCAATGACACAGTAATTACTTGTAATTTAATATAATAAACGACTTGAACATCAAAATCCAATACTTATTAAACACTCACATCTCGTCCGCCCGTAATCACGGTTGCTGAAAAGTGAGCGAAACGTCGGGAGTATGTAGTTTTAAAATACGCGTAGTAATCCGAATAATATTTATTGCATTTACATATTAATAATATTTTTATTGACTCTGTAGTCGATTATTGAAGTCATTTGTTTGCCAAACATAAGTATTTTATCTAGTTTTAACAAACCTCCATAAAACCAATTGTATATTATTTTTTCAGATTTCATATTCCCGGAACCAAACACCACTCCCGTGATACAAGACTTCATAAATCACATGATGAATCGTTCTAATAAAGTTTTGGAATTGGCAGACTATGATTTTTTACTAGAACTTGATAATTAATATAAGAAAATATTGTTATTAATTTAAGAAAAACACTATGGCTAAATAAAACTTTGTCTGACCATAATTTCCTATTTTTTCATAATAACTACATATATGGAACGTAGGCTTTCTTTATAGAGTTATTTTTATTATATACTTGACGCAACATTGATCGAACTAAGTATTTTTATATTTGATTATTCTCCTTATATTTTTCACGCTCCAGTTGCCGACCTCTGATAACTTTTCAAGGAGAACTGGATAAATTACGTAAGATAAGGCCATAACTAATTATAAATAGATGTCCGTTATAATTAACATATGACGTAATCAGGATTCACAATGTTTGAAACAATATTGTTTTAATTATATCTCTTTAATTACATATAGGTATTTTCGTTGCCTTTTATAAGGATATTATTAAAGGTGCATAGCGAAAAATATATTTACCGTTCAATAAAGAACTGATTAAGTTATTAGGTATCTCCTATATTTTAAGAGTAATTCTTAAACTTAAATTAAAATTCTTTACAAAGACAAATTAATAGCATGTTTAAAACGTACATGTTAATCGACCACTAACGCCATCTGTATTCTACATCACATAACTTCGTTTAAAAGTCGTATTATATGATTTTGCGGGAAATCGATCTTATCTATGAACAAATTCCAAGGAACTACATATTAGGTATATCAAATTTACTTAACTAAAAATTTTATCAAAATCTGCTGATAGTTTTTGTTCGAACAACTAAGATGTATATTTTATAATATTCGAGAATAAGTGACGCCAAAATTAAAGCCAAAAAAAAATTGTACAATTCCTCTTAAACTAATTAAAATAAAAGTTATGCTCATAAAAATCCACTTCTTCAATACTCTGGTATTGTTAGATGATTTTGTTAGTTTTCATTACTATTTTGAGGAAAATTACTTGTTAGTAGTCACACAGTGATATCGCTTTGTAGAACTATCAAAAATTCTTGAGTTTTGATAATTGTTAAAAATTACTGGATAATTGTATTTTTTTTTTAGTGCCAATATAAACTTGATATCCTTTGGTAGATTGACTGATGGATAGATTGTTTACAAATAAACAATATTAAAACTATTGCAATATTTTTAAAACAGACAGGAACTTTAAATGTATGTCGAACTTTCGAATTATTATCTACTTATCATATTCATCATCATTACACATAAAGGGATTATCATAACAGCTGAAAAATAAAATATTCTATAATAATCAGTGAATTTATTGTAAAATCATGCTGACAAATGTATTTCATTCAGGAAAATCAATTAAATATGTGACAGAACTTAAAACAACTTTATTAACATGATATAGAAATAATATATAATATAATGTATGCTGTAATAACGCTGGCCGTGGTATCATCTATAATAAAATGTAAACCCTTACCTTACAACCGTTATCTTGTTATATCTTATCCTAATAAGGCTATCATAATACTACCACCCTCACTAATTACATAACATCGTCTGAAACATTATTGCTTCTGATTAAATTATACAAAATTATAATAAAATAATACCAACAAAATGTATAATTATATAAAGAAAATCATCCAACACTAATTCCTCAATATAAGCTTAAGCAAACTTTTTTAATGTAAACAAATTAACTAAATTGTTTATATCTTATGATATGATAATGATATGATACAAAATCTACACTGGTTCCAGCCAGTTAGCTGGCTCTGGTCATAAAAACAACAGATAATCATTTAGTACATTTAAAATAAATTGATTATTACTAATTGAAATATATAATTTTTGAATAAAATAACCGACATAGTCAGGGTAGAATACAAACTTAGTGGAAGAAACCTCTGAACTTAAATATTCTTTGAATTAGAAAGAGAATCACTTAAATATATATGACAATTCTAATTGTAATATAATATATTGTGCGTATGTACGTCTCATTGGACTGTTATTTTATGAGACAGAGCCATTTATAAATCATTTATTATGTAATATGTACCTATTATAGTCACTAGCATGCAACTTACACTACAAATATCATTTAAGGCATAACACAATATCATATTGTCAGATCTATCAGGAAGCATGTTTCTTAATTAGTAATTGATGGCTTTCATTGACTTACGGTATACATATTATAAGCTTTATATAGTTGCACATTTTTGTAATATATAAAAATATATACAACAATATGTAACCACTCTTAGAACTAGTTTTTTTTACCAATATGGAATCAAATCGACAATGTGTACGCTACGCTTAAAGCTCTTTGTTCGAATATAAAATATAATCCATTATTATATATAATTTCATTGTTTGTTTCAGTTTCATTGTATAACAAAAGGTTAAAAATTAATTTAATCATATATATAAAACAAAAATATCAAATTAAAATATTAATTTACGTGAAAATAGTAAATTAAGTTGAATAGATTTAAAAAGAACATAATTCTTTAAATATCTCAAACTAGGACACACCTATATGAAAAAGATTACTAAATAAACTCACATCAAAATTATTATTTATATATGAATTATTTATATTCTAACAGATTATGGATATATTTCGTTAAAATAGTAACTGCGTTTTTTGTAATAACTATTATTAGATTAATTTGTCCGAGATTCTAGCCGAAGACGATTTGGCTTAAGTTTTACTACCTAAGTTGGCTGTATTAGTCATTTTAAAATAAAAACAAAGCAATATTTAAAGTAGACCTTGTGTTGAGACTCACGCATTATTTTACACAATATTATCGCCATTTTGTTTAATTCATTACATGTACTTAATCAGTATACGAGTACAATCTAAATTGCAATATCATAAAATATCTACACACGCTCCTAAAATCTTTCGTCTATCAACTAAATATATCAAATCGATATAATTACCGCCTTATTATCAAGTGCACTTATAATCTCACTACTTCATAGTTCCATTTGTTCGAATTATTAGCCTTCTTATCTCTAATGAATTCGTATAAAAGTCGATTTTTCTATTATTGCAAATTACGTATACGCTTTCAGGCGTCAAGATATGGTACAATACTGAGCATAAATAAATGCACCAATAAAATTTATATCAACGTCAAGATATTTTGGCGCGAAAATTTTTTGTCATTACCAGGATTGCAATTGTCAATTTTTGACATAATATGCTAAGTCGGTGTAGGTATAATTTATGTATAGGCCTGAGGTGTGAGAACGTAATTCAGTTATATGAAGAATATATTAAACCAATTAATATAGAAGTATAATTTCAGCAGTTTGTCAGATTAGGAGAAGGTTTTTATTGCTATATATTGGTATTGCTAACAATATTTTGTCTCTTAGTAACTTTACCATATGGACGGAGATTACCTATAAACCCCTTCCTAATATAGTATCCATAAAGGCTTCGACATGCAAATATTAGGAACGCTGTATAATGCGCAAGACACTTTTCTGTAAAAGATTCATATGTTACGAGACTCGAAATTAGTTCTAACAAATTTGTTAGTATATATTAGTTAACCATTTCTTTAATAAACTATATATTGTCGCAAATCAAATTTCGTTGAGTATACATTCAAATATCTAATAAATATTTGTATAAAGCTTGGACATGAAATTTTTGGTGTTTTAGCATCATTTCTGATATGAGCGACACGACATCGCATTAAAGCCTCAATTCACGTGTGCTAAATACTATATTTATATACTCCGGTTTGTTTTTCTCAATATAATTTACATTATACAAAAATTGAACGTTTATTTATATTATGTACTTATGTATATTCAAATTTGAATGATGTACATAACTCAATTCTTCAATAATGTCATTGTTTTTGTCATATCACATTAAAGTTACAATATAGCATTTTAGGAGCTCCTCACCACATTTTATATAGTGACTAGTATGGAAGCATTGAGAATTATTCAATTCCGTAAGTGCAATTTTAACAAATACACGCTTATATTAACATTTAAAGATGAAAGTTGTAAGAAACTCACATACAAATTAATAAGTAAACATTAAATTTCCCAACAGCTAGTTTCAAGCAATTCTAACCTCTATACTACTGGTCCATCTTTTACATTGTGATATAAAACCCACACAAACCTAGCTGCCCCATGTTCATAGAATATATTTATTGCATTTTTCATGTATTATTTATGTTTAACAGAAAACTGTTGCATACAACTAAAGTTATTACAAATAAAGACATTCGTGTATACAATACATTGAAATAATACATATTGCTGCTGATACAAGTTATAAAAAAATAAAAAGTAATCCTTAATGGAAGGTAAGTGAGATTCCTTTATAACATGAGTTGTTAAAACTTAACAAAATATACACTTAAACAAATGATTTCAGATCTAATGTTCGTAAGTTGTCCTTATTCATATATGTATAACGTTGGATTCTTTTTCATGTATTCCATATAAATAACGCAGCAAAACCTGAAAAATATTATTAGTTTAATAGAAAGGAACATATTTTTGGTATATTGATTTACATAATGTTTCATGACAAAAAATATTTAAACACTTCATTATGACATTGTTATTGAATAAAAAGCTATAATTAGCGTCTATTGTTTCTAAATAACTTCAATGGCCCTTGACCTCAAAAAAAGGAGTTTTCTCATTAAATTTTTTATAGCTCTTAAAGACAATGCAATACCTTAAAATAAATATGACTCGTCTCAAGTATATCAAAGTAGTGAGGTAAATAACATATATTATATTCATTGCTTTAGAGAGTATTCCTGTATTGGATTGAATTCCTTGCTTGTCATGTGTGTTGCATTGTGAGCCAACTTATATCCCCACAAGTCCATTGCTCCTTTGCAGGTCATCTGGAATTTCAAGGAAAAATTTTTTCTTTTAATCTGACTCGGGCTCCATTCATACTAAACTTGTTTAAAATATTGACAGTATCAATTGCAGAAATATTTATGTTTGAATACTTATACCATGATGATAAATCAGAAATTAATTATCTATTAACATAATGTCAAGTTTAAGGAAATAATTCCTAGCTCCTGACAATGATATTGGGTCAATTGTGTGGTCGTTGGAAAACAAATTACAATGAAGGACAATTGTAATATTATATGCTACTTGATAAAAATGACCCAATTGCCGCTTCCCCTTAACATTATTTCAGATATGTAACATTGACATACATTTTTTTTGTATGCAACATCAGATGCATGACTCGAACGTTATTTATTCATTAACTTTCTAATATTTTTCTAGACAACAGATATGTGAAATCGCTCGTGCGTGTTCAGCGATATAGTTAAATGGGGTGAAGCATAAAAGATTTATGATTCACAGATATACGAGATCATATGAAATGACGAACTGTGTTTCAGTGAAAATATCGATATAATTTATATTTAATTTCTACTTGAATATGTAGAAATTAAGGATAAATAGCTTCTGTATTTATAAAAAATATATATTTTTATATCAGTGTGTATTAATTATCAATGGATGTATTCTTTTCGTGCTCCCATTTATTCTATTTTCTACGATATTGACAATTTTTTTCTACCTTCAAAGTTATAGTCCTGTGTCCTGTGTTATGAAATTTTGTTTCGTATATAAATAAACAAAAATATTCTAGTGTCTATTTTTTTTTCTTGTAGGTGATTTTGACAAAATATGAATTGAATGGTCTTTAATAAAATTATCGTCATCAAAATATTTTCAGTTTAACGAGGTATGAGGAAGGAAACTTTATGAATGAATATTCTCTATCAATAAAACAAAAATCCTTTATATTTCTCTGAAATACCACAAAATTGTTTTCATTTTTTTAAATGGCTACAACCGCAGGAAAAATGTAACGTACTAATGTTCTATTCCATAAATTTATATTTATTACTAGTTTTTGCCGGCGACTTCGTCCGCGTTAATTTCGTCAGTAGTAATATATGTACAGCTGACCGGGCGAACTCTATTCCGTCCTAGAGGCCATTAATAATCAGGTTTTTCCTGTTTCAATCAAACAGAATGATTGACATATTAGTTAGTTGTCAAATCTAATGTCAAAAAAAACGTTTGTATGGGAAATAGAAAAGGGCTGTTTTTATGGTTTTCCCAGTAATGAATCAATTTTTTTCAGCTTTTATACCTTCCCTGAACCTCCACGAACATTTCAAGACTAAGATAAGATAAATCCGTTCAGCTGTTCTCGAGTTTTAGCGAGAATAAGGAACAGCAATCCATTTTTATATATATAGAAGATGGAAGATAGAAGATAGAAGATAACCTGAAAATAACAAGTTTTTATAGTTAAAACTACGTAAAAATTTAATATAAAGAAAAAAAGCTTGCTCGACAGACATATAAAGATTTGAATTAGGAAATAAATTGAGTATTTTTATTATTATAATTGCATAAAAATTACTAATTTGTAATTAACTTTAATTGCTAATTATAAAGAATTATTAGAAGCGTTAAATTTTTTATCACATTCATATAACTAAGAATTTTACGGTACGTTATACTAAATTAGCTCGTACTGAAAATTTGAACACTAATTACTGTAAAAGTAATGGCTAAAAATAAATGATGCAATATATGTATAAATGAAACTATATACTTCATATTCGGTAACAAATAATTAAAAGGTGGAACAATTGACGTATACTCATCGCGTCCCAAATATTTTAAGGGTTAAGGTTTCAATGCCGTTTCATTTGTTCTTTTGGGGTCAAATTATTATTTGACGTAATTGTTTCCGTTTGAAAACAAACAGCGAACATTTTTTTATAATATGATGCAGAAATTCAATACTTATTGTATTTCGTGTTGGTACACAATATTATCCCTACTAATATTATAAATGCGAAAGTAACTCTGTCTGTCTGTCTGTTACGATTTTGCGCCTAAGCCACTGAACTGATTTTAATGAAATTTGGTACAGAGATAGATTGACTTTGAGAAAGAACATGGGATAGTTTTTATCCCAGATTTTTGAAAAGTTCTCTTGGAAACGCGATATAACCGAACTCCACGCGGGCGAAGCTGCGGGGGGCAAGCTAGTTGATGATAAAATTCAATTAATATTAAACGTCGCCTCTTTATACATTTTCATTGAACAAATCTTAAAGAATCAGATGAGGTAAATGTTTTATATAGATACGTCACACCGCACACGCCATACTAGATGTCACGTCATGGGGACAACTTTTTTATGGAATCTGATACATCGAAACTTTTATGCAAGCTTGAATCATTGTTCCCGGGTTTTACCAGAGTAAATAAAAAAACAAAGGAAAAAATACGACCCAACTAAGCTGTCTTAATGACTATAATTGATGTAATAAATGCAAGTTACTCTACCGTCTGACGGCCATTGATGAGAAAAAAACTGTAATAAAAAACTGAGACAATAAGATTGTTTTCTTAGTACATTCTAAGTACATTCGGTGAAAGAATATCTCTTCTCAATGTCAATTTCAATTATAAAACTATAATAATAACTTACAATGAACTTTGACTTGTTTGTATTTAGATCAAATTCAAGGTTGAATATTTGCATAATTTGAAGACGTTTCAAAAATGACATTTTGTTATAATATTTATTACGTTAACAAAATAAAGGTTAGCATGTTTGTCTATGTATCGGTAATGTAATGGAAGGGATAGTTGAATGTTAGTAGGACAGAGGTACAGAGTTGAAGAGTGAAATCTACGTGGCTGAATGACCTAAACTATTGCTAATCTACACTGCCATAGATGGAAAATATCTTCTAAAGAGTTTTTCTGCTCTTATCTGCAGTAATCTATATTATTATTTTCAGTATCAAATATTGACGTCAAATAAACTACATATTTTTAATTAGATGTCGTGTTAATAATTAGTGGACTTATTTTAGTTATGATGATTTTTTTTATTTGAAATATATACACAAGCACATCCTAAGGATTTGCATTGTTGTCTAGTTTATATTAGAAATACCATAACACAAATAATTAAAATCGAAAACTAGGTAGTAATTTGGGATATCAAAACGCAAGCTAAGTTAGGAATTATGTAACCACATAATATACAGGGTGACTGGTGAATTACTATCGATATTTGAGGACGTGATATTTGACGATCATTTATGACAAAATAAAAATTAATATAACATAAATATTAATAAACTTCTAAGTAAAGTTAACCAAAAGTTATGTAATTAATTACGCATCGTATGAACACCCTACAGATTAGGTATACACACACACTCACACATACGCGCGCGGAGGCGTGTTGTTGTATCAGCACGCCGCCGCACGCGTCCACACTTGGAACACTTGGAACGTGTACACACTTTATTTATTTATACGGAAATTTGGTCAAAAATTAAGTACCTATTTTTTTTACATAATTCGAATGAGAATCATGTACCGAGTATGCTCCTTAAATATTGATAGTAATTCACCAGTCACCCTGTATATGCATCTAATAGTAAAATACAGAACCTAGCTGTTGAAGTAGATTTAAAATTATCGCATAGTAACACCGAAGACAATAAGTCATACTGCCGATAAAGCGCAGTAAAAGGTTTTTTTTTTTTTAATTTCAAACTAAAGTGTTCTATTGGGTGCATGCATTCTTATAGACAAAATAGATCAAGAGTCCTTAGAAAGTTGAGTTGGCTTGAACACCGGTTCGACCTTGTTTGAGTTTCGTATAAAAGAAGGCAAATATGGCGCCATTCACCTTAGTATTTTTAATATTTATGTTTTACACATATTATCTCTGTATTGAGAATTTTAAACACACGGAATAAAATATTTTTTTAATTTATAAATAAAACTTAAACTTTATTGGGTTGGTTATAGCCGGTTATACCTAGATTTTTTTTCATACGTACCTAAACAAGATTAAATTTTTTAGTATTATTATAATACGATCATTAATGAACGGAATAATTTAAAAAAGTTGTAAAAAGTAAGAAATATACATACTAATATGATTTCACGTATATAATATGCGTAGTTTAATATAGTTAAAGAAGTTTTTTTATTAACACGTCCGTAACAGGACGTTGAACTCTAATAAGTACAACAAAAAAACTATTTCGCTAGAAAACTCATTAAATATGACGTCACTAGTTCATATACGATTTTAAAAAACTACTGCAGGATGGCACTTCATATGTTTGATAATCATGATAATTTAAAACATCGTAACAAGAATATTAGGTCATCCAAATTCCACGTAGCAAAAACGCACTGCGGAGGTCGCTCGGAAAGACCTTGCAAAAATTTTTAGAACACGAAAAACCAAACTAAAATGTATATATTTTTTACTCAAATCATTAAAAAACCAAGATATCGCTATACAAATTCATGATTAAGGAAAACAAACGACCGTAATTAAAATTAATTAATACGTATATGTAAATAAGATAAAAACCTCACCTGTATCTCATCCACGTAATTAAAATCTAGAACATTCTTCCATCTGAAAGGCACTGCTTTTGAGACCCTGAATGTTGAACTGACACCTGCCACCTCCATGTTTGTGTGGAGATGTAAAAATTCATCCACCGAGGAAGTCACACCGAGCCCTAAGAACTTTAGTATACTGTATGAAGTTGTGTTTGGGTTCAGCGCAAGCTCCTCATATCTTAGTGCCCTATAATAAATAAAGCTTTAAACATATATACAAATATTCCACACACTGTATTAATTCAACATATATATTTACAAGCAATACATGACTATTATTAAATGTATTATTCAAATGTCACATTAATTATATATAATTAAATATACATTTAAAATATTTTCATTATATATAATAATATGTTGTTTCTCCTTTTAATATGTATGTTGTTTATTTGTCCCATATTATAGAGGATGTAATTTGTTCCGATTCCATTTTACTGTTAGCATTAGCTATGTATAGAGTAAAGGGAACATTAATTTGGATGAAAGCCAATGCATTGCAGACACAAGTTTTCATTACAAAAACAAACCGCAAAACAGTTTTCAAATACATAGCTAGCACAACATCATATCTTTTGTTCATTTATATTCTTATTATATTCAATATTAAAATGTTAAATCTTTATTCAATTAAAAGATAAAAATAGGTTAAACATAGATACATACAGGTAACACACCTATCCTACAATTAATTATCAAAATATATGTTAGCTTTTTGTTTTTAAATTCAAGATTAAGGCCTAACTCACATATTGGAGATTTTTAAGAAAATTAAAATATAATACTCTATTGTGTAATATAAATAATGTTATGATAGAAAAATAAGGAAATAAATACATTAATATATAATGTAAATAGTGTTTTCATATATGATACATACATAATTCTATCGGGGAACTCTTGAATGAGCCGACCGGCTGCCACATAATCGCTGATCATATCAGCACATAACAATTCGGGTTTCCAGCAATCTGGTGCCGGCTGGCAGAAGTTACGATGTTGTCTTGACTGCATCACACCCCTCGGGTCTCGGATTAATAGTATAACTTTCAGATTAAGCCTGAAACAGATTACTAGATTTGATATTTTATTGATTTAATTATTGATCTCAAATACTATCAGCCAACAGCATACTGATATTCTTCAAGATATATAGTCATACACTACTAGAAGCATTTACATTATATGTACATTCATAACAACATAAAAATTAATTTTATAATACTACTTTTATATTAAAATATATATACAATAAACAAACAATATATATATAAACTAATGTGAAGAATGTCTAAGTTTTTCACTGTTTAGTTAAGTTTGTATTACATATTTTGACTTATGTAAATAATCATTCTCAAAAAACCAGTACAGTACTTAAAGATTTATAAATTTCTGCTATTGCAGGAATTATTATTTGTTAGACCGATCTTAGAAAATAATTCTCATATGTTCTCTGGACTGAATGAGAAGATAGTTAAACAAATCAAAATGAATACTTACTCTTTATCTAGTAATAGTTGCTTAATGAGACGTAACCGAACACGAACAACTTTCATACTTTGAAATGGGAATAATCTACAAAACCTGGAAGTAAAATCTGGATCTGTGCACAGTTCCTTCTTAAATTTACAATGGTCCCAAAGTCTTGTGTTATGACTGAACTGGTGCCAGTGACTTTTACCATATTCAAAGTAATCATTCATGTCATCATATTGGCACAGAAACATCTTTTTAATAGTCTTCAGAACATTGTCGGATTCTGGTGTGCCTCTTATTTGTACAATTCCATAATTCAAAAATGGTTCATAGTGATAAAAATTACCTGGCACAGAATTAAGCACCTCTCCAAGAAAAGTTGTTCCTGATCTCCAAGTTGATATTATCAAACTCCTTAAGGGTTGCCCCCCTGATTCCATCACTAAATCTTCCAGCTTCTTTACGCCAGAGTGTGTAAAGTTATATACTAATAATTCATGTCTGATTTTTATCCTCGTTTTATCTATAATTTTTTCAATGTCAGGTGAACCATCATAAGGGTTGGTTGGTACTGTCTGCACTATATTTTCATCTATATCTTCAACTTTTAAAAAATACTTAATATTCCTTCGACTTTCAGAGGATGGACGGTAATTGGTGTTATCTGTATATCGACTTCCAGCAAATATTAAAAGAACACTGAGACCGAACGCAAAACATATTGAGTAAAAATTAATTTTCCGCAACATTACTACTTAAAAATACGAACAAAACTGACCACAAAAAAAATACGCAGAGAGACAATACTTAGGTATTTAATTTAAAAAGAAACACTTATAAATACACAATCACTGTCATTTTTTTTAAGGTTTTTGATTTTTTTCAATCATGATTCTTGATTTTGCGTTTCCACGGAAACACCGCATTGCACCTTCAACGCCATTTTGAAAGATTATTTGTCAAACGTTTGTATATAGGTGTTAGTTGTCAAAAACTTTTTTAAAGTTGTCACAACTCAAATTGTTTGCAATGAAGTTTGTCGTATCAAAAAATAAGATTTTTTCTTATAATACATTTAAAAACACAAAGAATAACGCAAAATATTGGTATTTCTTATTAAAGCTGGCGCTTCACGTCCTCTTCTACTAACGTACTGTTAGTAAATGTACTTCTTTAAATGAACAATTATTGAAAAGCCCAGTCAAGCAACTTTACAGTAATAAAACATGCTATTCTATTGCTTTTACCCGTTCAAATTACGTTATTACTTTCTGAAGTTTTTAATTAAATCCTTTTTTATCGACCTAGATGTCGAGATTTTTTTAAATTTTTGACTCTTTTTTTACTTTTTATTAAGTCCTTTAGTATAGGTGCATTAAAAATTTGCTTTCGTAGGTTTTTCAGGTATTTTATGTTATTTAATTAAATAAAATTGTTAAAAAAAAATTTTCACTTTATAATTGTATATTACCATAGAAAATTAATTCTTTTAGGGGTTAATTAAAACAATTATAATAACTAATAGCGTCACGATTTTTGTTCTACTACTTTGGTTTAAAAACAAAGAAACAAAATTTCCAGTTTTAAATAAAATAAAAAATATATAGCTACAAAATGCCCCTTTTTGGCCTTATTCGGTTTTTAACAAATCAAAGGATTTTAATAACATAGTTTGTATTATTTTTGGAAGTCCTTGTTATGAAAGCAACGAAATCAAAATACTAAGTTTTAATAGCTTTTGAGGTTTCCAATTAATAAATGTTTTTTTAATTTTCTAACTCTAAGAGAAAAACAACTGTAATTTAATATTTAGACATACGTCGTCATCAGCCTATCAGCGCCCACTGCTGAGCAAGGCTTCTTTCTCACATGGAGAAGGTTTGAGCATTAATCACCACGCTTGCTCAAGGCGGGTTGGTGATTTCAAACTTATAATTGTGAAACTATAAGTAAAGGTTTCCTCACGATGTTTTCCTTCATCGTATGTCAGTGGTGTCTAAATACTCTCAGAAAGTACGTATGACTCCGAAAAATCACATTGGTACTTGCCAGGTTTGAACCCGCGCCCTCGGCAACGAGAGGCGGACCCTTTAACCACTAGGCCACCACTGACTGATTTAGACATACATATGTCTTAAAATATTGCTTCATTAAATTAAGCTTGAAAATTGAAATATAAAATTTTCTAGGAGTTTGGAGTATAGTTTTACAGAGAAGATACACTTGGGGCATTCAATATTTTTTTATGTTCAAGGCAGAGTTTGCAAAACTAGGGTTGATAATAAAATAAAATTAAATTGAAGGGACATATACCCAAGGCGGAATCTCTTCGCAGGTTTAACGTATTTCCTAGCTATCGTCCCACTCAAGTATTGAAGAAAACATAAGCCGCTGATGTGGATTGTACAACATCACTAACTACAAAGTTATAGGAAACATAACTGCTTCAAAACTTTTTTAACAACAAATTAAAATAACTGTTTTCGATTTTTAATTAACATAATTAAAATGAACACGTTTTTGAAAGTCGTCCGTGTGACATACGTATATAAAAGAATTTTGGACGACATTTTTTTCTCCTATCTAATCTAAATAAATTCATATACCCACTTACTTATAATAGAGTAGTTAACAAGCAATTCTTACTTTATTTACTTAATTAGAGAAATTAATTTAATGTATTGTTGTTTAATAGGTTTTCGGATAAAGTGTCTTGCTTTTATTGTGAAACATTTTGGTCGATAGTTGGAATAAGAATTAGAACCAAGAATTAGAAGAACCAACACATTACTTTAAGTATTTTTTTATAGACGTGTAACTGATTAGTTTAAATTAATAAATGAAGTGGATAATATGGTTTCTAAAAATATTTCAGGTTTAAATATTTTATTTTAGGGCTTAAATATCAATAATATGAAAATTAATTAATATTAAAGATAATATTTGTTTATCGTAAGATATGCAATGATTTATGTACCTACAGCAATATCTACTTACACGAAAAACAGAATCGAGTAAATTAAAATAAAAAAAAAAGATATTAATAATAAATTTACGGAGGTTTCCGTAACGCAAGTTATTTAAACTATAGGATCTCAGAATATTTGAGTACCAATTAAAGAAAATTTTATAATTTTTGACCGGTTGATGAATAGGCTATTAAGAAGATGAAGAAATTATTTTACAACAAGGTTAGACTTAGCAAGATAGCCCATATCATTAAAAAAAACCACTACATTATAGATCAGACTCACGGTTAATACATAGTATGGAAGACCTATTTCAACAGTAAGTTTTGTTCTTTTCGTTCTTACCGTCAAGGATCGTAGTTCTTCAGGCTCCACAATAATCCAGTGAAAGTGCCATTTAAATTCGCTAAATTTATTGAAACATTACCCCTGACAAAATGACAGACAAATAGAAAAGTAGAGGTTGCTTATCTCTAGATATATTATTTTAGTAAGCTCGTGAGAGAATATGATTATTTTGATACTAATAATAATTATATAAGAGACAATAGATTTTTTGTATGCCCACTCTTACAACTTAAAGAGCTTAGATGTTAAGTTTAATCTCTTTAGTGCATGTATTAGGTATTGTAATCATCTTGGTATATTGGATCGATTGGAATCCATTACTAATAAATTAAAAATTATTAAATGTTTTTAGAGGAAGTTTGTAACAAACATCGTAACATCTCATTAACGTCCCATAAAAAAATAAATTGAAATTAAAGTGTTACAAAAGTACATAAAAGGCGATATGTATTATAGCAACAAATTTATTAGCTCTACAAAATTTAAAAGTACATCAGACTTTATATCCAACAATATGAAATTTCCCAATGGTTTCTCCTAAAAAGAACCAAAGCCCTATTTCCAATCCCACGAGAAAGAGTAACCAAGCTTGTTTTACGGTTATTTGATTGTAGCATTTATTCTTAATGAAATCCTTCACTAGGGCCAAATCTTCTTGTAACCTCTAAAGTTATAAATATTATAAATTTGATCTTTGTTATCTCTACTCCTCTTAAGAGTTATAACATATCTATTGACATTTATAAACTATTGCAACTCAAAATTTGCTTGATATTATTTGGTCAAATGAAGCAAAAATAAAATTGAAACTAAAATTATTAAAATATTACTTTAACAATATATAAGTTTAATACCTTAATTTCGTCAACTTTCGGTGGAGACATTTCTAATCTGTAAAACCCTTTAGCAGTACGCATTTTATCAGCAAAACGAGATTGCAATGCTTTTGAATATTTCTCTTTTATTAGTTCCAATATTTCCTCACGGTGCTTCATAGCTGGTCTGTAAACATTGGCAATTTCCGAAAACAAAGCTGATCTTGTACCTTTGAAGAAATACGTATGGTACCTTAATTACTACCTATAAATTAAATTAATGAATCCCACAACATCTATTAAAAGAGTTAAAAAAACTTACGTAAATATCGAATCCCCAATTTAACAGATTTCGTTTTAGTTGCCATATTTCGTGATTGGAATATCTATACTACGATATGAATACATTGCCCTGGCACTTTTTTGTCATATTTTTCGACTAGTTTTTTTCTGACATAAACAGCCAGGTTTAATTGGTGTGTAACCGATTTAGAATGCTTATTTATATAAAAACTTTCATGTTTAATAACCCTAAATAGTTTTAATCTGTGAAATCTAATTCTAAACACTAAACAAATTAAATCAAATCAAATAATTCTCAGAGTGTATGCCGTTTACTTATTCGAGTAGGTACTTATAATAATTATTGAGTCATTTAATTGAATGATATTTAACAATTTTTTTTGTTATGGTAACAAAAAAGGCTTATATTATTTTTTGATTTATTAATTGCATTTAGTCGTGCAAATCGATTTTGTACAATTGTCATTTGAAGGAATATTTGTCCTACCTACGTGGAGCATAATCATGATATTCTCAATAGTAAAGAAAAATTTCACATCATTTGTCTTATACTTACTTCTGATTATATTCTCTCCTGCTTTGATTCTTATTTTTTGTGTAGTATCGGATAAATCTTGTTTATACTCGTGTATACTATTATTTCAGTGATTGATGTATAAGAGGTATACACAAAATTTGGGGGGAAACTGAGCTTGCTGAAACAGTCTTCAGATTTTGTTTTTATTAATAACGATTATTGTGATGAAGAAACAAATTAATATTTAGAGCCTTGAATTTTGTTTTTAGTAAAATTCAATAGATTATTTAGAATACATCCCTACTAATATTATAAATGCGAAAGCAACTCTGTCTGTCTGTCTGTTACGCTTTCACGCCTAAACCACTGAACTGATTTTAATGAAATTTGGTACAGAGATAGAGTTGACCTTGAGAAAGAACATAGGATTGTTTTTATCCCAGATTTTTGAAAGGTTCTCTTGGAAACGCGATATAACCGTACCCCACGCGGGCGTAGCTGCGGGCGGAAAGCTAGTAATACATAAAAGACACTTTTATAAGTAAGACAAAAGTTTCAGAAGAAATCTTGACATACATATGTATGTCGATGATAACGAACAAATTTCATTATTTTAAATCTCATTTTTTGCTGATAAACTGTATCTAAATGTACATTTATTTCTGAAGAAAGTACACAATTAAATGTCGCGTATAATTATTTTTACGCCTTCAATGACGATGCCATATATTTCAATAAAGTTATAACTTATAGCAGTCAAGAATGCAAGTTAATTAAACGATAAGTTTGTAAAGATCATAGAAAGGCGTACAAGTAAATTGAGATAACTGTGGTGAAGGCTTTAAAAACTTTGTTATTAAATTTTTCTATTAGAAGTTGTTTTTTTAATCCGGATAGTGTAAATTAAAAATAACTAAAACCAAACACAAACGTTTACTTAATTGGTACAAAAGTTTTAAGAGTTTATAAAACCTATTTGGATTTTTTAGGTAACTTTTTTTTGGGTTTCCTCGCTGGCTTAGGTTTAGGTTCAGGTTTGGCTGCTGACTTTTCAATTTCAACCTTCTTAGCTGCCTCATCTTGCTTAGCTTTAGCTTCTTTAGCTAACTTTTCTTCTTCTTTTCTTCTTGCTTCTTCAGCTTTTCTCTCCGCTTCCGCCTTCATTTTCTCCTGAGCAGCCTTAGCTTCAGCTATTTTACGTTTTATTTCTCTAGCCTTTTCTGCCTCAATGTCCTTTATTACATTATCTATGTTTGTTATTACACTGTCAGCGAGTTTACTGGCAACTTCTTCGATTATCTTTCCTGAAGGTCCGTTAAAGAAATTAACTGTCAACGGTGGTACAACTTCAGTTTTTGCATATCGCCATGCAGTACCCAGGGCTGGTTTCAGTGCTTTGCTTGTTGCTAAAAATTAATATAACCAAAAATAAAACTTGTATCATTTTTTCTTGTAGAAAATAAAAATTATTAACACGAATCACTCCCTTTCGAAATTCTATCTTTTATTTTTTCTAATTCCTTTTCAAGATAAACCCTCTCCTTTGGTAGTTGACGGTCGCGTAAAGCAGTTAAAGATGTTATTAACGTATTTGACAAGTTATCAAGTACGGTTTCCGTTTTAGTCACTATAGGGTTTAGGACTAAAGATCTTGCTTTCGTCTTCTCTAACCTGATCTTCGCATTCATCCACCAATTCGAAACGACTGGAGTAACTGTTCTCAGAGAAACTGCAAAACAAATTGCAAAATACAGGTTACTACGTACTACACGTGTAAATAAGCTGAAAAAAATATATAAATAAAATTAAACCTTACTCATAATGCTATTTGTTTTGCAATATTTCTTTGAGAAGCTTTATTTAGTTCAATAAAAATACCAACCTAACGCAATATCTAGAGCTTTCCTTGTGATCCTCGCCATGGCAGTCATAAATCTTGTCACTTATCTTTTAAAGTCTTTAATATCCGTTAGATTATAAAAACGATTTTTAAATTAATTTACCTACAATAAATTTTATATCGCAAAGCAAATTATGTTTTAATTATATCATTACGTTATAGATGCAAAAAAAACGTAATGTCAAACTTCACAGTGACATAAATCTTATATCAATCTAGTGACAAAAACAGTTTTATATTGTACATATTGATATCATGTAATTCAAAATAATGGTCATGACCATATAGTTTTGTATGTATTATACGAACGTGTTTCGATTGCAATGTTTAATGTATACCTAAAATCAAAGCATGAAATTAGTTTTGAAAATATTTCGTAGAGAATTTCTTATAGTGTTCGAGGTTCGCAGATCACGACTATTCAATTGCAGTAAGCTTTATTAATAACTCTTTGGTTAATAAAAAAAATATATAAAATTTGTGAGAATCATAAAGTGACTAATAACGAGTAGTAGAATCTTATAGGTAACAAGCTGTTAGCCGCCACTTCGTCTGCGTAAAGAAAAAATAAACAATGAAAAACCTTTTAAGCGCCCTAAAACCCACTCGCGAGCGATTACACTTAATTTCGGGATCAGCTTATTACACCAGCTACCTGCCAGTAAGAGTCTAGTCACAATCGGTCCAGCCATTTCAGAAATTAGCTTGATCAAACAGACAGACAGAAGAAATTGTAAAAAAAATTTAGCATACATATGTACCGTATACATATTCATAGGCATTTAGTAAAAAACGGTAATTTCTAATATACATTACTAAATCGTATTCAAAAGAAAAATAAAGAAGAAGTGAGTGAGAAGAGGAATATATATCACGGAGGGTGTCAGGTGAGCTATTACATAAAACTGTGAAAGTTTAGAATAAACTGAACTAAACGGCAGAGGTGGTAGAACCTAGCTGTAGTCAATTTACTACAGCTCGAACATGGGCTAGCTCAACCGAGGAAGTACCACCCTCTCACAGAAGATCAATGAGAAGTAGCCTTTATTGGCTGCGTTTCGTCCGATGAGTTGGAAAGACGTTTGCCTTTTCCCTATTACCACCCTTTCCTGCTATTTCCCTATTACCACCCCTCCCTTTTTCGTAACAATTAAGGTTGGGCGATTGTCATTACTGCCCATCAAGTAGGCCGTCTGCTCGTTTGCCACCTTAGGCATAAAAAAACATACAAAAACCTAAAAACCTATATTTTGTCGACCTGAATGTAAACAAAACAATGTCTGTTCACGATTTTAAATAAATGAGTTTCATGTTAATTAATTACATGAAACAAACAATCGCCATGTTGAAAAAAAAATTCCTATTTAATTAACAAAGTAAAACATTAGTTTGACAATTAAACAATTAGTTTGACGGATTAATTTATTAACATTTGAACTGTATTTTTTAATAAGGGCCTTGAACAGTCGATAAATCATTAGTACGTATCAACAACCCAGTTTAATTAAAAAGTTTGATACAATTTAAAATGAGTGACTATTGTTAATGGATTTTTTATACTAAACGCCTTTCAGCGTCGTTCTGTTTAAATAAAAAGTTATCTGCGCATAATTTAAACGTTGTAAAAACTACAAATGAAATTACTTTTTTATACAGATATATAACTTTTATTAATTTTTTTGAGTTGCGGATTTAATATTTCAATTTAAAAAAAATATTAGTTAGGCAGCATGAAACATATCTGAAACTAAGATACCCTTTTCTGTAGCACGAATTCAATTTTATTGTTTAAAAACTGTTTTCCTACATTTACACAGATTGGTTGATAATCACAAATAAGTATTTCATTGCAAGGCGTTAAAAATGTTATTGTTTAACTAAGTATGAATTATTCTCTTAAGGTGTTTTCTTTAACTTTCAACTTGTACAAAATGTGACGTACATTGATATTCCCTTCAAGATTTGATTCCCATGCGACTATCCATAAGTTTTTTTAACAAAAGTTGAATTATTGGTTTTATTTTTTGAATTGTTTCAAATAATTTATGAATAATTCATAGTCTGAAGGGGGGACAAACCTCTTTATTTGATAACTACTAATTTCAGATAGATTTTTCTCGAGTTTTCAAGAAGAAAAAAATATTTTGACAGGAAAAATATTTTCAATTAGTTAGCAAGTTTTTCCCGAAAAGGTTATTCGATTGCCAATAAATGTACGGAACTCTAGAAAATATTCAATAGTGTCATGTAACCCAAGGACATCTGCACCGTCGTTGTAAAACGAGATCATTATGAAATGGACACGTAATGTTTTATTACTTTAACAATATCATATAAAGTTTTATATATAGAAAAAGAAAAAATCTTAAATTATTTTGATGCATTGATAGAATATTTCCATCCATCAGGTTATATACTTATATAAAATTTATTAAAATTATACGCTTAATTATACAAGTATATTTATATCGATATTTCAAATCTATTACTTCATTCATAGGTTTTCTAAGGCATATTTGTCTACAAAAGTTAGAACCCTGATTCCCAAATTGCTATCTTAGTCTAATCAATGTTCAAATCAATCTGTTTATGAAGACAAGTATTGGGATGTTGTCAATATTATAAGAGTCATATTAAAACAAATTGCTTATAGTCTTTCCTTTAACCTTAAATGAAGAAATGTAGGAAAAATGAATCAGGAAAAAAAGGTGAAACTGTTAATGTCATACGAAATATATTGTTGTTTTCATTTGAAAACTTATTTAGAATTCGTAAACTAATCGTATTTACATTGATAGACATACACATATAAGTAGAACATATTTTAAAAACAAAGTTTTTGCCCAGTATTTTCTGTCTTTTCGTAAGACGACAGTTCGGTAGGCTCATAATTATAATTAAAATTATTTATTTTCTTATAACTGCAATTAAACAACCATGTTTTAATCTGCTTTTGGTAAGGAGGATACGGTTGACAACTAATACCAGCATTTCGACTTCTTAATTTAATAGGAAATTTGTTTTGCTATTAAACTTAAATAAAGAAGGTGTATTACGATGTAATAATATTTATTTTTCGTAAAACCGTCTGGCATTTATGATAAATTATTTAAACAAGTGTAATGCTAATGCTTAATTAATAGTGACGAAATATTTTATCTATGCACATATGTATTAGTTAATCATTATTCATTTCTTCACATCTGTTGAATTTTTCATGAATATATGAACGAATTCTTTTAATTTATGTAATGCAAACGACCACTGGTGAGACTCGGATACAATAAACTAATTCTTTCTTAGTTTATTTTTTAAAAATTCTTTAAGAATCAATGCTCTTTCACATGTACTTTACAACCAGTTAGGTCATTGTCGAAATGACCAGCTCGAAAATACGAGTATAAATTTAACACGCCAAACAATTCAAGTATAAATTAATTTAGTACGGAGAACACGTACGCGGATGAAAATACTTTTTTTAATCTTTTATTTCACTGACGTATTAAATGTCCAGCCGTCTGATAGTTAAAATTTTGACAATATATTGTAACCAAACTAGTTTACACTGTTGTTATTATAAAATATTACAACAGAATTATGTCGCAATGTCCTCATAAGACACGGGTTCTAATTGTTGAGTCATAACTCGTGTCTATTTATGAAACTTTCGCCTCACCCGCTAAATAAACCTAAGTGTCTTAAAATTGTTCGTATTACAACACAAGTGTCTTCATTTTGTGATATAACATTCTAAGGTTAAGTTATAGTGAAACGGAGAAAAAAGGGATTGAAAAGATATGATAGAAGTTTATTTGATTGATGACTCTCGTGGGTGCTTTTTTGTACGAGCTAAGCAACGCTAGACATGGTCTAGCTTTAGATGGCGTACCAAAACCGAAGTGCTAAGTCCAACACCCGCCTCCTTTCCATGGTAATAGTCTTCATGAAAATGACGTCGATTGGGAATTTCGTTAAACCAGGTAAGACAACATTAACACAAGTAAATAAGAATAGAATTTTTATTTATCTATACGAATGGTATCCGATGAAAACATATTTCATCAGGAATTTCTTAAAAAAACACTACAATATAAAGATTCAATATCATACGAAAAGTCGTGATATCTGTATAAATATATATAAATTTGATATATGATTCCTAAATGAATACTAAACATTTGCTTACGATTTAAAGCCTTGATCATAAACATTTCAAAGCGTAAAGAAATAAAAATCGCACAAATATAAAACTAATCTCTGAATCAAGGGTTCCGTACAGTTTGACGCAAGGACTCTAATGAAATTAGATACGAAACGTTGGGAAATAGGCCACAAGTCGGGATTTCTTTGTTGATTATAAATAACTAGT
Source organism: Danaus chrysippus (assembly GCA_916720795.1). Taxonomy (NCBI): domain Eukaryota; kingdom Metazoa; phylum Arthropoda; class Insecta; order Lepidoptera; family Nymphalidae; genus Danaus; species Danaus chrysippus. Next base: position 6,754,921 of record CAKASE010000074.1, read on the forward strand.
CATGTTTTTTCACACATATTATGGTCGGAAATTAACGAACAGTTTTATATAAGGTATCAAATCTTTGTTATCGACAATGTATGAGTAATTAACAAACTATCAACGACTTGATCTTGAGATTGCTTTGAATGATAAGTTTGAATTTTTTAATACCTCAAAGTTTAATAGTCGTCGTGATTTCAATAGGTAGGTATGTCTCTCTTCACGAGAAAAAGAATTTGACAGATAATAAGACATACAAAAATACAGACAGGTAGATAAACTAAAAAGTGTGACTTCTTTTAAGGATTCTGTATTTACTTATTATGTTACGGAACTCTAAAAATGATCTACGCACATCGGATAAAACTGATCAACGTTTGTTGTTGAATGAAGGACGTTTACCTTTATTTTTGTGATTTCATAGTATTGAAGTGTTAGCATATGATTGCAAATGAACAATGCTTGCACACAGTAAACAATGGGACATAACGTCAAACGAAGGTGAATCTGATAGCCGTGACTTGCCTTGTTTAGAGGCTAATCAATTGCTTCTCGTTTTGCTTCGATAAATGTACACTGTACGTATCATGTTTAGGAACTAATAAGAATTCATGTTCAATATTATATTAGTTTGTTTAAAGACGTCATGAATACTATTTATTTGTAACCCTCAATAATTTGTATACTTGAGAGATCAGTTTGCTTATCACAAGTTTGGATTGTCACACTACATTCACATGGTTTTCCGTTTTTCATTAAATAAGCTTCATTTGCACTGTTATGTGCGTGATTTTTAATTAAAATTTTAAATGCACCGTATACAGTGTTAATGAAAACTTGGGGTAAGCATATATACAGTTATCATAAAATGTACATAATCTAATTTCATATGTAACATCATATAATCATGTCAATTATCTCATTGTAAATTAGGCTAATATCTTTGTAATGGGACAATAATAATATGGTCGTGTTGGTAATTTTGTAGCGTCAATTTTATCATACAGTGGGATTTTTAATCAATAGTTTTGTGTATTATAAACATATTTTTAGTTATGCTTATTAAAAAATAACAAAAAAAGATATTTAAAAAGTGTGTTTTAAGAATATTTTGTGTTGAATGAGTTTTAGTCACACATATATAAATACTCATTACAACCCTTTGTGACCAGTATTTAAGTATCCATCTTGTTTATATCTTCTACTCGTCGTTGAGAACAGTTCTTGTTCATTTTCTTGGCTAGATATATATAATAAATCTGTCTGGGTGTCATTTCATCGGGTTGGCTTTATCAGAATCTAAAGAAGATCTTTGATGATCTATCTATCTTACCTTAATAAAACTTCTTGGACATGAAAATATATATAGGAATGAACATATTGGCTTCTATTATTCGGGATTAGAGCTTCAGTGCTCCGTCCGTATAACATTTGTATAAAGTTTACTATCTCGGTGACGCTGTTCACGTCGCAGGGTTAACAGCAATACTGACAACAAAAAAAAACTGTCTAGACGTAACGTTTCCAAGCACTGATTTATAGGAAGTTATGTAAATTATTTGACTGAAGTTATATAAACGTACAAGGCAACTAATTTATGAAGATTTTACTTTCAAGGGCCCCTCTTTCAAACGTTTTTCTAATAAACAAATTCGTATGACAGTTAAGCTAGCTAAATTTAGCTTAAACATTTACCTAAGATTATTGTGATTAGATTTTTTAAATATTAATCAAATTTAACACATTCTGCTTTTGTTTTGTAATCAACTATAAAGATATAAGTTAATGTAAATTTCGTAACGGTTTTACCGCAAAATGCATAAAATTTTCAATGGATACTTAATTTAAATTTATACGATTATTTTTTTATTACTTAAAGTAATAGACTTTTCATTATGTAAGATATTATTTATTTATTTTTTAAATTTATTACAAAAAACAGTCCTAATTTTCCGTTTTTTTTTTAAATTTTATTTTTGCATACAGTAAATTTTAACAAGTTAAATATCGGGCGAAATTAATGGCCAATATATATTTCTATAACCAGGTTCCATTTTAAGTTGTATTACTTCATACACCGCTGAATTCCGACCGTAATACACCTTAACTGTATTTTAATTAACTATTTAAATTAAATTATATTATAATATGCCAAAACGGAGACGTTGACGCGTTATTTAATGTCTCCCAAATGTTTTTGTGGTCTGTCCCCGTTTACCAGTTCAATGCCTCTAGCGTCTAACTGGACAATTTTTTTTGCCGTACCAATATTTTTGAGTACTTAATGGGTGCGGCGCCAGTGTTAGTACATTTTTTATACGTACAATAGTTTTAATTGTAATTAATCTTGTCAGGATCTGTAATTAAGACTTCGTATATTATTTAATGCGTACTATTTCTGTCTAGTATTAAAAGAAATTACACACAGTTACTTCTATTAAACTCTAAATGCCTTCAAATTTTAGAGTTATGCTATTTTGAAAATTCAGTAATGATTTATAAGAAACTAAATTTTATATGTGATAGACATAATTTAAACTGATTTCGTTTTTCTTTCTCATTTTATAAACACCAAGAAGATAATATTTTATTGAAATGAAGCCTTTTAAGATATCGGTAGTTAAAAATAATATCTATTATTAATAAAGCATATAAACGGGAATGAAACAAAAAACGTGTCTCGATTTTAAATACAAGTACCAATATTTTAATAAATAAAAGATCAAAACAATTGCAATTAATTATTTTATTTATTATGTAAGTATCTATAGTATGTAAATGTATATATCTATAATGTGTATGTATATTATATTATTATATAAGTATATATTTATGGAATATTTATCGTATATATACATATATATTGTATCTATTTTTTTTATTTTATTTTTTATTTATTAATTTGTGCACCCCTACCATCCTATCTCTCTCCTCTACCAAAGGTTGCCTGGAAGAGATCGCTGTTTTAGCGATAAGGCCGCCTATTTGTACTTTTTCCTTTCTTTGTTTTTCTCTTGTTATTTCTGTCTATATTGGTGTACATTAAAGAGTAAATAAATAAATAAATAAAATAAATAAATAACAATAAAACTTTAAGGAAGTTTGTAGGAATCAGATTTCTCCTTGACTGATCGAATAACGCCTTCAAACCGTATACCTGATTAATTACGTAAGATTGAATTACACGTGTTTATTATTTTTTATTTATTATTTATGTAAATCATAAACGCAAAGAAGTCGAATGCGCAAAGAATTTTTAATTTATTAGCGTCAAACCTTCATCATTTCATGCGTTTTAACATACAAATTGTATATTAAAACCTGACTGTTTGTGGGTGTAAAGAATTAAATACTAAAGAACTACTTGGATGTGGCTTCAGTAACAGTAACATGTGTAATTTGTATTAATTTAACGTGAAGCCTTTAACTCACGCTTGAATAAAGAAATTCACTATTAACTACTTGAAACATTGCATTTATTCCACTTCTTAAAGCGTTTCCTGTACTTTTTCCAAAAAAATATTTATATTATATCTGAATTGTATTTGGAATTTACTAATTATTAATTATTTTTCTTTCATTTAAAAATTCACTAGTTATATCACATTCGTGAGGTCGCTAATTAAGTTAATATATATCACGAAATTATTATAAAGAGATTATATTTTCTAAAGATATATAATTATTCATATTTATACAAAAGATTGGGGGTAGTGTTTTGTTCTACAAACTCCTCAGTCATCTAGTAATACCCATGAAAATTTGTTCAGGTTCTTTTAAAATGTTAGTTTTATTTGGGCTTTTTGTATTATGAAACTCATTTTTTAATTCATTAAGAATACCCTTTTTGTATAAAGACTTTAAAATATATCTTATATAATGCAAATTTATTCTAAAATTCATAATGTATCCATTGACTAATATAAGTCAAAGATAATTCCTTTTTTTTGTAAGTACGAGTATTACGTAACTCGTTTAAAGCACAGATTTATAACAGTCCTCTTTTCAGATATACCCGAAAAGGATAAAAAAAGAAAGAGTAAAGAATTATCAAATAGTTTGTTATTTTTTTTTAATGTTAAACTGAGAAAAACAGAACTAAGACATTGGCTTTAACTCGAAACAAAAACTAAAACATTAACAGAACTTATGTTGGCAATTTTTTTACGCTTAATGACTTTGAATGACTCGAATAAGAAGCGTATGTGTTTAAGTGTACATTAACAGTGAATATATTTGATACATCAAATAATAATAATTAATGATGAAGTAATATATGTGGAGAATCGTGAGATGGAAGGCCTAGCGCCAGTCACGAAACCAGTTATCAACCATAGAATAGACAGATGATCTCACGTTATTTACAAATATTTTTTTACTTCAACTTCGGTCGTACTGGCTCGTGTTAACTTGAGTACAGTTATTAAAACGTATATCAGAATTAACATTCCGACTACAAGGAAACATTTAAATATTATTCAATTCTAAAATTAATCTCGTCGTACTTGAGACAATTATAAAGTAATTTTATATACGATTACAAATTATTTAATTAAAATTATTAAAAAGTGTATAAGTAAATAAATATATGGTTTGTTTTTTCTATATTTAACTATTATACATATAATCTTCACTCGGGTGAAGTGGATAGCGAGACGCAATAAGAGCATTAAAATGTAATGTAATGGGTACATCTAATATTATATAATTATAACCCGTGGTGAGCAACCATAGTTAGTTTGGATATTAAACGTTGTAAAAGAATAGTTAATTTCATTTGTAATTAAAACTATTATTAATTAATAAACATCGCTTAACATAATAATGACTACAAGATTTTAAACATTTCTTAATATTTTAATTATCTTTAAGAGAATAGATTTGGGTGCAAAACGCAGTCCATAAAACAAAGATCAGTCTGAAGCATAAAAAAAACCAATAATTTAAATAAAATCAATCAAACTTCTGTATGTAGCGATATAAAAAGATTAATAAGATCAAGTTGAAGATTGAAAGCTATATTGAAATCGCTAGACTCTAGAGGCTGTTGAATGATTTATCAAAAACAAATATTCGACAATGAAGACATCTTTCAGTTTTATGCACTTGTTTGTATAAAAAATATCAAAATAACAAACCAACGAATACGTATTTTTCGTATCAATGTTTTTTAAGCATTGTGCGTATTTTTTAAGTCCGTTTGCGCTAAAGATTTATTAATGGAAAGCTTTTATAATTAGTGTGTGCTTTAGAGAAGCTTGTGATAAGCGCACAAAAAACACACGTAATTATAATTTTCTGTAAGTAGTAATTTTCATTTCTATATTTAATAGCTAATGTTCATAGCTACATGCGTCAAGTTATGTTTCTTATATAAATTTTTATCTTCTTGGATTCCATGGTAAGATGACTAAGACGGTCAATGGAATTATAATAATTGCCTCATCACGGAGTTCAGTAATCGTCTTTATCCTAACTAAACGAGATAACATCCTAGTGAGGTCACTCTAAAATAAAAATCAACAACCAACTAGCTAAAATTGTTCCTTATTTCGTAAGAATAGTTTAAAATTTAGTCTTCTTCACAAATCAGTCGTATTGGTTTTAGATGCTATATTATTATAATAATAGCTATATTTAAATATTATTGCATGTAATCTGTTCATAATAAATAAAACACATAAATTACAACTTAAATTAATTTTGTTATTAAATATGTATAATTTAAAAGTATTGAATTGATTTAAATAATGAAAATTAACTTAAATATAACAAAATGGTACATAAAAGAGTATTTCAATTGTTAATATACCTGGAAAATTAAAAGAGCGAGTGTTAAGAATATGAAAAGCAATCATTTTGCATAATATCGGTGGGTAATATATTTCATTTTATTACCATCCTCACTTAAACCATATTTCTCATTATAAATCTCTATAAACCTTGAGTTAATATTAGCTCTAGAGATTACATCGATATATTTTAATTGTCAAATAAAATTCTGTTATTAAATATTAACGTCATGATATCCATGCTGCGTATTTTATATTTTAATTCTGTTACTTAATCAGAAGTATGGGCTCCGTAAATTGAAATAAATACATGTATATTTATATATATCTTCGTAGATAACACATTCATCATCGCTTTATATATTTATAAGTATAACATGTAATTTTTTAATCAGTTCAGTTTAAGCTATCAATGCCAATTGTTCACAGCTAACTATAAAATTAATTTATTAACAAGAAACTACTATAATAATCAAGGAGACCAATAAATAAAATTCTAATCATGATAAATGTTAAGATGGAAAAATTATATTGAAAAGAATTATTTGTTTAGAAACGGTTAAGAAACAAAGGAAAATAAAACAAAATGTTCAGGAAAAATAAAGTAGTTGCACTTTTCACTAAGGATGTTCCATGGCTTCGGTGCAAGTTTCAATGTTTTATTTTTATACTATTATAAGTTTCTGAGAAATGTTTATGAATAATATAAAAATTGGGTTTCCCTTCCGCAGTAATTTTTTTTTGCGGCACGAGTTCTAAGTGTGCCTAGTACGAGTTTGTGTAGTCAATTATAAATAATAACCAATTCAAGGTTATGCTACATAACCATTTGAAATTTGGATGTAAATGAAAAAACGATACATCAGCTTTTAACTTAATAATAGAAAAAATCCCATTAACCACATTAATGATGATCTCAACGCTTTCTTTATAAATTATAAAAAAAATTAATATGTAATTTAGTTACTAACACACATATTTTTCTGGAAAAGAAAATACATCAACAACTAATGGCTTTGTAACAATCAATAAAGATGTTAATGTCATCGTGAGTCTATTATAGTTCAATAGACAACTTTGCCAATGCGGACTTTTCAATCATTTGACCTTTTTGAGGTGAAAAATATGTTAGAGCTCAGATTAAAATGGTTGAAAATGAAACTGCGACTTTTTTCCATTGTATATAAAAACATAATTGGATACTAGTCATTGATAAATATATTAAATGTTAAACTATGTTAAACTTATTACAAATTTAATTTATAGAATACCGTTATATTCAAATTACTACAAAGTTTGAAACATGTAATAGACTTAATTAATTTCTTTCTGATAAAACTATTTACGACTCAGTAAAATTATACTCATAAAATGATATCAAATAACGCAATGCGTTTTAAAGTTTAACAAATTGGAGTAATATTTTAATAAAATTCTGTCTTCATGGAATAATATCGGTATCTCAATACTTTATTCTATTAAGAAACAATATATATGGCGTTAGAATATAAATTACTATCAGATAATGTTATTAGCTACTTGACAATACAGTCGGCGTAAGTACATAAGTTCTCGGATATAAGATAGAGGTGAAGTTATTATATCTAAGTTTATTGTATAATTTATGTTTTAGACCTCACCCACGGAATTAGGATGAAGCATCCTGTAGGATAATATCTATTATGTGATGTTACAGATGCCGCGTCAGATTAGACGTAATAAATAAAACTAGCCTTATATCTTGATTAAATGGACAGTTATGTATTCTGTTTATTCCGAGCGGGTATTAAAAATTTGAATGTTGAATGTTAAATGAAAGATAACAAATCATATATACATTTTTATTTCATAACATGTATCTAAAGCATATGTAGTATTCTGGCTTTTACAATTTTATTATTAGTATAAAAGATATATTTTGTTTAATATCGGCTACTTAAGATACACTGTACTATTTTTTACGATTCAGCTGGATTTTTGTAGGGAATAAATTAGTATATGGAGCATATACAGACAGAAATTGTACATATATCTATCAAAAATATCAAACGATATTTATTTAACAATACTTCGGTATCACCAACTAATTTGACGTCCATTCTGATTAATGTTGACTTTTTAGGCTATTAATTTTATCGATGACATATTAGTAAAATAAAAAAAAAACAAGTCAATTTTATCGATGACATATTAGTAAAATAAAAAAAAAACAACAAGATGATGCATTTAGAAAAAAGCTTATGTTAGTCACGAGTTTTTATAAATATTAATAAAAAAATGTTTTAAAGTTATTATGTTCGATAGTAATATGAGGAACCGGTCTGGATAACATTCTTAATTTTGTATTTTTATCTTAACTTCATTTCTATCGTGAGTCTTTTCGGTTTCTTAGGATTTGGTTAATAGCGTCTTTATTTAACTTCTTCTACCAAAAGGCAGTTGATATCTCTTCTATAACGCTTACCGCTATTATGTACTTTCTATCCAAGGTGATGATATATCTGTTATTTATCAAATTGATCGTGATTGCCATTGGTATTTTAGTCACATTCTTCTTCTGACAAGGCGAAGATTTTCTGCTTGTGCTTTAATTGGCCAAACAAAAATATTCTTTGAGGATGAGCATTTGTGAAGTTAAAACCAAATGAAAAGAGTAACTAAATCAAATTAAAAACTTCTAAAACAAGTCTCGAACTAGGACTGAAATCCACCCATTTAAATCCTTTGGTAGTTTTGGTTTCAACTTCTCGATAGAGGTTGAGATCCAGAGTCATTTGGAAAGCTTATCACTATAAGCTCTAAAACGGCTAAAATGAATAAGATATTCTTTTCAAGGAGTTGCTCGAAGATACACTGATTAAGAGAAAACATCTTTTGTCAATAATAATGAAGATACATATGAATAGAAACCTACAATTGATTATTTCCGCAAGTGGTTTATCGGCTGGGAAATTGTGGAACTCGTCTTCTAACATTATTTCATTTCCTTACACTCACTTCCGCAAGTCTAAAAGGTCTAGTCGACTAACATATACAAAATATACTGAAATAACAACATCTAGTTATCGTATTACGAAATACAATATGAGTTTTTACATCCTCTGAAAAGTTTCCTAATTAATATTTTTTTCACAGATATTGTTAAAAGAAAAACCTCTTTTTCGAGATCATCGTATCTTCCCCCAACATTATTTACAAAACTATCTTAAAATAACACTAAAAATTGAACATTACTTTTGCAACTATCTTGACTTGAGAGAGAATGAGTCATCGTTGACTTTCAGGAGATCATGACAGATTTGGCATCTACGACTACAACTACGACTAGTACTAGGGAAAAATCTAAAAGATTGTGGCATTGAATTTAGTTCTGAGTCTCTGAATTGTGGCTTTTCTGTTATGGTGTTAAGGGTGTCGGTCTAATGCTCAGTGTAATATCTCTACTACTATGTGTATTATTATCTACTGAGCATGCTTTTATATTCTTACACAAATTTTCTTATCAATTATTTGACTCGACAGCACTGTAGTCTGCTAATTGTTTCTGCAACTTGATAGTTCTATAATTTACCTCAGATATATTACTCATATACATATGTGTAATGATTTTGATATTATAGATGTATAGATTAAAATATTGATAAAATCAAATGCTATCACACACTCCACCTAGGCGATAGTTAGGCAAGATTAGTGAGTATAGCCTGTATTGCCTGTAACCTGTGGTTTTCAGTCAAACTCAAAAGATCTCGTAGTTCTCCATAAATACTTGGTTGCTTTTTCTGAAAGTTCCACTTCACATTCCTGTTTAAAAGTTCCGACAAATTGCCGGTATTAGTTCTAGAAGAAAAACATTACCAATAACAATCTGCTGTTAATAGTTCTGTTGTACCTTATCCTTTTAAAATCCTTTTAAAACCTCGGTTTTTCTAACTCTTGTAAGCTAATGATCGAACACAAGATTTGTATCGGGCTAATTTCATTCACTCTTTAGTTTGTCGAAGCCAATATTGATTTTACATTGATCATTATAGATTTTACCATCCATCATCTTAGGATTTAAATTTGTGATGCACAAGTCAGTAGAATTTTATTTCATCATGTACAAAGCAGATGACATTTTTGATTCAATTTGCTTTGAACATCACAAGTTGACAATCTAATAACAAACCCTCAGTTTGAAACAATTGAAAGTGAATTTGCGACGACGCGTTGTATAACAATATTTATTTCTATACATTTATATACTTATAAATATTTTTTATGCGTGATTCCAAAAGAAAACACGTTAGTTAATTTCTTTTATAGAAAAATACGTTCTGGAGTCTGGTTATTCAGTTATACATATGATGCTAACATTATATTTCAGATTCAAACTTTAATCAGAAATAGTAAATGGCTTATTTTAATAGTAATTAACAAATAATGCGTAAAAATCTTATTTATTAAGCAATTTCTGTTTACGAAATAATATATGTCCCAAAATTGGATGAACTGTTGATTATAGCACTATACCTACATATTATCATCGTACTGAACTAAGAGATCTGATATTATTTTTTCTAGACACTTAAAATGTTGGTGATTAAGTCCTCAAAAACAGAGGAAACATTTTATTCGAATTCAATGATGATGTGTTACATGAGTCATCTTTAAATAGTCTTGCACCCAATTATTACCAAACATAATATTTAATCTTCTTCCTTACTAAAAGTTTGCTGGGGACTGGGGAGTTTTACACTTTGGAAAGTAATAAGACAAAAAGTTTAGACAAAAGTTTGTTATCAAAAAACTAAACTATGAGAAAATCACTTAGCATTACAATTTCAGCGATTTTTAAATTTGTAAATTTTTTGATGTATTTTTTATAATAATCTGGTAATCTTTTTACATCAAATTTTCCCTTTATTAGGTTTAAGTATCGGATTTTATATAGCTTAAGTATCTCATTTTTTTTACATTTATCGGACGAAATTATTTTTTTGTCGAGAGGAGCACAAATTGATATCATACGCTCCCTCACAACATGGGTAATACATCCTTTATCACTTATTCTTATGTACTGCTTGCAACGGACGCAAAAATTTAACTCGTTTCTAACCCTTTTATTGAGTAAGCACGAGTTAAATCGACAAAGCAAATACTCAGGAGCAATACCATAAATGTATAAATACTTTAAACTATTCTAAATAATCGGTTTTACTTTCTACCACTCAGCAACAGATATTCGACTTTGGCTGCTCAGCAACAAAGTATAATTCAGTCCCTTCTTAGAAGTAAGCCAGACGGTTGTTTGTTGCTAATATTAGACGGGACAAAAAACGGCGTCGGGTTGTGGCCCTTCTTTCACGGTCCCTCGTCCCGGGCGCGCCGGCCGCGTGGTTCCCACCCGATCGTATGAGTACCTATAGAAGTTAGAACTGCCAACAGTTCACCGCGCGCTGTCGCCCGGTGCGCTTGTGTGCCGTTACGACGTTCAAACGTATAACAGACTTGAAATCTCGCAACCGACACAAGTGCATAACAATTTGTAGCGTTATTTTTGGTTAGTGTCACTATTTATAACGTACAACACGACAGTGTGCATCCTGGCTCGTTATCGTCAATGTGAAATTGGATCTGCAGAACGAAAAATAAACATATCAATCCGGTAAGTATCCGTTGTTGGTTCCAATGTTATCATCTTCAATTCTATCATTCTTAACCGATGATCAAATATCTGTGACTTATTGTAGTGTTCTGATAGTGTACAACGAATGGGGATGCAATTTTTCAACATGTTATGCTAATTAGCATCGTTAATAGTTTCTCGAATGCGCAAACAATCTAGCGAAAGCGAAATTTTCAATACAGATACCGGATTTGATTCCTGTTACGTAAATGAATAAAAAAATATATGAGATGTTACATTTAAGATGGAAGTATTTTTAATGCTTATAAAATTCCACGAAGTTGTTTTATATTGTTCATTTCGAAATTCCTTGTCTATATTGTCTCTAATTTTACAGGTTTTCTTACATACGTAGATTTTTTCTGAACCATTCTAAAGCGATAAAAAACAGAATGAAAGATAGATATAGTACAAAATAATATTATTTTAATACAATAATATTTAAAATATTGTATCTCATTTATCATCGAAAATCCTAATATGAAAGCTATTAAAATAAATCTCTACACATGGAGGAAAACCAGACACGAAGGATAAACCAAAGGCTTATTAATAAGTTTAGCATTGGGTTTTAGCACGGCTTAATCAGATCATATTCTAGATTGATGAAACGGCGTCATAATCTCTGTGAGCCATCTAAAAGACCCGTCCATAATAGTTGACCCGCCGCGAAGTGTAACATCTTACGAAATATTGATGCTACATTTATTATATATTAATTCAATACTATGGTTTCGACATGACAGATTCAGCATTATTAGATTACCAAAGAACTTATGAAACAAAATGTAATAAAATCTAATATTTATTAGCAGTGGTTCATCATATTATTGTCGTTAGTTTACGTAAATACGTACGGAATTTTAACTCGACGTTATTTCGTCATATTATAGCATGTGTTACGGACGAATCACGCCCCCTCTGTCGCTGTTTCAAATCAATAGACCTGCACATACCACTTGGACCAGACGGACTCTAAATAAAAACAGTAATACGTATATAGCTATAAGAAACGATCGCTGGGACGATTTCAAACAATAGCATCCAATATAAAAAATACAAAATGTAACCATTCAAAATATATTCTTATATCAGTCTTCATTTTTTCTTACATATTTAAGTCGACTTTGCCATTAGTTATGAGAAGCAATTTTAATAAAAATTTTATAAATAGACTTCAATAAAATAAAAAACTATAATCTGTTAAATGTGCATTTCATAAAACCAATTTGTTTGCAAAGTGATTTAGGGGGTCAAGTTAGGTTGGGCTTTAAACCCTTCCCTCAACGGAAAATACCGATCCCTCGGTATGCTGGTAAACACTCCTTGTGTATTGTATACTTCATACCACATACGTATTCATCTACGCTATTATACTATGTACATACATATATAACGTTTATTAAATACTGTCCAAGCTCAAAACCATAATGCCCCGAGCATTATGATTCTAATCTTAATATTATAAAACCATCACAGACATAAGCTGGATTAATTCGTGACGGTAATGCTATTAGCTCTCTCGAGCGCACTTATCTTATATCTCACATTATACTATACAATAATGTCATAGCGTCGTTGTACCTTAATTAATTCTTTCCATGAAATAAATTAGATGTTTGTATAAAAGGTTTATACAAAAAGGATTCTAATATGTAAAGTGTATATCACCTTGTAGGGTTAAACAGTAATGAAGCCTTTATTGTGGGGGCATAACTGGCCAATAGTTTCTTCTACTCGCTGGTTGTATTTAGATAACTGAACAATGCACCGCATTCCACTGCACCCAGTAAAGCTGGGAATTAGCCATAACTTATTTTAAATCTTGTGTACGTGCACAGGAATTGAAACGTAGTGTTTTGTCCGGTGGACGAATATTATACTTAAATTAGTATTAAAAAAAACTAGAACGGTTTAAAAATTAAAATTACATTTTATATTTGAGTGTCTATTAAAGTTAAGAATATAATTAGTTAGTATTGAATTCACCTAAACATTAAATGCGACACGTAAACTCACACAGCACGCAATAAAAGTATCAATAAATATTTGTAATCACAATATTTCTATGCAGCTCGTATACTACATACTTTTCTTTAAATTGCCATTGCCAACAGAAAGTGTTAACTGCTTTGATTTGCTTGTAGAAGCCTATCATTATGAAATAAAATATATCTAATTTAAACCTTAAAGCTGATAATTACTAAAACACTATTCAGTTAATTATTTTATTTAAATGTCTTTGTAAACTTAAAACGTATTTTTTACAAAATAAAAATCTGAAGTAGATACATTGCTTAAATTTTAAACGCATATAAACTTTGACACTGTTATTTTGACAAAAAAAGTCATAAACGTTTTGACCTTGTTCACAACTCAGGTTTAATTAACCTTCAGTTCTGTCATAAAAGATTTACTTAACAAATTAAAGGTACATATAGTTTGCCGTTTTCCCCTCATTATCACATCTGTAAGACGAGTTCATATCAAGGCCAGGGAGTCGCTTGTAAAAACGTCTGGATGTTAACCATGACGCAAGAGCCACTCCTCACTAATTACTTAGCTTTAAGCACTTCCGACGAGCTTAGTGATGGGAAATATATAAAATGGGAACGACCACATAAATATTATTATATTAATGTTATAGAAACATGAGTGTTTAAAACGACCTGGAAAACTTGTCTGTCTCTTAAATCATAATAAATAACTTGACAGCCCGCCATTCAAATAGTAATCGTTCTTTTAAACTTTGTTTTTTTTAACCGAGTGTACGTAATGTAATGTTATTACTTGGAGAAAATAAGACGATAGCAGATTGTGAGCAGTTCAACGCTCTTTTTCAAATTGCTTTAGGCGCTTTGCAGACACCAGTAATTATGTTTGAAAAAGCTATACTAACCCTTTTTATTGCATTTTCGAAGTGATAGTTAAGAATAACGGGACTGACAGGTCGGATTCCGAGTAGTTATACCAGTAGGCACTATTGACTCTGGTCTTGCATCGACCGATTGAAGACAATAATAACAAGCACAATGCAGTTCCGGAGTACACAATACATCAATAGTGTATCTAATATGTATGTGATATGGTCTATTATTGCCTGTGCCGATTGATTCATATAATGTAGTCTCAGTTACAGTAAGACTTGCAGGACATTAATACATAACATGTTTTTATTATTTGGATGAATGACGTACTTTGAAGGGCGATGACGAAGGATAATAGGTGAAGGATGACTTACATGTATACATGTAGAAACATGAAGCTTCCCTATTTAGATAAGTAACTAGATAGTTACCGTTAAGGATAAGAATCTCTGTAGGTTCAGAGTTTTCATTATGATAAAAAAATATGCTCGTCTATTTATGTTCCCAACAATTAAGCAGTAGTAACTTATATTTAAATTTTAATTAGAATTAATCAAAAAATTATCGAACTTAATAGCTCAGAAATATCAAGTGTGTCATTTAAATTTAAATAATATGTTACAAATATCTTTTTTTAGTTAGACCTTGATACGGTTTTAAAGTACCTCACGGCAAAGAAGACTGGACATAATGTTTCGGAATTGATGAAGAGTCTAGTTGTTACACAATTGTAATACCATCACAGAACACATTAGCATAATTCACAGATTATCTTATGAAATTCATCTTAAATGCAAAACACTGTTTTAATTAAAACGAATATATGCGAGTTTTCTTAGATTTTTGAAAGGAAGTTCGCTCATTTCGCAGTAACAACGGGCGCTAATGTCGTTGCTTATTAAGTACGTAATTCCTTTTAATTGTATTTATTTATGGCAGTCACATTGATTACATTTTCATTGAACATGGGAGCCTTTGATTCCTTTATGTTATATTCATAAGACCACTAAATAAATTCTAAGTTTTATGAGTAAAAATTATATGGTAGATAATTAGCTAGCTAGTATAATTCATTGACTGCTTTCGAGGAATCAAAGAATTATAGCAATATAATAAATTTCATAAAGCCTTTAAATCTACTTTTTAAATTAAGAACTATCTATTTTGTTAGCTTCAAATAATGGTAGGAACAAAAAATATATACTTTAGAGTATGTTATAAAGAATATACATATATGTATGTATTAAGAATAAATAGTTGATGCAACGTACTGTGAATTAAAGACAAATATCGGACAAAGGAAAATAATA
Organism: Danaus chrysippus; assembly: GCA_916720795.1. Taxonomy (NCBI): domain Eukaryota; kingdom Metazoa; phylum Arthropoda; class Insecta; order Lepidoptera; family Nymphalidae; genus Danaus; species Danaus chrysippus. Next base: position 6,770,543 of record CAKASE010000074.1, read on the forward strand.
TCCGACAAATGACGAATTTTGCAGAAGTTAACTAAAAAATGAATATTTTTATGATTAAAACAAAAGCTTGTTCTTAACATATTTAGACATAAGTACGTGGTACATTGTGGTAATGTTTAATTTCTTTATGTCATCATGTTTTTCCTCAATCCGAACTACTGAAGTTATTCATTTAATTCAGTTGATGAATTTAATTAATGAAGTTAGTATTATATCTTGTTTAGATCATAAATTTACTCAACATTTTATCAACGCCCACGTCGCAGTGATAACATGGTGCCCACATTTCCTGTAGCTGTTTCACAGATATACAATTGTAATATAAAATGTATGAATTGTAAATTTACGTAACATTGTATTTTGACATGATCATAATTTTTCTGGTGAACGATAACACATATAAAAATAACCATATACGTGGCTATGAACTGAGTGCAAAAAAGACAATTATTCAGAATACTTTTAAATAGAGCTAGAAAATTTAGGGACCGAGAACAAAAACATTTTACATGAGAATAAATAATTAATTGTCTAATAAAATTTGCTCCGGCCTCAAATCAAACCCCGTTTATAGTCGTGGGAAACCCGGGGATGGTTGAAAAGGAAAAAGTATGAATCATAAATACCATTATATATGGTTTTGCACATGCGTCATTGTTTAATAAATATACGTTTGTAATAAACAGCACCTGTTAGGCAAACAATATATTAATAAGGCTATTTATATTAAGCTGAGCGTCAAATGATTCTGAGAGTATGCGTATCTAGTCTTACATCGAACGTGAAGATATTCACTTCGATGGAGTCGATCAATTACGGCTTTAATAGCTGTGAGAAAACCATGATGCTCCAGTAAAATATGCTGCATCATAGCACCAATCGAGGACGTGATTTTCTCTTATACATATTTCCTTGTCGAGCTACATATACTCGTATACATACATTAATATAGTTGTATCATTACCAATTGCTTAACAAACGGGATCAATTCAATAGACAATGACATTCAATACGGCGTGAGCGATCACGTCTCCAAGGGCGTTAATGTATGAGGTCCATTTAAAAGGTACATTGATTCAATTACAACGCCTGCTATTTATTACATTACCTGACTTTAGCACATTAAGTTCTCGCAATATTAGCTTTTATTGCGTAGAGGAGATAATTTAATAAATTGCAGCGTTGTTAGCACGATTGAAAGAGCGGTGACAGCAAGGTTTTTACTGGTACATTAAGATACGAAGGAGAATATTTACTCCGAGGCGGTGATAATCATTGAATCATGAAGTGCATCATAATCTAGGTGCCTAGTTCTTGTTACAGCGGCATCGTTTTATAACCTCGATGTTTAATATAATGATCATGTTGTATTAATATAATGAAAACGTACGGCGGTTTGAGCGTAACATGTTCCGAGATAACCTTAAAATATTATGGCCTGTAGGTCGAATAACTTAAAATGTTATATTAATAAGAGTTAACTGTTTGGATGGGCGCTAAAAGAGGTTTTTGCCGTCGGCCAACAACGTCACTAAAACATTGTGCTTATGTGTTTAAATTATTTAAATTTCGTACAGTATGTACTTTACAGGTGAAACAATGTTGGCTTTCAGCCAACACCTACTTCGTGAAACAGGTCTTGCATTGTATCTGATTTCTTTAAAACTTGACGTTAGAATTAAAACTATTTCACATCTCTAAACCAGTGTACGAAAACGGGACGTCTTGATCTCTCGATATTCATCGAGTACATTTACCGTTCTGTCATAAATGTTTACATGTGTCCACACATTCCTTGCAAGTTGTAATTCAAGTCAAATACGCAAAACTGTTTTTTAAATGTTTGACTAAAAAGATATTGGCCCCAGTAGTGTTTTATTTTCGTGTTTACTGCATATAAAGCCATTGATAAGCGTGTCAACTACCGAATGTTTAGTGTATTTTAAACAAATGAACGGAGCTCTAGGAATGTCCTAGACGGCACTGCACGAATTTCAACAAATGTATTTCAATTGATACAATTGCTAGCAAATTATTCTGCAACAAGCTCACAACAGTGTTGATCAAATATTTTAAACCGTGTCATTGTATCTGTTTAATATCAATTGACTTAACCTGCTTTAGAAAATAATAAACATATATCTTCATAAAATGTATGGTTAGTTACATTGTTTGGGTATTGTCTCATGACTTCACATCTACATATTTCAAGAAATCTTTCTGTTAGATGACTTTTCTATATAACGTAACCGACATTTTTATAATGCGAAAGAAATTATTATCTCAAGGCAAATTATTAATAAAATATACTTCCGAGAAGTTTCAACTAACAGCCACAAATGACTCACAGTAATGAAGGTCGATGGCCTGCGTCCGTTTTCAAGAGATACCGCGGCAAATTGATGCTTTTTACAGGAAGTGTCAAGAAACACAAAAACTTACTTAAAACTGTCCAAACATCACGATTTCAATTACAAAGGCAAGTGTGTTTCACGCAAAACTAATTATTAGTATACCATTACTGCTTATCCTCACATAATATTGAAATAAAGTATATATATTTTTACTTACAGAATAAATGTATATTTATAAAGAGACAGGGAAACAGTGAAGGTAAATCAGAACCACGGTATTGTCCCTAAGATGTCATTGAAAGAGATGACAACCGCATTATGACTGTAATAATGCGTCGCGCGTAATCCACGGCGACCTTTGATAAGTGGCTCGTTCGCTATTTCCACACTTCCCTAGATTTAAACAATTCGCGTTCTTGACATCTCTATTTGCGGTCATGTTGGCAATTCATATTGACGATTCCCAATCAAAATTTCATATTTCATTTTACACAATAATGATGGCATTACCTACATTCAGATTTGCGTCATTCGTCTATTAACTAGCACTTATTTACTCGATTTCCAATATCGTATTACGTTGGATTTTATTAGGAAGATTATGGGATTAGTTTAATTGGCGCTGTATTGTTTGTCTTTGGTTCTTTATCTACCGCACGTTATTAATTACCCGCATCCAGTTATGTGAAAATTGTACATTACCACATATTATCTTTAAACCCATGCAAAATTTTAAAGACAGTGTTAAAATTCAAAGAGAACAATGTTTTATCTATGGCGGTTGCGGTGGAAGTGGTTATTTGTAGGGAATTAGTTTTGCAAATTGGCTGTTTCGTAAAATTAAATGACATAGATTACTCTAGCCTCCCTTTCGAACTATTTGAGTTATCTTTGAAAAGGGATAGTTAAAATTATTAACTTAATTGCAAATATCCATCAGTCTTGGAGATATTTTCTGCGCATAAAGCAATATTGCTAAATGCATTAGCTATTATACGACTAAATACAGTAATTATTATATTCAGTAAACGAGAACTAAATGCATATAAAATTGTTGTAGTAATAATTAGCTTACACAGTCCACAAAACAGCTTACAACATGTTATACTCTGACGACATCCTCTGATTGTGATCGTTGCGATGAAATAGAATAGTCGGAAGTCATACCACATAATGGAATGTTTCGTTTTGATTGATCGCTCACGACTGCATCATTGATTTCTGTCTTGGACCCAATTCTCGGCTCTCGAAACTCGAAAGTATTAAGATCATGTGGGCTTATCTAATTCAACATCCACTTGTGTTTGCAAATATGCAAGTCAACGAGGCATATCCTTAATAAGCAATGAAGTTGCCCTTGTGAATACGAATACAATTCCATACGTTAAATTATTACGTTATTTATGAAACGAGTCCATTTACTGCGCTGGATGGCTCTATTGGTTAGGAAATATTGTTTGATGATATTACGAATGTTCTTTTTTATAATTCATTATGATGTGATCTTTGTAGTTATGTTCGTAATTACATTCAACACGAACATTCATATTTCTAACATTATGAAATTTAGATTCAATGGCTCTTGGTTTTCAAATGAAAGGCTTCACATTCGAAACACGGATTATAGTCCGGTAAATGTCGATTTTACACTTGTTGATTATGACATAAAACGCTAGAAGTGGCCAGTTACCTCTTACCTTCGTCGAAATGCTCTAGGTCGTCTGCAGTCGTGACTCGTCACACTACCACGCAGATTGTGAGCGTCCGTTCACATTATATCATCCGTCACTATTTCCGGAAAACGAAAACATCTCTCATTATGTATTTTATTAAAGTTTTAATGGTTTTTTTCTTCTTTATTATCTACAACAGCGTAAATAAATTCATAAGTTTTTAATTTACTCCTTCCTTCAGTAGCTTCTTATCTTAGGACCATCGGCAGGATAGCAAATAATAAAACTGTCTATCTTTGTAAAATTTATGTTCCAAAGCTTTTAAGAGTATGGGAGAGGGCCTTTTAACAGCCTGTAGGCAATGGAAATAGCTTCCATGATTGCTTATGCGCGTCGAGTGCGATGCTTCCTGTTAATGGAGTGGCCATCTAGTCGCCGAACTGTGACCAAATCAAGCATTCGGCCGTCAGATACTACCGCATGATAACAATATTGTTTTAATTACTAAATTCTATAATAAATTATAATGTGTATCGTAATTAAAACTTGATTTATAATTATAATTTGTTCGAAAACAAGTCTGAAATAATAGAGTTAAATATGAACAAAAAGTTTATTGCTATGCGGCAAAGTTATAAAATTTTTCATTTACCTAAACCCGTCACTTTCAATAACAAGTTATATTCGTTTCACAATAATAAATGTGTAAACTTTCGGATTGTTTTAATAATATCAGAAGTAAATATAATAATATATTCGGTATAGAAAATAGAACGATGTTTATAAGTGTGGGTGTTGAATTGTTGATACAAAAAGTTGAATATATCTAGGCCATCTATACCAAGACGAAATAATGACTCCTCTATAATCAACTTTTTATATAGAATTTAATTGAATTTAATGCAAATAATTTATTGGAAGCTGTGTCAATTTCGTATATTAATATAATGTGCTTAAAGTTAATATCCTTTATTAAGTGTGGTCTTCCAAAAGGTTTAAGGTTCACAAATCACATGTAATCAATCATTATCATTTATATTTCTAAGAAACGGTGAATCATATGCAAGTTGTGGTATCGTCGGTGTTCATATCTTATTTCAAGTCAAGGTTCTAAATGTATATTTTCGTATATCTTTATTGTATAAAACCCAAAACTACTCAGACTGCAGCAATGCGTAATATTCCTCAGCAAAATCTATATCCATTTCTTGGAAGTTGAATTTTATTCTTCGCAATTTGGATATAATCCAAATGTAGGGATTTTTACTTGTTCTAAAATGGATAGTATGTAATATGTAACTACTTATAGAATAACGATAGGAAAAGTTACAAAAATAATCGCCTTTTACTACATAATGAAATAAACAAAACACTTTGAGTTTTTTTACGTAATAAAAAGCAAGAGTCACATGATAAATTTATTAAAAGTGAATACGTGGTACTCAATGCAAAAACAAAGTAAAAAATATCAAGGCAGCATTAATAATTCCTTGTTTTCTAAAAGTATTTCGACACGATCATAATTTATTGAGGATTTGTAAATATTAACATGAAAAAAACTTCTATATCATTAAATAAATATGTATGAGTAAATATATGATTAAAATAATGTTATCGACAAAAATGGTTTGAAATACATATTATCCTTGTATAATAAAGCGATTAAATACCGAGTGTTAATTAATGCAAAAATCTTGTTATATTTGGATAATGTCCTTGATATTAATAATTATAGGAAGATATATCAAAATCTCATAAATACGTCAAAACATCCGTGACCTTTAACATAAATTGTGTCACATAAATTTGAATGGAATCTCAATACCAGCCGAAGGTGATGAAAAAATCCACCACATTGTTAAATTACGATGACTTAAGAAAGCTAAGCACAATGGACAATGGGTTTAGCAATGGTGTAGTTGCTTAAAATGCATCTTGAGAACAGTAACGGTAGCATAATGACGGTAATGTGATTTAAGTAAAACACTTTCCCTCCCGAAGGTCGCCTCTGTGCCTTGAATATTGTCTGCGCGTGCGCACCAACTGCTAAACAGTCGAGTGGCTTTTCTGTCATAATGAGATGAGCATACACAAGTAACACATGCCTGACACATGTTTTTCGTAAAGTCAAACGTTACACAACACTATCGTCTTTATACCAATTGTCATAATTTTTTACGTTTAGTATTTGTTAGAGAAAGTCCATAGCAAAGTCAAATACCAAATTCCAAACACGAGACACGAATGGAGTAACTATATTTTTAGGTCGAACTTCGCTGAGAAAAACCAATAATATATTTAATTTTTATGTCTTTACTGATTCATTTGTATTTTTAGCCACGAATAATCGGAATCAGGATTTAAGAAAAACATTAAGCAGTGTTACCACACAATATTCACGTATATCTAGTAGAACTTGAGTAAATTATAATCATTTGAATATTAGTGACAGAAGTACAAAACTAATATTTTTAATACACGTCAAACTCTTTTTTATATTCTTCGTGGTTCATTCGGATGGAGTTGACATCTGTTCATCCAATAAAAGATCGACGCTTAATATAAAACTTGAGATTAATATTGTTTGTAATTTAACTATGGAATTACAGATATTTAAGGCAGTTTACATAATATGGAGATTCATTACAGACATGCTAAAGAATCAGCTTCATATCGATTCCTTGAAATCTAATTCTAGTTCAAACTTCCTTACTTACCTAATAAGTTTTAGTTACATTACTATTAAAATAACCTTAAGTCAAGAATATTAGTTTCCCAAATTAACTTTTTACTTTACGAAAATCAGTAGTTAACATTTAGATGAAAATATAACTTTTTGTATTCGACTAATTACATATGAATATTATTTTATCTTTTTTACTTTAGAAAAACCTAAAATGAGCTTTATATTACGCGTTGTGATGAATTCTCTTACAGAATATTTGTGGTCGAATCTTTGTTCACTGCTTCGTTTTTTAATGTTTACTAAATATAAAACTATTTTAAGTGAAACTAAATAACCGTCAACTCACCACAACTATTTACATTAGTAAAACCCTTAGACCACCATACTTGATAGCTTTTACTGGAAAACTGAATAGTTTAATCCATAAGCGAATTCTTGCCGCTTACGATCTATTGTACGACAAAGTATGGACCCACGCCTCTTAATTTGATGGCTTCTAAACTACCGATTGTGGCGGTAAATTATGGCAATGAACTTCAATGTTCGGTTAACTTAGAACAGCATTTTTGATTCTTATAAAAATTCTATTACGTATGTATGTTCTCGTATTGCTAAAGTTTTTTAAAATCTGATAGTGGACAACATGTGCTAATATAAACTAATTCAGAAAATGCTCAGTTCTTAGACTTATTACATAATTTCATATACAAAAGTTACATAAATTGCAAGATCTATCTTTACATCTAACCTATATTCAACGAGACGGTATGTCTGTCGAGTGTCACGTTAATTAATGTTTGCTCAATGGAACATTCGTAACTCAAAATATAACAAATGTTTACTGACTTTAAATTCTTTAATAAACAATGGAACCATCTCTGTTTATTTAACATAAATTCGTCAAAACTGATGATCTACTTTAATGTTTTGAAACTTTTGAGCTATTTTAAAAACCGATTTCCTTGTTTTGAGGTTTGACGAACTGTGATTAGGATTTTATAATATATATTATAAGAATCTTTATAGACGTATAGTATTAGAATTAACCGAGACAAACAGCCCATCGTTTCTTTCACGCTAGGATGCATATGACTCTTCAAGGCCACTACGTCGCCTTATTTATTAAGGTGGAGGAATTCACGTTACATTAATTTCCTTAATATTTATAGACGCCTTATATATATTTTAAGACTCCTTATATAATAACAGCAAAATTTTTGAGAGCGAAAAAGATTTGCATAATGTAAAGAAGATGTAAATCTTAGTAACGAAAATAATACAACATTGTGTTGTTAATAAATAAGGACCATTGTAATTAAATAATATTTGAAAAGGCACTTTAAAATGTCGTAATATTATAAAAATGTCAGTTTATTAAACCTATTGTATTACTAGTCAACTAATATTAAAGACAATTATTCTTACGTACATAGAATGTAATCAAGGTAAAGATACCATTTTATACAAAGAACCAAATAATCTCATTAAAAAGATGTTTTAAGGCAGCCAGAGAATTACTTCTTTCTGTGGCTTGCGGTCACGTTAGATGTCATAATGTCTGGAAATCATCTTTGTAATTATTTACTAAGGTCGAATCTTGACCGTCTGTTGAGGATCCGATTACCTTGCAAGAGACTCTAGTTTTACTTATATTTAATATTAATATCGATAAAGTATAAGTACTTTAGGTATTTATTAAACAGGAATTTCGCTTACTAAACTAACTTTAATATACTTGTTTGCTAGTAAAATGTTAATGATATTACTTAATAAATTATGATAAATATCTATTACCCAAAAAAAAAGCAAATTTTTTATTCCTGCATTACATTTTATGTATTTTTGTTCTAGGTGTAAAAAGTGTAAGCGGCGCTGTCGCAGCGTCCACCTCCACACGCCTGCTGATGACACAATAAATTGTGATGCTGACACACACAGGTCCCTATAGAAAACTGCGTCCTAGAGGACGACGAAGGACGTTCTAACATATAAATAATTTAACGTGGAAAAAGTGCCTATATCGCTATAATGATGCTGAATAATCGACGCAATTTTGTCTTTAGAGTGAGTATCGTGATTAACATCGCCGTACTATTGTACGCTGCGATGCATTTATCTAGTAGCAGTACCCCAGGTGTTGAATGGATGCCAATGACGGTAGAGGGATCTGAGAGAAGTGCAGAATTCCGGTATATTAATAGAGAGGAGAGCCGAAATGAAACGGACACGAGACCGCCGGATTCCAGTGTAAGAAACTTTGAGGAGTCGACATCACAGAAGACTCCCTCTACCATGCCCACTACGAACAAAACAACTTCCAGTACCGCGTCGGTGCCAGAATTAGAAAAGAAAATAAACAGTGTTCTGCCCGAACCCGACTCATCAAATGGTACGGCTTTGGAAATAGACGATGAGGACGCCCTAGCTCCAGCAACACTCTCATATCTTCGAACATTATTGAATTGTAATGATAGAGATATGCTGCCGCAGACATTGCAACGCGGAGATTATTGGGTTTTGAAGAATTTCGTTCGTGCGGATCACGGTTTCATCATGTGCCATGAATCTATAACCTACACAACACACGCTGGTTTCGAGTTTCTAGATAACGTCCAGCCTCTAGTTGAAAGGTATGTAAAAATAGATCAAATACATTATTTAATGTCGGTACTTATAACGTTTGCCCTAGTTTGACACTACTTTGGTTAATACCTAATCGTTACACTTTAATGACTGGTCTTGCTGTTTCATTGCCAACTGGTTTACCTTCGCTTCGATTTGCAGTTGAGCTTGAAGTAGTGCCGAAACGGTCAATTAATATTTATTGTATCTTTTTTTTTGTTGATGTTCTAGTCGATCTGTTGCGGTCACGCTTCTTTATTCTGATCAATAAAAGCAAATGAATACCATATTATTAAATAGTACAGATAGATGCAATATTTACAAAATAGACAACTTTCCATCCAAGTTGACAAACCGCTTTTTAATTTAGAAAACATGGTTGACGTTTTCACTTACTCTGTTTTGGGTTTTTAAATAAAAATATACTCTTTACTTATTAAAATTCTCGATCTATTTGATACATCAAGGCATAAGGAAAAACTCAAGGAAGTTTAATAAAGTAATGTATGTATTTTCGCGTGTTGTAAACCCTCGCTTAAATAGTCCGGGGAAAAACAGTATAATTTTAATTATAATGTAATTGCTGCCACCTGGGTAGAACCAGTAGATCGTTTTATCCACATAAATTACGAGTATGTCGTCGGTGAAGCATAAACACTAACTAAAATGAAATCTGAAACCAGTCATAGCATAACGTTTGCAAAATATTGTGTATATGGAGGGAAGAAATGCATATGAAGTGAATGAATGAATAATATAACACTAAGAAACAACGACGGATGTCCTTTATTTATCATTTGTATTTTTATTTTAGGTGTTTACAAAATAATACGACTATTTATTTTGTTTTCATATCCATTGGGTGTATTTTTCATCAACAGCTTATGTATTTTATGCCAAGTAATGAAAGAGATATTTCACTGTAGTTTATTATAATATGAAAGCAGCATAAAAAAAATTATTTTGCAGTTCTGAGTAAAAATTACCATAGTCTTAAAAAAAGCTATTTAGAACTACGGCAAAACACGAGCATAAGCAATTGTGAAGACAAGCTTATGTATCACTTTTGTACAGTGAAAGTGTAAAACTGACTTTATTTTTTGGCGATCTTAACACAATAGCCGTTTCGCTAATAAACATATTTTACTTATTCATATGTCTCATGACGATGGAAGAATAAAAAACCATTTTCATCAGCATTCGTAGTCATAAACCCAACCTAGCTTGACTTGTACTATCAGTGTAGTTGTCATTAAATTTCACTCGTATAGCTATAATCATAAGATCTAATTTGTGGTCCCTAAATTTTATACATGTTCAACCTTGACTCGACTCTTGTAGCTTATATGCCTTTTAAAGAAAGTCAATTGTTAAAAAAAATCCATGGTCGTTTTTGACCATACAAGACGTTAATTTCTTACCTACGAATCTTGCCTTTAATATTTTTTTGCATATTTCTTTCTTCATGTTTAATTTTAAATCTAAGCTTATTGTCAATTTCGAATATAAAAGCAACAAAAATTATGTGAAATAGCTCGACTCCATACTCTAACCATAATTTGATAGACACGGAACTTCTGATCAACTTAAATTATCCCGTGAAGGAAAATTATGTTCTGCCTGTCACGGATTGACCTCCTCCGCCATTTTATGATCATCTAGTTACAGAACAAGATGTCGTCAGTCGAATAATGATTTCGCGGATACGGACCACTATTCCCTTTACTACAGATGCATTATACATTCTCTTCTATTTATTTATATAGTCTCGTTTTATGTAGGTAAAATGTATTAAATACAAAATATTTAGTTATTAATTTGGAAAGAAAAACCTGGCAACACAGAAAATATTTGGTGCGATGTTTAAAGATTTGAATTAGCCAAACAAGTTTAACTTTCTGATCACAAATCTAATGAGTTCACGATGCAGACAATAGCAGAATCTTTTTCTTAAAACAGTTTCGTAAACGTTATGACTATGTCGTATCACGATTGCATGAAAGATTTTAAGATAGGATTTACTAGCCGTGGTTACTATTATACAATATGAAAAATAGAGAACTAGAGAACGTTTTATTTCCGCAATCATATTTAAAATGTATTAAAGTAATATACAGTATATAATCTCTTTGGATCTGTAATACTATAAAATACGTTTAAATCTATTACAGCGTATTTGTGTACCTTTTTAATTTCTAGTATTACAAATTTTCTACGCCGACTTAACTGACGTAGGTGTCCATGATGATACTCCGAGAAACGCTATTTAATCTCACCGTTTCCATACATTTATTGCCACAAGCCCCTCATACTGGGATCAACATAGCTAATTAGAGACGTATCCTAGTTTCCACAGCCAATGGTCATTATAAAACCTATGGTCTATCATTATCGGTGATAGCAGAAGCAATGATTTTACAACCATCTACTTGCTATCCCAACAAACTAAGTTGCAGTTTGCGCAATTCTGATTTCAAAAAGAATTTTATTTTAAATCAGTTACAATACAATGAAATGTGTTTTCAAGGCTTATTAAACATTTCTATGAATAATGTTTGAGAATGTGACAGGGATTGTAAACATTTCAAATGTATTAATAATTGTTACCTTCTTGAAAGGTCACAATTACATGCGACTGCCTCTGTACATATTTATACCCTATATTACAAAACACATTATGTATAAGTATATAAATATATTTTGCAATTCTTAAATGCTTTAAAATTACAATAATGTTTTTTTATTTAAAAAAATGGTATCAATATAGCGTAACGAATTCATAAAGATTTAATGAGCAGTATCATTACATTATAACAATGATTTGAGGAAGTTAACTTATTCTATACAAGGTTTTGTACCTGATTAAATTGTCACAGTATATAAATAAAATAAACAAAAATTTTGTTTTTTCAAAAGAGGAAAGGTCTTATTAAAAATTTTAAAAATATTTATAAGAAAAACAAGACATTTTTCTTTTTGGACCAACTTTTTTTATGTAACTTTCCAAGGCGGTCCGCCATATTGTCATGAAAACGTTTCATAACATATAAAAAAACATAAACCCATTCCATAATTAATATTATTTTGATCCCTAACCTTGAAGTGTTTTTGATTGTTGCAAGTGAATGGTTCTAAAAAAAATCCTCCAAAAAGACCAGATGACATTTTAAAACATCGAATAATTTTATTTTTGTAATAATATGCCGAGTAAAAATAGAATCGGTTTATATTAAGAACAATTTGGAGGACAAGTGAAAAGACAAACAATATAATTATTTATTTCACTATTGTTCGACTGAAGAGAACTCTTAAACATTTTTAAGTAACAAAAAACCCTCACATTAAATAACAATTGACGCTTTCATATGTCAATCATTAGTCCATTAGATGGTAATTGTCCATCTGATAACTTCATTGTGAAACTAGATACGCCTCTTTTGATTATAGGGCATGCTCTTACTGGAATTATTACACTATTAAATGCCTAGGTCAGAATCACACAACAATGTAGATTAGAGTTCATCCTCGGTTGATAATTAGACATAAAATTTCCTATATATGTATTTGGTTAATAGCATAATTAAATCTCAACGTTTACGATCATAAAATTGAACATAAGCTAAAAGGCTTGTCATAACAACTAGTGCAAGTATCAAGATATCTAAATATTATTATAAATAGCTATTGTATAACAAAACTACAACAGTAGCGACAGTATAAGTTGTCCATATGCTCTGCTCCCCTTTTAATAACTTCGCATCTGCGACTAGCGGAACTGCGCATGAGTTCTTCAAATATAGACCAGTTATAATATATACTTATAGAAACATTTAATAATATATACATTCTCATTTCGTAACAGTTTCATCCGAGTAAAATATATTTTCATAATTAAAAGTATAAAAGGAATCATCCAATTAAAAATCATGTTTCGTAAAGCAGTAAAGCTCGTAGATATAACTTAGATATTCTCGTGTGAAAACAACTTCATATCGGTGCTAACAACACAGTTGCTTTTATTAAGAACGTCTAAAATGAGATTAATAAAACCAAGATTATCAAAGTGCAGTTTAATCTAATTGCTTTTTCTTCGGTATCATATATGATATTATAAAGAAATAAAAAGTTCTTTATAAAACTGTTATTAAAAACATCCAGCGTACACCGGATAGCTATCTTTATGGAATAATTTAATTAATATTTATACCATTATATACGCCGGCGTATCGAAAGTGTTTTTAATTATAAAACGTTCATAAAACAGTTATGGATTGCCAAACACGCTACGGATTCTTTCGTGTTGTATACGAAAAGTGAAAATACCATAGAGGCTTGGTCTATTGACACAGATAGATAAACAACGGATTGTCACTCTAACTGGTTGTCACTTTCGGCTGGAGTTTAGTTGTTGCAGTAAAAAAAGCCAATGAAAATATAATTGACTGAAAATCGAATAGAATGGTATGAAATAGTTCACATAAATGTTAAGTTTAATATATTCTAACATCACGCAGTACCTAAACTGTTATGACTTAAAGCAAATGTATCTTAATTCATAGCATTAACATCCTTATTGTTTAATCATTCTAGATCAAACAATTACTTTTATAAAATGAATCTAATCGGGTCATCTATTGTTGTAGTCGTTTCTGCACATGATAGTTCAAATATAATTTAAACCGGCACGTGTGTTGCAGATTCTATTGTAACCTATTTCGTAATAAGTCTGTTAAATTTCCTTATGTAACAATGTAAATGCTAAGTCTGCAATCGCATCAATAACTTTCGCTGCAGCAAAGATCGTCATTATTCACTGCAACATTTTCTAAAACCTGAGCTATACAATCAGCTACGAAGCAATACTATCATTATTACTATGGTGTTAAAGTTTGTTCTAAGTCCTTTCTATTTTGAAATTGAGATCTCAAGCCTTTATTGGGATCCGAAGGCGGCAACCTCCACGCATCCCATTATCAGCAACTTGTAATGAGGATTCGTATTCCGATGTAATAGAGTTACCATTACATTAATTTCCATCACGTATTACCGTTTAATACAAGTTAATAGCATAGAACCAGCATGATGCATAACAGCCACGTGCTTAAGGTCATTTGTCCACGCGCAAATTGTTCAATCAGCTTAATAACTATGAAGTGATTTAAAATGCATTGTGCTAATCCATAAAATTAAGATCTTTTATTATGTAAATAAAACTGTATACAAGATAACATTGTGACTTCAATTTTCATTTGCAACGTCTGAGAGTTAATATCTGTGAAATAGCGTTGTGAATAGATGACACGGACGTATGAATTCAGAACACCAAAGTAAATTGTACGCCTATTAGTACAAATATGTCGGCCATTATGACTGTAATAGCAACATTAAAATTCAAACTCATTTAATACGGATCGTTTTTGAAAACAACATAAATACTGATTCACCAGTATTGAAATGTAAAAAAATATATAAATGGAATGTAAACTAGATAGAAATACATTATACTGATAAAAGAGGTCATACATTCAACAAAGTATGGCGTGAAAAATGTAATAGAGGCAAAAGAAACAGACGAATCGAAACGAACTGGCTGCGATACGAAAGCTAAGGAGTGGTTCGCGTGTTCTTTGATACGACTTTGAGTAATGAGAGTGCTCAAGATGGCACGGAATTGAAATATGTTTTGTTTTAATGAATCAGATGTAGGGCGACCGTTGTAGCCGCGAATGATTATCACTTCTGATGCAATATTACCTGAACGAGTACTTTATCGGATTCAAGTACGAGCTACATAAATCTAGCCGTAGATAGGATGTGGTCAGACGAAATGAGAATTTACTGTTATTTAAATTACGTGCGAAATGGTATTCTCTGAGAATTTAGATATAGGTTTCTGTGAGAACTCAAAATTTAAGAGTAGTAGATTGTATATTAATAATATTTTTCGAATGATATTGTTGAAGTTCAAATGCATTATTTTATTTCTATTTTATACCTATATTTCTCCTTCATTTTATAGTTCGTTATAAACAAAAAAAATTAAAAGAGTCTTTGTATTAATAGTATCGAGTTAGGCACATGACTTAGTAGTTAGTATATTTAATAAACAGAGAAGAAAAAAGATAAAACATATTATGAAAACATTATCTGAGTGTTCGAGATCAAACAAATAGCAAAAGCCACGTTCATATCGAACACAATACCATCCTATGCGAAGTCGGTTTAGAAAAAAATGCAATAAGTATTCATTGATGATATGAACAGGTGTAGGGCGAAAGGCCTTGCGGTCAAGTCAGAGTTGCAGCCAAGTGCAAGCTCTCATTACGGCATCAGCATCATATGAACAGTTATACATGCGGTCGCCCATGTAGGTCGAACTTGAACGTGAAATTAAAAACGTCTGTGAGAATTCCACTCTTAATTGATGTATTTTGTCTTATATAATTTATCTACACATTTCTCATAACGAACATCGCGTTTTGATAGCAAATGAAAATTATTATTTTTTAATTTGTGCTATAAATTATGAACATAATTCCGTGAGTAATTAACGCAGTAAAAATGTAATATAATATGAAATTAGGGTTTCAATTAATTACGTAATGTATTGTTATTTGACGTAATTGATATTACGGTACATACTATATATAATACAATATAGCAGGCGCTCTCATGGGCATTGTTGGAGCGACAGGTCGGGTCCCATCCATCATTCCTCGCTAGACCCCTCGCTAATCCATTTTTACTATCGATTCCTACACCCTTACTAGTTATTCCCTTCAATATTCTTATATATTTATAACACGAAAACTCAAAGGAACAACGCTATGCCTTTTAATATTAAATTATGCGACGCATATATTATATATTTTCATACATCTGCTAGAATATTAAAGAGGATAAAAGTCAAGCTGTTCAAACCTGTTATTATTTGATTAAAAGTGCTTCCGTAAACGTAGAGGTGTTCGTTTCGTATTTAAATATTACGAAACTATATCCACATGTATTATTTAATATTATTCCAGTCCCTATCTCATCAGAACCACACAAGTCAAGCTATGTAAACATTTCAAGGGTTTATTCAATAAGTGAGAATGAATGTTTGTTTGATTGCGATAAGCAATGTAATCGTACCATTATTCCGTATAAAAATCATATCTTATCCCAAAATCTGATTCTCAGACCCTCGTTATGGTTTTAAGATAGCAAGAATAGTATTTTTTTTATGTCAATATAAACTCGCGATTTTTATTTCATCTGTCTTATCTCAGACATAGTTGGGGTTTAAGAATGTATGTGAAATACTAAAAGTATTATAACTCTTCGATACTCGATTTTAATACTCGTGGCTAAAGTTGGAAGAAAAGGCATCAATAAAGTTTTTATATGTAACCGATAAAAACGGTAAAAAAATTCTAGTGACATTTATCCGGCTTAGTAAATAAGATCTTCGACGACTACTAAAATAGCAATTAGTGCTAAGCTTAGAATATCGATTAAATTTCAGTAGTATTTTGGTTCATATTCTCAAATCAATATTTCTTAGTGGAATATAAATGTCTTACGCCCCTATAGTACGTACATGTTTAAAGCATAAACTTATTTTTTTATCTTTTAAGTAATAGATTATGATATATTTTTTAAATTAAATAATAAAAAACATTAACTAAATTTATGCATTTCACGTCAGAGACCATTGAAAATATAGAACTTAATTGAATAATATTATGAATATTTTTATAAATAAAATTAAAAGACTAAGCAATATAAATAGTTGCATCATTTCAGATTTAAGTTGCGGTATCATATAATTAAAATACAGAAATGTCCCAGATACGGTAACAATATGCGATGGCTTATTTGATTTTCGAACAGTTACACAAACATGTATCTCTTTGTCCTTTCAATATTAAAATATTTTACACAAGTTTAAATATTTAAACCAGTAACTGAATATGTGATGCGGAAAGTGGCTTCTGGCGTTAGTGTTACGTGATGGCGCTGTCAATAAACTATACATTATAATATTGATCGGTAAAGTGAATTTATGTGTGCATTGTGCTGAATAACCAATGTACGCATGGTATGTATAGCAACACTTTCAAATCTATACTTTGATTTTAGATTCACTTTTACACCTTCATATAATTACTATGATTAGTAATGAAATATGTTTGTGCTGTAGAATATTACTTATAAATAGGAAGGTACATTGATAGATGTATGTACATTTCTTGTGGTATTCTTAGTTCTATTTTTAAAACAAAGCTCAAATCTTTACAAACACCATCTTGTTTACTTTTCAATCGATCCCACGAGCGTTCGAACGCCGACGTGCTAACCGAGGGTCGTGTGAACTTATAATGAGAACTGGTTACATTTTCTTTCCCTCTTTAACATGTTATTACAATTTTTATTGAAGTAAAAAAATCTTTTTTCGAACATAGACGTATCATTACGATGACATATAGATCGATTAAGCACTTATGATAATAAACACGGTTATAAAATAACTAGATAGTGTCAATTAGCGTTTGTCATCGCAAGGGCCGATAATGAAATATAATTTTACATTCAAAGAAGATATTATCGTTTGATATTATCAGAAATAACCAAATATAGCTTGTGTTAGTTATATATACTAACTAACTGCTTATTAGTATGGAGAAAAATATGAGGAAACTTGAATATTTTAGATATGAACGTCCGCGTATCTGCATGATAACACTAAAGTCTAAAGCGATCTTATTTTAAGATAGCATTTAATGAGAATCTACAATTTAATACGAAATCATCTATCTTTCAGACAATTTTTATTTACTTTTTGTATGCTTGTCGCTTAGAATCAGACTATGAAGAAAACTGATTAAAAGATGACAAAACCGTCCATATAAAACACCAACCATGCTCGGAAATTACTCTTATTATTTCTTTCATACGTCTATTTTATAAATTACAATTTTTATACTAAAACTGTTAAACTTGTTCAGGTGCTATTAACGAGGTGCGGATTATTGATCTAACAGCTAGACGAACCAAATGTTACCCGGCTACATAGCTACATCGTCTGCTTCACCCCATAACAAGTTGTTAATTCCTGTCTGCCTGTTCATTTTGTTACAAATTACGTTACCTTTTTCAATTTCATTCCTTATATTTTTTATTTCAATTGACGTTCGTTATAAAATAAATGATTTAAAGTGTCTATCATCGATCACAATCATATCAGGATTTAATACATATGTATATTATTCTGCATTTCCTAATGCTGCGAATGTATTAAGTTGCTTAGATTATTCATGAGATATCTAAACTAGACATTCTAGTTACACACGTAGTGATTTAAATAAAATAATTGATACTGCGCCATCAAGTAATTAACAATCCAAAGTGATTTGGCATAAACATCATAACTATGTAGGACTCTTTATCTTACAATTTCCACATAACATATTTCACCTCATCTCAACTAAAACCGGCTTCTGTGTTGAGGTGGAAAGGCTTATGCTAGACGTCATACATATAATTTGCACAAATATAAAAGTAAGCATATACTGAGTTCGGTTACGAAATTTTTATCTATTAAATATTATGAAAGTGTTAAATAATATATAAAATGTTATGAGGCGAACTACATAAATTGCTTTTCTGCAAATATTATCATCTATTGCCACCAGAAACAATTGAAACAAATTGCATTTATTGTATTTAATTATCGTTTATTTTACACTACAGTTTTGAATTTTTACAACATTTTATATAAACGAATTACTCTAAATATATAATCTTATAAAAATTTATTTAATATAAGAAATAATCCTTTGTATACAAAACAATGAATCTTTAAGTTAATTTTCGCATTTTAATTGCGATTCTGCAAACAGGAAAGATAAATTACATTTATGAACAGCCCTATTTAACATAAACTTATTATAAATAAGGATACAGTGTACAATTATGGATTTAAATCAACATTCATTACAAAATGCGCGTAAAATAAAAATTTCAATTGTACATATTTCAATTGTATTAATTTTTTACTCTGTACTAGAAAACGCTTAAAGAATGTTCACTTATCGAAAGATATGTAAAAAACGGAACGCGGTAACAAGTTTTATTAAATATTTAAAATATAATAATCAATACATAGAAAAATATAATATCAGCTTTTACGTATATACGACATTGAATCTAAAAAAATTAAATTCTTTATGTTTTTAAATAATTATGACCTTCAAAAACATCAAGTGAATATCTTGACGTTTTGTAAATAAAATTCTGGTTTAAAAAAACCAACGTCATTTTTTTCCCTTTACATGTATTTGTAACCTCAAGTAATAAGTAATCATTATATAGTTATTAGGGTATACTTTTTGTCATTATCTGATTATTATACATAGTAGCTCTATAGTGAGCTATTGAAAGTTTATTAAATAAAACTGAATTTTGTTTGAAAACAACATGTTGTTCAATGTCGTTAGAACTTGCAGCGCAAGTAACAAATCAGTTAGATTTCTTTGAAGTTAGATTTTCATGGAACCTAAACATTGTAAATGTCTTTTCACACGCAAACCTTAGCAGGACAACCTCTTGTTGATTAAATTGAATAAATGTTTTGATTATGTTTTCAATACTTTACATTGGAATTTAATTTATTTGTTCATGTTAAATATTATATATACGATGTAAATTCCATAGATATAGTAATCGAGTTACATATAAAATATTATAATATGATTTTATTTCTCAGTTTTAAAATATTTCACTGAATTTCTGGAAAGTTATATTTATTACATATTGAAAACTTTTTTAGGTTTAATGAAAATTTTATTGAATTGAAATTTACTATAAATGAATCGTATTCTATTTCAGATGGATGGCCCCAGTGAGTCTTGCGATTCACGCGCCGGGTACCGATATGGCCCCCACTGTGAATAGCATCAGATACCTGAGGGATTGTCTCGGGAACGAGCTCATCAAACAGTTCGTCACCTTCCACGTGTTCTTTTCACATAAAAACGTTCCCACTAGTGTAAGTACGAAACAATGGTGTAATTTGATTACAATCTTCACAAATTTCTTCGCTTTGACTGATAAACAATAAAATGAAAAAAACATGACATTCATTTAAATATAGCCCAGCTTATATTACAATTAAGTGTATTAATTTTAGATTTAAATAGTTTATTTTATTTTCTAGATACCAAACCCGGAAACGTTCCTCCAGATCCCGTACAATTGCTCAGGCAAGCCGCCATATAATGTGAATGCTAGCTCAACTTATATGAAAGCGAAGAATCTTTTGTATCCAGTGAACGTGGCTCGCAACATCGCCAGGGAGGCTGCTGTCACACATTATATATTGCCATCAGATATAGAGCTGTATCCTAGTCCTAATTTAGTACCTAGGTTCCTAAATATGATAGCTAGAAACGCTAAACCGCTAAGCACCTCCACTAAACCCAGAGTATTTCCGATAAGCATATTTGAAGTCGGTGAAAAGGTTCAAGTAAGTTAAGATTATAACGTATTCTACATTTAAAATGTATTTTTTTTATTTAAAAATAGTATAATTAAGTATACGAATAAATATTTAACGACTCTATTTTTAAATTATGAAAATATAAATGAATTATTATAAATAGTATTTTTATGTCTGAATCAAATTGCCATTATGTATAGAATTACTATTTTATTGCATTGTAAAGTACTTTTATTGCTTTTAATATATAAATTACTATAATATATAAATTACTGATTATAAATATAAATATTTTAAATACTTTAGAAATCGATTTAAGTATAATTTTTTTAAATAAAAAGTAATTAT
Source organism: Danaus chrysippus (assembly GCA_916720795.1). Classification (NCBI taxonomy): domain Eukaryota; kingdom Metazoa; phylum Arthropoda; class Insecta; order Lepidoptera; family Nymphalidae; genus Danaus; species Danaus chrysippus. The sequence continues at coordinate 6,791,708 of CAKASE010000074.1, forward strand.
AACCATATTGGAAGATGAAATGTTTTCCAACAGTAATATACAAAAAATATCTTTGTTATAATTTATATATTTGTATATTACATATATTCTAAATAGTTAGAAATAAAATATATTCTCCGGACTTAATCATGAAATCTATTTTCTAGGTGCCATCGACAAAGACGGAGCTTCGGGCTATGTTAGCTAACAAGACGGCTATCCCGTTCCATAAATTCGTCTGTCCCAATTGTCACAACATACCCGAGGGTCAGAAATGGATGAACACACCAGAAACTAATCGTGAGTATATTTTAAGAAGACAGAATTAAAACTAGCGTCTATTAAAAATAATATAAACATCAATTCACTGTGGTTCGTTGGACTTATTAACATACTTGGAATTGATTTGATATAACATAGTCTAAAACTGTTATGTACAATATCCGTCAATATAGTTTTTTTTTTAAATCTAGGCCGGTTTCGTTTTTGCGTGTCTAATTACGATGCATTGCCAATTAATCTTGCTGTGTCAGTCGTGAGCTATTTATGCCGTAAAGAGCATGGCATAGTTGTATGGGGCATTCTAATTGCGTGAGGGTCACTGACCGCACCGCGGCCACGCTTCCACATTATGCCAATTTGCAAAATCATAAAATTTCTGTTGCTTCTGCTTCATTGGCTAACGTAATTTATCTTTGTGGCTATGAACAGTATTCAAATTAAAGTTTTCTGCTTTAAATGATGATGATGAGTATTTGTATTTTTGTATTAATATAAAGTATTTCATTTAGGTATGGACGTTTTTCATGTTGGCAAGCGACGTGGTAAATTCGTTCATTGGGAGCCTATTTTCATCGGAACCCACCAGGACCCTTATTATGATGAGCGGCTCAGCTGGGAAGGGAAGAAGGATAAGATGACACAAGTGAGTAACACTTAATAAACAATTATATATAAATAAATAGATTCACTATTAATATGAACAATCTATATATATCACAGTTTTTTTGTATTGCTTACAATAGAGTAAATCTTCATCGATTATATTTTTCTTTACAGGGATATATCCTCTGCGTCAAGGACTATGACTTCATGATATTGAATAACGCATTCCTCATCCACAAACCTGGTATCAAACACTATGTAAAGAATCCCAAGAGAGACGCCATCGCTGGCCGACAGTCGTTGCTTATCAAAAGTATTATCATGCCGCAATTAAAAGCTCTCTTTGGGGCGAGGAGCGGGTGTGCTCTGTGACCGAAAAAATATAAGATAACGCTGAGAGTGACGTAAAACAGTGTTAAATGCAGCATAAAAATGTTCTGCCAACATCCATGTTACAGGGTGCGTCTTTCCGCCTCAGTTTTATAGACATTTACAGATAGCGATGGTTATAGACTAGACATATCATTAAGTAATGTTTAAATTAAGCCAACGTTTGATAAGTCCTTCGATTCCGTGTCACTACGACTTGTGAAGTAACACAGTGCCTATATCGAAAGTGTATTTTATAATTGACTCTGAATTTTCATAACGAATGGTTAAACCGAATTTTATAGACTATACCTTCTTATCGAGGCCTATTATATAATTGTGTTAGAGGTCGTTTTTATTTAATGTAAATATTATATGTTTAAAATTCAAAGCTTAATTTAGTTTCAGTAAAGAAGTCACTTGACTGTTATATTTAAGTGGTTCTTTACATGACTAGCAGATTAAGCTTTTATATATAATAACGCTTCTATTATCTTAAATTCAATATTATATTCAAATTAAAATAGATTTAATTAAGATTACTTTTATTTTATAACATTTACAAGTCCATATAAATTATATGTAAACTATTCCTGAGATGCATTTTATTTTAAAGGTGGTTTATATAGGAAAACATTCTATAATGTAAGTTGTGTCGTGATAAGCAGTCGATGGAAGTCAACAACTGAATGTATACTGTAAGGTTTTGCCTATATGTAGACTGTAGGTTACTTTGATGTTTACGCAAAGTTTATATACAGCCGGCTTTTGAACTCTAGATATTTTAAGGGCCTTCGTGGTGATTATAGTCAGTGTTAAACTCACCACGTCCGACTTAGTTCTGTAAGTTTAGTCGTAGATTACTTGTACTATGCGGAATACTACTTATTAAATGCATTATAGATGTTTCTCTTCATTTATCTCGTCTTAGTTATATGGGGTTTTGGTTTTGGTACATGCATGTGGTGAGTTTTCACTCGGGCGTCTCAATTTGGTGCCTCTTAGTGTAAGTTCAATAACCTATGAACAGTCTCTCAATGTGATCATTTATTAAAATGTATTTATCGACATATACTAAATATAAGGAAAATTATGTTAAAAATTTCATAAAAATCTACAGGTATGTAATTGGAAATAAAGAATTTTAAAATTCAAACATTGTTTAATTATGCAACAATAAAACTGTATAGGTGTCATTTAATACATTAATCAACTGTTAATGAATTAATCCACTGTTAATAAATAATTCCACTGTTAATAAATTAAACCACAGTTAATAAATAAATCCACTGTTATAAAGCTCTACATACATATGCAAAATTATATTACCTAACCCGTTTCTAGATTGAACAAATTTTGAAGACAGACATTCAATGTGAGGGTGTTGGATCGAACATGACAACTTTTCAGAAACAATTTATATTAAGTCTTCTTCACTTATATTTTAAACCTTTGCAAGAAGTACTGTATTTTTTTATTGTATTGATATATGTAAAAACAAAATAAGTAAATAACAGAGACACAAATAAAATTAAAATGAAAAAATCATTCTGAGTTCTCTAACTTTTCAAAAGCTTTTATGTAAATAAACAATTGTTCCTGTCAAATAACAAATTTATAATAATGTGCTATATTTTTGTTTTATTTCTATCTTTAAAATTATTAGCAACGAAACTAATCAAGCACTTTGTTGCCTCCTTTTTTATTTTTATTGATAAAAGTTTCAATGTTTTCCCTGATAAGGTTACACTGCCGAACTTCATTGATGAAAGCCAAGAAAAAACAGGGATCAAAATTTACAATATTCTAATGGCATTTCCTTTCAGAAAGAATAAACCTGATAATGTTTATTATAGTTCCTCGCCACTGTAATTGCCGATTATGAAGATTCATTAATTATTATTATCGTTGTGGTTGAATTGCAATTATTTAAAAATCCCCCCTCCCACACATACACACACAAACATTTTGAAACTCACAATTAGTTTATTTATTTATTTTTTTGAAAAGTAAAAAAAACGATCAATAAAGTCGGTCCCTATATCGCCTTTTGGCAAACTCATAGAAAGTGGCTGCATAAGACAGTATATAAGAAAATTAACCAAAATCTTGTCTAAACTTACGGAGTGCAATAATAAAATTTAATTATTCCTTTTCTGCTCGAGTCTACATAGGGTGTAATGTAAAAAAACTATACCATGTTTAATAAATAACTTTATGCAATAAAAGTGATATTACTAAAGTTTCCTTAAAGAATAACTTATTGCTCTTGTTTCTATATCCTGGTCCAGGTCCCAGAGGAAGATGGCTGTCAGGAGCTCGACTGGAATCTCTAAAACGAGCGAACTCATCATAAGTCTCTATTCTACTTCTGCGCCTGGGAACTTCAGTTTGAACTTCAGTCTGTGTTTCATTTTTTTGGCTACCTTCATCGCTTTTTGGTTCTTCAACTGAAGCTTCATTTGGGCTCACCTCACTTTCGTTCACTTTTGAGGAATTTGATGGCACCTGTGACTCAGATTTACTTTCCGACGCTGTATCTTCACTGCTTTTATTGTCATCGCTTGTACTAGTCATAACTAAACCAGACCTTAAATAATAATGACGAATTTTCAGACCTTCAGTTTGCACATTATTATAAAAAATCCTTATTCCATTACCAGATGTTGTATTTCTAATAGATTGAAATATTCCATTACGATTTAGAAATAGTATTCTAAAATTCGGATGAAAATAGACAAATAGGAACAACAAATAATATATTGATGAATTTGTCATATTCCATAAGCGTATAACAAACTGGTTTGACATAAGGTTTGATGCCAATACTTTAGTATTTTTAACCATGAAGGTAAATTCCATAATTCGAGCATTGCATAAAACATGAACCGAAATTCCTTGTAACTTAAATCAGTCATTCCATTTTAATCGCGAACACAGTTAGGTGATTCAAAGCGAGTCAGTTTCACGAAAATAAAGCAAAACTTATAACGAACAAATCAACGGATACCAGAACCAAAATTACGCATACATTCCAGACACAGCAGGTCTTGAATACCAATAAGGTAGCGGCTTAGTTGAGATAAGGAAGTTGATCTGCAGTCTACGTGCGAAGCATTCATCCTGGATATACGGTTTTTCCCATTTAAACCTAATTTATAACCTAATTGATTCTATATGGTATTAATGAAGTCATTTACATTACATATCTGTTATTGCTTAATAAAATACATGATTCTGTTCACGAGCGTAAGCTCTAAAAGGGGACTTTTCACATAAGCGTATGTAAATGTCCTTAAAAAAAGTATTGAAATATACAAAGAGTATGTAGTGAGCTTTTTATTGTTAAGGTATTATATAAGGAAAATTTTTGATAAGTGAATTGTCATTTTTAGTCTGATTGTTTTATCACGATCTTTTTTATCATTAAAGTATAATAATTTTTGTTAATTATCTGTAAATAGCTATGAATTTACTTCGACTATCTAGAACAAGTAATAATTTAGAAATATTATACCTATGTTCATGACTTTTGTGGATAAGTTAAAAAGAATAAGAACTGCGGCGGCTACTTGGTTTTGTTATTTTCCTACGGGTCCTTAGACAGCGATCAAGATTCACTCATCTAATATTGATCATATTTTATTTTGGCAGAAATATGAGACAAAAGGAATTTATAATGATTTCTGTTTAAGTTAATTATAATATATTAAATAATATGACATAATTTATTTATTGTAACCTAATTCCGACAAGTTCATTGCATATGTTATTTTAATATGTTCAAATGATTTGCATTTAAAAATAACACTTCTTATTGGTCTTCTTAATTTATGAGTTGCAATAAAAAAATACATATTTATATAATTAATAACATTTTTCCAATTTGATGTCGTCTATAAAATATTTAAATTAATGGTTTAAAACATAGTTTTCGGATTTCAACAGACACTTTTTCGTCTGCTGTTAACAAGACTATTGCGAATGTAGTAAAAAATGGGTTATGGGGTTACTTTTTTAGGATACATTATTATGTATCCTAACAAATTAATAGTAGTAGTAAATCCGAAAATTATAATTTTATATAAAAATGTATATTCATAATATACTCGCGAGAATCTTAAATAGCATGCATTAAGATTTTAACTAAATACCTATTAAACCATCAAACATATATTACAGTCCTAACCAGTGGCGGTTGTACCTTAAGTGCACTCGTGCGCTGAACCACCAATTCAAAAGATTTAAAAATTACAAAATATTACTTCATCGTTATTTTTAAATTAACATTTTAATATTTATTTTTTAAACATACAAAAACGTATAAACAATTAAATTTCCTTATTATGGTCAAAAAGTTTGAGCGCTTTACTAAACTCATATCGTGCGCTTCGGTGAGTGCACGAGGACTGCTAATACATCTTGTATGAGATACGCATTAATACGCCTGGCGCGTGAGACAAAAGATAGTTCATAGAAATGTACCTAGTAATGAGTCGGTCCTCGAGCGCCGCACGAGCGGCCGAAGATTACCGAGAGCACCCGATGTATGACGAATTGAGCCGTTTTTGACATTTCGTTATGTTTTGTTGCATTTTAGTAAAGTGCACCACCAGTTCTATTACCCACCAGCCGCCACTGGTCCTAACATATATTATACAATACTTTATTACATTTCTAAAACAACAAATTATCTTTAATTAAACTCGTATATTCCGTGTAGGTTCCATGTGTCATACAAGAAGTATATAGGTCTTACAATAGTCACTTGATCGTAGTTGGTACATTAAAATAACTATTAATAAACAGTTTCCTACATTTGAAATTAACAAAAAAGGTTGCATATCTGATAACTTTTTTCTGAATGATAATTAATCTAATAAGTTTTATATCAATGTAATTATTTTAAAAATAGACCTTTTATGTACAAAACGATGAAAGTGTCTTGTCTTAGTTGTCATAGAATCGAATGTTTTTGAAATAAACAAAGTATCCTGAAATATTGTTCTGCACTGATATAAACATTATAAAGTATTTTTTATAAAAAAATAAACTTATGTACTCTATATTCACTATATATTTTAATTGTAATATGAAATATTTTATAAAATATTCAGAACGAAAATTTACGTGTCTGCTCATCTACAATCATCGTTCAAGGAGTTCATTAAGCACCTAATCTAAATAAATTCCACACAAGCAAATTTACGGTCAAAACTAGTTTTACGACATCATACGATAGTTATAAACGACCATGACTAATAATAATTTTAAAAGGCTTTCAATAAATACACGACCTATGTAATGTGTCGAAAAACGGTAGCGGAACTACATATTTCTGTATATTACATACATTTTTTTTAAAGATAATAAAAAATCAATATCGCGTATTACTCAATTTTATTTATCTCCGATAAACCAGGAATTTTTACAGTAATTATTATAGTTTACAGAAATCATTGAACTGAGTCTGAAACTGTAGCCAGAAAAATGTTTATTTTAAAATAACGAATTATTGTCATCCTCTTTAATATACATACAACCAATGTCGAATTGAAAACCTAAAAAAGCTTTGAGTAACAAAAGGTCCTCAAAATCTCGCAAAGCACACCTTAATTTTTTAAAGCAAATTTAAATTTTACGGAGAAAGTTTAAAGCTTCGCAAGATCCACGACTGTTACACAATATTTATTTTTTCGAAAAATTTATTCAATTTATATAAATAATTTTATACGAATAGGTTTTGATGAAAACTATTTGATATTCAATATAAAATTAATATTATAAGAAAGTAAAACAAAAATAGTATATTCTAGAAAGGCCAGACAATTTTAAAGTAATCCCATATTTTAAAGATAAACATACAATGCTTCTGCAATTATTACGAGAGCTCGCGACATCATATGTAGCTGTTACGAGATGTACATATATATCGAAATTTTAACAAAGATGTTTTATGTGTGTATGTAAATATTAAAAAAAGTAATATGAGAATTATTAACTTTACGAAACTCATATTAATTTTAATTTGAGACGTCTAATTATTAAAAAATTTGAGACGTCTAATTATTTTAAATTTTAGTTAATTTTGAGTCTCTTAAATATACTTTGTTGTTAGTTAACTATTTGTTGCTTTGTTGTCTATTTGTAGTGTTGAGTAACAAGAGTTTGAATAACGTTCTTGCTGCAATTTATGGAAAATTTTACAGCACCAGTAGGTAAAAGTGGGTTATGACTCAAAAATTTTGCAAAACATTTATTTTTAAGAACGTTTAGTTAACTGTTAGCTTCAACGTTTTTTAAACAAATTTCAGTATGAGAGAAGCGAAAGTTAAAATGCCTGTTAAAATATATGTAGCAAAGTTGTGAGCCAGCTTTCGAACAGAACCGCGGGTTATCGTTGTATATTCCTGACCGGGTCGAATATGATCAACATCCTTGTACAAGGCGGGGCTGGGTTTCGCAACGGTCTGTCCCCAAGGTCACCAGCTCATCTTGCAGCCACCGATCATTGGAAGTGCGAAACTCGTGCGAACGGGTTGTGTTCAAAATGAGGGGTCTTGTTATATTGGTGACTTTATGCGGTGTTGGTAAGTTGAAACATACACCATCATCCAAGCTGATCGATGTTCATAATATTACTCAATGAGCTTTCTTATTCTCGAGCCTTGCAAATTTCATATCCATTACCTTCCTATAAAAAAACATTTCATATCATATCAATGTAAATTAAAAATATTTTTAATATATCGTATACCTTTATAATATTGAATGTTTGAAAATGGTTACAAAGTATTTTTATCTCTAATAATATTTTTTTTATTGAGCAGTTAATTTAAACATTTATATGATTCGCTTCGTCTGCTTTGAACAATAAGGCTGAGAGTTCCCTCGGTTTTATTTACATAATCACTGTTAAAAATGAATCTATTTATTATAATTACTTTTTTTTTCTACACTTTTTGTAGGAAAAATTTTCCAACCCCGCGATATCTTATAAGTTAAATAGCTTTTGTTTGCTACGAGTATCTTATGAATATTTCTTCATAGAAATAAATGGACTAATTATTTATTTGCATATAAATATAATTTTCATATTATTGAAAAACGGCGTGGTGCATTATTTAGAACGACCTCCAAATTTAAGGACAACCGGACCAAATCATGTATCGTCTTGTTAGTAACTCATCTCATTAACATTCAAAGTGACCTATCCATCGGCCTAATATCCATAAACTATAATTTAAAATACTCATTAAGTAATATTTGTAAAACAATATTTAAATGACCTTATATATAACATAATTATGTAAATAATTCATCTTAAATCTGTATTTATAATCAAAAAATTTCTATAGTTTTCGGACGCGCTCAAATTTCTGGAGAACAGCAAAATGTGGAAGAGGAAATCAATCCGGTAGAAATCATTGATGATAGTCAATTCACCAAAGAAAGTGAAGCTACCACTGAAGCTGTTTACTCTGAAAGGAAAGCAAAATACCGATTTCTACCTGATCAATACAACGAGGAATCCTCGCCAGTAGGTGTCAGCAGAACGTGCAGGGAAAAGAACGAAAGGTACTCAATACCTGGAAGCTGCGACAGATATATTGAATGCCTGGTAAGTTTAATGCCACTAATAACTTCGTCTACTAAATCACTTGTAAGAGTTTCGACTAGGCTCTTATAGAATCATTGTATTTGTAAATAAAATGATTTCAAACAAATACAAAAATTTCAGAATAAAACATATTGTAATAGACACTTGTAAGATATTTCCAACCTACTCAAAAGTTTTATCGTCAATAAAAAAAATATGTCTACATGTATTATCTTCGAGTAACATTAGGTGTTATATATTTAGGAAATAATGTTGTGAAATAGCATTATTATAGAATTTGTTTTATTTTCAGAACGGAACAGCCGAAGAGAAGACATGCCCTGATGGATTACGTTACAATCCGAATGTCAATTTCAATGTGTACCCCTGCCAGTACCCTATAGATGTACCATGCTTGGAGAGATCGGCCGGATTACGTATGTCAATACATTACAATACATATCCTATTAATCATGATTAATGTACCTTCAGTCACATAAATATGCAAAGGTCAAATAATTAATATTTATAAAAAATACTATGTCATGAATAACCCGATGAGACAGACTTCTTATATGCCAATCTAGACTGATTACAACTCTGTAATTTACATATATAATATTTCATTAATAGTAAATAAATATTCAACTGACATATCCTTATTATGAGGTCAAATAGTGATGAGTAAACAAGTGTGAAAAGTAAAAGGTCGTGATGTCATGAATTATTCAACGACAATTTTAAATACTTATTTCGATATCAACATTTGTTACGTCACAATTTAAAAAAAATCACAATTTAAAAAAAAAATATTTTAAGGAAAGTTACCTTAGTTACACTATTCGTAACTCAAGAACGGCTGTAGGGATGTGATTAAAATTTGTTGGAAGATGTCTTAAAACCAGGATATTTAATTTTGTTCGATCGAAAAATAAAAAAAACTCATTAAATTCCAACATCTCGTTATTTATGGCCTCTATGGCGGAATAGAATTCGCCCAGTCAGCTATACCTACATATATTACTAATTCCGAAATTAGCTCGGACGAAGTCGCGGGCAAAAACTAGTATATAATAGATTTGTTTCAACAGATTATATACTTATATACAATCCATGTAATATTCTATGCTTACAGAACCAGCGCAGCCTACAGAGGACTGTCCTCATCAATTTGGTTACTTCAAGATTGGTGATGCCAAAAACTGCAGCGGTTTCAGGAACTGCGTGAACGGCGTTGCTTATGACTTCACCTGTCCCGAGGGGCTTGCCTTCAGCTCAGAAACCTACCGCTGCGAATGGCCTGATGAATCAAAAGATTGTGATGCTGAAGGTCAGTAACACGAACAACATTCTAATAAATTAAGAATCACAAAATTATACAAATATTAACGAAAACCCCACCTTTATTACATAGTATTTTGTTTAAGTCGACTGAAATTAATGAGAGTTATAAAAATTTATTCTTATCCAGGAATTTGTAGCGAAAACACAAAAAAAAACATCGACTTAAGAATTTCCTCCTTATTTGTAGTTAAAAAATATTGATTCATTATAATAAACCATCATACATATGTTTTAATAAGGGATTTTAGCTGTAGTTACAACGTAACAATTTTTATTTCAGTATCTATTTCTTTTACTCTACAATACTACACTTACTCACTCTACTTAGTATTAACATATAGGTACGTTTAATTTCCAATGAGCCGTAAGTAGATATATATTTCTGATATTTGATATGTAGTAATTATTACATAATGAATGTATTATTATCGTTTAAATAGCAATCCAATCATCTATGACGGTAGTATCCCACACCTCACTGGGCTTTATAATAATACATGACTTACGTAATGACATAAAATTGCTGTAAAATAAATATTCAAAATAAATATTTATTAAGTAAATATTTTTTTAATTTAATATAATCAAATAGGAAAAAAGAAAAATCAACATTTTATCTCTTTATTAATCATAAATTAATAAATAAATCGAATTACTCGATTCACAAAGGTCCTTTAGACCTCAGAAGTTAAGTCGATAATGATCAACATTATAACGTATAGGTTGTAATTTAATACATTAGTTATATTCAATATTAAGTACATATATTATTAATTAAATTTATATTAGACTTATACTGTTTAATTATACCAAATTATTATGAAATCTTATACTTTTATATTATGGCTCACTTAACGATGTATGGATATTATAACATATAGGTAGATGAACAAAAATATTTACAAATTCAATAGCTTAATTTCTTTGAAATTTAGTTTTCACTGTATCTAGATATAAATTATTAAGTTATGTTTTTTTCTAGCGTTCCTCGGCTTCCGTTGTCCTCCTGTGCCAGAATCTAGGGAACTTGGTGCTCCAGCCGGTTTCAGATTTTACAGGTAAATAAGACAAGAGCCTTCAATATAATACAAATATACATTACACCTAAATCACAATTAAATTGATAAAAAAAATATCTAATTAACTTTATAATTAAAAGACATTTTTACGATAAAACTTTTTTTGTAATCTAGTCACCAATTAACGGTAGCACGTTTTATTTTTTATGATTTTTTATAATATGATACAATCACAATTAATTATACATAGTTATAGAAACTATTATAAAATATATATAGTACGGAAGTTATTATAATAATAAGAGTTTTAAATAACCTTTTCATACAACAGAATATTTCGTAAGTTCTACCTGTTTCATAGAGGATGCTTATGTAATATATCACCAACGTTAAACAGACGAACCGAACAGGTTACCTAATGGTCGGTCGACAGGTCAAACATAAATGTCAAAGATAATCAGGAACCTTGAGATTCTATTTCTAATATAACACCTTATTATTAACTGAATGCTATTAATTTTTTGTGTTTTTGGGAAATTTTATTATTTAGAATTTTACATAATTGCTTTGCCTGTTTCACCGTTTTTATATAATATTAAAGTAGTGAGAAGATTGAATTTTAAATATATTCTGTTATTTTATATGTCATAACTCAATTAACTTTTAATGTCTGAAAGTTTTAAATATTAGTTTTTCTGAATTTTGTCACATCATAACAGTCGTATAATAAAATATACATAAAAAAGATTTATCGATAAAATACAGGTTTTTAAATTGATCAGAGTATTAAATGGCAATTATAATATATATGTATATAAATTGTTACAAATAAAAAAATAGTTTCCAAGGAACTAAACTAAATTAAACGTCTTAAATGAATTATGTATTTAAAATTAGACATCTCCTACAAAGTAAGAAAAGCAGAAACAAGACTTAATGATATCCGAGCATAGAATTATTTTAAACCTTGTCGTAAAAGACTTAAATTCAATTGCTTTGATTTTACGAGTATACATATACTTATATAAATAATTACATTAAAATACTTAAACTTGACTCATAGACAATTCTATTCTGAACAAAATGAAGAGTCAAGGAGTTAGCATTGTTAGTACAAAATTATTATAAGTCAAGAAACAGCGTAAAATAATTCTCAGTTTTTATTCTAGTAAAAGTAGTAAAAGTTAGTTGAAAACCGTCTGAAGCCAGAGATGTATTGATCTACTCCCAATTAAGATTCAAACATAGTACGTAGTATTTGGCAATACTTCGTTTCCGACTTATACAAAAACTGACTTACCCTTATATCGTAACGAAGTCTTTCAGTTTTGCAAGATAATGCTAATGTTAAAAAAATTTCAACATTTTCTTTTCCGATTAACAAAGCTAAACTTTATGACAGTATTTTATAGTTCAAGAGATTTTATTATAGAACTTGGATCTAATACTTTCAAAACACAAATAATATTAACTTTTTGATTTTAATTCCAGTCATCTAACGTTTAAGTTTACGTGTAAGAATTTATTTCATTTATTTAAATAGCTTTATGTATTTTCACTTTATTTTTTAACGTTTAATATTTTGTTTAGCTAATCGTTTTTTTTTTTCATTTTAAGCTTACCTCTTACAAGTTACCTTGTTTAAGAAAATGTAGATTTATGTTTTGAAATATGCTAATATTAAAATTGTTATTTTTCCTTAGATCTCCCAGCAACTGTCAAAATTACTTCCTCTGTATTAACGGCAAACCTCGTCGGTTGAGCTGTGGTGGTTATTCAGCCTTCGACGAGTCTTCGGAATCTTGCATATCTGCTGTAGATATACCAGAATGTCCTCTAGAGCTGAGAACTCGTGCTGCCCAAATCATTGAGGAAGAAAAGCAACGAAACACAGCCGAAGCCGCTTTCGCCAGACTGAGATACGCCCAAAGCGAAGATGTCACAGAATCTTCGACGGTATCATTTGATGCATAAATATAGGTTTAACATCTACCACAATTATGCGTAATGAATATTTTATCTCATTTACACATGTATAAAATATAAATAGTGTTTGTTTTTTATGACATATTGAAAAATATGTGTTTTTTAACGAATCCAAATAATAATCATGTAGTCAAATTATTGTTAATAGTGCCATTTATTAAATAAACTATTACTTCAACAACTGTCTATTATTTTCTAACTATTATATGATTGATAATGCCCTAAGTGATTTCCAGCCGCAAGAAATATAAGATAAGCTTTTTCTATTGACGATGATTTAAAATTAATTAGTTAGTTTTGTATTTATTGGTGTTTTGTTACTATATCGGCATCACTTGTTACCTTTCTTTACACTGGAAAGAACCACTTCAGTTTAGTTACATAAGATAATCGAAAGAACAAAATGTATTTCTTCGTGTCTTGTGCTTTGTTGGTTGTATTTTGTAAGTATAATTTAAAATATCATATAGTATATTAAGAGGATAGATACTAAGTTATTATCCATATCTATTATCAGGCAGTGTACAGGCTCAATCTGCGGGTGCGGACGCCATTTGCAAAGCTCGGAATGCATACCTGAATGTAGACGGTAATTGCGATTCCTACATCGAGTGCAGAGTAAGTAGCTATTCTCATCAAGAAGCAGTTCATTTTACGCCACTTCCGTCCAGATTTTGTAACTAATTTAATCTTTTAAGGACTATCACGCCATAAACAAAGAATGTCCAGATGGTCTTCACTACAACGCTGATGTTAAATGGCCAAATTACCCTTGCGGTTATCCTGCAGATGTGCCTTGCAATGGACGGTCAATCATGCGTACGTTACATTATTCTAACGATTATTGCACAATCACATATTTAGATTAGGTAATGTTGAGAAACTAAACGGATATTTTATTGACAGAGATAGCACAGTCTACACACGACTGCCCGCATCAATTTGGCTTCTACCCGTCTCCTAAGAACTCCCCTACTGATTGTGGCCACTACTTGATGTGTGCCGACGGTAAAGCCAACGAGATGTACTGCCCAACAGGCCTTGCATTCAATGCGGCATTATCCCGCTGCGACTGGCCAGAAAATGTGCCCACTTGTAAAGCTTCTGGTAAGTAAAATATATAGGTTTTTTCACCAATATACTTTACGTGCATAAAAATAGACACATAAATATTAAGTATGCAACTTTTCCAGAATTCCTTGGCTTCACGTGCCCCCCAGCAATGTATGATGAGGAAGGTTATCCCGTAGTCACCAACCACAAGTAAGATCTTTTTTAATTGCAATAGGTTTCTTTGCAAGAGAATCCTTATGGCAAATATTAATGTTTATATTTTCGTAGATATGAGCAGAACTGTTACGCATTCTTCATGTGTATCTCTGGAAACGCTCGCCTGTTATCCTGTGACCCCGGTTTCGCCTTCGATGCCATCAGCAGCCGCTGCGTCGATGAAGACCTGGTGGCCTGCGATAACAAAATGACTCCATATTCTCAAAACGTTAGAGTAGCATAACACGTTCCTCACCATAAATTTGTATGATATCATCATATATATTTTTCAAATAAATATATTTAATTTCAATACTATTTTGAGTTATTTCGTATATCGTAGACATACATATCTCTTTGGTGTTATGTAAACAATGAGAAAAAAAACAACTTTTGTATGCTTTTTTTGCAATCTAGATAATAAACATACCTAGAGCTGTTTATGAAATGTAACTTTTTATTTCTCAATAAAATTTTAATAAAAAAAATTTACAAAGAAAATTGAAGCACATTAGTTTTTATTTTAACAATAAAGTTTAAATTTAAATTCTTAATTGAAATAAAAATAATGACATTGTTATAAAAATGTCAATTGCATTTTACAATGCAATTAAAATATTTAAAAAAATTATATTAAATATTGAATTTGAATATTTTTTTAATTATACATACAACAATATCTTTTTGGTCTATTTTAGCTATTACTGCATTCACACATGTAATTTTTTTTAATTCAGCATGATTTTCCTTTTCTGAAGATAATTACCTCCACAATAAATTCCGCTCAAGTCTATACAGGAGAAAAAATTAAACAAGCAGCAACTATCGTTTTTATATGATTAGAATAAATAATAAAAAAATACTGAAATCAATGAAGTTCTTTGAAAATTTCGCGGGCCTAACGATAAACATTGTAAAAGTCTTACGCTCAAACATATTATACAGGGTGACTGGTGAATTACTATCAATATTTAAGGAGAATACTCGGTACATGATTCTCAGTCGAATTATGTAAAAAAATAGGTACTTAATTTTTGACCAAATTTCCGTATAAATAAATAAAGTGTGGACACGTTCCAAGTGTGGACGCGTGCGGCGGCGTGCTGATACAACACCACGCCGCCGCACGCGTGTGTGTGTGTGTGTGTATGTATATCTAATCTGTAGGGTGTTCACACGATGCGTAATTAATTACATAACTTTTGGTTAACTTTACTTAGAAGTTTATTAATATTTATGTTATATTAATTTTTATTTTGTCATATATGATCGTCAAATATCAAGTCCTCAAATATCGATAGTAATTCACCAGTCACCCTGTATAATTATTACAATAGAAAAAATATATACAATAAAAACATTTTAGGAAAAAATGTAATGTTGTTTAATTATTTTCTGCTTATAATTTTAATATTGAATTGAATATTTTTATAGAAGTAACTTATAAACACAAAATTTAACATGAACACTTCTTTTATTACCTTCGTCCAGTATTGTGTCATTAATTAATTATCTGCACTTTTATTAATTCAACATTATTTTATATTATTAGTATAACTTATAGTCGTATAAGTTATATTAGTGTGATAATAATAAACAAACTATAAACTAAGCATAATTATAACGTAATATAATATATAATTTGTTTGTTAGTTCACTGGACCGTATACTTGCGACTCTCTACTGTACCATAAATTCCAGTCAAATAAACCAGCCATCATGATTAGAATTCTATCTCAGACTACCCAGACTAAACTCTGACCACCAGAGAATACGTACTACTTACTACCTTCGAATAATTGTATAGAAACAATTGACTTGACTATCTGTGGACTTCTCTAATGAACCGTTGAATTGTGGCAAACCCACCAGTCCCAGAAAAGAACATTAAAAAGAGAAGCTTATATTTATTTAAAATTATTATAGAATAAATAATAATAAATAAATATAGAAATGATTACATATGTTCTTAAATTATGTTTCAATTTTTTTATGACAAGTCGAAAGATAATATATTTCTTGAATGAAATGTAAGTCCTACGTTGAGTAATTATTATGTATTACATGCAAGGCTGGGTTCATATACGTATATATGAAAGGATACTTATAATTACAGATCATGTAAATGAAGAAATGTCATACATAATGTATCCTTAAACACAATCTCAGTTTTTAATATGACAATTATGGGATAATGATTTCTAAGACTTTATCGGTTATTCAATTAAATAAAATGAATACTTTGGGCTTTGCTACGGATATTTTTTTCCTCGTTTTTCTTAATTTATTATTCTTAGTTACCCACTATTTCTATCAGGCCTAAAGGTTAAAAGGGCCGCCTCTCGTGCATGAGGGTTTGGGTTCGAAAATATAATTATAAGTTTCACCCGGCTTGGGCAAGCGTGGTGACCAATGCTCAAACCTTCTCCGTGTGAGAAGAGGCCTTTGCACAGCAGTCGGCTCTGATAGCCTGATGATGATTTCTATATAAAGCATTTAAGTTGCTATAAATTTTGGTGTAGAAAATTTTTCTTGAGTCTAATAATATGAGGAATTATGTATATCGTTAAAAGTATCAACAGCATTGATTATATAACTGTTTGTATATATTATAAGATAAATATATTTTTTATTTTAAAATATCATTCTCTGTAACGGAAATCAGAGGTTTTGATATTTCAAATGCAAAACGAGTTAATCTAAATCTATCTTATTCATAATTCACAAACACAGTGACAACGTCTCTTTATTAAATATATAAGAAATACTAGAAGACCCGGCGAACTTCGTTTCGCCCTATAATCAAGAAATATCTGTTACGTTTTTTTATTTATATTTTTGGAGTTTACCTATTAAAGCCATAAATCTCCGTGTTTTGAAGTGATTAGGAATGATTAATAGTTAATATGAGAGTTACACTGAGCTAGCAAAATAATAATTGTCAACGTTACTACTACACTTGATGCACAAACAATAACGATGGCCGACAACTGTGTAGGGAGTGAGAGAAGTCTAATTGTGTGAGAGAAACAGAAGACCGGCTTCGTTCTCATCCCTACTCCGTGCTGTTTACTGGGTCAGAAGTGACACCTGTAGATATCTGGCGGGGATAACTTATTAAATGACGATTGATCAGTTATCGACCGGAGATGAAAAATGATTAAATTACTAAAATAGCTATTAAAAAATAAGGATTGATCGTAGAAAGGTGAAAATTTAGGATTGTATGTATTTTTGTACGTTGTATCATAAAAAAATAGTAATTAAAAATTTTGTCTAAAAAATAAAAATAAAAAATTTAGGGGTGGACTACCCCTAACATTTAGGGGGATGAAAAATAGATGTTGGCCGATTCTCATAGCTACCGAATAAGCACAAAAAATTTCATCAAAATCGGTCAGGTTGTTTCGGAGGAGTATGGGCACGAAAACTGTGACACGAGAATTTTATATATTAGATTAGGTTTTCAGGTTTATCATTATTTTATCATTATCTTATCTTTATTTATTTATAAGTTTCATAAACTTATAATGAGATCTTAGACTTTTGCGAGTATTCATTTAAATGAAACCAATATTTTTCAGATATTCTACGTTTTATTTGTGACGAGATGTGTCTCGTTTGCCCGTGATCACGGTTGCTGAAAAGTATGTATTTTTTTCCTCGGGAGTACATACTAAATATACAAAAAATACATAACGAACATACATACAAACTACATAGTTTTTACAATAATAAAACACGCGTAGTACATCCGAAAAATGTTAGTTTCATTAATAAACTTATTTCATAAATATTTTTTGTTATTAACGAACGAACGAAATCGTTATTAGTAAAAAAATATTAATAATGTTTTCAATTATCAAATAACAAACTGTTACATATGATAGATAATTGAAATTATTAATTATTTTAATTATCTATCAAGAAAATAAAACATTGTTATATATCTTTAGCCGCAATACTAATTTGTTATTCTTGAAACTGTATACCTCATTTAAAATTAATTAGCCAGTTAAGTATATAACTGACATTAAATATAGTACTGCCATCATTCGACCTATTTCTATATCAACTACAAAACAGTATATAAATATTGTTGAATTAATACAGGAGAAATAAAAACAAGAACCATGTACGTCTTCGTGTATTTTGCCACTCTCTTCGTGGTCTCTTGTAAGTTTCAACTATCTACTGTCCAAATATATAAATGTCATGTATGTTTAAAGAAAATTACATACATATTGTGTTGTTACTTGTAAGTACTATATATACGTAAACTTAAAAAGGTTTTTCATTTGTAAATTTCAGGCAGTGCTATCTTTCCTGTGTTGGATTCGACTAACATTAAGGTCGACCCCGTCTGCAAACGGCGCAACCAGTACGTTAGCATTGACGGGAACTGTGACTCATACATCGAGTGCAGAGTAAGTATATTTTATAGCCGACGACAAAAATAAGGGTACAGTCTTTGACTATTATGTATATTCATATGATTGTATGTGAGTACGGTAAAAAAACTAAGAGTACGATGTAGCGACTTTTCGATCTGATGCTTCAAAAACAGTTTAAAAAGTATTCTTGTTTCATGTGAATATATTTAGATTATGTGTAGGGTGTAACATAATTAATATTGAAATGAATTAGGGGACATGTGTTAAAAATAAATCAGAATTCTTTATAATTACAGAGATATTAATTAAACGTTCATTAGCAAGCATTATTATTTGAAACAGCATACTCATGCCATAAAATTATATGGTTTCATTTTAAAATCCATAAGCAAAATAAAATCATATGCCCTTCAAATTTTTTGTAGGAAATTATAATTTATTAATAATTTTCTTCAGGATTATCACGCAATTGACAGAGAATGCCCAGACGGTCTTCACTACAACGTTGATGCAAAATGGCCTCAATACCCTTGCGGATACCCCTCTGATGTTCCTTGCAGAGGAAGGGCTATTCAAAGTAAGAATATTTATTTACTGTTTCAACCACTTTAAATTATAATAACCTACCTTTATCATTTACCGTCACAAATCTTTATATTACGTATCGTATACCAATTCAGTGCCTTATATGATAATTAATTTTTCAGAGGCTCCTGAGCCAACAGCTGATTGTCCTCGCCAGTTCGGCTTCTTCCCATCTCCTCTGGCTCCACCAAATGATTGCGGCCATTACCGTATGTGTGTAGGCGGTCGTGCCTTCGAGATGTTCTGTCCAACTGGACTAGCATTCAGCCCCGACACTGGTCGTTGTGACTGGCCTGAGAACGTTCCATCTTGCAAAACATCCTGTAAGTTTCATTTCAATTTAGAAAAGCATTTTTACATATTATTACTAATGTCTTTATTATTTTATTCCAGCTTTCCTCGGATACGAATGCCCGCCGGCCACATACGATGAAGAAGGCTTTCCAATCATCACTAACCACAAGTATGTTGATGATTATGTTTAATTATTATGTGTATATATTTCTTCTAATAATAATAATATTACAGATACGGAAACAACTGCTACGCATTCTACATGTGTGAGGCTGGGAAGGCTCGTTTACTGTCTTGTGATCCCGGGTTCGCCTTTGATGATGTCACTGGTCACTGCGTGGATGAAGACCTAGTTCCTTGTCATCTTAAAGTAGAAGAAGCAATTCCTCTATAATAAAACTCCTGCCTGACATTGTTTATATTTGTAAAGATATTTATATTCCATAAGCACGAATGTTACATTTTTAATTAATAAATGGTATTACAGCAGATATAGAAATCATTTTCTTCTTATTTCCTTTTTTAATATCTATGTATAAATTCAAAAATTGGACACTGATCCAAAAATATTTTATAAAACTTTGATAACTTTTAAGTATAGTACATACTTGTCAGTACAAAGTTATTATACTTAATTTACAAAAAAAAACCCTTAAATTCACAATGTTAACCAAAAAAGGCTAAAGAATGATTACAAGAAAGGTTTGGTAAATTAAAAAAAAAAATCTTTTCAATTCAGTTTGAAAATTACATTTTAATAATACACAATAAAATGTACATCATTGAATAAAATATAGTAAGAAGGATTAGGGTTCGAGGGCTCAAGCTTTTTCGGACAAAATTAAAAAATATTTTTCAATAGAAAACTATGCATTATATTTAAATTACACAAACATTTTGATTTAAAACTACAAAGAGATATTTCACCGATAGATAGTTACATCATTAGAACAGCGTAATTTTCTTTAATATCTATATGATCTTAACAACCTTCCACATTAATGACCAGATGAAATTCCTGTTTTATCTTCGTAATATATTTTTTATTTTAGAACATTAAGTATAACGATAAAATTTTTAATCACAACCTCTAATTATATTTTTACGCTGTAAAGCATCAAGCATCATCTTCATTAGTTAAATATCCATTTAAGTTAATAGGTTACTATGTATAAAATCGATTGAGGTGGTTAAGAAAGTATTGTCTAACTGTTACTTAAATAGTGTACACATTTCTAATAAAGTTTTGCATAATTTTGTCAAAATGTTTCTTAATCTTTGTTTAACCGCTACCCTGATTGTCATAGGTAAGTTTTGAATACTTTACGAGAAGATACAAATTAAAATTATGTTTAAAGTATATCAAAGTTTTAGTAACTCATGACTACTGAAAGTTTTATTGACCTGTTGGTTTGATGTCAACTAAATTTAGATGTAAGGATGTAAATTGTACCGCAATTGTATTAAGCAATAAGTGACTGTATAAGTGACAACCTCATGAATTTTGGTTTGCTAACAATTATTGTTTATGATATTTTTTTCATATTGATATGTTTAGGAACTGATATTCATTATTAACTTATTATTAGTATATAAAGTAAGATTAACAAAAAAAATTGAATGTTTAAGTATAACGCAGATCATTAGAGTACCTACATAAACCTTTCAATAAACAAGCTTATGTATATCGCTTATAACATACAATCTTATATTATTTTCAGCATTTGCCGAAAGTGATTCCAATATTTGCAGTAATGTTGTCGATTCTTACATTGGAGACCCACAAAGCTGCGACACCTATATCAGATGCCAAGTATATATTATTTATATGATTTTTCTGCATAATTCATTTATTGTCATATAATAAACTGACACCATTCAACAGGCTCATCATCCGATACACGTATCTTGTCCAGATGGATTAAATTTCAACCCTAAGGTGAAATATCCGAATTTTCCTTGTAGTTATCCAGAGGATGTACCTTGCTATGGCCGAGCTTATTCAAGTAGGTCTAAACCACTGAAAGAAGTTAAAAAATATTCTATTCCAAATCATTTAATAACTGTTTGCATAATTTTCAGATCCGCCTCAGCCAACAGCTGAATGTCCAAGACAGAATGGTTACTTCCCTTCACCCGCTGCTTCTAAACAGGACTGTGGCCGTTATAGAGTGTGTAAAGCTGGGAAAGCGATCGAAATGTCTTGTCCAACGGGACTTGCATTCAAACCAGCCACCGCCAAATGCGATTGGCCAGACCAAGTACCATCCTGCAGCGCTAATGGTAATATTGAAGCTATTTCTTTATTCATATATTTCAATTTATCATTTTTATTTTATTTTCTAGTTAATTTTTTAACTTATAATGCTATAATTTAATGTTGTCTTTCAGATTTCTTTGGTTTCGCATGCCCACCCGGTACTGTAGATGTCAGTGGCAACCCGATTGTGACCAACCATAAGTAATTATCACTAATAATATTTTTTAATTCTAATTCGAAGTTTTTGATGAAGTTTTGATATCTTCTTTAATTACTATATGTAAAATATGCCATAGTCTGCTGTTGAAAGTAATGGGTGATTCTTATTTGCTCTTATTCAGGCATCAAGACGATTGCTACAATTTCTTCTCGTGTGAAAACGGCCAAGCTCGTCTTCTATCCTGCGATATCGGTTATGCCTTCGACGAGCGGTCCGGACGATGTGAAACAGCAGACACAGTTCCTTGCGCAAATAATGAATAAATACCTTAATTCTTTTAAATGTTTGAGATAAAAAATAACCCTAAGGTGATTTTGTAGGTTACAATATCAAATGTATCTATTTTGTAAAATAATTATAATAAATATAAATTTTTTTATTCAATTTATATTTGTGTATCGAATGAATATTAAGTAAGAATATCTATTACATAATAAAAATGTTTCCTTAAATGTAAAATAAATGGTTATAAAGGACTTTAAATGTACTGAGGACAATGAAAATATGTAATACTGTGACACTACACGTACACTTTAAAACTAATAAAAAATATCGAGTTACATTGAAGTATAATTAATTATATTACTACACGAAATAGCAATAGTTTTAAAAGTTCGAATAGTTATGGAAATTTTTACGACTTAAAATCAAGCTTTTATTTGCTTAAAAGAATTAAACTACGTCTGTCGACTTTACAAGTATCATGAGAGGAATAAAGTTGTTAATCTCTCATTTAGATATTTACTAACTTCTATGATGACTTGAATACCCTATTACAATAAATTAGGTACTTCTTTAAATACAATATTTTTAGATGACTTTTACATCTCGAATTGTGTCATAATATATTAAATAAAAATAATAAGTTGCTGAAAAATTTTACGTTTAATTCAAGAAACATTAAAATCTAATATATCTAATAATAAATAAAAATATGACGGTGCCAAAAATTATGGTCAATAAATCAAAATAGTATCTGTCATTTATAATAACAAACGTCTTTTTATCATTTTTCGTGAATTATTACATTTCTCATTAACAACAAAAATTACTCCTGACCACAATGCAATTACTAAAACAATTTTCAAGTTCCTAATCTTCGGCAGTAATAATGAGATAGTTATTTTAGCTGTAAAATATGATAAGAGGTTATATATAAAAATAATATATTGACGTTTTAATATCAGTGCATTAAGAGACAGATTGGCTAGTAGTTGTGATTTTGTAGTTATGATTGTGTTAAAAATTTTCTTTTTGTTCCTGCCTCTGCTGCTCGGTAAGCGAAATGAAGAGCGATTACTTTCAACAGTTTCAAAGAAAATTTAATAACAATTAAAATTTTTAAAAATATATCTATATTTTGTTTCAGTAAATGCACAGGGCGGTGGAAGATTTGGTTTTCCTAGTCGATTTGATTTTCGAAGGCCCATAGTAAGACCATTTCCACGACCTAGTGTATCCCCTGCTCCAGATACTCCAATGCCCACAGAAAAAAGTACTGAAAAGAGTACAACCACTGAAAAAATTCTAGAACCTGTTCCAACAACGAAAGCTGTTTTAACTACAATTTCTCCAATTATCATTCCCAAAACTACTACGCCACCTTTGTCAAGAATGCCACCACGTGGACGTTTTTGGCCTCGACCTGTATTTGAGCCCAAACCTGCCTCTGTGGTGAATTCTCCAATCGAAACATCGACAGGGGCCTTGGAAATAGTTACCCCGATGAAAATTTTTCCTGTATATTCTCCGGTCCTAACGGAATCGAATATACCATCAACAAGATCACCGTTCATACCTAATCGTATAACAAGTAATAGTCACCAAAATTTTGATCTCAATTCTCAAAATTCTCCATTTATGTCTCAAAATACAAACGAAGATGATAAAACTGCTGGATATCAAACCGAAAAAGTTAGTAGTGAAGAATTGAAAACTACATCAGAATTACCCTCATCTACACAAGAACTTTTAAAGGTCACGGAAGATTCTATAAATAACAAGCCAACCGTTTCGTCACCCTCAATAGTAACAGAAACTGAGACAGAAAAAATAGCTACAACTTCAAAAGCGTTATTACTCGAAGAAAGTACAAAATATGAACACCCTTCAAGTTTAAATCCAGTCGAGTATACTAAAGCCTACGTATCTCGACCTACACCAACAGTTACATCGACTCCCAAAATAATTATTGTACCAGCAATTACAGTGACGTCAAATGCACCACTTGACGAGGAAAGCAACAATGAATTTTCAAATTTCAACATAAGAAATCGAGTGCCACCTTATACATCCCACGCTTTGAATGTACCGGTACCTGAGAATCGACGAGATTTTACTTCTGGTTCATCTTTTCCATCAAAGGATAGTATAATAACAGCAGTGACTACAGAAAAACCGCCATCAACAAAAGAAACAAAAGAGTACCATAGCAAAGAACCTTCTACAAACGAACCGGTAATAAAAGTAGAAGAAACTCCATTTAAGTTAGTTCCAACAACTGAAGCCACCCCAGCGAGGACTAATGTTTATAAATTATCAACTAACGGTATTAACAGCTTCAAAGATAATTATTATGAGCAAACAACAGCTGCACCTAAAATTTTCTCCACATCAACAAAGGAACCTAAAAAATATGCCATACCTATAGCTACTGCAGGCCCAGTTATTGGCGAACAAAAAATGGACGATGATCGAGGCTTTACGCCAAAGAATCCTGTAATATGGCCAATTGAAAATTCTGAAAAAACAAAAATCCCAACGGATGGTTATAAATACGACACACCCATTTATCCTATATATTCCAATAATGAAGCAAGTTACGAGAAACAAAAATCTATTACAAATGCACCAACTGTTATGACTAATCCTACAACAATAACTGAAAAGTTTACTCTACCGACGACATCTAAACCATTGATAACTGATGATTACAAGAAATACGATTTGACCTCAGAAACTCCAATAGAATATACCAGTCAGCATGAAATAACAACAGAATCGTCGTATAAATTAGATACATATTCCACACGTTCAGTTTCTCTAAGCAATGATGAAGAGAGTTACCTTAAAGAGGACGGGAAACCAGAAGTCATTAATACGTCTAATTCATCGCAATCATATAGAACCTGGTATCATAAAACCGGTAAGCCATCAACTGAGCCACCAAAGGCCGTTATAATTCAGCTCTCGAATAACAACCGATATACTAAAACAACGACTGCACCTAAGCCATCAGTTCGTTATACCACTCCACAACCAAAGAATTCGTACGTAGAAAAAGTGTATGACATAGGAAACTTTAAATGTAAGGACGATGGATTCTATCCAATAACAAATCAATGTGACGACTTCATCGAATGCAAGGTATAAAATATTCATAATAATATTAACTTCTTCTGACATACTATTGGATTTTTATTCATTATTTTTTCTTACAGTCTGGAGTCGCTATACAAAACTCTTGCCCTGATGGACTTCATTTCAATCCGGCAGCTAAACACTCCGAATTTCCATGTGCCTACCCTTCAGAGGTTAAGTGTGAGAGCCAAGCTGCCAGTCGTACGTATATTTTTTTAAACATTTTCATAAAACGTGAACACTTCTAATTATAGTGTGATATTTTATTTACTTTACAGGTAAAGCTCAACCAACTTCCGAATGTCCGCGTCGCTATGGCTACTTCTCTCTGCCGAGTGGTGCCTGTGACAAGTACATTATGTGTCAAGAGGGTCTGGCCACAGTGATGTCTTGTCCCGCAGGACTTGCCTTTAACATAGCCACAAGCAGTTGCGATTGGCCTTCGAATGTTCCCGACTGTGTGCCTGATGGTGAGTATTCAGTAAACACCATCTATTTTGGCATATTTATTTTAAAAACCAAAAAGTAGATGCTTTTTGGTATAAGAATTCAAATATAATTACTCTAACAATATTTAATTCTGGTCTTGATTTTTATTAATGTGGATAATAAAGAATAAATCTTTTAAGTACCTACAAACAATAGTGTGAAAAGAATTATGTTTTCAGTTTTTGAAGGATTTATCTGCCCAGCGCCGGAGCTTGACGAAGACAGTAATCCTGTCCGCAGCATTTACAAATACAGGTAATTAGTATAATCAAAAAACTTTTAAAAGCATTATGATTTATATTTGGATGATTTTCATTTTCAAAGAAAAATATTATTTTACTACGCTCGTAGACTTGAATTTACTAAGAATACAGTTGGTGAAATATGAGGTAGTTGATTAAATATTATAAAATATTTTTCAGATACAAAAAGAGTTGCAAAAAATATATTGCGTGTCAAAAAGGACATCCTCGATTACTTAGCTGCGATTACGGACTATCTTTTGATGAAAACATCGAAAGCTGTGTGGATGAGAGTCGAATTCTTGACTGTACATAACGAAGAAATTGTGACATTCTTTAGCTTTATTAAAAGTATAGTAACTGTAAACTTATTTATAGGTTATTCTGTAACGATAACAATTTGTCACATTCCATTGACCAAAATATTTTTTATGTCTAGCCATTTCTTATGTGACAGTTTTATTACGTACTATACGTGAACATATTAGTAATAATCAAGGGATAAAATTTCCCTATAAGAATAAATTTTGGTTTGCAGAAAAATGTCTATTCATTTGTAAAACCTTGAAAATATGTAATCATAAAACGTTTTATTTTTTTTAATTGATCTTGATATACAAACAAACTAGTCGTAATGTAAAATTCAGAAAATAATCTACATTCCTATAATCAAATACTAGATATACATAATCGTTTTACAGTCCTAATAATTTACTAGCAATTTTATAAATAGGTATAACTTATAAGCATTTCACTTTAAAATTCCCGCTACAATTTACAATAAACATAGACTATAATTATAGACAATTTATATAACGTTGTTATACATGGAAATCTTTTATAATATTTGTTTTTAGATTTGTTAAAATAATTAAAATAGAAGTAAAATTATAATTCGGAAAAAAAAATATTTTTTTAAATCTCAATTTATAAAAGTTTACCTGCAAAACGATTTCATAACTTTTGCAGCATGACATTCATTGGTCAAATTCTCATAGCCTTGCTGTAATCATATTTCCAACCAATAATGTGTCATGTTTCTCACATTGACTTTTTTAAATTTAATAATAACCAATAAAGAAGCTACCCAAAAATTTATACGAAAGAAAAACATATTTATTTTTTCTGCGAAAGTAGCGCGGTTTTATTATAACTTTAAATTCAAATTTTGAAATTGTCGTAACTTATATCTTAGGGCTGAATAATACTTAAAAATAAATAGTGGTCCAACTGGAATGGCTAAAGATTGTTTACACCGTCTTCTGATGTGTTATTAAGGTGTTTCATGTGTAGGCAAGCAAAGACAGCGGGATGTTCCTTTAGCGCAGCCCTGCCGAGCGCCAACGTCGCCCCAGTTGACTCGAATCGAACGATTGCGTAGTCGCGCAAGGACCCCTGGGCTCTGAAGCTATTGTTCGTAATTTTAATATGGCGTTAATAAAACAATTTTGAAATGTTCCAAACAAAGAAGAAACGTTTAAATTAATGCCATACGTCTAGAAAACATAAATAACAGTGAAGGGAAGAAGCGATACAACTGAATTTGTTGTCATAATAAAACGCTCAAAATGGATGATTCATTTATCATGGCTAATTTCCATGAGTTATGTCGTCTCTGTTTACGTAAAAGTGAATTCACAATATCAATTTTTGGAGCTGTTCCTGACAATGAAGAAAATATATCTCTAACCTCGAAAATTGCTGAATGTCTCGAGCTGCAGGTTCCTTGTTTATATCAATTACTGGATTTTTTTTTCATCCTTGTAAGTTATAATAATACAATATAAATTATTTTTCTATGTTACAGATGGATCCCAATGATGGTCTTCCTACTAGGATCTGCTACAAATGCTTATTTAAGGTTAATAAATGCTCCAAATTTAGATTGCAATGTATACAGAGTGAGGCCAGATTGAGACAAATAACTAATCGTGTGAATGAGTTAGATAATTCAAACTCATCAGAATTAAGTAATTATAATTTTAACAACACCCCAGAAACATTAAAACCAAAGGCTGAAGATTATATTGTTGAAGATAGTGTTGTGATGGTAGTAGACCCAAGTTTAGACTATGATTCTTCAGAAGAATCTGAATATGTAGATCAAACAGAAACGGAGACTTGTGAACAAGATAACACACCTGACGGAGAAACAGCTTCGGAATCGTTTTATAAAAATGTATTTATGTGTCAATATTGTGATCAGGCATTTGTGTCTCAAGAAAAGTGTAAAGAACATGAGCAAAGCTTCCATGACCCAAATCTCCCTTATAAATGTGTGGAGTGTAGTTTAGTATTTTCAGAACGCAGCCAATTCGTTGCACACACTAGGCAAGTTCATGGTAATGATAAACCCTATCATTGCCCAGAATGTGACAAATGTTTTGGTAGACGCTCTGACTTGAGGAAGCATTCTATAGTTCACACTGGTATAAGACCTTTTCAGTGCCATTATTGTCTTAAGAGCTTCTCAAGGAATACAAACCTAAGTAAACATTTAAGAATACACGCAGGACACAAGCCTCATGTATGTCCTTTATGCCCGAGAAGCTTTGTAGCAAAAGGTGATTTACAGAGACATGTACTAGTTCACTCGGGTGTTAAACCCTATGCATGTAGGAAATGTCCACTAACATTTGGACGAAGAGATAAGCTGATAAAGCATGAAGTCCGACATGGACCTGTCAGTCCAGAAAACAAAGAATATGAAAATGACGATGCCCATGATATGGTTGTTAATGTAAATCCTTTTAGTAATCTAATGACATCCCCAACTCAGCACAATGTTGAAAACACTAATGAATATGACTTACCAAGAGTTCCGGACCATATTGCTGGAGATAGTACTTTTTTAAATCAAATTCAAAAGAATCCATCCACTTCTAGCAAACCTCAAACCAATTCACCACCCAAATCGAAAATAGTATCACCAAATAAAAATAAACCTAAGAATATAAAATGTCACCAGTGTCCAAAGAGGTTCTCCTCGTTAGATGCATACAAAACTCATGTGTCCATAGCGCATATTGGATCTAGGATATTTCAGTGTAAGATATGTTTCAAAAAATTCCCTAGAAAAAGAGAATTTGACCGCCATGTAGCTTCTCATTCTGGTATGAAGCCATTTAGTTGCAGTCAATGTGATAAGAAGTTTACAAGGAAAGATAAACTTAACAAGCATGAACAAACTCATGAATGTCTGGTTGTGAATATGCCTTGCATAGAATGTGGCGCAACATTTGAGAAAAAACCTGACCTTGTTGCACACATTAAGTCCCACTTTCCAGAAAATTATGATAACAAAATCCTTAATACTGAAATTAAAAAGGAAAATGTACCTGACTTTCCATTGGACAATTTTTATGACTTGGAAACCTGAAATTATACTAGACGGTGTAGTAATCACTTGACAGTTACTATAATAAATCAGCATCCAAATAAATTATTTATTAATCAGTATTTCTAATAATATTATTGTTGAATAGTTACATGTTTAAAGGTCTCCAGTTAATGTACTTAGATAATTTAGAATTGAAATGCTAGCTTTTATTTAATATTTAAATCTAGTATGTAATTATGCTCTCTTACTATTGTTGATTGCATATATAAGAATGGGTGATTTTGTTGTTAAAAAGGATTTATCATGTTTAAATTCAATTGCACAAATCAATACTTGTTTTGTATACTAAGAAAAATTTAAAGTGAATAAATAAATGTTCATATTATTTTAGTATATCCTTTACTGTTACCAAATATTTTTTAGTAAAATGTTTATGACTATCATGAAAATGTTTAAAAGCAATATAACAACACTGTGATGTGTCTCAAATAAAACAAATGTAAGCATTATTTAATATTTTCATTTAATCTAACCGGCCAAGGGGTTTGCATGTATTGTAATTGATGTTATTCTTGCTTCAGATAGTGGTTTAAATGTCTTTGGGTTAACTGGCATTTTTTCTAAATCATCCAATGCTTCAAAACCGTCAATAACTCTGGAAAACATATTTTTTATTAAACTTTGTTAATGTTTATTATAGAAAAATCAACAATACTAATTATTTAGTGAAACTTTGATAACAAAAAATTTTAAATTTTACTATTAATTCTATAAATTGTCAATTGCAACATACCTTCCGAACAATGTATATTTAAGATCTAGATGGGGTTGTTCACTATATGTGAAGAAAAATTGACTTCCATTTGTATTTGGACCATTATTAGCCATACTGACCATTCCTCTTGCATTGTGCTAAAAGTAGGTTATGTATTCATATATAAAATCACATTTATCTTAAATGAACTTTACAATGAGCAACACATACCTTTAACTCCTCTTTAAATTCATCATCAAACTTTTTGCCCCAAATTGATGTACCTCCTTTACCAGTTCCCGTAGGATCTCCAGTTTGTACTATAAAACCCTTTAAGTATTATAATAATTATTATGAATTACATTCGTCCAAACTTAAAAAACATAAAAAAATATAAAAATACCTTAATATTTCTGTGAAAAAGACACCCGTTGTAGTAATCACTAGCACATAAAGCTAAGAAGTTTTCACATGCTTTCGGACATTGTTCACAAAATAGCTCAATCTTTATGTCTCCAACATCTGTGTGCAAGGTTACAGACATCCTAAATTTGCCCAAGTTGTTTCGGCTATAAATATTAATTTGTAAGGAATAATGTGACAATGTTTAGACTCTTCGTATTTGTTTATCACATGTGTCATAAGTGAAGTTACGTTATGTCAATTGAATTTAAGGATAGTGTCATTTATCAGTTGTCAAAAGTAACATTATCTCAAGACATAGTATATATAAAAATTTATTGTATTTTTGAAATCCAAGGGTTAAATTAAGCAATATCAATAGAAAGTAGATTAAACAACACAATTGAATTTGAAAAATTAGTTTTTCATAAAATTTATGACCTAATAAGTGTATTATGGAGTTATGATACCGTCACGCAAGTAAAACTTTTTTAAATCCTACACATTTTATCCTCCTATACATTTTATAATGTTTAACAAATATCTCGTTTCAGGGTATTATAACGGCGTTTCAAGAAAAAATTAATTAGAAAATAGGGTAAATAATATCAATAGTAGATAAGGAATACTGCATCAGAGAATAGAATAAACGATAAACGAATTGTTATACGATTGGCTGATGTAAGCCATTGGTTTCAGCCATTCTATTCCTTGATCTTTCAATTTATCCGTACTTTACATCTGACATTAACGTGTCTTATATGGACGAAATAATAAATGGATAAATTCATAAATGGACAAAATTTTTAGGCGATGTTAAAATCACTTTTAAAGTACAAAATTATTTTCTTGGCTCTTTAAATAATTCTTTGTTACTATATCATTACTTGCAACTGTTTGTACAAAATATTATTTAATTTGTAATAAAAATAAAACAAAATAACACATACAATTATATTTTATAATAACAATAACATACTGCACTGTTCATTTGATATCCAAAGTTAACATATATATATATATAACAAAAATATTGAAGAAGTGTTTTACTTTGAAACCAAATTATACTGCACAATAAATAAATCAATTAAAAACATAAATGTTCTGAAATGGTTTTGCGAAGGAATAACAGCAATCCCTAACATACACTAGCATTACTTTTTGGATTTGACTCGATTTACAGTCTATGACGGACTAAGAATAAGTAAAAAACTAATAACCACTGAGATAGAACTTAACTATTCGCTACCACCAGCTCTTTCATTTTGTCCAGCATGAGGTTCATGTGTGTTTTCATCCATGCCCATTTCTCCGTAATTACCAAGCATCCTTTGACCTTTTGGATCAAATGGAGACTTTAGGTGAAGGTTGGCTTTGTACTTTTTCCCCATTACTTCAATTTCGTATTCACCATCCTGTAAGTAATTTTTAGTGACCACTGAACCACTGTTGGTTACGTAACCTACACCAATGGATTTGTCAAGGAAGAAGCCATAATCCCCTCTTCGAAGGTGTCCCACAGGTTCTCCATTTCTGAATATAGCTTCTTGTCCGTATAATGCAACCTAAAAGTTAGAATAAATATAGTAAAATAAAAAAAATACCTAATTGAAAGTTACAAAACTAAGTGGTGTAAAGTTTTGCTTAGAACAATGGTAAACTTACTTTATCGTCTAGCGTGAAGAATGCATATTTCTTTGTTACTCCATTTTTCCTAGCTCTTGTTACGCTTTCGTTGCCAATGTACTCCCCATCCTTGCGACATGCGAATGACAGGTTTGCTTCTACCGGATTATCATCGGTTCTCAGATCAGCATTCCAAAGATGGAAACCTAGAATTTATAAACATTTTGAAATTAATTTCTACCTAGTCATTTAAATTTAAGATTGCAAACAAATATCTGAATTCTATTCACCTTTTTCAGTACTTAAAGACGTAAGCGATCTCCAGCCAGCGTTTTTCAGTCCACTGTTCTGAGTTAAAGCTTTGTAAACTTGAACTGCGTGCGAGGAAGGTACATGAAGTTCCCAGCCGAGCTCGCCCGCCCAAGACACTCTTAAAGCACGACAAGTGTAGGCCTTATTATCAGGAGAGTGGGGTCCTTTCGACACCTTGATGCTGCGGTGTGAGTACAACGGGAAAGCATCATTTGATAGACCCGCGCTTGTGTATCCCTGCAGTATGCGCTGGCTGTTAAATATTAAATATATATCATTTTCATCTGATTTCATTATATTACAATTAATATTTCATATATGAAATTAATAAATTAAGTGTAAAATTTTACACAAAGTTTTTTTACCTGTTTGGACCGTTAATGGCTAGAATGCAAAGCTGTTTGCTAACGTCGGTGAGGTTGGCGCGAAGTTTGTGTTTGTAAATAATGTGACGGATGATAGAAGCGGTGTGATTCGCACTGAAGCCGCTTGTCACCACGTAGTAACCACGACCCTGTGTTTAATTTAATTTTATTATGTACTTATCAGGATTACCCATACTTAAGTATTATACCCGCGACTATCGCAAACACAAAAAAGAAAACATAACATTTCGACCTAGTAAGGTGTACTAAGTCATACACATTATTTGTGTATAAATCATAAGATTTTTACTAATGAAAAAGTTAAACAAAATGAGGATGATATCTTAGTATTAATCTGAGTTTAATTGTGGGTGAACTTTCAAATTCTCTCTGTACTATACTCTATACCAAGTACCTATGGGACACGTACTTTAAATATCGGTTCATGTAGCTGGCCACTTCCTCCATCAAGGACGCTGACTGTCAGATCTGCCTCCACTCCACCTTTCTCATTCAGTATAAGAGTATAAACAACACTGAAATGTTATGATTTAAAAATATATAAATACAAAACATGATAATAATAATTACCCAAAAACACAAACAAGCGATAACCATGATATTGCAAGTATTTATTGATAATTTCTAAACCAAATTTATACTATTAAAAATCTTATAAATGTTAATCGATTTGGAGAAAATCATTGTGCATTTTACCTATCATGTTTCTTGCTCAAGTCAGCTGTAAAAGCTAGTTCAGCAGTTCTCTGAGCATCAGGTCCTGTTAAGTAAAATTTTCCGTAGTAAGACATATTGAATAAAGCCGCAGCATTTCTACACGCCAGCGCTTCCGATCCGATCTATAAGAATGCATAAGAGAAATTGTAAAAAAAATCGTTAAAATAACTTTGTCTGATAATTTTTTTATGATACTTACGATATCATGATGCTTTGAAAAGCCAAACGTATAATCTCCTCTGAGAAGATCTTCATATCTTTGATCCAAATTACGAGGGTAGTCATTCACGCCACCCCAGTCGTATTGTTGGACTCTGATCTAAAATTCATTTAACTTTGAGGTAACAGAAGAAAACGAGATGTTATATAAAATAACTAATTTATACTTAGTCAATAACTGAACTAACAAGATAAATTATATTATGCGACGCCAATAAAATTTTATACATACTCAATATTTAGACAGTGCGAGCTAACATAAGCTAACATAACTTAATTTAGCGAGAAAAATTAAATCACAAATAAATTGCAAATGCTAAATAGACAAGTGTCAATAAAACCTCTTTCGTACCATTTAACGAAGCGCTCATATCTGTGATGTACTTTTGAAGGACGAATTAAATATGACACCACCTGCTAAACTTTTTAATCTATGCTAACCTTTTCCCCGGGTACAAAGAACCCTGGACGTTCCCAGCCGGCTCTCGCCTGCATCACAGCTCCATCATCTATCAACTCCTGATGAAGAGCGTCATGACTCGCATCTCTACCAGCGAGGGGTTCATCATTCAAGAACACGATGCTGTAGTTCTTAACATACGATTCGTGACTGCTCTCACGGACCCAATGCGGTCGTGCCAGTTGACCAGACGTAAAACGAGCAATGTCGAATGTAAACATGTTATAGTGCGGCCTAAAAGAAATATTTTATTTAAATTTCTTATACATTACCATTACTGTGAAGCTACATATTGTTGAGAATATCATGTTTTATGTAAGTGGATGAAACAAATAATTTTCTAAATGTATAAAATAAGATATATTCGTCTCTTGAAATTGTATAAAATAATGGTATGAATCTTTTTAATTAGATCCAGTGGGACATGTAATTTAACTTTCAAACGCTTATTAAAATAAGATATCCAGTACTATTGATAGGTATTATACAATTTTATAACCGAATATAATTTAAAAAAATGGAACGCAAGCATACAGGTTATTAAAAATCTAGTAGTATCATTTGTTACTGCTAATAATTGTAGTAAATGTATATTTAGTCATAACGTTAACGAACTGTTGCGGGAAAGTAGCTCATTATATAAACATTTCATAAAATTAATGATCTAATTAAATTGGTTAACTGTTTTAATCAGTTAAATTACATACTTAAATGGCAATTAAAAATGATGCCGCAACAGATTTTTTATTTGATAAGATATTAAATGATTATTTAACTATAATAGTTGTCAAACACGTTTTAATTAATGTTTTCGTTAAACTTGTTTATGTGAACCTTAGAAAAATATTTTAAAGCCTATAATTATGTGCTTTACTAATAATATATTAAATTTAGACGAGGCTGAGAGAAAGTTACCTTTATATAGGTAGTCATAATAAATCTTACCTTCCACTAATTATCCATTCAGCTAATTGTATGGCGGTACCAGCAGAAAACATCATGCCGGAGGAATTATATCCACAGTTATGGTACAAACCTAAAATTAAACAAAAAGAAACGTATTTTTTGTAACATACTAGTGTATTAAACAAAGTTTTAAGACCAAAAAAATATTACTCAATACTACAAGAATATTTAATCTAAAACAAATTCATACTTGAAATAGAAAAAATATAATTCCTTGTCTAAATGCTATACGAATTCATTATTGAAATAATATTAAGAGAAAATATTCAATGGGTGAATATCACTAATACTCGGTAAGCGCAATCGTTCAAGCAAGCAAGATCTCACCAAAAACATTGCAATCTTCTCCCATGAGCGGCTTGTGGTCGGGTGTAAATGACTCGGGACCACAAACTGTGCTTTTTATCCCAACTTTACCGAGTTTCGGACAAAGTGACGTAGCACTGTTCATATGAACACTGAAGACATCCCAGTCTAAATCGTATAGATGGAAGCTTTGACTATCTGCAACCTAAATCTTCATTATTGTACGTCGAAAAATACATAAAGTAATTAAATGACAGCAGACTAAAAAAATCCCTTAAAATCTCAGGACATCAATAACTAAAGATATACGGTTAGCGGTTTTATCAAAGTTTGGTTATTAATACGAAATAATGTGATAAATGACGACATCGGAATACTTTCCCAAATTTTCAAATTCTAATACATATCTAACTAATCAAACAAATCTTAAGTGAAACTATAAGTTTATAATGAAGTATACGCTGAAAGTTTCTCTTCAAGAAAAAATATATTAAAAAGAATCTAATTAGGTTTACGAAAAAATCATCGTCATTTCCATGAATTAATGACCTACGTTTATACTTTTGAAAGTATAGGAAGACGTTAACAATACCATATGTATATCTATACCAACCTGATCAAGCATTATTGGATTATTTTCATATCCACCAATATTACAGCTTTCACCTTGTATTTTGAAATATAAATTAACATCATGGTCTCTAACGTTCGGACAACCTCTGATCTCTGGTATAGCGTCGGACACTACGTAGGCGTGTTTAAATGGAATCAATGGCAAAGATGGCACTCCAGCAAACCTTGCTATACGAGCACCCCATACACCTAAAACATGTACGTGGAAATTATACACAAGTAAGCTCTAAATTTAATCTTTATCATATAAAAAACTTCAGCGATGCTACAGTACACAATAACAATTAAAAAACCTCGAGAAGCTATTATTTCTTATCTTCTAAGAATACTAAACTCACCGCCACAGTTTACTACACACTTGGTCCTGATAAATCCCTTTTCTGTATGAACCCCGGTGACCTCTTTATGTCCGAGCAAGTTATGAGCGTAATGAATATCAATGACCGGACAATCTTCGTATATCTAATAGAAAAACATATTTGAATAAAACGAAATAGAATGACAGTCAAAAGCTCTTTTCTTTTAAACAAAATTGGCAAACCTTTCCACCATTTTTAGAGGCTGCTTTGACGAGAGCGTTACATGCCATTGCGGGATCTATAGTACCGTCAAGAGGTGAATAAAGTGCCATTTTAAATACTGATGGGTCTAAAAGTGGGAATAACTTCTGAGCTTCATTTGGATCAAGAATTTCGCTCGGTATACCCATTGCTTTCCCTAGTGTGTGCAGCCTTAAGTATTCTTCTGTTCGAAGCTAAAAGATATCATGCGAAAACCATTCATTATTGTATTACACTTAAAACTATTTTTAATATTTATTAATTTTACCTTGCTTCGCGATATAAACATGCCTCCATTATTGATCCATCCTGCATAATCTCCTGTCTCTTGCTCTAGTGAACTATATACTTGTCTAGAATCTTGTAGCAATTTAATTTCTAGATCACTGGGTCGAAGAGACCATACCAGACCTAAGAATGATCAGTATGTAAGTAATAGAACCTTCGACAAATATCTAAGCAATAATTTCATGAGGATATTAGTATTTTAATTATTGTCAAACTGTTAATTGTCCTACCAGCCGTGTGCCATGTTGTACCGCTCGTCAATTTGTTCCTTTCCAAAAGAACAGCGTTGACTCCTCTTTTCGACAACTGATATAAAGTATTACAGCCAGCAATACCACCACCTAACATAGGCTTAGTGTAAATAACTTATATTTACTTCATTATTTTCAGTTATTAAAATTGTTTATTCTTAATTTGTGCTACGACTTAATCTCTAATATTGAGGAATTCTTGGTATGAAGAGTAGTTTATTCCATTTCAGTATACGTAGGTACATACAAAATTCATCCAATCCGATTCATATACATACAATATATTATGTACTATCATTGAACTACAAACAACTTTGGTTTCCATAGCTCACTTACCTATGATAACAATATCGGCTGATGTAACAACTTCATTGCTGGAATAGTTTCTCCCGTTTATGCTTTTCAAGTAACTCGCCGCTTTCGTTCTTATACACCTATCCCTAATTACTTTAAACATGTTTGTATACCAAATTATTTCTTGTTGTGTCCCTCTTGGAAACAGAGCGTATTTGAGTCGACTTTGCTTTTAGGAATCTTGCTATAAACACTGATACTGTATCGTTCGTTATCACGAATAAGTCAAAGTTCAAACGGTCATATTTATCAAAGGGTAGGTAAAAAAATTACGTCAATGTTTGCAAATAAAACGCCGGTTTCATTTCTAATACGTTTATTTTTATATTTACATTGTTTTTTTGCCAAAATTATCTTCGATAAGCTTAACATACTCAAAGGGAACTAGCCTCTAGGAATTGTCGAATTAATACCAGTAGAAAATTATCATTTCGTAATACTGTTATTAGAAACGTGTTAAAAAAAGCAAATTTATTTTTCACACGACATTATTAAGAAAAATACAATCATTTCTAAAATGAACTGTATATTTTTTCATTCAAACTCATTTTTAATCGGTATAAATTTTCTTTATTATTGTAAACAAGAAACAGTCTTTGCAATCATATATTGATTTTGTATATAAAAAAATAACTTACATGACTTATAATTATACATTGAAACATCATCTGTACAGACAAACAATACAATGACTAAATGCAACGTCTAAAATAATACTTAATTGGAAATATTTTTCTGAGTTTACATATTTTTAGATTACAACATAAAAAAACTGTAAATGTAAATATTTATAACATTTTTTATCATGTTTATCATGGAGGCGTTTTCTTGTTCTATACATAACTATATTATAAAATAATAAAAAAGTGACGTCAGCATTCTCTTACGTCATCTATTTAAAGTTGGAATCTACCTGGAACAGAATATTTTAAGCAATAAATCATAAATATTTAATAATAAAACCTTACCCTACGAGTACATACATACATATATTTTTATTTGTTTTCGGAATTATTTTATAATATTGAACTAACAGCGTTTCAGGCTCATATAGAATAATTAAAAAGGCAAAACTTTGAGATATATCGTTCGTTATGTTAAATAAATGTCAATATTAAATTATATTTTTGTCTCACTTTGTCCTTTTGCACAAGCTAAGATCTTCGACCATGCTGCTTTTATTAGTATTTCTTTAATTTATTATTTTAAAGTTATGATTTTGCCAAATTCTTTATAATAGGGATATCATACGATTGGGTAAATACATAGGAGTAATAAGCTCCTATTCCTATTTAGTAGGAAAAAAGTAATGAGTTAATTTTTGTGAGCCTTGTGAATCATATTAAGAGTTTTCTTAAATAAATAAAAAAATTATTAATTAAAGTTGAACATACAATTTCTTCAAACTTCTTGATTGCTTATAAATAAAAAATATATATGCACATGTATACTGAAAAATAGTTTATGAAAATTTTGTCATGAAAATTCATATTCTTAATAAAATAACATTTTGATTATGTGATTATATGAAGTGATCATATAGGTGATCAAAATGAGAGAACTGGCAAGAAATGTTTTAAATGTTCCTCAAAAGAATCTCGAGAAAGTTAAAAAAAAACGGATTATTGTCTGTTTGTAGACACTTAAAACATATAGGTATGTAAAATAATTTTATATTTGGGTATTTTAAATTTTTTTACATAGTAAAACAGATTAAAAATATTACTCAAATATCAATAAAAATTAATTTTAAAATAAATATAAGTTAACCTAAGAATGAGAAATAATATTTAATCATATAAGATTATTCAATACTTTGTTTGATCTGTCACTTCCTGATGTACTCATTAGAATAAAACTAGAAATTAAACAACAAATAAATATAACAAGACAAAGTCTTGGAACTAATTTTGAACAAAAACATGATTCTAAATTTAGAGCCCAAATTGAGTAGCAAAAAATTCCGGACTTAAGTACCCAATAACTAATAATGCTGAACTGTTAATATAACATACATTGTTATGTTATTGTATGATGGAAGGTCAAAAGTATTGAGCACGGGAGACGTATTCTGGATTTAGAGCCCAAATTGAGTAGCAAAAATACCAGATTTAAATTTCTATTACCTAACAATGCTCAACGGTTAATATAACATACATTGTGATGTTATTCTATGGTGGAAGGTCAAACGTGATGTGGGCTGGCGACCCTCGGCGGGGTTAGACCCAGCCGGTGTTGTCTCGCCGCGTGGTCCCCGGCCGCGGCCGCAGCTGCTGCTTCCAACTGAGCACGAAGAGCTACCAGCTCACGTGTACGTTGGTATATCGGATCCTGAACATACATATATATATATGGATAAATACAAGAAGATTTTTCTAACTTATATATCAATCTTGTATACTCTAAGTATATAACTCTTTCCCTCTGAGTGTTGTAAATTCAAAATCTCTAAATATATTTAAAAAACGATTAAGAACCCACATATTAGATGATTTCACTGATCTTGTTTAATATCACTACTGTTTATTATTTGTAATATCTTAATTGTAGTTATAATTTTAAAATTTCCTTTGTAAGCGAACTTTGTTCTTTTTGTAAATAAATTTCTTAAACCTTATATAATTATAGTGTAGAGTCGCTTAAAATAATTGTTTATAACTTTATATAACGGTGTTAAGGTGGTACTAAAAGAACATTGAACTGATAAAACTATTCAAAATGTATTATAAAAAATGTAATATAATAAAATTGTAATAAGTATTATATGAGGTAATGCGGAACTTCTTTATAAAAATTCACAATATTTTAATAAGATATAGTAAGTGTTAATATTATCACCTGCTGCCTCATAGTGGGGTTCCACCTGCAGTATAAAGCCTTCCAAAGCTTTATGATTCTCAGCGAGGCGACTGGTACCAACACCATCTGTGGTCTGGTGTGTTGTGATGGTGGCGAGTTAGTGAACGATGATGGACCCCAGTACAACGGGTTAAGGTACAAATTCTGCCTGCTGTTTATATATGACCATAGTGACGTCGTTTTTGTTTTTAATTCTGAGAAAAAAAACAAGAGGTTCGTTATTTTGTCTAAATTTTGGTGTATTTATGGCGAAGGATTATACATTAAACTTGGTCGGATATATTGATCGTTGTAGTTTCTTAATTAATATTTAAATATGATATTTGTTTCAGATAACTTATGTATTGACTCTCATTTGCTCAAATTTATAATGAATTATTTTAACGTGGATTTTTTGTACTAACTATTCTAATGTAGACTTCGGCAAAAATATGCACAAATTTTAAAGAATACAAAAACTCAAGTTCTTTTAAGTGTCTCTGGATTATAAATTTTCTAAATTAGAGCAAAAAAATATTGTTTAAACTCCTTATTCTCAGGAATTACAAGTAAAAATAAGATTCGGACTAACAATATTACAAAAAAGATAATCGCCGTAGTGTAATGGTAGAAGTTATATAGGCACGGTGCGGGTGCCGGGTTCATAGCGTTGCAGGGAGAGGAGTTTCAACAGTGCTTGGGACTTGCGACCCAGGTGTAGGTTTGAGGGGACCCTGCCTAAAGCGCATAAACGCTCACCTCCACTGCCCAACCTCCTCTCTCTACCTAACTAAATTTGAAACGGACCTAATAGCCTATTAACAAGTTCCAACACCGTCTGATCTGGTCTAACGATATGATGATGACCACAATAATATTTCTTACCTTCCTTGACCCTCTCCCGTTCGGTATTAAAGAGGAATGTTCCGAAGCGACAGGAGTATAAGTGGTCGACCACCGTGATGAGGAGTCGCTCAGTGAACTCGAAGGCTGTAGGGAACTGCTGCTGAAGCTGCCACACGCAGTCCACCCACTGAACGAACACTGGCGACCGGTCAGCGTCCGAGTGACGCTCGTCACCGT
Organism: Danaus chrysippus; assembly: GCA_916720795.1. Classification (NCBI taxonomy): domain Eukaryota; kingdom Metazoa; phylum Arthropoda; class Insecta; order Lepidoptera; family Nymphalidae; genus Danaus; species Danaus chrysippus. The sequence goes on from CAKASE010000074.1 coordinate 6,833,498, forward strand.
GACCTATACGCTGAGGAATTAATTATAATGAAACTCTTTCATATTGAAATGAATAAATAATAGCTTAAAACTAGATTATCATATAAAACAATGTTTGGGGCATTAGAATGACGAGAAAATCGGTTTGGATAGTACGGTACCTTATGAGGGTAGATATATTGTACAACTCACAAGTGGATGGAATATAACTATTATTATTTATATTTTATAGCAAATGTTTTTGGGTTTGTTACGTAAGCATAACCCGATATTAAGTTTTCGGTATAACAATTGTGTAAAGTACGGAATGCTGACTCTGAGCCATCGGTGGGACTGGGAAAGTGAAATGGACACCACACGCCTTGCACCATCGGTGAGAATGAAGAATGGGATTTTTACATATATTCAGACTGGAGTCAACCGCTGACTTACAGACACCTCTTTAGTATGTAGTTAGTTATAAGACTTAATTATAGAATGGGTCTTAAGTCAATCGCTGACTTAAAGACCCCGCCCTAGTTAGTAGTTAAATTTAAGTCTTAATTGGTAATTGAATATATTTTATAAGTAAAACGGATTTTTCTTGCATCCTTCGCTGCCACCAAACGTAACTGGTTAGTATGTCTGTTACTCAAATACGATAATTGAAAGAATTTCAAATAAGGAATAGACGATAATTGTTAACCGTCTCCAAAAAAGGATTAAGTTGTCGATTCATCTGTATTTTTTAACACTTACAAGTTGAAACTTATGTCCGAAAGACAGCCACTCCTTTTCTATGAGTACTTGGAAGCCTCGTAGGGTGCGGTAGTATGGATCCAACATCAACATGGCCAGTGCTGTCAGCTGAGCTGTTCTGTCCCAGCCGTCCGAACAATGAACCAGTACTGATGTCTTATGATTCTCCACCTGAATGTTAAAATATTTAGATATGTATATATAAATACTACTACATATATTTAGGACAAGCAATGAAGATAATTTGTTTGTGAGTGTTGTTATAAAAATTAAATTGGAATTATATTGTTTAATTTAACAATGGGATCTATACATATTTATTGTAAATGATTTTAAATGATTTATTTGACATTAAATTTTTTAACATGACTATTGGCATAAAATTCATTACATTTATAACTGGGTATTGAATTGAGACTAATTATACAGGGTGACTGGTGAATTACTATCGATACTTGAGGACGTGATATTTGACGATCATATATGACAAAATAAAAATTAATATAACATAAATATTAATAAACTTCTAAGTAAAGTTAACCAAAAGTTATGTAATTAATTACGCATCGTGTGAACACCCTACAGATTAGGTATACACACACACACACACACACACACACATACGCGTGCGGCGGCGTGGTGTTGTATCAGCACGCCGCCGCACGCGTCCACACTTGGAACATTTGGAACGTGTCCACACTTTATTTATTTATACGGAAAGGTCAAAAATTAAGTACCTATTTTTTTACATAATTCGAATGAGAATCATGTACCGAGTATTCTCCTTAAATATTGATAGTAATTCACCAGTCACCCTGTATAGAAAAAACAGATATTCATGTCTTATTGAGTTTTACACTACTAAAGTCAAGATACTATAACAATATAAGTTTTAATGTGTTATGATAACATTTTCCACGAATAACTCGACCTATTAATGAATCCTTGAAATAACTCACAGTAAATTAGTGTTCCATTACTATAACTAAAACTTCCCATTACTCATACGAGGCTAGTTTACAAACAAACGTCATTATTGAATCATACAGTTATTAGTTACATTTAATAATATTAACGTGTTTTGATATTACTAACAAAACAGTTGAATAATTTAAAACATATGTCCTTATGTTTAAGGTATATTAAATAGATCGATCAAGTTTCAACACTTTATATATATGAAACATACCTTATCAACAATTCTCACAGCTCCAGCCAAAATGCATTTTATATGCTTCAACCAACAGCTAGCCTCTATACCACTGAACCATCTGAAATACAATTAAATAAAAACATAAATATCCAGTTATGTAGGTACATGTGACCAAGCTTTGTTAGAATTTTGAAGAAACTAGAAAAATTAAAAATTCTAGGCACAATTTTGATTAAAAAGAATATACTATGAGATTATCGACAGATAATACAGTGAACTTTGTAAGAAGTATTTCCTATAATTCTAAAAGAGGTGAGACACTTGATACAAATTATATACATATTTGCCAAAATATCCATTACGGTTAGAAGTAAACAAAAGACTAGAAAGGGTATTTAATATATAGACAAATACATTAATAATAAATTTGGAATAACAGTCACGCGACTATATACAAGTATACCTATAACATATTACCTTGTCTGATCAATTTGAGGGAAGCAAAGCTCTTTGAGTTTCCTCAAACTTTCCCTCATCACATGAATGTTATGGATGTCAAGGAACACTAGCTCTGCATTCTGATATGCATCTTCAGATTCATAACTGAAATGATAACATATATTAATTACTTTTATACATGTTATATTAAGTATGTACTTATATATATATATGTATATATATACTTCTCATTTAGCAGAAAGATACATACTGATAAAGTACCTTGAATAAAAAAAAGTTCAAAATTTTCCAGGTAACAAAAAATAATATTTTACTTTAGTTTATTTTATTATTTTATGATTTATAAACTTTTCTTATACAATGTCATAAATGTGAGTGATCATTTGAGTAACGGCTTTAATAAGCCTTTACCAAAAACAGATCCAATTACTATAATTATATTTATAAAAAAGTTTTTGAGTAGTTTTGTATTATTAAATATAATACTATAATTATTCAGCTTAATTTTATTTATATAGAATTCATTTGTCATCATTATCTTTTGGAACTGTCTACTCAATAGATTTTTTAATATCAAACAAAATGAAATTCTGTAAGAAAAGCATCAAAACAAAATTTCTGCCTCTTTTAATTGATTAATCCCTATTAAATTTAGTAAGCTATAGTGCGTTTGAATTAGCTGAGCTTTGCATTTGTGTGAGTGCACACGGATAATGTAGGTGTGATGTCAAATTATTGAATGCAATGTTCTTTTCTTGTGTTGAACCGGTTTATTCTGCTTTTACTCCGCCCCGCACCTTCCGCACTTCACCCTATGTACTGATAGCAACTTCAAATGTTGAAAGGGCAATGTCAAGTGAAGACGAATTTGTATACTTTTTCAAATTTTTTTGTAATTAGTAATTTTTATAACATTCATAATCTATCTGGCCTTTTCCAAGTTTTGCTTATTTTATTTTTTATCTAGTATAGATCTAACACTTATGTAATGTATCTATTAAAAGTATAATAAAATGTAATTCTAAATGTTTTTGTCTAACTCTACTTTTACTTTCACTCACACAAATGCTAAGCTCAGCTTAAGTCTAACGGACTATACATGCATGTATATATATCTTTATTTATAATTTACCCGCCGCCCTTAGCTTTATTGGCGATAGCGTTAGCGCTGGGTCTTGCATCCATAATGAACAGCTTGTGAGCCTGGGCATTGGCGTCCATTATCAGTTGTATATAACGCTCGTCTTCACGACTACGCTTACCACTTACCTATAATATATTTACATGAAAATGAAGAATACTTATAGAATAAACTAATTATATGAAATCTTTATTTTCAACTAAAATGTTAAAGAATAACTTAGTGAGTTATTTAACTATTCAATTTCAGTAATTAGCTATTTAATAAAGGTTAACAAGAAAAGACAATTTTTTTCAATACAACTACTTAGTTCTGTTCAGTTTAATAACATTATATAATTTTGTCATGACAAATATATGTCTGTATTTGATTGTACATATATATATACAAACAGTTTTACTTCAGAAACACATAGTAAAAATAGACAATTTTTTCAAAAACTTTTGGAATCCTTACAATAATAATGCAGAGCATTACTTAATACCAATTTCCATTAAGCCACAATATTTTATCATACTTACCCCAACTAAAGGTTGACTACATCTGGTGATAGTAGCCTGGGAGCTAGGATGTATCCATGCCAGAACAGGTATACGACCCCTGGATCTGAATGCTGCCACTGACCTCAGAAGATCATCATTAGCAGCAGCAGGAACTGCCCACACGGACGGATAGCTATCACATATCTCGTACTTATCATTGATGCGTGTTATGCGCCACATATCATTGTTCACACCCTGAAAATATAAGAATATTCACTACTTTTCGTATTTATAATAGTCCATTACAGACATTATCTGCAAAACATATAAATAACATTTATTTTTAAGCTATCATGAGCTGTGCAAACCAAAACTATGTTGTAACTTATAAAATAGTTTTGATTTGGTCAATAACAAATAGAAGTTCCAAAAATAATAAGTATGTATACAAATATTTACTTTGAAAACTAGGTTAATAAAAATACATCATGACTATAAAACATATTGGTCTCTTGCATGATTGAACAAGCAATTAGAAGGAGCTGCATAAATTGACTCTGATAAGTTAAAACTAGTTTCTACTCATTTATAATGGAATGCTACATGAGTAGAATAAAAGTACACTATTTGATATACAATTCTTCCTAAATGTACAAAAAATAACACTGTTATAAATAGTTTAAAACACTTTTAATTTATTTACCATACGTCTGAGTTCGGCGATAGGTTCATAAACATTCCATCCATCTTCTGGAAAACTTTCTGAATAACTGAATGCAAACATCGGCAGCCTGTGTGATAATGGGAAGGCTAATTGTTGCAGTTTCTCAAATATACCTCTCCGAGAATGATTCTCTTGTTTGTGAGCAAACCTCAAGTTACGCATATCCTAAAATAAAATACAATTTCAATATGTAAACAAAAAAAAATGAGTTTGAGTAGCCTTTTTAGGTAGCTCATAATAGATATTAACAACAATATAAAATATATATGCAAAATGAGGTATGGACAGCCTACCTTACAAAACACTTCAATGCCATATGAATTTTCACCTTTTGATGATGCTCCACCAACTTTTTCAATTCGGGAAACCTGAATAAATTAGTCTTATCCATTAACATATTTTGAATTACATCTTTTTTTAGGATAACTTAGTTGGATACTTACGACTCCAAGTGGAACACTTAAGGTAGTCTGAAAAGAAGTAGCTTCTGTAGGTCGAAAATGTATCTGATAGTTTGTAACTTTTAAAACACCCCGTGATGGCCCACTATATGGGCACAAGTATGTAACATCTCTGGCAACACCCATAACCTTCTCTCCATCCAATAATTGTATATCTCCCAATACATGACTCTATAATAGAATAAGTTATAAAATTACAAAATAGCAGACAATTTTAAAAATATAACATTATTCAAGTTAATACAAGCCTTCTGAAATTCTATTTGCTCTTTATGACTTAAAATTCGATTCACAAATAAACAAATATGAATAGGTTTGCGTTGATTCATTTTAATGCGAATTTAAAAGGAGACTAAGCTTAAGGCGTACTGTGAACAAGACTATAAGCTCAAGAGCACTACAATAATTTTAAGTTTAAGGAAGCTATATCAGAACAGTTATAATACTCAGTAGGCATAAATTAATCATTTTAGGAAACTTACGGAATCCTGTCCGTGTTTGGAATTCAATGAACTCGATTTAGAATCAGAATCCAATGAATCGGAACTAGCATTCTTAGATAGTGGAAAATCAGAATTTAACAATTCTGAACTGTTATGTTTGTCCATTGTATTCCAATTAATATTCTTGAAATCAAAATATATAGGTACATAAAATTCAACTCAGTATTTTTGTTTTGCAAAATAAATAATCAGTCCATGAAACTGCTAATAATCTATGAAACTAAATGTCAGATTTCTGATATGAAATGCTTTGACAGTCAAGTATTGACGACATTTTAGGAGGGTTGCTATATTTAGATATTAGTTACCACTTTTAAATTATTTCCTTTAATACTAAAAAAAATTCAATCCATGATTCTCTACTTAGAATTCCGTGCATTTGCACTTCTTTACTTTCTTTAATGACCTTAAGGAGTATGAAAGACTGATTTTAAATGTTGTTAAGTTCTATCTTCCCTGATGCTATGGAAACATATCTTAACTAATTTGATCAATACTGTAATCTCCTGGTTTCGATTACCTAAAGCTTAAAAATGAAATTTCCTGTTGGAATTAATAAAAATACGTACATAACTTACAAGAGTAAGGAAAACTTAGAGAAGGATCGAAAAATAAAGTCAGAAGTTTTTGATTGGGATTCTAGACACCCAAAAAGTCTTGCAGAAATGTGTGTAGAAAAATTAAGCTTAAATTGGATGGGTAAGTTATAAACAATTATAATTAATATGAATAGTGAAAGTTTACTCAGTAATCATTTCCTTTCAAGGTGAACCTAAATTAGAGGATCTTGTTGCTAAGGACAGAGAACACTTTCTGCAAATATTAGATACAGATATACCACTACAAATTCTAGTTGATAACATTCAAAGTGATATTTTTTGGAAAAAATGCTACGTCTCTAAATGGTCTGATATTCCAATAGAAATAAATGATAAATCTTGGATTACTATTTTCATGGAGCGATATTATGCAGACTTTTTAGAACAGTTGAATCCAAGACAGTACGATCCGGAAAAAGTATACTTAAAAAAATATTCTTAATTAAGGTTTTTACTAAGTTTTTTTTCGGTTTTATTTTATTTCGATTTAATACATTATACAGGTACGCAATTTAGTAAAACTGTGTGGACCATTCATACACACCTTGTCTATACGAAGTTTAGTCCCTTCAGATTTAGATGATCAGCGAAACATATCTCCAGAAATGGCTGGTTTAATATCTGGCCAAAGACAAGACATGAGTAAAATAAATAGTAAAACGATTGAAACTATGCCAAGAGGTACATATGAACATTTTTTCTATATTATATGAGAAGTAGGTACTTAAATATTTTTAAAATAGTTCCATAATTTTTCAGATCACATATCTTTACATGCAGCTTTAAGCAGCCTAACGCATTTATCAGAATTACATATTACGTTTCAACAACGTTTTGTTGGCATTCAATATAGAAAAGACCAATTTCAGTTTACTATTAATGATGCAAAAAACTTAGCACGTGGCTTGGAAAAGTGCACTCAACTGAAAATTCTAAGGTTTATACGCTATATCATATACAGAACTAAATTGTGCTATTTAGGAATAACCACAATGTTTGTATTATAATATATATGTATGTTTTTATTTTTAGAATTACGCGAAGTAACATGAATTGTCAAAAACTTAAGTACATACTCCGGGGATTATTAGATAATCAAAATATTGACACCTTAGATTTTAGCCACTGCAAAATTGCTGATGACGGGGCATCCTCCATTGCCAAATTTATATCAAAAAGGGACAAAATTCGAAGTTTGATTCTTGCGGATAACGTTTTCGGTACATAAATATATATTAAAATAACATTTCTTTACTTTTATCTCATAATATTAACTTTGTTAACAACATTAGGTCCTGTGGGAATTGAATATATATCACAAGTTCTGAACCATACCAGCTGTGGACTAAGGATATTAGACTTAAGACTGAATAATAAACTTGGATCAGAAGGAATAGCTCAATTAGCTGTTGCTATAGCAAGAGGGTGTAATCTGATTTCGTAAGTATCACTTTGTTTAGGTACAAGCTTAATTTCTTTTCTGAAATAGCAATAAGTATCGTGTAAACCTTAGAAATGTGTATTAGAGTCGGAAATAAAAACAAACACTTTCTTCCAGATTAAATATTTCAGGTTGTGGTATAAAACCTCATGCGTTGTTAAAACCTCCAGCAGGTGTATGGTCTGCTATTAATGCTGATAATCCACCAACGTGTGGAGATCTACTAGCTAGAGCAATCGGCTTAGTGAAAACGCCCTTGAGATCTTTAGATATAAGCATTAATAACATTGGAACGGTTTGTAGAATGTATTTTTAATAAAAAAAAAATCTTTCATTTAAAACTACCGACTACTAGTTACTATTTTAAGGTCAGATTTACATGGTTTGTACCGGATTTCTTTTAGCCCAGTGACAACGCCTTATCAAACGCAATTTGTTTGAGTTACCTAGTTGACATTAACTTAAAGAGATCCGGTATGGGATCTATGGCTATGGCAATTGCTGAATCAGCAGCAGCAGCTCAAAGATTGCGGAGGGAGGCAGAAAAAGGAATCCGTTTTAGGCGAAGTGCTGGACGACTAGTTCAGGCTCGGAGAGTTGTTAAAGGAATGAATATTGGTAATAGATTCGATGTCTTATCACTCTAAATATTTTAAAATTTAGTATTTTTCTAAGTTCTGATTTTTCCATTACTTTCATTTAGGTAATACTAAAGTATACGTTAAATTTTTATTGATTCCTGTTTTGTATTATTGTTGAGTTTAATTTATCAAAAAAGTTCTGCTTATATATGTTATTACAAAAATAGATGCTGATCCATTGCTACTAGCTCAACAGTTGTCTGCTCGGCCCTCTATAGTATCCGTTGCTTCTGAAGAGGGAGTCTTTAATATTCAAACTCAACCTCTTTCAACAGACTTCAGTTTTGTACCTTCGCAAAAAGTAAGATATTTTAAATATTATCATACTACCATAATTTTTGTCTCCAATTGTATTACACTAAATTATTAATTTTTTTTAGAGTCCTCGACGATCATCGCGTGAATCATCAATTACTGGTTTATCGACATCAAGGAGATCTAGTCATCACACTATATTTGAACCGGCACAAGTAATGCAAAATACATTTAAAACTTAGATCAGTTTTCTCCTTTATAAGAAAACACTAATAAAAACACTTTATCTTTTAAGGAAGTTCTTCGGGCAACTTTGGTGCGTCGAAAATCTGATGGCTCTCTTTTACAACCAAGGGCAGAACATTCTGAACGTCATATTAAAATTTTTGTATCAAATGAAAGTAATGAAGGTTTTTAATGTAATGGAATGATTTTTTTTAAATAAATGATCTAAACTAAATTCCTCTATTCTATTTAAAACCTTATCATTATGGGGAACATAGAAGAATATAGCAACACATAACTTTACGTCAATAAATAAAACAAAATTTTAATTAAATTATACTTATATAGTTCTCTGTAGTATTTATAGTCATTATTGAACTTAAATAACAATTATTAACGATCACTTCTTTCATCTCGATCGACTGTAATTACCTGTTTTACATCATTTATTAATGTATTATCATTTCATTTAAAATGTCATTATCTTGCTAATTAACTTTTTGTAATTTTTATGTCATTTGATAATTACCTAATTAATTTACTTTTATCCATAGGAGACTAAGGTCTTTATAATCATATGTATAATACATGACAGCATTTCATTTTAAAGTTGTTAGCCACAAGGCACTGGCCGTCAAACTTGAAACTAGTTTATCTGTCAGTTTACTACCGTCTGTCACGCAGTTGTTTCGTCTCTGTTATCTGTGGTATGTTCAGTCAGCCATGTTTAGTGTTTGAAATGGTGGTGCCTCTAAATCTTTGGTGATTAAAAAAATATATAAGTGGATATATTATTGTTATTCTATTACTAACAACAGTGCCTGTGAGTTTTCAATGCATTTTGTGAAAAGTGAGTGATATACTGCTGTAAAAATGAATTGGGGTATCGAGCTTTGGGTAAGTCTGGCTACATTCTGTAACTTAACAACTGAATTAGTCAGTTCGTAAGTTTTATAATTTTCAATCATCATCGCTCCAACGGTTTCTATTTAAATAAAATATAAAAAAGTTACATAGTAGACGATTTGTTATTCAGATTTTTCTCACTACATTTCTACATTCCAAAACATAGTCGATAGAAAGTGGTATTTTCTTTACGACTACATACTCATAAGTTGTAAATGTTGTATATCTCGATGCACATTCTTCTTATTTCTTACACGTCTCTATATTCAAATAATTATATAATTTATGCAACCGAATACATGGTACTGATTTTATAAAAATATAGATTTAATGAATTAATTTTACAAATATACTATTAATTATAGTATATTTGCAACAATTTAGTATTTCATTTAGTTGAAAATAACGACTTTTTTACCGTTTGATTCAGTATTCATATTATGAATTCAAACTTTTATTTTTGCCCAAAATATTTGGTTAAGTAATTTTTTGTTTGTTATAATATAAAGAAAATAATAAAGAAAACAAATTGGTGATGAGTGGTGTATTTAGATATGAAAATTATATTCTAACAAAAGAGATTTAAAAGTATTCTGTAATTTCTGTCTATATTTTTTTTGTATATCAGCCTATAATTTTATATCGAGTCTAAAGTTGGTTGTTGTAATGATAGTGACAAATTTTATACATCTATATAAATATTGAATTTCATAGAGCTAATGGTTTTGGAGGTGACATACAAATGCATTTTAGAAATTTGTAGTAAAAATAGAGCATAGATTTTATACAATCAAAGCTACACCCAAAATAAAAAAAATAAATATTGTTAAAAAATAAATAAATGACTTACAGTGCAGAGTAAATTGTTTAATTTTGCATAATTATTTACACTGCTAAATATTAAAAACAAATACATATAGTATGTTACCGTTACATATCATGACTGAGACGGATATGCTTTTTATAATATTAAATTGGTACTTTCTCTAGCATATTACAGGTTTTGGTCAAAATATACATGTATATGCAGGTCATTTTAACAAAAAAAATATATGATGCATTTGAAAAAATGTTTAAAAAATTTTTATTTTTCAAAAAACATGTTCAGTTTTTTTAATTTGATGCTCTACTAATTTATATGAAAGTCTATTTACATTGTTCCAATTAAAGCTTGGCTTTGGAATTTGACAGTACCAGGTCATTGCCCCTCAAACAGATGAGCTGTTTATATAAAGCCAAACAGAATTTGAAGTGTTGCATTCACACTGTATGTAGACTGTGAGTGGTCAGTTGGCAAGATGCAAGGCCGATTGCTACGGCCGGTCCGCATTCCTCACTCTACTTACTAGAACAGTTGTGAAATGAGCCTATCTGTTACCTACATGCCGTTAAATACGTACAACATATTATTATCGCGTATGAAATATATAACAGTTATTTTTTTTTCTCAAGACGTGTCTCAGTACGTCGTTCACGTGCGGTTTAACAATCTATCCATGCTAAAGATGACGTAATGGTACGAGTGGTCCATTTGTTAATATAAGCACTATTATTGTACTCACAAGAGTGTTGACCTAACATCGTGTAGCAAATAATGTGATAACATTTATCCTTGTAGCTCTCGTTTCTCTAAAAATGTTTTGCTAACAATATAATTTAAAGCAGGTGTCACACAATCAAATTATCTTACGCCGTCCGTGAACTACATGGCCGAGTGTTTTGTAACAGCGACCTAAAAACTTGTTATAGTTTAACAGTCAGTTGTGATCTTAATACATTCAATGAATTTTGTCGATTGACATAGTCAAAAAAAGTTATCAATTAGGCCCGATTAAAAAAAAATTGTAATAAATTTCGCCTACTTATTACGCATACTGTTATGTATTGCTTGTTCTCTTTATGTAACTTTTATATAAAAAATATACATATTTTTATATCGTAATCCAAAAACAAGAATCAACAGCAACTCTTTATGACTCTTTAAAAGAGTAAATAAATAAAAACCCAAAAACATATCTCCATTTTTGAAGTTTTAAAGTAACGGTAAACAAAATAAATAAATATAGAATTTAAAAATTATTTAAAATTTCGTACTTTTTACATTGGCGTAAAGTTTATTTTGATAAAACATATGGCTTTAGAAAATATTTTGAACCTCGTTGCACTTGAAAACTCTCGTATTTACTGTAAAAAAATTATACGCTCGTATACATTTACATAAACAACTGAACCCTCCCTCTTTGTTCGTTTAAGTTGCAGCCTGATAAAATTAAAAAATCATGCGATTTCTAAAATTTTATTTGATTTTATATCTTACTATGGCTACTAATGAACAACGCAAACTTTTACTATACGGTCACCTACAATACCCTTGTTATGTATGTCTGTTAAAAAATCGGTCAATAAACAGTATATTTTTTTACATCGCTTCATAAGTCAAACCTCTTTGACGTTTCAGATAAAGAAACTCTTTTTTGTTGTGTATTGATATTATAAGGTGTTAAAATGTACATTATTGTCTTAAGTAATACAATAAGACGTTTTAATAGTGATTGAAAATACGCATTAGTCACGGTACAATCATAATGTGTTTGTTAATTAAATACAATACTTAAAAGATGTTGAAGTGCCGTTACTTCAAAAACTTTCTCAGTTTGTGTATATGTGCACTTCACTATTACGAGATTTTATGAGAAAACTGAATTATATGATTATACAATTTGAGAAAAATACCATAGAAAACATGTACACAAACGAGTATCTTCAGTCTCGTGAATTGATAAACTGTAAGAAAGTATATAAAAATGTCATTATCCTATTATTTGTTACGGAGAATTACATACGCATAAACACACTATAATTCATATATAAAAAGTTATAAGCATTTCGTTAGAAAGCTTCTATTTATTATCAAGTATATTTTGTTGATTTATGTTACGTACAGACATAGCAGTTTCAAAACTGACTATTTTCAAGTTGGTTTAAGATTATATAAATGATCAAGATATATTGCTCGTACAATACATTTAGTGAGCACGATCTATTAGATCTATCTAGAATCTAATACCACACGCGTCTGCGAATTGTGACACCAATAAAGTGGGTATGTTAATATAATATAGAACTTTTTTTGATCACAGCCATATGCCATGTCGTTATTCAGCCCACGTCGCGAAATAGTTTAGCGCTTTAAAAAAGCACGAAGCCCGTTATGGCTTTGTATTATATATAAAACAATGATGTCATTGTTTAAAAATATTTTATATTTATTCCTTATAAACAAAATTGTATCACGATTTTCATTTAAAATAAGCATTCTATGAACATAGAAACAATATCTCTGACCGCAAGAACCAGATCGATTTCTTAAACTAACAATTTATTAACTGTGTTGGTTTTTTGTGGGCATCACTTTTTGTTTACTGAAATTTGAAATCAATCCTTGAGTTTCTAAAAAATAGATTTTTATAAAAAAATGGGCGCAGTTAAAGTGTTCACTTAATTAGGTTATTATGTGAGATTGGATTACCTTAGGCGTGACCTGTGCCACGGCCATGTCGACAAATCAAATAGACTCCGCGCCCTAAGCTATAAAAACAAAGACCTAAAATTTGTTTAGGTCATGGGAAACTTATTTCTCTTTTAAATCAGTTCGTTATATAAACAAAAAGCGCTTTTTTGATCGCCTTGTCTTAAGGTATTGTCTGAAATAGTTTTAAATATAATTGGAATATTTTTTAAAGCTTTGATTGTGAGGTCCCTTTTAAATGTTTTGAATATTTTTCGAGTGTTGGCGTTTATCCAACACGAGGTGGTATTATTTGCAATACGAGCGAGCAACACATTTGGCGAGTGGCAGGTCCATTCGCGGACTCCAGCGAGTAACCGGTTTGACCAGAATACACAGGGCAGTACAAAATAAGATGGCGTCGGATATATAATAAAAACAGGCGATACTGACTCGACATATCATTGATATAAGGTTGCAAGTTATGTTATATTTTATAAAGCTTAAACATTAACAAGGCGTATGGTTGGGTTATTTTCGAGAATCCCTAAACGCTTGTTTAAACCGAGCTGCTCGCCGTCCGCCACCGTCCTACACCATCCTACGCAGTCAGCCCAGTGTTCGTTATCAGGATTTGCGAAACCTTATTTTAATAAATGACTAATATTATTATTAAAACTGACTATAATGAAATCATTTTGAAGTATTTACCATGTAATTAGAATTATTCCATAAGCCCCAGCATTAGACGATTTTCATATTAAATTCATTATGATATGTTTGTTGCAGATTAATAGCATTGAAAATAAATAAATTAATACATAAGTTATCGCGTAAACCAATATAGATAATATGTGTTTATTTTTCAAAGTGTTTCAATATAAAAAGTCAAATACAAAATACTAAATATTGCACCTTTTTGTTATGTTAAAACTGGCCATGTAATATCCTGTAAATAGAACGAATTAAAAAATCTTTTACAAGCTTTTAGTAGGGAAAAGCAAAGTTAAAAAGGCAACACGAGCACTTATCTTACGGTTTGTGGATTTACCGGAAAATGTTGTGTGTATTCAAAGTTTGTTTGGTATATCCTGGAAATTATTTATAGTTATGTGAATTTTAGCATTTTTTTTATTTTGCAAAACGTATTTATGAGGTTAAGGGTGAGAACAGAATGAAAGCTAAATACATTCATAAGCTCGTAAAACCAAAGCAAATAAAATATATTATATTGCTTCATAACGTCAGCTTTACTGTAAAGCCCTGTGATAGACATAAAATTTCTACAACATATTTCACATATCTTATAAAAAGTAATATTTCTTATGTAGTTTTTGTACAGTAATTAAACATTTCTTTGCTTTAAAACATTGTATCTATCTTGTACGAGTTACTAATTTCATACTTTTCTTGGTGGTTCAAAACAGGAAGTCTTAAATGACACAAGCCCACAAGATAATTATATAATTTATTGGTATGTGCTATGAAGTACCTTGGCTTATGTTACAATTTTACTCCAATTACTGCCAGAGAACGGCTTTTGCGGTAAAAGTATAATTTGCCAGTGCTATTAAATTTTTCAGTCACTGCATTCAGCTCTAATGTTATGGAAAGCATTATAATTCAGACCGAAGCGTTCAGATTTAGGTCAAATATAAAAAAAGAAGTTTGTAAGGAAGTTACATTAATAAGTTTTATTAACCGTTCGTAAATCTGTCGATGAGTCTATGTAAATGTTCCAAGTTGCACCGCTTATGGCCGCCGGTATAGTAGGTGGTGTTATCGTTACAGTTTAAAATTAAATTTGGTTATTGGGTGTGCTTTATGTTACTATTACACTGAGTTGTTTATGTGTATACACGGCCCGTTACTTCCATTTGGCACGTGTCTGCCTGAAGGCGGAAGTGAACTATTCCTTGCTTATTTTATTTGAAATTTGTATGTTTACATTCATTTGAACGTGATGCATGATCAAGTTCGAGGTCATTCACTCGCCTCTAAGAGATTTTATATGGGATTTTTTTTTCAAGGAATCAATGTTCTATAAGTTTGTCAGTAATTTCGGTGTAATGTAATACATAGAACGGTTTCGACCAAAGGACATATAGTAATCGCGAACAACAAAACCATATAAGTAACCACAAATATGTCAAGCTTACTAACCTTCACTTGAAATGGTTTAAATGATAAATCAAATCAATATTAAATGAACACGAATGTATCGAGCAACAATGCTTTGTAACAAGCAATGGAACTATCTGAGGTTTTCCTCGTAATTTACAAACATATCATAATAATGCTCAAAACGGACTAATTATGGAACAGTAGTCTGTCCTTGGTTGTTTCTGCACTATCGCAATTTTCGATCCGTCATAAACATTTTGGTAAACAAACGCAGACTTGTTTGTCCGTTTCAATGATATCGTGAATGGAAACATTCCGTATTGCACTACGTAGTCATATTGAACTGTTAAGGTCGTTCCTATAGTTACAATCAGGCTAGAATGTCATTTCGATTGATCTTATATATTATCTTTTATTAAATACTCAATATCGGAACACGTCTCCCAACATATTATCTTGTGGTGATCGTGAGAATGTTCTTTTTCTATTTGATAAAATCAGAATGAGATAAATGATTAAGATTTTATCATCTTTATCACTTAATATCGACGAAAAACGCACACTCGATTTATTATGTATTTAATCATACAGACCGATAGAAGATTGTCTTTATAAAATATTATCACTATAAATAATATAAATCTTCACGTTTAATTTAAATTTCTAACTGACGTCTATAATTGCGTACGTCAAGTTATTCAAAGGTTCGTCGTATTTCAATTCAGAATATTGTTCGACCTTTGACTTACTGTCTGTGACCGTTGTGACGATTCATTTGATATTTTCACAAAGGATTTCGAAAATATATGTAAAATGCTAATATTTTTATTATATAGAGTTACGAGTTGGCTTTCAAGCTTTATCTTATTGGGTCATTGGACTATCTTTTGGCATTCGTATAAAAACAACACGTCTCTTCCTATATCGTGACATATTTGTTTACTCTCTAAATCGAAATAACCCATTTTGATAATTCGTCTAAAAAATGTATATAAGCCAGCGACATTTATTGTACCGTAATGATACAACGTTACTCATCAAATGTATGTCATTGTATTGAATGGGTATGGAAGTATAGAATTATTTAAATTTTGGCTTTGAGGTTGATTCAATAGTAGTGTATGAAGCGAAAGTGTCAGCGTGAGTTGCACGACCGGCCGTACAGTATAAGTGGGTGATGAGACGCTCCACTCTTCAGAACAGCTTTCCTTTACACCACACAGCGATATTTTCATGTGTACGGCCTTGATATTAAGCCAGATTACCTACATAATAGTCACGCACGAATGGCTTAACTTTAATATCACCTTACCTGACAAAGTTTTAATCTCTTGTTTGACTTCTAGAAAGCATTATGTAAAACACAAAATGTTTTCTGTATTAGTAATGCTTGTATAATGAGTAACTTTTCGTACATGCATTACTTCCGTGTGATTTCGTTAGCTAAATATGTTGCAAATTAAATTAACGAATGTATTGCGCACAGCTGTTTATCGAAAATACCTTGTCAAGGTTTTAACTTGAAAGTTGTTCGGAATGTCTTCTCTAACATTTTGTACCCGTATCGTTAATGTTTCGTGTTTTAAATGTGAGAAACATTATCGTGCTCGTTGTGATTGCATCCGCCATTTTTGGCACTTCGCTCCCCCTGAAATAACGCTCAAATAAAAATGAGAAGTTTTCCCCTCGTCCGTTTTTACTAGCATTGTATGCGTCACCTGTTAACAAAACAAGTGCATGTGCTTCGTTTTGTGATTCATAGTATGAATGGATCGTGGAACTCTTGATTTAGGAACGTTACACTTGAATTAACGCCAGTCGCCTATTTAGAATAGTGCTGTCCAAATAGATCATTTACAAATTTTGTTTATAATGTTATACGTTCATTATTATATATACTATTGCGTGTTTTGTATTTATATAATTGAACGTGTTTCCAAAATGGCATAACAATGATCACACCTCATGTCTCCTTCCAGACGTTCATAGCATCACGTAGTATGATTGATTCGTGACAAAATTCGTGATCACACAAAGAACTCGATACGAAAACACTTCATTGGAAGTAAATTTTTCGGAGATTACTATTGTACATATTAAGGTACTTTGTACTGGAAGCATTCGAATCTCGATGCCTTATTCCAACCTGGAGGATTAATTTAATGACGTCGTACAAACCAGCCTTATTAAAATAAGTCATATCTTCGATTTATAATCTCCATAATGAGCTATTTGAATACTGTCTTGTCCAATTTATTTTTAGTGGCCATATATTAAAAGTTATGTGCATTGTGTATATAAATAAATGTAAGGATAACAATAAATAAATTTAAATAATTAGACGATTTTTCTTTTCGATTCAGTTCAGTTTTTCTTTCATCTTAGTAAAACTATCGTATAACGCATATAACTTGTGCGTTTGTAAATAAATTAAAACAGGTATTTTTCTGAAACGGGATTGTTTACTCGTGTATGTAAGTGGCTGGAGTTTGGGATGCTGTATTTAGTCTCAGGTGGTTGTCCGGTTGGGTTAATGCACTCGTGATCATCAATTTCACCGATCTTCTTTTACATCTGTTACAAGTTATATAAATCGTTGAGGATGCCTTAATAAACGACGACGTGTTCAATAACTCCGTTAAACATTTATAAACACTAAAGTTCTGCGTTTGAAAAGAAATCATTTCAGTAATATTATTGTTTTTTATTGGTGTTCTGTTCTGGACTATAACCAAAGCTTCTTTTTACGTTCGGTCATTATAATTTTAAGTGGCTCTAGGAACCGAAATAGCAAAGTGGATTTTCAGCTCGGCATGCCGATTACGTCATAATGTTTATTAATCTGTAACAGTTACGCTCGTGGCCTATTAATTGTAAATTTTCCAGTTTAACAATAGTGTTTATGGTTAGTGTTACAATAATATCGATATTTATATACACAAATACATAAACTCATAATTTGACAAGAATCACTTTCACCAGCTGTAAATGAAAATGTATATTAAAAATGCATTAAATAAAGAACGATGTTATAAAGAAATAGTAAAGATTTTTCTTTGAATTATTCCATATAAAGACTTAAAAATATTTAGTTAATAGAAGTTATCAGGAGTTTAGATTTACACCTGCACGGGTCTTCGCCGACCGGTTACACTACTGTGACCACTCAGCTGTGAAATTATACGCATCTGCTGTTCATTTCTATTGTTCCACCGTCTACCGTCCACGGCCATGAATGAAATTTTATAACGTGTTCTAGAAGTTCTACACTTCACTATCTTTGTTTCAATATGCCAGTGTGTTGTAGCAATACCATTACGTATTAATAGCTCTTAAATTATGGATTGTTTTAGAGGAAATAAATCAGCGTTATTATCGCTCTTGTAAAATACTTTGCGCTATTAAACGAACGGTCGCTATAAAATAATTTACGTTTACACGCATACGTAATTTCGTTCCAGGCTTTTATTAACCGTTGCGACGAATACTATATTGAAGTATATTTAATAAGTATTCAATGAAACGCTGTGAGTCATCTGAGTTGAGGTCGTGGATGATCGACCAAAGGGTGAATGTGGTTACACTGTTAGCATCGAGTATAGAACAGTGGGCTCTTGTAATCACCGCGGCGCCCGTCTGCCGCCTCGGCCAGAGCTGCCAAATGTCCATACAAAACTACATGTAATCTATACATATAAGCGTAAAAATACGTTTATTGTACATCATTTTGTCTCAATATGCCGTACATTTCCATCCATCAGCTTTGATCGTTATTCACGTCATGTTTATAGTTTTATTATGTTGTATAGCGCAAAATTAGCCCCGACTAACACAACAGACGGTATCACTGTTGTGTAACATCGTATGAAATTGTTAATTTCAATACACGTATAACTAATCCAAAACTTTCAAATTATCGATGTAACCAATAAATACGTACAGTTATTCCGAATGTGTTGCCTTGAGATCGTGATTGAATTTTGTTCGTGTATTGAATTCGTTACTAAAATTGTACCCAGGCACATTATCATTCCACCGTTTTGATGACAGACTCGTTTTTTTTTATGTTCGGCTATTCGGTTTCGTTTTCAATAGTGCATACAATATTTAGACTAATTGAAACAAAAGAGAAATTTTAATGTCAATTAAACTTGCAATAAGATAACGATTCCAGACGTCATATCTCAAATGACTTATGGCTACTTAATGCCAGCAGCGAACTGTTATGATTAATTTAATTAGGTACGCATTTATGATGTGATATTCTCGAAATCGTTTTATGCGTTTACTTTCCAACGGAGTGCTTACATTTTTCCACGAGAAAGCGGAAACGTGCACGTCTCAACAATAGCTCGGGGTTCGCGCTGAGCCACATTCTATGCTGCTATTGTATATTATTCTTAGAATCGCCTATAAGTACCACTTGACGAGGTAAACTTCAGCTAATTCTCGTTTATTACAACTTTGCAGAATTACGTTACTGTTCCAAATATAGGTATGTACTTACTTTATTTGGTGTGACTGCTAAGAATACAAAATTTGATACAAAATTGCCGATTCCCCCACGACAAAGTCTCAAGGGTAGATCCGGGGCTGCTAATGCAATCACAAACCCCTATGAAGGGTACTGAATACTGTTCTACTGATATTTAAGATATAATGAATCAAGCGAGCCTTATACGTATTCTATATTGAATTATTACGTACTACTTAGTACGTATAGCCAAAGCTCTAGGCGACAACCACCTTAGTCATCAGCTAGCTAGGGCGTTAAGGTCAATCCTTAAATTAATTCAAGGAATATCGGCACAAACTGCAGGATATCGCGGTAATTTTGACCGGGCCAAACAGGAAGTAGATTTTGATAAAAACCCTTTTGAGTATTCGAAAACCATTTTTAAGAAAGAACGCGGACAGCTTCTCTTGACCAACGATCAAATTTACGACCATTTCAAGAGCACATACGAAGTGCCTAAAAGTGTAAGGCTCTATACGGATCCAAACGAACAAAAACCGGAAATTCCTCATATCGATTTTCACGGCATACCACCAACGTTAGACGAAATAAGTAGTCACATAAAGAGGAAATCATCTAAATCTGTACCGGGCCCCGATGGTATCCCATATATAGTCTTTAAAAAATGTCCATCGGTTCGTAAACACCTCATAAATATATACGGCAAAATCTGGTCAAGGAAGCAAATCCCGGAGTGTTTCGGGAAAGCAATTTTTGTCCTCATTCCCAAAAAAGATCGAGTTACCGATCCGAAGGATACTAGACCGATAGCCTTAACAAATACAATTTCTAAAATCTTTTTCTCGGTCCTACAAACGAGAATGACGCGATTCATGCTCAGCAACAAGTATTTTAGGCCAAATCACCAGAAAGGGTTTCTACCCGGGATTTCTGGATGCCTAGAACACAACACCTTGCTGTCGGAGAGTTTGAAAGATGCTAGAAAAAGCGAGCGGCAAATTACAGTTTGTTGGATAGACTTAGAGAACGCGTTCGGGTCGATACAACACGAGTTGATGCTATTCGCGCTTAGATGGTACAACTTTCCACCCCTAGTTAGAGATATGATCGCGTCGTATTACTCAAAATTAAGGTTTTCTATAATAACTAAAGAAGGCCCTTCAAAAAGTTTGAGTTATAATGTAGGACTGTTTCAAGGTTGTTGTCTATCTCCAATTACGTTTAATATCGTTATTAACATCTTAGTGGACAAATTAATCTGTAACGAGAAAAAATGGGGTTATCGGTTTAAGTTTAATAATAAATACACGGAATCCATTTTAGCCTTCGCTGACGATCTCGCAATACTGACACGTCACCCCAAACACTGTCAAGTACTATTGGATGAAGTGGATAAATTCTGTGAGTGGACGGATGGATTGAGGACAAAACCAAGTAAATGTCACTGTTTGTGTCTTGGTAGGCGGAATACAAGATACACCTCATACGATCCGGGACTATCGATAGGCGGTCAATGCGTTTCTACGGTTACGGAAGATGCACCATTCAAGTTTCTCGGTCGTAAGATTGATAATATAGGTCGTACTCCATCTTTAGAAGGAATAGTAGATAGCTTTTTAAATGATCTTAACAAGGTAGATAGCCAGCAGATCAGTAACGTAAAAAAAGCATGGATCTACGATAATTACTTAACTTCACGTTTGAATTGGCCTTTCCTCGTCTATGATTTTAGTAAAACCCTTTTATCTAAATTAGATGCAGGCGTCATAAAGATGTTGAAGTTGTGGCTCGGGCTCGCGCTAACGGCTGATTCATCGGCTTTATTCAGGGATCGTAATAGTTTTGGGATGAATCTAAAAAGACCATCGGAGCTCTACAAACACCTAAGAGTTTCCAAGAGACATATCCTGGGAAAATCCCATGATGACGTCGTTACATCACTCCCAAAAGACAATGATGCCCCAGAGCTAGAGTCACGACTTCAATTCCATAAACAATTTATGATCGGAGCGCAAAATAACAGAGTAGGGTTAGGATCAAGTAGGAAAGTCCAAGATACGGATATATTGAAGTCTTTTATTCGGCAAGACGAGAACGATAAATACAAGATCCATGCAATGAGTTTAGAAATGCAGAACGAGTGGTTAGACATAGGAGATTTTTGCATTCCACTAGCACTAAAATGGCGCACCCTAATTCATGACTGGTCGCCAGCCTTGCTAAAATTTTATCTCAATGCGTTCCAGATGACTCTCCCAGATCAGAGTAATTTAGTAAGATGGGGTAAAGGTACCGAAAAAACTTGCTATATCTGCGGAAAGGCAGTTGGAACTGCCAAGCATTTGCTGGTGGGATGTAAGGTTCTCCTGGACAGCGGTCAATACTCGCGTCGTCACGATAGGGTTTTAGAGATCATACGTGAAGCGGTTAGTCTTTCGGTAGCCAGAGCGCAAAGGGAAATAACCACAAACGAGCGATCAATAGGTTTTGTGAGAGAGGGCACCAGGGCTATAAAATCAAACGTCAAGCCTTACTCTATCCTTAAAGCGGCTTCGGATTGGACTATCATGATGGATACGTATGAGAAACAATACAAAATCCCCGAGGATATTTGTGCGTCGGCCTCCAGACCAGACATATTTCTATATTCGCGTATTTTAAAGCGCGTTGTGATGATAGAGCTTACGGTGCCTTGGGAAACCAACATCCCCAAAGTCCATGCCATCAAGGTCAATAAGTATTACGAGCTCACTAACGAACTAACTCGAAATAGGTTCGTCGTTGATTTGTACGCGGTAGAGGTGGGAGCGAGAGGTATAACAGCTAAATCTCTCTATAACCTACTAAAAGACTTGGGCCTGTCCAGAACTAACATTAATTCATTCTTAGAACGTACGTCGAAGGCAGCCCTAGTAGGTTCTTTTCAAATTTGGTTAGGTAGGGAGAGGAACTTGGACAGTGGAGGTGAGCGTATAACGCGCGTTAGTTAAGGGGCCCCTTAAACCTACACCTGGGTCGCAAGTCCCAGGCACTGTTGAAGCTCCTCTCCCTGCAACGCAATGGACCCGGCACCCGCACGGTGAATCCATTGAATGCTAAGAGGTTTCGTCTCTTGCAACATTGACATCACGTTAAACAGAACTGATGACAGGATACGAGCCCATTTGTAGTTACAATGGGCAGTGGAATGACAACAAAAAAAAAGTTTTTATATACAGTATCCAGGTTCAACACAATACACCCGCGCCTTTCGTTTCTTCCCACGTAATAGGTCCTCGCATCAAAGGGGATATTCAACGAAGTGGTACCTCTTATAATGATACCATGTGGAAAGGGACTGAAATATTTACAAAAATATATATACATGTATGAATGTATCTCGAAACACTGCCACTTTGTGGATAATTAATGGCGTGGCGAAAGAAATTGTCGTGAAGAAATGTACATTCATTGACAAATATGGTGTGGTAGTTGGAGAGCACTTGATTGCTGTAGGTAGAATATTTATAGACCTGATATATGGTTCTGGTATGTCGATAGAATTACTGATTTTAATTGGTGCACTCGAACTGGCGCAATGCAAAAGTCGTTCTGGCCTCTGGGTTCAACGTATCCATTTTGTATAAAAAACTTCTCATTTTATAAATATATTTACACAAATAATGAATTTCCTCTATGGAAGTCTCGTTAATGACATCCAATCGTCTTTTTTGCCATCGACTCTGAGGATACAAAGTTGCTTTCACAAGATTTCGCGTATTATAATGTTATTATACTAAACGTGTTGAGTACCTACAGGTGTGGATATATTTTGTAGGAATTACGAATATTAGTGTATGGCTTCCACGTGTCATGGAAAAATAACTGCTAAAATATATTACATTTTACCTTAATTAATAAACATTAATTTTCGAATAATATTGTATATTTATTTATGTGTGTTCGCTTATAACTTCTTTATGGAAATGTTTTTCCCTATTTGTTTGAGTTTGTAATTGATAAATGATGGATAAAAACCTCTCGATTAAAACATTGTAAAATTCTGTACTACGTATTAAGTTGAATAAAACTTATTTTTAATCTTAACAGATTTCAATAGTTATTTAGGTAAATATATAAAAAAATCTGTATTCTAGAAAATAAAAAATAGTTTTTGTTCATAAGTCTTCTTGTATATGCTTTTAAAATTTAATAAATACATAAAATGTGTCGGTGCATTTAAAACTTTTAAGTAATGTCTTTTTATTACCACTATCAGATAATGAAAGTGGAGTGTTTAATCTATATATTTTTATGTAAGTATATTATTTTGCAATATTTACAACACTTATTAAATAAATGTCAAAGCAATCAATCGATTTTTACGTAACCGTCATAACTTTCGTATGGTTATCGTGTTTTACCTTACTTTCACAATCTACGTATAACGAATGTTCTGTGTTCCCAGTACGTGTTTTACATCGGCAACCTAAAAACTATACGTTTCAAAGTATGTTAATATTTTTTTATAATAACATGATTTATTGGAAAGAAAACCATAAAAACGCAATTTGTTTTGACGATGCAATCTTTTACTAAGCGCACATTATGTGGATGTATACCCGTATCCATTTAATATGTAAATTATTTTTCTCGTTTGTTTTTATAAATATTTTGTTTTTTTCCTTTTCATATTAACATAATGTTACATAAGTCTTATGTATATTCCCATCGTTCCGTATTCATCGTTGGTCATTAAAAGTCTTATCGTATAGTTGCTTTCGCCGCTTTCCAATACTTTTACTTATTAAAAACGTCACTCCCCCTGCTTGGTGGCCTCTCGAAATTCACGAAACCATCAGAAACATTAAGCAGGGGTGGAAATAATCCCTTTGTTATTTCGAATTAGTTCTTTCATAAATACACATTGTCTCTATGAAAACAATACATGAAAAATGTCTATGTAACAATATATTAGTCGTGATAGTAGCTCTAATTGCATTTATTATTATTTGTCATGAGACATGAATTGCTTACAATTGATATAACTTTTATACATTCCAATGTAAAACCAATAACGGTATCAATATCTGAATGTTTTATGTTTTTCTGCCTCGTCGGGTCGGTTGAGTCATAACCCAAACAAGGGTGTTCTCCACCCTCCGCCCGCCACCCCGTGACGTGGCGGCTCGTGACTCACGTGTTTATAGACCAGTCTGGGACCAAATATTTACCATACGAGAGACTTGTGATACACGAGCTCATGATCCTTGAACGTGACAATATTGAAGCAATCATGCTCTCATAGACTTGTTTGACTGATTATTATGTTTCATTTTATATGACACAGATATCTTGAGATACGACTAATTTATCTACTTAAAAGGTATTTTTATTTTAGGTTTTTTAAATAGAATGTAAACCACAACGCAGTAACGTGTTACGAATGATTTTTCTCATTAAGTGCAAATGAGATAAAACTTACATTAGTACGTTAAAAAAAATATGTCGACTTCGTTTATTGTATGTGTTTACTGTCTAGTAATGATGGTACATTTCGATAAATAACAATCGATTTCGTAATGTCAATGAACCTTCAGGAACTTTAATGTTTTGGGGACACGATAATAGTTTTGTTATAGTAATTTGTATATATCATACAATGTATGCTGTTAATTCGTGTCAATGTTGAGTTGCGTTATTAATTTGTTAAACGATATAAAAAGAGCTGGTTATCAACCCGACTGTATATATTCCTATCTACTATGGCATTTTATGTTCGTTTGTACCTTTTACTGGTTTTTAATACAATTCAATTATTCTTATTTGTTAATTTTCTTCTCGACGACTTGTTAACTGATAAACTATGAACATATCTTTAAAAAATTTAACGATAAAAATGTACATCATACTAAGTTATCTGTCTCGTTAAAATTTGGATATTTGCTGAATATTTCTTTAGATTGAATTACATGATTAGGTACTGTTCTTAAAAATGTTTAAGGCTCTGACGTTTAATCCTGAGTAAAAGTTGCTTATAAATAACGTTATAAAATCAGTGAATAAAACGTTTTATATATGAAATGTACATTTCGTGAGTTAGTTAGTTGTGACTGTTGTAATGATTTATGCAAGCCAAGTACCGTTAACGGCTTTCGATCTCGCAATTAACGTTCATCAGAAATAAGTTTTGGATGAATGTTACTTTATTACGAGTTTACATCGTTTTTACTTTACACAAAAACTGACAATTTGTATTTTTTTTTAAATTGTTCATACTTACCCACATGTTAGCGATTATAAACCAATCTCTACATATTGGTAATTAATTTAAGAACCATATAAGACGGAAGTAATATACATATATATATATATATGTGAAAATTTTTAATTTAATTTTATTTGTATGTTACTCTTTTTTACCGTGGGTTTCAATTAAAATCCGTTTAATAGTTATTACTTATTCGTGTGAAAGAGACATAAATATACATGCATTTATATTTAGTTTGTACAATGACTAACTACTTAAATATTCCGTTGAAACTAAAACTAAAAACTAGATTAATTAATATGGTGACTTATTAAAAATTAAGCACTCGTCATGCTTTAATTACTTTAATATAAACATTCCTTAGGGAATTGACTGTTCTTATTAAACGTTTTAAAAGTTTAAAGAGAAAAAAATATTGATTAAATTCAAATTTATCAACAATATTGAAAAATCAACGGTCAAATCACTTAACCAGTGGTGAGTTTTTAAAATAAAGTACGTTTTATCGGTATTTTAAAATTTTCCTGTTATGTTATGTCGTCTTATTTAAATTTTAAATAAATTAAAATGAAATAAAGAAATAGATACAAAAGACCAAAATTATTAGGTTTATATTTTATACCCTTTAAGATTGCTCTATCTGAATTAAATGCGGACCTCGGGGTTGAAATTACTTATAAATTGCCATATTAAGAAAAAAAAATTAATCTAACAGTTTGTTTTTAAATACAAAAGAAATGATGGGCTTTCTGTAAAATTAAAGTTGCATACAAAATAATTGAAAAATCCCTTAACATGACCAGGCTTTTAACCGTTCCAGTTGTTTTGATAGTTATTAATAAATTAGCTTTTAAGGATAATTTAGCTTATTATCACATAAAATTTTACATTCAAAAACCTTTCAGACAGAAGTTACGATCTCAGAAACAAAAAGGACGTGTTTCCATTGTGGTGATATTATCAGAACAGTCAAATCTATTGTATGCATTATATTATACTGTCATTTGTTTGTACCGAACTACGTCTGGGAACAATGCGAACGTCATCAAGCTTACATTATGTAATTATAGATATCAAACAATGGACATGAGTCCTTACAATACTTTTCATATCTGTGTCTATGATAAATATATTTAATTTGAAGGAAGACTAAAGCTTCACTGTTATTATTGTTAAAAGTATCTAAGGAATTGTTTACAAGTTACTGTGAATAAGTATAGGGTTCTGTTACCAGGAAATATGAACAATATGGATATGGTATTGTTTTTGGTTTTAACAAATAAATAATGAATTTCCAGAAAGACGCATTATCATAATCCACTGGCCATTGTTAAAATGTTACTAAACTAAATACTAAGTATTAAATTAAATAAATTGTTTGATTATATTCTATCGTGACAGTAAAAAAGTATGTTGAATACAATTGGTCTAACCCAGTTGTCCAAGTCTAGGTCATTGAACGTACTTAATGACACCTCGGACATATTGTAATCTTATCACGGAATACATGTAGCTATTGTATTTAGATAAAGTATGTATGAGTAACGATCGCTAATTATTAAATAAAAGGCGTTCCTCTGCCATGAGTCAGTGTTGGAAGTGATTGCACAGCGACCCTGTTCCGGTGTGACTTGGATGTAGGTTCGTTCAAGACGCTACGGAAGTGAAGCTTGAGCGTTGAACACCGTGTGAAAGGTTAGCTCCGCGTAAACAATGACGTCATTAATTCTGTTAACATATTTTTTTTAACGGCTCTATATCAATAGGCTGTGAGAAAGGATCGCATACAACTGTTTGAAACTCGGCTGGGGGTTTGGTTTCTATAGAATTTTTGCATTCGATGCAAACTTTATGTATGCAATACCCTAAGTTTGCATACGGAAAGTTGCCAGTTTTACATATATAAATCTTTGGACATTATGGTGTTATTTTAAAGTCCATTATTGTATGGGAAACGTTAAACGTTTCATATGTAGTGTGATTATGCAAACTTGTGCTAAGCATACTAGGTTCCTGATGTGTCGGACTTGTATTTATTCTACTACAAGACAATGCGCTATAAGTCGTGATTCCGTTCTGCATTCTGTACGTACATATGCGATGTATGAAGCGACTTTAAAGGTGCGAGCAAGTTAGATAATGTAATGTTTTATTTTTATTGTTTCATTGCAGCTGTTCATCAAACAAGTGCATAATTATGATTAATGTATTATAATATAATGTAATCCCTGTTAAATATACATTTTAACGTATACTCGGTACGTGTAAATAGAATGATTAATACAACATTGACATTCAAGTGATACGCTAAGACACTGGCAAGGTCAATGTTTCTAATCACTGAAAACGAATAGCTAGGATATTGTTTGAATTTAACAGAAGGCAAGTGTTAATGAGACCGAACGATACATTGATTTAGCAAAAATTACATTATTATGTAATTTATTATCAGAGATTACGTTAATGATAAGCGTTTATATATTATAATGGGTAATAAATTCACGCCTGCCATCTGTTTTTTCTGTGACAAGTTCAATGTTGCAGTAGCTTCAAGGTGAACAGAGGAACTAATTAAAACGATAATGAAATTTTAATTTAACATTCGGAACAATTGTGTAAATATTTATATATATAGTTAATCATATTGATTGTGATAAAATTTATTAAGAATTATTTGTTTCGTTAGAATTCGAGCCTATAACGTCCTTGAATTATAAAAATATTATTTTAAATTACAAGTATGAGACAAATTGACTGTGGTACTATTAAATATAATATTATCGTGTTATAGTAGTATGTTATGTGTTGTGTACATATGTCGACAGTAGTCGAGGTCTCGTGTGTGACTTGAATGCTGAT
Source organism: Danaus chrysippus (assembly GCA_916720795.1). Lineage (NCBI taxonomy): Eukaryota > Metazoa > Arthropoda > Insecta > Lepidoptera > Nymphalidae > Danaus > Danaus chrysippus. The sequence continues at coordinate 6,862,423 of CAKASE010000074.1, forward strand.
GGTACTGGTCATTTGTAAGTGCATTCCGATGGTAGCGCCGCTCATTTGACATTTCGTACGCGCCAATGTAATAGTATTAGCTGTATTGTTCACATTCATATATATTATTAAATATACATAATATTATATTTATTAGCTATTGTTTTTCATACCGTGATATTGATATTATATTTCATATATATGTAACTTTATATTACAAAAAATGTTTAGACTTTTAATGTTTTTTTTGTTGGGTGTTATTTGTGTAATGGGATAAAATTATTATTGTTTTTATATATACAATTCAATAAGAGGTCATGCATGTCCCTGTTAAATTGCTAGACGTTTTCAGAATTACGAATGTCACGGTACGTTAATGAAGTCCCTATAGTCAGTGATGTCGGAGTGGGAACGGGGTGACTTAATGGCTCTCGGAATAGCATCAGGCATCAGCATTAATATTCAGCAAAGTTAAATGCACTTTTAGTCATACGCGTATCTTTTAGCGCCTTGTAGTATATAAGCAGTTGTCACCATTCCAGTTCCCCCACGTCCAGATCAACTATCTCAATGGTAGATCCTACTGGAGAGGCCAACGAACTTATATAAAATACATGTCTTGGATGTATATACATATATTCTATTTGTGGAATACAAAGAAATGTATATAGAAAGTTTTTTGCCATAAAAATATGGACGTTTGTGATTTCGTCAGTTTATTTCCTTTTTTTCTATTAACCTAAAATTATTCTATATATTATGTTTATAAAATCGAAATGATATTTTACTTCAGTTAGTATTTTCACTTTATATAACGAGCGTCAACCTATACATATATATTATGGAGAAAGTTTGTGTGTGTGTGCATATATATTACGGTATCATACAAAAACTATCCATCCAAGAAAATTAAGTATACCTATGATTACGTAGCTGGAATACCGCGACCGAAACCGCTGATTAAATATAGTATTACAAAAAAAATGTGGAATGTCAGTAAAAACTTGTCCCGTACTGTATTAGAATAGTGTATAACAGCCACAGGATATTGATACAAGGATAACTGTTATTGAGAATATTTATAGCTTCCAAGATGTTCGCATGTCTTAATGAGAAGCGACAGTAAGCTATAGATGCTGGCTGGACCTCTGTTAATAGATTGACAATACTGTCACAGGATATAGTCAGTCAAACATACATACATAATACATATTATACTGCACGCGTTTATAGTTTTGAAATGCTAATGTAGTGTCGTGAAAGTAACATAATATATGTTAATGTTAACCAAAAAATTTCTATATCTATTTGATTATATAATAATACTAGCTTTCCGCCCGCAGCTTCGCCCGCGTGGAGTTCGGTTATATCGAGTTTCCAATAGAACCTTTCAAAAATCTGGGATAAAAACTATGCTATGTTCTTTCTCAAGGTCAACTCTATCTCTGTACCAAATTTCATTAAAATCAATTCAGTGTTTTAGGCGTGAAAGCGTAACAGACAGACAGACAGACAGACTTACTTTCGCATTTATAATATTAGTAGGGATTAGTAGGGATTAGTTTGTGTTACTAATGAATATATTAAAAGGAGTCTATCGACTTAAATCGAAACTATATATTTGAATGTCAGTGATCTAAGTGTATATTCAATAAGGAAGCGATTAAAATGTTCAAGATCATTTATTCATTTAAGACGAGAGCATTCAAGCAGTACTGATTAACAAAATATTTTTTAACTTCATCCTCTCTAACTAACAGATAGTTTTAAACTCCTAAAGAACGTATAATTTTCCCTTCACTTGTACATAAATAAATAAAACATATGATCGTGCCGTTGTCAAAATAAATTTTAGCCAGACAGTTATTCATACATGGCCTCAGTTAACGAGATTATTTTAGGATTCAACTCAGCATTTAAAGGGAGGGATATCCGACGGAGTTTCAATCGTGATTCACCCCGTATCCGATGTTGTTTCTTTATAAAAGTTCTTTATTTATTGTCGTTTCATTATATTTAACAAATACTACCTACTAATTTAAATGTTGCTTTATACATACAAGATTTGTGGTATTATTTCGAAGTAATTTTTCGTTATCTTTTTATCTGATTGGAACTATCTTTAATATATGAAAATAGTATAAATATATAGGTGCAAAGATATTTACAAGATGATCAAGTTTAGATTAGCTATCGTGTTAGATTTAGAAAGCGATTTGTCGTGACTTTGTCCGTAGCAGCTTCCCATTTATGACTCTAGTATCAACTGTATATGTATGAACTACATATAAAAACTATGTTTTCAATGTACTGTTGTAACTTGATGTGATGGAAATGATTTTGTATCTTATTTCTATATCAAACTAGTTTTATACTGTATAAGAAACAGTTTTAATTATTACTATGAAATCAATATTGCCATTTACACGTTAGCGAAACCAGTCGATGTAATGGTTGTTGCTTAATTATGGCTGGGATATAATAGAATGTTATAAATACATGCTATACGTTGATATTTATTATATACTAGTGATTAGTCGCGTTTTCGTCTGACATTTCGTATGTTACTTAACCAAATAAGAAAAAGTACTTTTATGTCATTTAAGGCCTCCTTAAAATGTTTGCAAGCTGTTTAGTAGGTTAGCTGAAGCCAGAAAAGATTGCCAAACGACATCTTTCTTAACCAAAAATATTCTCTATTTTATTCGTATTTATGAGATCTGAAATAAAAAGGACGATATTTCTTTTAACTTTAATATTATGAGTATTAAAAATTGATTTATATGTACCATGTAAGTAATATATATGTTGCATTCATTACTCATGCCAATAATATGATACACATTGTATTGTAGGAAACGCAACGTTTATCAATTTTTGCGTCAGTTCCGGATGACCTGATATCAGTTTACAGCATCCTATAGTTTTATAACAAAACATATGCTATATGTATATACTCAAAATGTTTTTCTTTTGTTCTCAGGATCAATATGATAACTTAGCCACCCATACTCATAAAGGTATCGAATTCTTAGACAAATATGGGAACTTTGTGAAGGAAAGGTGCGCTATAGAGTTAGAATATGCTGGCAAATTAAGGTAAATATTACACAAATACATATGACATACACACTAAAAAACAATTCTACTCTCGATGTAACAATACGTATTATATAAAGAAAATTAAATACATTCCAAATGTATTAGAAAATATATTATGATAGATCGAATTGGTTATAAATATTTATATTATGTAAAAGAATACGAAAAGGATAATATTATTATTTGATGTCATTATAACTAATATTACCAGTTTGATATGTTAATTTGTTGAATGTCCACTTTCACTGCACACATTGGATTGTTTAATAATTATATATAAAAGTTCTTATATAATATAAGTTATAAATTATTTATTATTTATATAGTATTATATATTTAACGGAATGCTGTTTGTATTATGATTAAGTTAATCGTTAAAACTGAATTATCCTCAATTCCTAATATGGCTATGCATATTATATATTAAATTATATTTTAAACAATTTTTATAATGACAATAATAATAATATCTTCCAGGAGGCTTGTTAAGAGCTATCAACCAAAAAGAAAGGAAGAAGACGAATACGTGTAAGTGAAATCTCAGTTTTGTTTTATTATCATAAGTCATATACCGTTATAAATTAATATAGAATTCAATCAATATTAATGTTTATAATAATTAATAATCATTTAACATTCATATGTTAAGACTTTTATCAATTTCTTGTTAATTGAGTACAACAGACATAGTCCCATGCTAAATACGCTTCCAATACTACATATGAAAAGATTACCGTTTCTCATTTGATAATTAATTTTATACTATAATGCACAAAGATATATGTACTAATATGGAACTATCTAAGTTGACAATGCCAATTTATACAAAGCATACTCTATTTAATACTAGCTTTCCGCCCGCAGCTTCAACCGCGTGTATTTCGGTTATATCGCGAACCTTTTAAAATTCTGGGATAAAAACTATCCTATGTTCTTTTTCATGGTCAACTTTATGTCTGTACCAAATGTCATTAAAATCAGTTCAGTGGTTTAGGCGTGAAAGCGTAACAGACAGACAGAGAGAGTTACTTTAACATTTATAATATTAGTAGGGAAGTAGGGATTAGTAGGGATAATTGTTATATTGTAAGTATTATAATTTCAGATACACTTCATGTAAAGCATTCAGACTGCTACTTCAGGAGCTGGGTGACTTTGCTGGTCAGAGGGAGTTGGTGGCTGAGAATCTGCAGTCGAACGTTGTACGCGAGTTACATTTACTCGCTAAAGAACTGAGAGAGGATAGGAAGGTATGTCATATATATTGGGCAGACCCTGGCTACAGCTGGGAAATTGCCAGGAAGAAATAAGAAGAAGGTTATATATATTGTGTTTATATATACAGAGATACAAAAACATAATGTTCTTCTATGTCTATGCGTCGTCTCGATATATTATTTATTAGTTCAAATATATCACAATATACAAATTGTTTTCCGTCTCTTAGTTTACCAAACATTTTAAAAAGACAACACAAAACAATAGTCTCGACTGAACAGAGCACGCTGTGGTACTTCGAATTTCGTTGTTAGGACGTGCTTTTATATTTTTCGACTGTTGAGTTCCGAAGCAGTATTTTTTTGCTTCAATATTTAAAGGCACACTAATCGCTGGGCGAACTAAACGTTTTGTATGCAGCTTGCGGTGATTTCGTAACAGCTATTGAGTTTCGAGAAACGTCTCTCGAAATAAACTAGCATGGTTTCTTATACAGGGTGACTGGTGAATTACTATCGATATTTAAGGACGTGATATTTGACGATCATATATGACGAAATAAAAATTAATACAACATAAATATTAATAAACTTCTAAGTAAAGTTAACCAAAAGTTGTGTAATTAATTACGCATCGTATGAACACCCTACAGATTACTCTACACTACACACTCACACATACGCGCGCGGCGGCGTGTTGTTGTATCAGCACGTCGCCGCACGCGTCCACACTAGGAACACTTGGAACGTGTACACACTTTATTTATTTATACGGAAATTTGGTCAAAAATTAAGTACCTATTTTTTTTACATAATTCGAATGAGAATCATGTACCGAGTATTCTCCTTAAATATTGATAGTAATTCACCAGTCACCCTGTATATATTTGTTCGATATGAAATTTTCTTCTTATTAAAAGTTGAGATCCCGATTATATTGTATAGAAATTGTTCTAAATATCCAATGGCACAGTTTTTATGATAGCAAACTCCTCGTTCGAGTTGAAGGGCTTGTTAGTGAATCCTTCAGCTCCCTGCTGTTAGCAAAGTGGCTAGCGTTCGTTGTATTCACCTGAACGGGGTACAAGTGTGTCGGTATGTCGTCCTTGTTTACGATGCCACTCGTCATACAAAATATAAGGAAATTGCTCTTAGGACACGTGCGTGACTTTGGATATTACTGAGTAAATTGTGCTCTTTTGTTTAGTGTATTTTATAGAAAATGATTAGTGTTAATTTTTGAATGAATCAGTATAATGAAGGCGTATTATGTTCCAGGTACACTTAAACGAGGGTTCAAAGCAAATGGCCGTCCTTAGTTCGGCCGTGGGAGCGTTGGAGCGTGCGCGCCGTTCATACGAGAGGGCGGCGCGGGAGTCGGAGCGTGCGCTGGAAGCCTTCCAGCGGGCGGACGCGGACCTGCACCTCAGGTTAGTGTGCTAGAAAGGGATGGATATATACCAACAACTGAAGAGCGAGCGAGATAGATAACAAACATGAAACAACCAATAGTATCGTTCGATTTAAAAAGAGAAACAAAATCAATAATTTTGAAATCGAATTCAAGAATTACCTTTTCGTATACTTGTATCAAACAATATTTTAGCTCTATTTAAAAAAGGAAACAAAATCAACTCTAAGTTTGATTCAGTTATATTACTCACGCGGTGAAATTAATTACTAAGTCTTATTCATATTCTTTATAACATCAAAGGGAAATATGAAAAGTCACTGTGTCACCGTAGTGCGTCATTATAAATTCAGATTTAAGCTTTTTTCCTCTTTATCCTATAATTAAATGCAATGTGGAAATCCTTGTAACGAAAACACGAGAAGAATATCAAAATTTATAATAAGTTTTCCTTTACCGTTAAAATTAAAATACTTTGACTGTTTGTATTATAATGCATAGATGTAGGAAAAAAACATTTTGTAAGCAATGATTTTAATATCGAATTACGTTGTTTACAAAAATTATATATTTTTGTATGTATATTAAATAATATGAAAGTAATATATATAATCAAAAGAACATAATATACATACTTACCTATATATAAAATGTGCTTGTTCTTTATATATTTTTATTTTAACATTATTCTACATATATTATATTTAGTTTTGGAGTGAAAGGATATCGATGTCCGCAAAACGTAATACAAGACGTTCTGATTCATGGTTCTCGGAATACGAGACTTGTGCAACAAACCTACAATGTGTACAAACATTGTAATTATTATATTACATATTATATTTTACGCTTATATATATACATATAAACTATCAATATTATAAAAAATGTAATTTTTGTACCTATTTCTCATAATACAAATTAAAAATCTCATTAAGCGATGTTTCATACGATCTGTCATATATGACGAAGTGATTCATAATAAATGTTTGAATATTTAGGTTATTATGAGTACGATTTGTCGGAAATCTTTATTTCTCATCTCAATATAATTGTAACATTTTCATATAGTATTACGTTTGCTTTTTATTTATTTTGTAAAAAGCACATAAATTTGTAGGTTTATTAAATAACACTGACGGCACATACCTATACATATATCCCAACATATTTATCACTTTTTTTAATTTTAAATAATTGTATGTTTATTTTTCATTTTCAAAAATTTTCAGTCGAGCCGAAGTCGAGAAACAGAAGATGAACATGAAATTAAGAAGTCAGGCGTGCGAGGACGCGAAACAGGAATACATGGACCAACTGAGGAAGACCAATGATGCACAGAGGCAGCACTACGAACAACGGCTGCCGCACGTTTTCAAACAGTTGCAGGTAATACTGAACATTATATAACATTACTCTGTGCAATGTTTACATGAATATTCTCTGTTCGTGACGTCACTCGACTCGTTTAAGTCTGTCCAATTAAAAATACGTTGACTTTTAAAACTTTTCCAACAATTCCTTTTTGGTTCCAGCATTTCTGTTGAGTCGAGAGTGCTCTTAAAGTTGACTAGTTTACTGTGTTCATTACTGGTACAGTTCATTATACTGTTTTAGGCAGTATGTTAATTAATGTTCAGTCTGGTCCAAGTAATGTCTATATATTCTTATGTCACCCGAGAATTTGTATGTAATGTCCCATTTGGATGCCATCACAACATTTGATAGTGGGAAGTAATTTAAACTTTGACACGAATCGAAATGTCTCCCGGCTCTGGGAATTGGAGCTCCGCCAACTGGGTCGCGAGGAAGTCAAGTGTGTGTAAAATTATTTTTATACACAATGCACCGCTGTCTAAACAAGGCCTTTGTTGCAGGATTTGGATGAGAAGAGAATAAAACATATAAAGAATTTCATGATCAGCTCGGTTGATGTAGAGAGGAAAGTGTTCCCGATTATAATGCAATGTCTCGACGGTATGGAACTGGCCGCTAAGAATATAAACGAGAAAGAGGTAAAGAAACTATTACATAAAGGGTTGTCCATTAATCACGTGATCTTTTTTTAGCATTTTTTAACCCCCCCGCCCCCATTGGTGATATGTAGTGAGGTTTAAGACCACCCCCCCTCCCCCTTCTCAACATCACGTGTATTTTTAGTACCTACAACGAATCTTTAAATTTTCTGAATATTATCTTAATTTAAATACAGGTATAAACTATAATCATATTTTATTCTGAAATTAAGGACCATAATAAAAATTTCTACACCAGGTTGCAAGTTTTTATATTGCCATAACGATAATAATAAACGAAGAGTGTAATCAAAAATCGCGCGTTAGACGAAAAAATAAATACACGAGATATCTTACTACACCCCCCCTCCCCCTTGTGATATTTTCGTGATTTTTATCAAACCCCTCCCCCCCCCTTTCAAGCCTCACATGATTAATGGACAGCCCCTAATCAATAGTATAATACTTAAAGATTTGTATTTAAATATCAATATTTTTAATATTACAGTAACTATTAAATCTTCAAGTTTTGATGTTATATTTCAAACATACATATATAGACAAAGTACATTAAATTTTAAAATAATATCCATGGAAAACAAATTCAACTAAATAAAAAATAATATACAATATCATACATAAAATTTCTCTTCTAAATTCTTTCTTATATGATTTCCAGGACACTCAGTTAGTAATAGAGAGGTACAAATCAGGTTTCGTCCCGCCTGAAGACTTCAGATTTGAACCCGCGAATGGTACTGACGCTATTGACTCTGTACCAGCGCCTACACACAACCACATCACAGTCAGAGGAACAGTGTCCGGCAACCGGATCAAGAAGAGAGGTGGCCTGCTATCTATATTCAGCTCAAACAAGGTGTGTATTCAATTTGGTAGCATTATAATCTATATTTAGCATATTATATGTAGCTTACATTTTATTTGGTCGGATTATATTGCATGGAGAACCTATTAAATTTTGAACAGTTATATTTATGTAATGGCTGTGTGGTTATAATGTGTTTTATTTATATTTTTTATATTACTACTAATAATTTATATAACTAGAGTTAGAAAATGTGTATCACATATAGAATATTGTTTGTTGAGTATGTTTTAGAATTTTAAATGCCCATGTGGCCATGAACAAGTTGGTAATGTACAATTAATATGTGATTATATGTTTAAAATGTTTCAACATGTACAACTTGATCTATTAAAGTACTTGTGTTACAAAACAGTTAAACAATTGTCAACAACAATCATAACTTGGTCTCAAGGTCCATAGCATTTGATATAATTTATGTTTTTAAACCTTGGTTGTGTTAGCTTTAAATGCTTCGTTCTAATATAAAATTGCTTGCATGGTAATATATTTGGTTATAGAAGTTTATTTATTTATAATTTGGTACTAATATTATTTTTTATATGTCATACCCCGATCCCTACATAACATGGGTACATAACAACATGCGTCGCTACGGACAAAGTAAGTGTTATCGGGTGGTGTAAGTTGTTGCATGGAAAAGTCATTTATTTTGTCACTTGAATACTTGTATTAATTTTTAATGAATTTCTATTTTTAATGGATAACTTCTAGAAATATACACTAGTTATAATTTACATATATGATTTTTACTTGTACATTATATAGCATAACAAAAAATAAGATTTCTCTTTAATAAAACACCAGTGTATATTTCCATTGTCATACGTCATTTCAAAATTTTTTCATTCACTTTTCCTCTGAGGCGGTTCAAGTGTCCTTTGTTAATATTTATTGTTTTGCTTCCGTATCGCCGCTTTGTTTGAACAGAAGATTATTGAGGCGTGCAACTCTCTAAAGGTCAGTCTGTGTGTGACTATTGGCTAAATCACATCAACGAATAAAAATATATGTATGCATATTGGTCAATATATATATGGGTCTACATTCATTGTGTTATATGCACTGAAGGCATAAATAACTTTGTGTGCTTTATCACAACACTACTCAAGTGCATTTGTCATAAAAAGTACAAATGTGATTTGTTTTTTTTTAATGATTTCATTGTATTTTTATAAGTTTGCACTAATGTGACTTTGTTACATCTAATGCCTTATCTTTTTGCTTTTTTGTTATTTTTTTTATTCTTTCCTATTTTACACTTTCCTATCACAGAACTAACTGTATATATATTTTTTATAATTTAGTTTTTTGTTATTAAAATATATATTTGAAGATTATATTTTTATTGTGAAATTAAATGAATTTTAACTTTGACTTAAGTGTATAATACAAATCTCGTTACTTTTAAGATTGATAGCAATTTTTTCGTGTGAGCAATTTGCGATAATTTTTGATTCATTTATATTAAATACTTAAATATTTTTCAGAATAACTTGTCGGTCGATGGAAAGGAGGATTATTCAGATTTACCGCCCAACCAAAAGAAAAAGAAACTTCAAGCTAAAGTACACGAATTGACCAAGCAGGTAATTATTCCACTTCATTCTTTATAGCAAGTTATTATTGTATTTCTTCTTTTGCGGCATTTATAAAGATACTTTTATAAAATACTAGTAAACCCGGCGAACTCCGTTTCGCCACCAGAAGGCTTTTATATAACATTTCGTTCGGTGATTAAAAGATGAAGAATTTTGTTTTGTTTTATATTTGAAAAGGAAAATTTTTATTTCATTTCACAACAGTAATCAATTCATTTCGATTTTTAAGTTTTATTAAGTTGAACTTCTCTAAGTAAATGAAAGTGAATCCAAAGTAGATACCGAATCGAAGCGTTATACGTGTCTACGTGTCCGCATATTATCCGTTTCATTGAAGTGCTCCTTTGTAAACAACAATTTTTGTTTTTTGGTCTAACTTTAACACAAATGAAGCGGATGGTTTCCAAACTCGTGAACACGCAAAATATAACTGCCCATGTGAAAAATAATGATTTTCTATCTTTATCCCGCAAATACTAAATGGTTTTAAGTATTTAAACTACAAACACAATACCCGTTTGTCACATGAAACTAACTGAGCAGCGAACAATGAGTATCTGTCAAACAATGTTTCATGCACCGGCGCCATCTACTTAAAATATTGATTTGTAGTATAACGCTGTATGTGCAAAAAGATTTTCCCGCTTTTCTGTTGAATTTTAAACCTCCCGGAGCCTGAGACCTTTCCAACGAATGCAAAACCGTGGAAATTGGTTCGTTCGTTCCGAAGTTATAGCGTCAGGATGGAAAACCGGACCTATTTTTATATTCTTACTTTTTATTTTTTATTTCTTATAATCTTATATCTGTCATTATACGTCAATTGCATAGCTGTCAATTGTGTTTCGTTATTCCACGTTTTATAGTGACTGACGTTTCATGTCAAGTCACACGGGAATGCTGTCGAACGGGATAAAAAGTATGTAATCCTATGTAATTTTCCTGGCTCTAAACTACCTCCCTGCCAATTTTCAGCTAAATCGGTTCAGCCGTTCTTGAGCTATAAGTGGAGTAACTAACAGGACTTTCTTCTATATGTATATAAAGATATCTTTTTCTTTTCAAAGAGATACTTGTTTTTTTTAAATTCAATACTTGAATAATATGTAAATATATTACTTTTGTAAATATATGGTTTTATATTGTATTAATATTAATTTAATATGAATGCTATTGCAGGTTGGCCAAGAACAAGCTGCTATGGAGGGTCTCATGAAAATGAAAGGAGTTTACGAAACAAACCCCACACTGGGCGACCCTATGACTGTAGAAGGTTTGAATCTTTTCTATTACATTCCTGTTTTTTTATATTCAGTACTGACAATTAATATTAAAAAAGTCTAGATTTGTTTATAAATTATATCTTAATTAATTCAGGCGTATATAATAGATTTTTAAATGTTTAAAGTTTATATAAATTTATATTACAGGTCAGCTTAACGAATGTTGTGATAAGCTAAAGAAGCTACGTCTCCAACTACGCAAATACGAAGAGCTACTGGCAGAAGCGAACAACCAAGTGTGCGCCCAGCCGATACACTCTATCAGCAAGACTAACGGCGCGCCCACACAAGCTACGAGGTAATATTACCTTTATTATATACTAGCTGCGCCCCGCGGTGTTACCCGCGGATTTCCGGGATGTAAAGTAGCCTATGTGTTATTCCTGGACGTCAGCTTCCTGTATACAAAATTTTATCAAAATCCGTTCAGCCGTTTGAGCGTGAAGAAGTAACAAACATACACACACACTCACAAACTTTCGCAATTATAATATTAGTAGGATTTTATTTTATACTTCAGCTATTATTATTACTTATAGTCAGTGGCGACCGGTGGGTAATCGAACCGGTGGTGCAGTTTACTAAAATATTAAAATTAGAAAATGCAACAAAACATAACGAGATGTCAAAAACGGCTCAACTCGTCATACATCGGGTGCTCTCGGTAATCTTCGGTGACTCGTGCGGCGCTCGAGAACCGACTCATTGCGCGGTACATTTCTATGAACTATTTTTCCGCACGAGATATTAGTTTAGTAAAGCGCTCAAACTTTTTGACCATGATTAGGAAATTTAATTTTTTATACGTTTTTGTATGTTTAGAAAATAAATATTAAAATGGTAATTTAAAAATAAAGATGAAGTAATATTTTGTATTTTTTTAATCTTTTGAATTGGTGGTTCAGCGCACGAGTGCACTTAAAGTACAGCCGCCACTGCTTATAGTAATAGTAATACTTATTTATAGATTTATAATCTATAATGTAATCTATAGTCTGTTAAACATAATGACGTCATGTATGTTCCAGTGGTATCCTAGATTTTATATCTCGCCACTAACATTCATACATTAGTTTTGTTATAA